>BSBM01001036.1:9822500-11022500 GCA_027924585.1 Larix kaempferi
TTGCATGAGTTATGCATTACATTAGTAATGGATACTGTGTTGACAGGAAAATACTTTAAGACAAGGTAGGTAGAAAGATGCGATCTACTTTGAACTTATATCTGACAGTAGCTCAAGGAAAGCATCCAATATTGGTCATTTTCAGGTCCCTCCTGATGGGGATACTGATATGAGTGGGATGTAAACTCCAGGTATAAAAATCATGTACTGGCTTGGCCCTATTAAAGGGATTGGAGGGACTGATTTGGGATGCATACCTTTTCTCAAAATTGAACCAGGATAAGATCAACATATTACCTGTTCTCATAATACCTTTGTGATAGACCCCATGATTGGGAATGAATCCAAGTTTGTGCCACACCAAAGTTGTATAGATGTAGAGCGTTTATTGTTGAGGGCTATCTCTTGCAATATACATACTCATCTTTTCGAAGTTTAGAGTTTTATTTTAGAAGGCAGGAAAAGTAAGAAGAGTTGCAGGAAGGAGACTCAACAACCGTCCGATCAAGTGATCAATGGTGCAGATTGATTCGATGATTGGGATTTATCCCACATTGGCAGCAATTTAGAGTTTTCATGTGTTTATAAGCACTTGGCTTACTACTGCTTATCGACGTGTACTGCAAGGGTATGGTGGGGGCTCTAGGTGCTTGGACTCCAAAAGTAGTCACCAACATGGAACCCGAGATGACCTGTCAAGCCCCCTACCTTTTGGAAGAAGCCATAATGATCGTTGATTGACATTTTAAGAAGATCCCGTTTGTCGGTTTAGAAACATATTTTTTTAAATTGTTCGCACAACGGTCATATGTGTGATCATGGGCTTAAGAATTGCATGTTATTTTGGTTGGTAGTAAAGAATGCCATTCTTATCAGATTTTTGGCATAATTCCAGTTGTGGAGGATCACCAAAGTTAGTAAAACCCCTACAAATAAAACAATGACAATTAATTTGCATGAAGACATGATTAGAATGAATCATTCATGATGGAACAAAATTAAAAAGACAAATTTGTTATGTTTTTATAATTTTTACCTGGAAATACACTCAAATAGAATTTGGGCAAAGTGCATACCCAAGCAAAGCGTTGATTTGTGCTGAAATAATCTTTGCAGGCATAATTTGTGAGCCTGAAAATAATTCTGGGGGCAGAATTTGTGAGCCTGAAAATCAGTCCGTGGGCATAATTTGTGAGCCTAAAATTCAGTCTGCGGGCATAATTGTGAGCCTTAAATACAATACACGTGCATCAACTCACCTCCGCTTCAAACCTAGATAACCATGGTCGAACTTCAAATAGGGGCGTCCTCTACCACGAGTGCAACTGAAACGTGGGCATCCTCCTCTGCAACCCCGGTTGAAACACAGTCGTCCACAAATGATAGGATAACAGTAAAAAATTCGAGGAGTATTATGATGCATGGAGAGATGCAAAGACGTGGCCACTAGGTATGGAAACTATCTTGAGGAAAGCATAAGTTTTTGACTTTTTGTTTGGAATGTTCAGTTATGTTGATGAGGAGATAGATGAGGCAATTTCGAAATATGATGTTGGGAATACAAAACTCATAATTTTTTGGAAGCGGGTATACCTGAACCCTGATTTGGTTGCCTGAGCTACAAATATTCCACACAGAGGGGGAGCGATTTTAAGCTCAAGGAAAACCCCCGGATAGGAGAAGAACCAGATGGCCAGTAAAATTTGTGGGAGAGAAGTAAATGTTATGAGGAATGGTTTAAAAATGCAAGATGTCCCTCATGGAATATACAAAACTTTGGTTCAGATTGTCCTTAGGACAATTCTAAATCATCACAGGCATGACATTTCGGGTGAATGTATGTGGGTGGTGATACATTGGGTGGAAGATATACCTGTAGACACTCCTTATCTATTGTCTAAGAAATTCCACTCTGCGTTGCAAGAGAGCCAATTAAGGAAGGTTAAATTTAGTTTCCCAGACACACATCAAAAAATTATTGATTTATGTCAACCCCATGCTACTGAAACAGAGATTGGTGATATCAACCAGCATGGAAATATATCTTTACCAAAACCACCCATTCATAAAACATACGTTAGGAAACGTAAAAGCAAGGAACATAATGAGGAATTTCCAGTATAGTCTCCTCAGTAGAACGAGGAATTAGTACAACCTCCTGAGCACCATGGGGATTGACCATTACACCCTCCTGAACAGAATGAGGAATCACCAGTACAAATTCCTGAGCACCATGGCGAATTACGAGTACAGTATCCTGATTTTGTCACAAATGATGTAGTTCGTGCTGACACAACTTTGAAAGAGTTACAGGGACATGTAGATAGAGGTCATTGGGAGGAGGTGACAGGAAACGAAATGGAACAAACTACTACTCACTTTTCCATTCCTCAAGATTTTCTTGATAGAATTCCTCCTAAACAGTTGGAAATTGAGTATGATTGTTCTTCCAAATTAGAATCAAGGGCTTCCGCTATGCATTTAGACATTGCATCATATAAGTTTGATAGTAGGTACGTGTTCATCCTATATGATAAAATGGAGCATTTCAAGGAACAAGCTTCCTATATATGCAATTGGGAGGAAGAGTGCTTGAGAAAAGATGATAATATTTTAGAATGCCTCAAACAGATAGCAGTGTTGCAGAAGACAGTTGTGGATAATCAATTCAAAGTGGACTTAATTATAAAAGGGAAAAAATAAATGGTTGAATGATTATCCAAAGAAGTAGAAAACGTCATTGATGATGATGACAATGAAATTGAGTCAGTGAGGGTTGTGTATAAAGAGGCTTTGGAAAAAGATAATGCTGAAGCGAGTGAACTCAAAGAAGAGTTGAAAAACAAACCACCTGTTCTCAATGTACCACCAGTGAGGACAGAAATGGGTCCTTTACAGGTAATGGAGAAGAAAATTAAAGAATATGAACATGTAGTACAAGAATATCAGTTGAAGTTGAAAGAATGGGAGGGAAGCCATGGAAAAAAAGTTGGAGAATTAGAATCAATAATTGTTTATTTGAGAAAAGAAAATTCTAAGCAAGTTGATAAGCTAAAAGGAACAAGGTAAGCAAGGATCTCTGAATATTTAAAATTGAAAAACCAAAGTAGAGTAAAACAAATTTCCAGTCAAGAAGGTGGTGAGGGTGAAGGTAAGGGTACCAAAGGAGACGGGGGTAAGGGTAGAAGGAAAAAAACACCAACAGGTACAATTTCCTTAGAAGAGCAAGATAATTCCTTAGCAAATCGAGAGACGACGCTACAGGAATGCTTCTCAACTAGCATTGCACTAGGTGATTTGTTTGGCGCATCACCATTATATAAAGAAATGATAGAGAAGATGGCTGGGAAAGATGCAAAAATAAGGGAGTTGGAATCAAAACTCTTAGATGGTAGAAAAGTTCAACATTTGAGATGTGATATGGAAATTCAAAAACTTAAATCCACAATTGCTGATTTGGAGAAGGAATTAAAAGGGCTAGCTGCTGTGATGATGGCAATTAATGTCCTTCCCAATGAGACATAGTCGAGGGAAAAAGAGCAGGAGAAAGAAATACATAATCTGAAATGTGAATTGACTGAAGTTAATGATCAGTTGAAAAATACCAAACATAAAATGGAGGTCAAGGAAAAACAAGAATCAACGAAGTATAAGAAAAATGTGGAAATGTTGAACAAACTGATGGAGGAAAAAAATGTTTTTCTTGGAAATTAACAAAAAGTTTCATAGAGAGTTAAAGAGCTTGAAAACAAATTGCAAAAAAGTGCCTTGTACAACTCCGGAACAATTAGAGTCTTCTACAGAAGGCAAGAGAGACAATTCATATTTGTCTTCTGCTCAAGAGGATGGATTGCAACCATCTCTGAAACATGCTAGACATGTATAAATCAATGTATATGTGTATTTATTGATAGTTAATGAATGTTTTTTTGTATGATGGAGTTTTGTATTTATCGGCATATAATGAAAAAATGCTTTTTAGTTGTCTTACTTTTTATGTCTAGGAGTTAGTGGTTCTATAGTCAATGCTTATGAAGTATGGTATTCATGTTTATTCAGTCCTCATTCGTATGGTATGCATGTTTATGAAGTCCTCATTTTTTTTATTGAGATCTTCTTAATGTCCAGGAGTTAGTGGTTCTATAGTCAATGCTTTGGTTTACACTTTATTGTGATGTGAGGCATGATTCTCAACAATTTCATAGTGACATTTTTGCACCTATGACCACTTTTTTTCATGGAGCTAAGTGCTTCCTCACCTTCTTTGAGGGAGTTTATATGCACAGTATTCTACGAAAGGAAAGAGAGACCATTCAAAATTGTCTTCTGCTCAAAAGAATGGATTGCAGCCATCTCAGAAACATGCTAGACATGTATAAAACAATGTATATATGTATTTATCGAAATTTAATGATTTTTTTTTGTATGATTGAGTTTTGTATTTATCATCATATAATATAACATAGAGAATTCATCTCTGAATCCAATGTTTTCAATGATCAATACGAGACTGCTTGTAGTTTGTGAAAGAAAGCATCAATCTCGTCGAAATAAATTAAATTTATGTTAATTAAATAATAAACTTTGTTTTGTTTATATCTCTTATTTATTTCATATTTTTTTAATTAACTTCCTAAGCAATCTCTATTTAAATCTCTGGCTTGTCCAGGCATCTAAAAAACTTGTTTAGTATATATTTTTAAGCTATGTGCGGACATACTCATACACTGTGTGAAAATGTTTTTTTTTCAACTTGGAAGGTTAATTTTTCACTCATGTGACCTCATTAGAAAAAAATGAAACCATGAATGGATAAACACTTCAACAAGGAACAATTACATGTCATTTGATGAATTAATTGACACACACACATCATCTAGTGGGAATTTGAAAATAGCATTTTAAACTATAGATTTAACACTTGGACATAATTATAAAACCCTAAGTCGACATGAGGTATTTTTGTTTTGACCAACTCCTAAACCAATGATACCAGATGATGTAGTACATCTCATTGAGCACAACCAAACTGATTTCCCCTTCAGACTCATCTTCTTCTGACTTGGGCGGGCATTTTACTGGACTGGAGCAAAACAAGCCAGAGGGCACTTTTGGCATACTAATAACTTCATATTCAGAGAGTTTTTGGACAAAATAATGATATGGTTAGATGCACCAATCAACACTCTAGAGACCCATACCCTCAGAACAATTTAATCCATCAACTACTGGAAATGGTGGGAATTTTACTGAGGTCACCTACACATTTTTACCAGTATTTTTATCAAACCCTAGGTCAACGTGATGATATTTTTATTTTCATACAATTTGAAGTGTGAGACACCCAATGGGTAGAGGCAAAAAATGTGATTCCATCAGGACCATTTTCATCCTCTGAAGCTTCTTTCTCTCTCCTCGGCGGGCATTTTTCTGGAGCAGTGCAAATCAAACTAGGAGGCATTTTTGGCAAATCAATATCTTCTCCTACAGAGAATTTTTGGACAAACCAATGATATGGTTGGATGCACCAATCAACAATCTAGAGACCCATACCCTCATAAAAATTTAATCCATCAATTACTAGAAATGGCAGGCATTTTACTGAGGTCACTTAGGCATTTTTACCAATATTCTTATACTTAGACAATTTGTGCAATTTCTAAGGTGGATTTTTTATTTCATCAAAATCCTGAACCAATGCCACTAGATGATGTAGTATACCTCACTGAGCACACCCAAGCTGATTTCACTCTCAGACTCATCTTCATTTTCCCTAGGCGGGCATTTTATTGAACTTGGTGCAAAACTGCCTAAAACCCTGTTTTGGCAGACCCATAACTTCGTCCTCAGTCACTCGCATGACAAGTTGAGACCATGGTCAGGTAAAAAATTCAACAAGATACATCCTTACCATATTTTGCGAGCATTTACTTTAACCTATAAATTATGGCGGGCATTTTCTTGAGGCCACTTAGGCAGTTTTACTACCTCTGGTGCAAAACATCCTGAAACCCTGTTTTCACAGGCCTTTAACTTTGTCATCAAACACCCTCTTTGAGAGAGGATACCATGGTAAGATAGCCTCTTCAACAAGCTACAACATGATATTTTCAGATAATTTTTACCATTCACCTATGAGGTACGGCGTGCATTTCCCAAAAACTACTCGGACCAATTTTCCAACAGTTAGCCATTTTTCAGAATGTCTAAAACTGCTTGAACCCTTGTTTTGGAAGATCTATAAATTTTTCATAAAGCACTATTTTGAAGAAATGAGACCATGTTTAGATAGCTTATTCAACAAGGTATATCCTGATATGATGGTGCGGGCATTTTCGTCAAAATATAAATTATGGTGGGCATTCTCTTAGAGCAGTTTTGACTAATTTTTCCATACATAGTCATTTTCCAAAGTTTTACAAACTTGCCATACTTTTCCATAATGATGTCAGATTGCAAGACTGACTTTTGCAAGACTGACTTCATGATAACACCAGAACACCATCATGTGTCTTTCCAGCCTCATCACACATGCCACATCATCATACTTGTCATGTCATCACTTCCTTTGTCCTTCCTTTGTCTTCCACCGAGTTTTCCCTGCCATCATGTCGTTGGTTATTCCTTTGATCAACCATGCCACTTCATCATACATGTCATGTCATCATATATTTTGTCATTCCTTTGTCTTCCATTGAGTTTTCCCTGCCATCATGTTCTTGGTTGTGTTGAGTATGGTAGTCATTGATGTCAAAGGAGGTTATTAATGACAAAAGAAGTGTTGATGTGGCATGTGTGATGAGGTTGGAAAGGCACATGTTGGTGTCCTAATGTCTCACGATGTCATTGTTACATTCTGGTAGTAGTTTGTAAATATATGATAATTTTGGGAATTTGACTAAGTGATGAAAAACTTCCCTAAAGCAACTGCCTTATGAAAATATCCACCATAATTCATAAGAAGAAGAAAATGCCTATCATGAACTGCCATGCCATAGTTTGTTGAAGTATCTATCTGACCATGGCCCCAGTTCTCAGAAAGAAACTCCTTGAAGAAGAAGATACATGTCTCCCAAAAGAAGTTTTTTTTGGTCAAATTAGTCAAAATTGCTCTAGGGAAATGCCCGCCATAATCTGTGGGTTGAAGAAAATGCCCGTACCATATGGTCATCCTGTAGGTTGGTGTTTTGTCTACCTGACCATGTCCTCATATCGACTTAAAAGTGTCCGAGGGATAAGTTATGGATCTTCCAAAATAGTGTTTTAGGCAGATTGAACCAGTTTAAGAAAAATTGTCTAATTATAGACTTACTGGTAAAAATTGTCTGAGTGACCTCAGTAAAATGCCCGCCATCTCTTGTGGTTGATGTATTAAATCAGTTTGAGAGCATGTATCTCTAGAATGTTATTTGGTGCATCCAACCATGGTCTCATATTTCCCAAAGAGTCTCTGAGGAGGAAGACACCAATCTGCCAAAAGTGCCTCTCACCTTGATTTGCACCACTCCAGTAAAATGCCTGCCAAGGAGAGAGAAAAAAGCATCTGAAGGTGAACAAGTTGTGTTGTTCTTAGTGATATTTCCTTCATCCTCTGGTATCATTGTTTCATGGTTTTGGTGAAATGAAAAATCCACCTTAGAGTTTGGACAAATTGTCTAAGTATAAAATCTCCTTGCAAATCTTCCAAAGTGGCCTCTGTAAAATGCCCGCCACCTCCTGTATATGATGGTTAAAATTATTCTAAAGGTACAAGGACCTAGATTGTTTAGTTGTGCATTTGACCATATGATTTTTTATCCAAAAGGGGTTTGATGACAAAGATATAAGTCTTCCAAAAGTGCTATCTGGCAAGGATAATTTTAAGGACCCATACTTATTTAAAAGTGTATAAACCTTGGCGAATCTTACCAATTCTTAAAATGTCAACTATAAAATATTTGGCTATATTTTTCTAAAATTATTTCAATTTCTAAGGATTTTAGGTAGTTTATATAATTATCTGGTGATTTTTAGAGTGAAAAAAGTTTAGCCCATCAAAATTGGGCGAAACGGGGCTTCAAAGAATGCAAATTGGCGAATCTTTTTTTGGAAAAAAACATGGAAAAATAGCCCATGGGCTAAATTTCGCCCCTAAAATTATCCTTGCTATCTGGCATAGTTTGCACTATCCCAGTAAAATGCCTGCCAAGGTTAGATGATGAGGTTTCAGGAGAGAATATTGGCATGGTTGGAGTCAGTATGATATTCCTTATATTGTGGATGTATCACTTTCCAAGTTTGATGACAAAAAAAAAACACCTTGGTGACCTAGGGCTTGAAGACATTTGTCTAAGTGTCAAAACAGTAGTTTGAAAGACTATTTTAAAATGCCTGCTGGGAGATGTGTGTGTTCCAGTAAAATATAAAAGTGACATGGTCTTGTTCATTGTTGAAGTGGCTATCTAGCCATCCTCCTAGTTTTCCTTCTGGTGATCAGATAAAGAAAAAATCAAGCTGCCATAGTAGAAGAAATTTTTTTTTGTATATTCAAAACTATGAAAATTTGTCTAAGTGTTAAATTAAATAGTTTGGAAGCCTATTTTCAAATTAAAGAGTTCAAAAGGTGACATGGATCTGATCCTTGTTGAGGTGGCTATCCAGCCATAATTTCAGTTTGCATTATGATGGTCATATATGCAAAAGATGAATCTACCAAAAGTTATAAAAATATTATCTTGCATATTAAGGATAAAAGAAAGAAAATGTTTAACTTTTGAAAAGGGGGCTTATATGATGTCCGCAGAAGGGGGATATATATGCCTGCAGAAGGGGCTAAATATTTATGCAGAAGGGGGCAAAGATGCCTGCATAAGAGGCTAAGGAAGCCACATTCCTGAAATAAGAAGCCTGCGGGCTTGAAGGGTAGCCATGGGAGAGTAAGCCCGCAGTCCTAAAGATGATAGAAGCCTATAGGCCTGAAGGATGAGAAAAATGTTTAGTTAATTAATTAATTAAATTTTGTAATAAACATAATTACAGATTAAAGAATAATCTTTCAGATATTTGAAGAACCACAATGATGAAAGGGCATGTGGTTTGTTTTGAAGAGATGTAATGATTAAAGGGTAAGGTATATGATATATAAACACATTTTTAGACGGAAGAAAGATGTCTTCGGTGTCTTAGTTGAAGCAGAAGCAAGAATAGGCCAAGACCAATGAAGTTCTAGGATTGAAGAAAAGATGCTCTAGAAGATCTAAAGAAATCATACAAGGGTGGAAGGGTGGTGCTAGGGCAGGTAGGAAGCTTGCAGGTGGTCGTAGCCTCCATCCAGTAAAAGATGGAGAACAGGGTGTCATTGCATCCTTTCCTGTAGTAGCAGGCCTAAGATCTGGGGTGTTGTAGAATCCTTATTTGTAGTAGTAGGCAAACACTGGGGTGTGGTTGCATCCCTTCTATAGTAGCAGATAAACAATTTTGTAAAAGTTCATCTTGTTTAATGAGTTTGAATTTGTGGTTTGGTGTTTGAGGTTTCCATGATAAAATCATGTGTCATAACTTGCTTGATTCTTTGTGTGTCTTGTACTAATTGTTTTAATAAAAGAAAAAGAAGTCAATACTAATTCACCCCCCCTCGGTATTGTTGGATAATCCAACAGGTTGTTCCTTTGTCATTACTGAACTCCTTTGACATCAATGACAACCACATTCAACAATATCGTAGGCTTAAGGTTCTTTATTTTGGGCATGTGTGATGGTTTAACACATCACACATGGCCCATGAGTCCCTAAGGAAAATTGTATGGCCTTAGACTATGATGTTTAACCCTAGACCATGAGAACATTCATTGGCATAGTTATTATTGAAATGGCCACTATATCATACAGGGAATGCGTGATGTCTTAGGGATTCAAGTGTGGACCATGAACCTCAAAGGATAATGTTATTTATTAAGGAGTGCTATGTATTCTTAGGGAATTCAATTTTCTGGTTGGGTGTTTATGGTATATTATTATCTAATAGAATTCAAGGTACATGGCCACATGACTTGTGGTATATGATTCCAAGAAGATTCTTACTTTGGTCTCATTCTTTGGGGTTGGACAACTAGACATAGATTCGATCTTATTAGGTTGTATCTTTAATCCTTCTTTAGATATGACAAGCCTGATATATTTAATCTCCTTCTTAAATAATTTTCACTTTCTTTACTTAGAATATAGATGGTATTCACGTAGCTTCTACAACAATAGGAAGAAATATCTTCTCCTACAGAGAGTTTTTGGACAAACCAATGATATGGTTGGATGCACCAATCGACACTCTAGAGACCCATACCCTCAGAACAATTTAATCCATTAACTACTGGAAATGGCGGGCATTTTACTGAGGTCACTTAGGAATTTTTATAACCAATATTTTTATACTTAGACAATTTGTGCAATTTCTAAGGTGGATTCCTTTATTTCATCAAAATCCTGAACCAATTCCACTAGATGATGTAGTATACCTCACTGAGCACACCCAAGCTGATTTCAATATCAGATTCATCTTCATTTTCACTAGGCGGGCATTTTATTGAACTTGGTGCAAAACTGCCTAAAACCCTGTTTTGGCAGACCAATAACTTCCTCCTCAGACACTCTCATGACAAGCTGAGACCATGGTCAGGTAGACAAATCAACAAGCTACAACCTTACCATATTCTGCAGGAATTTACTTTAACCTATGAATTATGGTGTGCATTTTCCTGAGGCCACTTAGGTAGTTTCACTACCTCTGGTGCAAAACATCCCTAACCCTATTTTGGCAGGCCTTTAACTTTGTCATCAAACACCCTCTTTGAGAGAAGATACCACGGGAAGATAGACTCTTCAACAAGCTACATCATGATAGTTTCAAATAATTTTTACCATTCACCTATGAGGTACTGTGTGCATTTCCCCAAGGCTACTTGGACCAATTTTCCAACACTTAGCCATTTTTCAGAATGTCTAAAACTGCTTGAACTCTTGTTTTGGAAGATCTATAAATTTGTCACAAAACACTCTTTCAAGAAATGATACCATGGTTAGATATCCTATTAAAAAAGGTATATCTTGATATGATGGTGTGGGCATTTTATTCAAAACATGAATTATGGTGGGCATTCTCTTAGAGTAGTTTTGACTAAAATTTTCATACTTAGTCAATTTCCAAAGTTTCACAAACTTGCCATACTTTTCCATAATGATGCCAGATTGCAACACTGAGTTCATGATGATGATGATGATGATGAATATGACGATGATGAAGATGGACCCATGCAGTATATGATCAACATTGGACCCGTGCACTAGTAAATTTCAACGTTGGATCTGTGTAGTACATGATCAAGGACACGACCATTTGGGTTAGCATGATAATTTTGCATTTCCTTACTGAGCTTATCTTTGTTTCAAGAATAATTTAATATTCTCTACTAAACAGGGCCAACCACGTGAAGGTGGAAGCTCCTATGGCCCCTTACCCCCCCCCTCACATCACTCTCAATTGCCCATAACCCGACAAAATCTATGGGTTTTTTTTTTGTTTTTGTCATAATGTTGGCTTACATAACTGTCTTGAGGTTTTCTATAAAGACCCAGGTTCTTCGCGGTTCAACGAACCAACAAAACCCCTTTTCACCAACCCTTTCGGCAACAATCTGCGAATAGACTAAGGTCTCACCTGAGGCGAAGTTATGGGGGGGCTGTGGAATCTGGTTTCCAAAACCAGGTGATGAGTGCATAAACATATCTGAGGAACAACATGCTGCGGGACTCACGTTGTGAACTAAATATTGCACGAAGCTTAACTCCTTCGTGGTCAAGACTTACTCTATCGCGCATCCAAGGACTACGCGAGGTCGAATGATCTTTCGTCAACAGGACAACGCAACTGATAACTACGCTTCCCGTTCAGACTTAACCAATCTCGGTGACTTTTTTTAGGATTTACTATCCATTCATCAATTGCCTTATGTTATCTATCTTATGACTTATGCAATATGACGACACACAATATATTGCGCACTTCCGGTGCTGCGCTTCAAGTGGATCGCACGGCACGAACTCCACTTACGTAAGTATTATCCCAATCCACTTATGCATTCACAAAATTAGAAATACTTGTGCATATAACATCCATCCACATATGTGATACTTAACATATTATTTCCATCTTCATTCTTATGGCAAATACATATAAAAGTAAAACACATAAACCGATAAGCAAGATCTTAAGCATTCATAGTAAGCAAATATAAAGATTCAAGCATATAAACAATCACACAACACAAAATTTAACGTGGTTCACCCCTAGGATGGGAGCTATGTCCACAGGAACTGCTGTTATATTATCTTGGGAAGGGTACAACAGTTCTAGTCTGTGCACTCAGCTGCAGACTCTCTTCTCTCTCAATAGGCCTCTATGCACGCAGCTTGCAGAGCCTTTACAATGGAATTCAACACTTGGGAGATTTTACAATGAAGATTAACCCAAATAACAGAGATAAAAAACAAGATTAACCCTTTACCATACAAAATGTGCCTTCTTATAGACCATGCCCGTAGGTCATGTCTTTACAATGAATAGGAAAAAACCATAAGGTTTCCCAAAACTATCATGCTTTTCCCTTAACCAAACTTGCTGGCTTCTGATAGTGACTCCTCCGTCGTGGACATCCTCTGCGCTTGGTAACGTCACTTTCAACCTGCCCTTTCGACCGCATGCCGACAGTCACTTTCACCCGGTCGTTCCTTCTCTAACGAACTTATGCGGCCGGTTCACTTCATGCTTCCTCTACTTGTGTGACCGGTCACTTTCCTTCCTCCTTACTCCTTACCCGCCTGCTTGGTAATCATGGAGTATCTTAACCAAAAATAGACCACCGATGGTCTTATGGGAATATGTACCATTTTCCTTCCAACATTCTGCCTTGCTGGATCCCCGCGGATCAGGCTCTTTGCAGCACTGTCTCTTCGCGATGTTGGCTTCCTTACCCTTCCGATGCTGCACTGTGCTCCACTTCACAGCTCCCAAAACTATCTTTGCCAAAAATTCATCGCAGTTCCAAAACTGTTTTGTCGAAAATGCCTCAGTTGGGCCAGGCCCCTAACACTTACATGTGGCTTGTCCCCGAGCCACTTTCAACTTCAGGTTCCCCTAGCTTCTCTTCCTCCTGCGGAGCTAACTTAGCAGTAAAATCTTGATAGGTTGCACTCAGCTTTGCAACCGAATCCTTGGCATCCTATTTAATACTTTTGATCGTGTCTAACACATCTGGTTCTACATCATTTTTAGTGTGCTCTTTGACTGAATCATGCGCGTCGCAGAGCTCTGCCAGCTTTGCTTCTAACTTTTGTGTTAGTTCGTGTGCTTCCTTCTGCAGGGATTGTGCTTTATCTCCGACTTCAGTCTCCCTTTCTCTCAATACTTGAAGTTCCTTCTTCAGTTCTCTGACTTCCTGATATTTCTTCAGTCTCTCTCTTGGCTGCAAGGCCTTCAACTTCACGTCGAGAGCTTCGAAATCATCCTGTTCTTCCTTCACAGTGTTTTGGACTTTCAACAGCTCTGGGTCCTCTTCCAGTGCAGTAAACGTTCTTGCCACCTCGTCCAGCAAAATTTGGCACTTAGCCATTTCACTGGCTATACTTTCTGTAGCAAATTTCACTTCCACTGCTCTAAGTTGTTGTTGATCAGGTGGTGTCTTTGGCTAATTCTGCGCTTCCAAGGCAGCGATCTTCACCTGGTAATCAGTCTCCATGTCTTTCATCTCAGCCTTAAGACCACTCACCACCTCGCCGATCTCAAGGATAGTGTCTGCAGGTTATGACTGCTCTTCACATTTGGGTATCTCCGCTACTACCGAAGCGACCATATGCTCTAATCTCATTCGTCGGTCGTGCTTATCTTGAAGTTGCATGGTCCTCTTTAAGCCTGATTCCTGCAGCTGCTTAAAATTTTCTTGTAACTGATGGTGTTGGGTTACAGCAACCATACTTCGATCATGGATCTCTTCGAAAACCTGCAAGTCCAGATTGTTCAGGCCCTCCAGTGGAAACATCGCAATGTCGACACCCACAGGCTCTATGTTCTGTGTGCCCAAAGCCAACTGCTCGCGTGGTAACTTTATGCTTAGTGGGTCAATATGGACTATGCAGGACTTCGGTGGCAGGGTCAAGGCTAGAGGTAATTTCTTCGGCTGCGAGGTATCCCTTGACCTTCCTTCCGACTCTGAATCTCGCGGCAAGGGAAAGCTACGCTGGACTTGCTCAAACTTTTCTGTTATGCCTTGTAGCGTAGTCAAATTCTTCTGCAGACTCTTTTGAATTGCCTCATCCTTTTTCTCTTTAGCGGACATCAGGTCTTCCATCGTGCAGTTACCGTGGATGCAATCATCTCGTAATCATCATCGTGGAGCTTTGCTTCTGATTGGGTCTTAACAGGTTTCTGCTTATTTTTTTGTGTTTTTGGTTGTACAGAACTCTCGGTTTCCTTCCTTTTTCCCATCCACGGCTCTTCAACAATAGGTGTAGGGATTGGATTACTCTCCTCGGATTCACTCTCGATTTCCACAACTCCTTCGAATTTAAATTCAGGTATCCATTCCTTCATAATGGTGTCGATGTCTTCTTCACTCATGTGGTAGTTCCATTGGAACCATTCCAGGTTCTTCTTTTGTGCTTTTGCTAAAATGTAGATAGAGTGCATATCAGCATAAAAATTGACATTGTGAATATATTTAGTTGTTACCTCTTTTGATATCCGCGGCTTGGTACTAATGACTTTGCGAGCTGCTCATAGTAAGTGTAGAAGACTTCAGCTAATGCGTGTTGTCTTTCTGCTATCAAATTCACCCAAAGGTTGGCATAACGGGATCCTCTACAATCATTGCTGTCTGTGATCAAACCAACATTATGCTTCGGGTCCTTCCACCCTACAAATGCAATCAACACTATCAACCAGGTATAGTGGAATTTTCTACCATGTGTTTGCGTATCACTCAATTCTTCTAGAAACTCATTTAACAGGTACTTACACTAGTTAAATCTTCCTCCCGTCACGGCCTTTGCCCCAAGGAGCACTGCTCCAGTAGGTACTTCAGTGGGTCTTGCTTTTCGCAGAAGCTTTCCTGCTATGAGTTGTGTTACGAACCGCATAGCCTCTTCGTCTATGTCGTCTATGACGAAGCCTCTCTTCCCTTTCATGATGGTGTGTGATTTCTTCATCTTCGCGGCAACCTCCTTGTCCCTGTTTTTTCCTTGAAGAAATGCTTTGGATCCTCGCCTCGCTTGCTTATCCCCATGATGTGATGGATCAGGTCGACATTGCAATCCAACCATAGATATCCTTGGTGGGTGCGCGACATCAAAGTGCGTACCACCGCATTAAGCTCTGGTGTTCGGTCGAAGTGTGAGAGACTCAACAGATTGAGCAATCCCGATTCGACTACTACGGATAACCAGTTCTGCACGACCAGCACAGAATTTCCTTTTACATCCTTCCTCCAGCAAATATACTAATCTGGTTGAAATTTTGGGAATTTGGGCTCAGTTGGGTCCTTCTGCATCTGACTTAGGTCGAAATATTCAAACTTACATTCTGCAATCTTCCCCAATAGATTTCCTTCTATCTTCACATGCTTCGAGATAGGTGAGAGAGGAATATCATACTTCGCATTCTTTAACAACTTAATGGTCGGTGCATCCTTTGCACGCGGTGAGATATACTGATGGGTCAACTTAAGTGGTATTTCCTTGTCGCCCAACACGAATTCCGGTTCTGTGGAGTTCATCATTTTTGGTTTCGATTTCTCCACTGCTGGTCCTTTGCCCTTATCTTGCGTAACTGTAGAATGTCTTGGTGATCGTCTGGAACCCTGTCCTTGCTCAATGACAACTTTCTTAGCAGGGGTTCTCAACAAAGCTTTAGTCCCACTGTAATGAAACATCTTCACAGTCTCCTTGAAGTCTATG
Source organism: Larix kaempferi (assembly GCA_027924585.1). Lineage (NCBI taxonomy): Eukaryota > Viridiplantae > Streptophyta > Pinopsida > Pinales > Pinaceae > Larix > Larix kaempferi. The sequence goes on from BSBM01001036.1 coordinate 9,838,479, forward strand.
AATTCTTCCTCAATGGATGAAATTTCGAACATTCACTGGATAATCGCTCAACAAACTAACAGGATCACTTAGGGCTTGCTGTAAAAAGTTTCAAAGTATGGCTCGCAGGAAAATTCCAGAGTTACGGTAACGCCCGCGAGTCCAAATGCAACGATATATATAGGCGCAGCAAGGCCCAGCCGCGCCCCTCAACGGCTAGAAAATCATTAAATGATATGTATGTTGGTCAAATCCTCTGCGGATTTGGGTCCTTCCCTTCATTAACTGCGTCAGAACGGTTATTTGTGTGTTAAATGCTCAAGCGGTCGTCGGCAAAATCACTGTATAACGGCTAGTTTTTCGACCGACATTGCAACAGCTAGTTTCTTGGAGTGTTGCGTCGAACTGCGTGGCGGGTCATCACTACTCCAGCACAGTTACTCTGCTATTTTGAGCTTCTTGGTTCTGAAATTTGCATTTTCTTTGCTTCATTGGATTTGTGCAACTACCTTTTTGAGCTTCGAGTTGCGTGGTTCTTCTTTTCTTTCTCTTTCTCTTTTTTTTTCTTCGCGACTTCATTATACTAAGGGTTCTGCGAAGCAGGGCTATCCCGATAGGGTTTTAGCCTACTTTCATGGAATAATCTAGGTATATTGTCTCTAGATAACGTGGCTAACTGAAAGGTCTTGTTCTTGATATGGAGATCATGCCATGCTTTTTCTCTTCTTTTTGCACTTGCTGGTGGAAGCCTGCGATGAAGCGATCTTCCTCCAACCTAACCAAGTGTAGAATCCTTTCTTCTAGTGCCTCTTGATATTCCATGCCTGTAAATGCAGCTATTCTCAAGCTAGGTACAATATACTCCATAGGCATCATTGCTTCATGTCCATAGGCCAACCTAAAGGGTGTGTGGCCAGTCAATTTCTTGCAAGTAGTTCTGTACACCCATAATACAACTAGAATGCGCAAATCCCAGTCATCCCTATTCACATTGCATACCTTTGTCAGCGCATGCTCTAATACTTTGTTGAAAGCCTCAATAGTTCCATTTGCTTGCGGATGATATGGCATACTCCTGTGATGATGAATGTGGAACTCTTCAGTCAGTGCCTCAATAGTTATGTTTAGAAAATGAGTGCCTTGATCACTCATCAAAATCTTCGGGCACCAAAACCTAGTAAGGATGTTCTCAAAAATGAACTGCAAGGTAGTGACTATGCTATAGTCCTTCACTGGCTTTGCTTCTTCCCATTTGGTGAGATAATCGGTTGCAGTAATAATATAGCTCGCACCAGTCCTTTTTCCCGGTGGGTTAATGGGTCCCATAAAATCAATGGTCCATTTCTCAAATGTCTGAAGTGTCAACTACGGATTTAATGGAATTTCGTCTCTTCTCGATGGATTTCCTATCCTCTGACAAACATCGCATTTCTGGAAATGTTCCTTTGCATATTTGTGAATAGTAGGCCACCATAGCCCTACTCGCAATATCTTTTGTGCAGTGGCCCTTCTTGCGTAGTGACCTCCCGATACACCTGAATGTGCATCAACCAATATAAATGGCTTTTCGTGCTCTAATACACATCTGCGCAACACTTCATCCAGTCCCAATTTGTATAGTTGTCCCATGATTATGGTGAAGTCTGTTGCTCTTACTACTAGCTACTTCTTCTGCTGTGTAGTAAACTCTGTCAGTACCAACCCAATAGTCAAAAAGTCGACAATGTCTTTATAATTGTCATCTGCGATCTGTACAGCAAATAAATGCGCATCAGGAAGGTTGTCTTCAAGATTGGTGGGTTCCTCGCCTGACTCAATCCTTGAGATGGTCAGGTCCTAAGTTCAATCTAGTTGGCTTAACTATAATTTCAAAGTCATACTCTTGGAAGAGTAAAAACCATCTGTAGATTCTCCACCCTAACACTGGCTTATTGACCAAGTACTTCAAAGCTGAATGGTCAGTGTAGATAGAGAAGTGCGCACCGAGCAAATATTGCCTGAATTTATGTAGTGCATAGACCATCGCTAGACCCTCTCTTTTAGTGGTCATATAATTCTTCTTAGTAGATGAGAGCTTCCTACTCTAAAATGCAATGGGATGGTCAATACCTCCCTCTCTTGGTTGTGCTAGTACAACACCCAATTATATACATGAAGCATCAACATGGACATGAAATGGTTTCTCCCAATCTGAAAAAACTAGGATCGATGCAGTTACCATTTTTTCTTTTAGCGTGTCCAATCCTTGCTCACATTCTGCATTCCATATAAAGTGCGCTTCTTTCTTAAGCAGTTTTTACATCGATGCGATTATCTGTGCATAACCTTTGATGAATTTTCTGTAGTAACCCGTGTGCCCCAATGTGGTGCGGAGCTGCTTTACTGATGTTGGTGCAGGTAAATTCACAATAAATGCGATCTTCACAGGATCAACCATCAGACCTTGTCTGCACACAATGTGTCCTAAGAGAATACCATAAGGCACACAGAAAACACACTTCTTTAGATTTAATGAAATTTGATGTTGCCTGCACTTGGCTAACATCATTCTCAGGTTTTCACAGTGGTTCTTCAACAAACCAAAGACAGTCCAATCATCAAAATATGCTTCTAAAAATTTATGCATGAAATCTTTAAATGCTGCAACAACAACTCTAAAAAAGATGGCAGGTGCATTCTTCAGACCAAAGGGCATTACTGTATACTGGAACGATCCCCATTCAGTAGAAAAAGTTGTCTGGTGTCTATTTGCTGAATAAATCCTTATCTGATGATATCCACATAAACCATCAGTAAATGAATAGGCCTCATTTCCTCCAACATTGTCTAGGACTTCATCTGTAAAAGGAGTAGGAAATGGGTCATGCAGCGAAGCATCATTTAGCTTCCTGAGATCCATGCAGATCCTGATCTCACCCTTAGTCTTCTTGTCTTGGATAACCATCAGGCTTATCCACTCTGAATCTTCAACTGGCTCAATGATCCCCGCATCGATCATTTTATCAAGTTTTTCCTTAACTCTTTCTTTATATTGAGGATTCAGTCTATAGGGCCTCTTCTTAACATGTTTCGCACTTATCTTGAGAGGTATCTTCATAACTCCCAAGTCACCCAAAATACCTTTCATTTCTGTGAACTTTGTCGGAAATAAATCCTGATATTCATGTAGCAGGTCTGCGATCTCCGCAATCGTGGCATCATCCCACTAATCGCCAATTGATGCGAACTTCGGATCTTCGCTCATGCTAATGTTCACTTTTCTCATCTTTACAGGTTCACTCATGTCTGGAATTTATAGTGGAGGTCCCTCTACATAGAGCACACCCTCTGACTTAGGTATATTGACGTTGCGTGGATCCTCCTCATCGTTTTCCTCTTGTTCTTCATTTTCGGCAATGTTATAACCTTCAAGGGCATGTTCTATCTGCCTTTCCCATTCTGGCTATAGGTTCGTAGGTACTTTGATATCTTCAAACACTATCTCTTTGAGTTCTTCCAATGCCTCGTTTATACTTGGGCATTCTGCTTTGAATATGCTTTCTTTGATAATTTGCAGAGCTTCATTTATGCTTGGGCTTTCATCTTCAAAGCTGAAAGTTCTCTGGAAGTTCACAGTCAGGGTAGACCAATCAGCAGTTCCTCTGCGCAAATCCATGTCTAGGTTCCAGTTCTTTGGAGTCTGTTCCTCCAATGTGTGTACAAACAGATGAACCCATTATGTCTGTGGTCTCTCCTCCCATGCTTGTGAAAATATTTCAATATGCTTCCTTGGATCCGTCTGCCCATTATATTTTTCAAAGGGCAGTACAACTTTCTCAGCGAACTTGATCTGCATCATGGGTCTGAATTGATCCCATATGGTCAATGTCTGTTTATGCGCAACCCACCATTTGGAAGGTGTCTCGTGCAGTGACATATCTAATGCTGGTATGCGATGTTCAGCTGCAACTGATACAGTCTATTCCTAGATAAATGAATAAACATTAGATGAACCATCATAGGTGGGATTGGACTTACCTCTCTTCCAATCCATCACAATGACTTTGTGATATGCGCGCATCTTCTTGCAGATACTTCATGCATATGGCTTTGCCAGTTCTCCAGTCCTGTGTCCGAGTCTGAGATGCAATAACTATCGCATTGCCAACTAAATGCTCCATCCACCGTAGGATTAATGTAGTCATCCTGATTCGCAATCACCTTGTAGATGTGATCAAGATCCTGTGCTTTGGATTCTTCCTGAATTGGCTCACTGTATCTTTCTCCTTGTGCAGGGTCCAATGGTGCGATGACCCTTATGTCCTATCCTTCAAAGATCATCTTCTTTGTTTTCAAGTTTATGATGGAGAGGTTATCCATAGCCCAATCTATACCCAATAGTGTTGGATAAGGCTGTCTATCATCCACAATTTCAATAACCTCGAAGTTTGTATGACTTCGCACTCCATCGATATCAACAATAACATTGGCCAATCTCCCAAAAGGTATGACTGTCAGTTGTTTTTCCAATTTCAACTGTATGGGTGACCATAGAAACTTTGGTCTCCCCATCTTCTACCATGTCTACTTAGTCAAGACATTCACCTCTGATCCTAAATCAAGGATGATTTCATCCATCTCATAGTCTCTTATCTGCGCACTGAGCCGCATTTCTCTTCCTATTTTTTTTTCTTGATGTGATGAACTGCACTCTGGGCAATTTGCGTCTCGCTGCATGGTTCATACTGGTTTAATAGTTTTTGCAATTCCACTACAACGTCTGTGCTCTTTAATAATTTCATGCAGCTATGTAGGAACTGCGCAACAGAGGTGCCTGTCTCTGCTGCGTTGAACATTTTGTCATACGCGGCTGGCATATCCTCCATATATGGTATTTCACTTCACAATGGGATTCTTGGTGACCTAGGTGCTTATTCTTTGAATATGTCCCGTGCTTCTTCAAAGACTTCTTTATTTTGCTCCAGGTTAAAAGCAGGTGTCTTCCTGCTAGCTTTTCTGATCCAGATCATTTCAAGAGGGGCCCGCTTTGTTTCAAAGCATCCAGAAGTCGAAGCTTCTGCTTTCCGATCTCTTCCTATCGCAACGCCACTTCACATTACAACATTAATACTTGGATCCACATCCCTTCTCTCTGCTGCGATGAACTAAATGTTCGAATTCGATGCATCTTGCTTTCTCTTCTGCATTTCTGCAGCTAACACTCGGCAGTCTTCAATAACATGGTCAAAGTATTTGCAATAATTACAAGTAGTACATGGATTGGTACAATCTCTAGATAAGTGACCTGGTTGGCCATAGTTGTAACAAACCATCTGGCCTCTTTCCCTTCCTTGTCCTGGGCCAGTATTTCTTCCTCTTCTGCGGAATCCTCCATGACCTCTATATGTGCCTTGATCATACTGCGCATTATCTTGTTTCTGTAAAGTCTCTTCTTGGACTCTGTATACTCCACCACCCTACATATGGTCTAGATCTCACTTTCTCTCCATCATGAGATTATATGCTATACAGTTGGATTCATAATGTCCAACTGACTTATATAAGTTTCAATATAAATTCTTAGGAGTGCGCACATACTTTTGAATCAAGTAGCAGAATTATGGCCGGTGTCCTCTAGTTCTGTAGATCTCACACCATGACACTTGGTTCTGATTCAGTGGATTTGGTGCTCCACTGTTAAGGTATTCTTGAAACAAAGGATAATGCTCTCTAGTGTTCCCTTCTCCTTTGCATCTTGTACACCAAACTTCTTGTCTTTGTTCTTTCCCCTTCTTCATATCCTGCAGTTGTAGTGTCAGGGTAGCTAACTATGTCTGGATATGAGACATTCCAGTGCTAGTCTCCCCAATTGATGAAGCTTCTAATTTCATCGCGATCTCCAGGGCTTCTTCCTACGAAGCCACTTTCTGCTACATCAATGACAATATGATACGGGGCAACATCGCGGTGATAAACCAATCTTGGTTCTATTGCAGTGCCATGACGAAACTTACTTGGTCCAATACTGTCTTAAATTGCTCGTCAAATTCCCAAACCGTCTCATTAGGTTTTTGCTTAATTTCCTTTAATTATGTTATACATTGGGATTTTGACTTCAGTTTCTTGAACTCACTCAATAGTGCAGGCTTAATCTTTGCTAAGGTTCTATTATGTCCAACATAATACTTCATGAACCAATTCAAGGCTCTATCTCTAAATGTGGTGATGAGTTGCGCTTGCTTCACAGCATCATCCTGAACTTGCTTAACACTCCATACGGATTCACATACAAACCAATGTTGCTCAGGGTCCTCTAGGCCCGTTCCTTTAAATATCTGAAGCTTAATATCATCAGTCATCCTTCTCCTAGGTGGTACAGGGTTTTGCGCAGGGTTTTGAGCAGTAAAAGTAAAGTTTGTATTGCACCGAATGTTCTTAAGCAGAATATTCTGAGTCGAGATAGTCGTATTCGGAATGGTATGAGTCGAAATGGTCTGAGTACTTACTGTCGTGGTGTTACTGGTATCGACGCTTTGAGGGTTAGGAATATTAACAACTGGAGGGTTCTGAACTGAAGGATTCTGAGAAATAGAAGGTGCGGTACTTGCAACCGGAGGATTCTGCGAAGTAATAGGATGATAGGTGGCTAATATGGGTGCGGTTTGGCTATCAGGGGTGGTTTGTAAATCAATGTCTACACGGAGTCCGTGTTCAGTGGAAGTCTTCTTAATAGTATATTTAATCTTTTTCCATTTCTCAAATGGTGTGTCTCTTCTTCAGAATCACTATAGATGCTATTGACCATTACAGATTCAAAAATTTATGTAAACATTTACTACATTCTTAAAATTCCTTTCTCAGCTAAAAGCATTTTAATGTATAAACTCAAATTGTTGAGGTACTTACCTCTGGAACCTTTGAAAAAATTTGCTTCGGCTGCGCTGTAGGACTTCAGGGTGTCCACAACGAACTCTGTCACGAAGCCTTCTAGTATATTGTCAACCAAAAAGTTGACTGCTCGCGAGAGTGGCCTATCTATTTCTTTGAGCCTTGCAGTGAGCTCCAAGGTCCACTCGGTAGGTACTTCTGGCTGGAAACAATTATTTCGCTCTGCGAGCCTCGATAACCACTCGTGCAACTCGTTTCCAATGGATGCCTAGAAAATTCGTGAATATCTTTCCATAAGTAATTGTTTAACCAAGCTATGTTAGAAAGATGTGGATGTCTATTTTATTTCCTTGCGAAGTCTCTTTCTGTCTTATCACACTAGGCCCAAATCTCTTTCTTGTTTGGATGCCAATTATTTGAAATCAATGAAACTTTTTCATCCGAGCACATCACTTTTTCAAGCATGGCAACTCATCACGGATTCTTAGCGTGGCAAAAAAACCATTTGTTGGCTTATATAACTATCTTGAGGTTTTATATAAAGACCTAGGTTCTTCACGGTTCAACGAACCAACAAAACCCCTTTTCACCAACCCTTTCGACAACAGTCTGCGAACAGACTGAGGTCTCACCCGAGGTGAAGTTATGGGGGGGCTGTGAAAACTGGTTTCCACAACCAGGTGATGAGTGCATAAATAGATCTGATGAACAACGTGCTGCGGGACTCGCGCTGTGAACTGAATACTGCACGAAGCTTAACTCCTTCGCAGTCAACACTTACTCTATTGCGCATCCAAGGACTGCGCATGGTCGGATGATCTTTCATCGACAAGACAACACAACTGATCACTACACTTCCCGTTTAGACTTAACCAATCTCAATGACTTTTCTTAGGATTTCCTATCCATTCATCAATTGCCTTATGTTATCTATCTTATGACTTATGCAATATGATGACACACAATATACTGTGCACTTCCAGTGATGCGCTTCAAGTGGATCGTACGACGCGAACTCCACTTACGTAAGTATTATCCCAATCCACTTATGCATTCAAAGACTTAGAAATACTTGTGCATCTAACTTCCATCCACACACATGATACTTAACATATTATTTCCATCTTCATTCTTATGGCAAATACATATAAAAGTAAAACAAATAAACCGATAAGCAAGATCTTAAGGATTCATAGTAAGGAAATATACAGATTCAAGCATATAAACAATCACACAACACAAAATTTAATGTGGTTCACCCCCAGGATGGGAGCTATGTCCACAGGAACTGTTGTTGTATTATCTTGGAAATGGTACAACAGTTCTAGTCTACGCACTCAACTACAGACTCTCTTCTCTCTCAATAGGCCTCTACGCATGCAGCTTGCAGAGCCTTTACAATGGAGCTCAATACTTGGGAGATTTTACAATGAATACTAACCCAACTAAATGAGATAAAAAACAAGATTAACCCTATCCCATACAAAATGTGCCTTCTTATAGACCATGCCCGTAGGTCATATCTTTACAATGCATAGGCAAAAACCCTAAGGTTTCCCAAAACTGTCGCGATTTTCCCTTAACCAAACTTGTTGGCTTCTGATAGAGACTTCTCCATCGTGGCCATCCTCTATGCGTGGTCACGTTGCTTTCATCCTGCCCTATCGACCGCATGTCGACTATCACTTTCACCCGACCATTCCTTCTCTAACGACCTTATGTGGCTGGTTCACGTCGTGCTTCCTCTGCGGGTGTGACCGGTTGCTTTTCTTCCACCTTGTTGGATTAAACTGACCCAGAGGTTTCCAATTAGACCCAAGTTCTTTGCGGTTCCCCTTTGACCAACAAAACCCCTTCGGACTGGCCCTTTCGGCAACAACCTGTGAGCAGGTTGAGGTCTCACCCGAGGTGTATCTTATGGGGTACTGCGGAATCAGGTTTCCACGGTAAATGATGAGTTGTTTATATGAACAAGCTATGCAGCGCAGGACAGAAGGATAGCGTTGTGGGGCAAAGTGATGCGGTACGCAGCAGGATCTACACTGCGAGCAGTACTGCGCAGTGGAGGCAACACTGCGGGTCTCACTAAGGGTTTCTTACTACTGTGAATCTTCTACTGGAACTGCGAATTACCCACACTTATCCTCTACTTGGAAGATCTCGGAAACGTTAAGGCACTGAAATGAATATCACTCATCCATTCATTCAGGCACTTACCGGTTATCTTTCTATCATTCATTCTAGAACTTGGATTATTACAATGTGAACTGAAATGATAGACATGACTAACTGTGTTGCGTTCCTTCACTGTGCTTAAGAAATTATTTAAACTTAAATGACTGATTCACGACCTTAACATAGAATTGAAATGTTTGCCATTCATCTGCTTCCATAGAACCTAGCATATCATTCCCAAACTTCTCCTATTGGTAAATGCATATTAAAGTTCTCATATTACAACATGCAAGGAAACATTCAAGCATTCATCCTATAGAAAATACAGACAGTCATTCATTCATAAACATCATCACATAACACAGCATTTAACGTGGTTCACTTCCCCAGATGGAAAGCTACGTCCACAAGAACGGTTGGTAATATATTTCTTTCAAAAGGGATGGGGAAACCGTTCTTAGTCTACGCACTCAGCTGCAGACTCTCCTTTCTCTTGCCTAGGTCTCTACGCACACAACTGTAGATCCTTTACAATATTCTCAGCTCAGAGATATTTTTCAATACAAAAAGGTTATCTCAAGATTCCTCTAATCCCCAATCAACTAACCAACCCCCATCCCATACAAAAGTGTCTTCTTAAATAGATCATGCCCAAAGGTCATGTCTGTACAATGTCGAAGACCTAAAACCCAAAACCCAAAACCCTAAGGGTTTCCAAAACTGCACCGGTTTTCCAAACCGGCTTGCTGGCTCCTAGTAGCATCTGCTTGATCATGGCGGATCTCCACGTCCTCATTCTATCGCTATCATCCTTCCTATCGCACGTGTTCCTACAGGCTACTTCTGCTGAACCGTTTCTCTCTAAGGGTTTTACCTTCTAAGTGTGCCAAACATCGCTTTCCTTAACAACCCATGTGTGGCCGCCTTCCTATTTTGCCTATGTCTGTCGCTCGGCAATCCTGGAATATCTTTCCAAAAATGTCTGCTACCGGTCGAGCCGGTAGCTACACTTGATACTTGTCCAGCACACCGCTTTGATGGCTCCACGTGGCCTCCTAACTCCGCACCACTACTTTGGTGCAGTACTGGTCTTCGCATCATGGCCAAAACTTCAATGCTGCGCGCAACTTCGCATTCTGGTCAAAAGTTGGATGCTTCGCAGCATCCTCAATAGTTAGCCAAAATTGTGTTTCTGAGCTGCGCTCAGCTCAGCTTTCGCTGCTTTCCTAAAAAAGGTGCTTCCAAAACTTTATCCAACCTGGGCCCAACATGCCCCTAACACTTACATGTGGATCATCCCCGAGCCACTGATTGTTTCAACTGTCTCACTTTGCGCCGTGATCGGTGGAACGAAATTGGCTGCGAACTCGTCATATGTACCGCACAACAACACCACTGCTTCTCTTGTATCCTCCTCAACCTATATAATTTTCTCAAGCAGTGTTGGAGATATTTCTTGTCCAATTTGGTCTTGTACCTGCTCCTAGTTATTTGGTCTTGTACCTGCTCCTAGTTATCGCGCAATTCTACTAACTTATCTTCAATCTGCTGCGATATTACCATGGAATTCTCTAGGAGCTACTGCGACTGATTATCCATCTCAATCTCTTTTTGTCGTAATTCATGTACTTCTTTCTTTAAGCTGGATATCTCCTTGTATCTCGGCATCCTTTCTCTGGGTGGCAGAGCTTTAACCTCTGCGTTCAACTTGTCCAACGTGGTCTGTTTTTCTTGTACCGCAGTTTTGACCTGCAGCAACCCTTGATCCTCTTCAAGGGTTACGATTGCCCGTGAAACCTTATTTAGGAGAGATTGGCACCTAGCCATCTCACTTGTAATGCTTTTCGAGGCGGCGCTCACCGCTTGCTCTCTGACTTGATGTTCAGTTAATGGCACCTACTTATTCAGCTTATCCTTCAATGTGGCAATATCGGCCTCATAATAAATCTCTTTATCCTGCATCTCCGTCTGCAAGGATCTCACCTTATCTCCAATCCTCATAACTGTGTTTGCAGGATCATCCTGGATTTCTATGCCTTTGATATCCTTTGCCACATTGGATATGGTGGTCTCCAAATTTTGTCGGCGGTCCAGTTCGTTGCGTAGTTGTATTTCTGCCTGCAGCTGAATTTGCCTATTTGCTGCGGTGATCTCTGCTTGTAACTTCATTGATTCAACTGTCCGTTCATGCATCTCCTCAACGATCTGTGTGTGGATGAAGTGAAATCCTAGTAATTGGATTTTGGCTAAGTCAAGCTCTACCCTCTCGACTCCCTTTGTGTCCAAGACAACTTGTTCTGCCATCGGCAACGCAACAGCCAATGGGTCCAGATGGACAATTCTAGTCTTCTATGGAAGTGTTATTGCTAGCTGTTGGCTTCCTTGCTATGAGGTACCTACCGACCTCCTTTCAGCCCCTGCTTCCTGCGGCAAAATAAGGCTTTTCTGGACATCGTCCATTTTCTTCATTAGGCCTTGCATTGCGAGCCGCGTCTTGTGCAAGTCATCCTGGATGACCATGTCCTTCTTTTCTTTAGCCGCCATAAGCTCCTTCATCTACTCTGATATTGTTTCAGCGATCATCTCGTATTCATCATCATTGAGGACTGCCTCCGATTGAATCTTTGTGGCCTTCACCTTTTTCCTCGACTTTGGCTTCTCTGAAGTCTGAGCTTCTTTTCTCTTCCCTGTTTCTTCAATAATTGGCCATGAGAGCAGGATCGGCTCATCTTCCGCTGAGTCTATCTCCACGTCCATAACCTCTACGCAGAACTCTGGTGGCCAATATTTCATGAGGTTCTAAATATCCTGCTCATACATGATGTACTTTCCTGGGAACCACTCTGGTTTCCTCGTTTGTGCTTTCGGCGATATGAAGATACATTTCATATTTGCCTCAGAGTCGATGATGCGGATATACTTCGCCGTGACCTGCTTTGTAATGCAGGGTGTCTTCGTGATTACGTTATGCAACTGAATATAGTACTGGTAAAATACTTCTGTTGTCGCATGTTGGCGCTCTACATTTTTGTTTGCCCATAGGTTGACGAACTTAAACCCTCTAAGATCCTTGGTGTCCATAATGATGCCCGCATAATCTCGTGGTTCCTTCCATCCACAAAAAGCAATCAGGACGATGAGCCAGGTGAAATGGAACTGGCCGCTATTCACCTGTGTGTCGTTGAGTTCTTCAAGGAACTCATTCAACAGAAACTGACACCAATTAAAGTTGTTGCCTTCGGCCATTGCGACACCAAGGAGTATTGTTCCCGCGGGCACCTCTGAAGGCCTAGCTATTTTGAGTATCTTGCCTGTGAGAAACTGTGTTACAAATCTTGTTGCTCTGTCCTCTATATATTCTGTCGGGAAACCTCTTTTTGCCTTCACCAACGAATGGGTTTTCTTCATCTTCTCAACAGCCTCTTTTTCTTTGCTCTTCCCCTGGAAGAATTACTTAGGATCCTTACCGCGCTTGCTTAGCCCGGTGATGTGGTGGATCAAATCAATGTTAACATCAATGTTCCTGTCCAACCACAGATAACCTTGGTGGATTCGTGCCATGAGTGTGCGAACCACGATATTAAGTTCTGGAGAACGGTCAAAATGTGGCAATCTCAACAAGTTCAATAGCCCCGATTGAACGACAGGTGCTAACCAACTGTCATCTACTGAGTTCAGAGTTCCCTTAGCATCCTTTTTCCAGCACATATACTAGTCTGGTTGAAAATCTGGGTATTTGGGAACATCTGGCTCATCTTTCTTCATTCCCAAGAGGTCATAATCCTCCCATTTACAATCTTCTATCTTTCCCAACAGATTCTTAGCAACGTTTACATGCTTTGAGATAGGTGACAGCGGGATGTCGTATCTCGCATTCTTGGACAATTTAAACACATGGGCATTCAGTGCCCGTGGGGAGATATATTCGGGTGTCATCTTCAAGGGTTCTGTCTGAAATAATGGTGATTTCTGTTCCGAGGAGCCCATCTTTATGATGTTGGATCGAGGTGCAGTTATGACTTTTCCTTTATCTTTTGCTTTTTCCTGCATCGTCGGATTAATTCTTGGTGATCTGCGGGATCCTTCACCTTGTTCTACGGAGACCTTCTTAACTGGAGTTTTCATTAACTGTTGAATCCCTCTGTGCTGAAAGATCCTTAGTGCTTCTTCAATGGTCAGTTCTTCTTCTCTATAGGAAGGTTCGGACATTCACTAATGAGGTAGCGGCTAAGGCAGACAGAATACAGATGGCTACTAGCTCAGAGAGGTTAATCGCAAGAAAATTCTAAGTGGTCGGTAATGCCCGCGAGTCTCCCAACGGTGTTATTTATAGGTGTAGCAGACCCTCTCCCGCTCCCTTCAACGGCTAGATAAGAAATTAATGTGGTGTCCGTTGGTGAATTTGAGCGGATCCTTCGGTCTTTTCTGTCGTCAGCGTGATCAGAATGGCTATCTTCTCTTTAAATGCTGAAGCGGTTGCTGCAACGGTCATCTAACGACTATTGTTCTGAAAAGCCATGTAACGGCTATTTTTCTCTGAGTGCTGCGCCGAACTGCATGGTAAGCCATCTGCAACCCTGCGCGGCTACTTCGCAATGCCAAAAATTTCCAACTGCGCGGCTTCCACTATAAATATATATATTTTTCTTCTTCTTCTTCTTCTTCTTCTTCTTTTTTTTTTCTTCTTCTGCGCAACTTCAACAGTGCTGCGCGGTGCATAGATCATTCTTCTTATCATACCTTCTTCCTTTTATCATACATGTACAGACTCCTTTACATTTCTAGTGTCCACTTTCAACTGTACTTGACACTTAGAAATTCCTTCCTTGGCTCGTTATTGAGGGTTCTGCGAAGTAGTACTATCATGGTATAGGTTTAGCCTGCTTCCATTTATCAAAGTTGGCAAGGTGTCTAAATTGGCTAATTGGACTGCACCAGTGTTAGTAACATGTATCACAGTATATGGGCCAAGCCAATGCATCTTAAATTTACCAGGGAATTTCATGAATTTGCTATCATATAGGAGGACTAGATCACCTACCTGAAAACACTTGTTCTTTATATGGCGATCATGCAATGCTTTCTCGCGGTCCTTCTGAGCTTGCTGGTGGAAGCCTGCAATGAAGCGATCTTCCTCCAAGCCCAGTAAGTGTAGTAATCTTTCTTCTAGAGCTTTGCAATCTACCATCCCTGTGAATGCAGCGATTCTCAAACTAGGGACAATATATTCCATAGGCATTATAGCCTCATGCCCATAAACCAACCGAAAGGGTGTCTGTCCTGTCAATTTCTTGCATGTGGTCCTGTATGCCCATAGCACAGATGAGACGCGTAGGTCCCAATCGTCTCTATTTACATTGCACACCATAGTGAGTGCATTCTCCAATATTTTATTGAAAGCCTCTACAGTACCATTCTCCTGTGGATGATATGGAGTACTGCGCTGATGACGAATGTGGAATTCCTCTGTAAGCGCCTCAATCATCTTGTTCAAAAAGTGAGTACCTTAGTCACTCATCAAAATCTTTGGACAGCCAAATCTGGTGAGTATTTCTTCAAAAATAAACTGCGCAGCAATACTGGCGCTAAAGTCCTTAATTGGTTTTGCTTCGTCCCATCTGGTGAGGTAATCCGTAGCAGTAATAATATACCTTGCACCCGTTCTTTTTCCTGGTGGGTTTATAGGACCCACAAAGTCTATTGCCCATTTTTCAAATGGCTGTAGTGTCAACTGTAGTTTCAATGGCATCTCATCTCGGAACAGACATCACAGTTCCTGCAATGTTCTTTGGCATCTTTATGGAGCATAGGCCACCATAGCCCTACGTGCAATATCTTTTGCGCAGTAGCCCTTCCTGCATAGTGATATCCCGCAATTCCTGAGTGTGTGTTGGCTAGAATAAATGGCTTCTCATGATCGAATATGCACCTGCGCAAGATTTCATCCGGCCCAAGTTTGTATAACTGTTCTGCAATTATAGTGAAGTCTGCAACGTGCACCACTAATTGTTTTTTCTGCTGGACCGAGAATTCCTGGGGTGCCAGCCCTGTGGTTAGGAAGTCAATGATATCCCTGTAATAATCATCGGCAACCTATATACTAAATAATTGCGCATCAGGCAGACTATCTTCAATATTCGTCGGCTCCTCTCCTGACTCGATCCTTGACAGATGATCAGGTCCCAAGTTTAGTCTACCTGGATTGACAATAATTTCAAAGTCATATTTCTAGAACAACAGTAGCCATCGACATATGTGTCCCCCTAACATTGGCTTGTTGACCAAATATTTCAACGCAGAATGGTTAGTAAACATAAGGAATTGCGATCCCAGCAAGTAGTGTCTAAATTTCCGTAGGGCATATACCATCGCAAGGCCTTCCCTCTCAGTAGTAGTATAGTTCTTCTCTGCTGTTGAAAGCTTTCTGCTAGAAAATGCAATAGGGTGGTCAATACCTCCCTCTCCTGGCTGAGCTAACACAATCCCTAGTGCATTACATGATGCGTCAACATGGACATGGAATGGCTTACTCCAGTCTGGAAAGACTAGAATAGGCGCAGTGACCATCTTTGCTTTTAATGTGTCAAAACCCTGTTCACATTCTACGTTCCAAATGAACGGTGCGTCTTTCTTCAGCAGTTTTTCCATTGCTGCGGTTATCTGTGCATGACCCTTTATAAATTTCCTATAATATCTAGTATGTCCTACTGTAGATCGCAACATTTTGACTGAATTTGGTGTTGGTAAGTTTGCAATAACAGCAATCTTCGTAGGGTCTACCATCAATCCTTGCTTACAGACAATGTGGCCAAGTAAAATTCCATAGGGCACACAGAAAATACACTTTTTCAAATTTAAGGATATTTGATGCTATCGACACTTCTCGAGCATCATGCGGAGATTCGGGCAATGATTTTTCAATAGACCAAATACATTCCAATCATCAAAATATGCTTCTAAAAACTTGTGCATAAAATCTTTAAATGTTGCGACGACGACTCTAGAGAATATGGCAGGTGCATTCTTCAGCCCAAAAGGCATGACGGTGTACTGGAATGACCCCCATTCTGTAGCAAATGTCGTCTTATTCCTATCCACAGGATCAATCCTGATATGATGGTAACCAGAGAAACCATCAGTTAAAGAGTATGCCTCATTTCCTCCAACGTTATCAAGCACTTCGTCTATGAATGGAGTAGGAAATGGGTTGTGTATGGAAGCATCGTTCAGCTTTCTGAGATCCACACAAATCCTGATCTCACCTTTTGCTTTCTTGTCTTGAACAACCATGGGGATAATCCATTCGGATTCTTCGACTGGTTCAATGATTCCTGCTTCTAGCATCTTATCTAGCTCTGCGCAGATTCAATCTATATGGCCTCTGCTTGACAGGCTTAGCACCTAGCTTTAAAGGTATTTTCATGACCCCTAGGTCTCCCAAAATTCCTTTCATCTCTGTAAATTTTGTTGGAAACAGTTCCTGATACTCATGTAAGGTATCTGTGATCTCTGTAATAGTCTTATCGTCCCAATAATCTCCTATTGATGTGAACTTCGACTCTTTGTCTGTGCCAATGTTCACTTTTTTTTGTTTTTACTGGTCTAGTCATATCTGGGATTTCCAACGGAGGTCCTTCTACCTCACATGTGCCTTCTGACTCTGGTATATCTATGTTGGGTGGGTCCTCCTCATCATCTTCATTTGGATCATTGCTATCTTAAGCTAAGTTGTAACACTCGAGCAAGTGCTCTTCATGTTCCTTCCATTCTGAGTGTAGGTGCGCAGGAACACACTATGTCCCAAAAAACTCCTGCAATGTTATGTTTTGATGAGGACAGTCGTCCTGGAATATGCGATTTTTGATTAGCTGTAATGCTTCATGGATTAATGGATTCTCATCTTCAAAATTGAATTCCTTCTAGAAGTTCACAGCGAGCAGCTCCCAATCAGTGAGTTCACTGCGCAACTCCAGGTCTAGGTACCATTTCTTTGGGATACCCGCATCCAATGTATGTACAAATAAATGTACCCATTCTGTAAGTGGTCTTTCCACCCATGCCTTTGAACAGATTTCAATGTGTTGACTAGGGTCTGTCTGTCTATTATACTTTTCAAAGGGTAAAGTACCTTTTCAGCGAACCGGATCTGCATCTTAGTTCTGCATTGATCCCAAGTGGTCAATGTTTTCTTATGTGCATTCCACCATCTGGAAGGTGTCTTGCACAATGCTATATCTAAAGCTGGTAGTCTATGCTCATCTGGTATAGATACAATAAATTCCCTTATGAAACTGTAAACATTAGCAAAACCATTATATGTGGGAATAGGACTCACCTCTTTTCTAATCCAGCGCAGTGATTTTGTAACCTGCACACATATTTTTGCTGATACTTCATGCATGCGGCTTTGCCAATTCTCCAGTCCTGTATCCAAGTCAGAGATACAAGAAGTGTCACATCGCCAGCTGAGCGTACCGTCCGCAGTAGGATTAATGTAGTCTTCCTTGTTCGCAGTCAGCTGGTATAGTCAGTCTAAATCTTGAGCTTGGGATTCCTCCTGAATTGGCTCACTGTATCTATCACCATCTTTAGGATCCAATGGTGCGATGACCCTAAGATGCTTCCCTTCAAAGATCATCTTCTTTGTCTCAAATTTATGATAGACAAGTTATCCATAGCCCAATCAATTCCCAATATTGCTGGAAAAGGTTGACTATCATCCACAATTTTAATAACCTCAAAGTCTGCATGACTCTGTACTCCGTCGATGTCAACTAATACATTGGCTAAGCGGCCAAAAGGTATGAACTTCTCCTGATTAGCCATTCGTAACTAGATAGGTGACCAGAGCAACTTTGGTCGACCCATCTGCTGCCATGTATGCTTAGTCAAGACATTCACTTCTGATCCCAGATCAAGGATGACTTCATCCATTTCAAAATCTCCTATCTGCGCAGTAAGCCTCATCTCTTGGCCTGTTCTTTTGTGCTTCCTTATATGATGTACAGCGCTATCTGGAGTCTCTGTTGCAATCTTAGGTTCATACTGGCTGATAATCTTCTGGAGCTCTACTATGGCTTTTTCGCTTTTTAGTAACTTCATGCAGCTTCACAAGAACTGCGCAACAGAAGTACGGACATCTGTCGTAGTGCTTGTTTTGTCATAAGGAGTCGGCATGTCTTCAACAACATGCGGTGTTTCACTGCGCAACAGGATCCTTGATTACTTATCTGCTAGTTTTCTAAAAGTATCCCACGTGTCAATGAAGATCTCCTTGTTCTTTTGTAAGTTAAGAAGGGGTGCTTTTCCTGGAGCTTTCCTTATCCATACTACTTCAAGGGGATCCTTCTTCGTATGTTCTTCCCCTGATGTTGAAGCTTCCGCTCCTCTGTTGCGGCCTGTCTCAGCACCACTGCGCGTGACCACATTGATGCTCGGATCCACTAGTTTATTCTCTATTACGATCCACTGGACGTTTGGATTCAGAGCCTCTGTTCGTATTCTCTTCTGCATTTCCACCTCTAATACTGGGCAATCTTCAATAACATGCTCAAATGATTTACAATAATTGCACATAGTGCATGGGTTAACACAATCTCTAGACACATGCCCTAGTTGGCCACAGTTATAACAAATGACTTGGCCACAGCCTCTTCCCTGTGTCGGACCAGCATTTCTTCCTCTGCTACGGTATCCACCACCACGACCTTTGTATCCTTCTTGGTCATATTGTGCATTTTCTTGTTTTGGCTGGGTATCTTCTTGTATGTGGTACAAGCCAATGCCTCGCATTGAGTCCATATCCCTTTTCCTTTCATTCATTAATTCATATGCGCGACAGTTGGATTCATCATGTCCAATTGATTTACAGAAGTTGCAGTGTAAATTCTTAGGAGTTTTCACATATATCTGGATGAGGTAATAGTCTTCAGGTCTATGGCCTGTGGTTCTGCAAATTTCACACCATGGGGCCTGATTCTGATTTAATGGGTTAGGCGCGCCACTGTTAATGTTGTCGTAGAATAGAGGGCAATGCTCGCGGTCATGACCTTCTCCTTTACAACTTGTACAGCAGACCTCCTGTCTAGGTTCATATATTTTTTCTTTACCATTTTTCATACTTTGCAGTTCAAGTGTTAGGGTGGTCAGCTGGTTCTGGATCTGAGACATCCCAGAACTAGTATCACCAATCGACGAAGCTTCCAACTTCATTGCAATTTCCAAGGCCTCTGCCTGGGATAGAACCTTCTGCTGCATCAATGGTAATCTGATGTGAGGTAATAGTGCAGCAATGAATCATTCTTTATGCTGTTTTGGTGGTATAACAAAACTTACTTGGTTTAGTAAGGTCTTAAATTTCTAATCAAATTCCCAGACCGTTTCAGTTGGTCTTTGCTTTATTTCCTTCAGCTCAGTGATACACTAAGACTCAAACTTAGGTTTCTTGAACTCCGCCACCAACGCGAATTTAATTTCTGTGAGGGTTCTCAGCTGTACAATAGAGTATTTCATAAACCAATGTAGCGCTCTATCCCTGAAAGTGGTGATGAGATGTGCTTGCTTCACGAGATCGTCCTGGATTTGTCTTACACTCCATACGGCTTCACAAAGGAACCAGTGTTGATCAGGGTCTTCTAGGCCAGTTCCTCTGAATATTGGCAGCTTCATATCAGTGTTTTCCATTGTGCTATTAGGTGGTGGGGCGCCGGGATTAGTGTGTAGCTGGTGTAAAGGGATCTGCGTAGTAAATACAAATGGGACTATCGGGAGAGATGGACTAGGCTGAGTCTTCTGCAGGGTGGGCTGCGTAGCGGGTGGGTTCTACGATAAGGGTGGCGTGGTTTGTGCAGCCGACGGATTCTCAAGGGTAAATGGTTGTGCAACTTCGCTATCAAGATCGTAGGGGGTCTCATTATCTATACGAATTTTAGGGTCTTCCGAATTTTTATTAATTTTATATCTCTTACCACTTCTAAGAGTATGTGTCTCTTCGTCAAAATCAATATATGTACTGTTTATCATGACAAACTTCAAGCATATTACTGCATTCTTAGAACACCTTTCTCAGCTAACAACATCTTAATGTATAGACTGAGATTGTTCAGAAACTTACCTTGGAATCCTCCGAAAAAGTGTGCTTCTGCTTGGCTGTAGGATTTGAGTGTGTCTACAGCAAATTCTGTTACAAAGCCTTCTAGCATATGATCGACCCAATAATCAACTGCGCGTGACAATGGGATGTCTAACACTTTAAGTTGCGCTGTGAGCTCGGGAGTCCACTCCGAAGGAACTCCTCCTTGGAAACATTTTTTCTTCTCTGCGAGCCGCAAGATCCACGCATGCAGCTCGCTCGTTTGGAAACGATGCCTAAAATATCTCGTGAATGTCATCCAACAAATTCTATCTGACCACTGTGTGTCACTTAGACATGGATGTCTATTTTCTTGTCTGTTAAAATCGCTTATGGTCTTATCCCACCAAGCTTGGATTTCTGTCTTTTCAGGATGCCAATAGTCAGATCCTTCGGGGAACTGATATTCTTCTTCACACATCGTGATTGCAACTCATCATGGATTCTAGCATGGCAACGAAACCATTTGTTGGCTTAAACTGACCCAAAGGTTTCCAATTAGACCCAAGTTCTTTGCGGTTCTCCCTTTGACCAACAAAACCCCTTCGCACCGACCCTTTCGGCAACAACCTGCAAGCAGGTTGAGGTCTCACCCGAGGTGTATCTTATGGGGTACTGCGGAATCAGGTTTCCACAGTAAATGATGAGTTGTTTATATGAACAAGATGCGCAGCGCAGGTCAGAAGGATGGCGTTGTGGGGCAAAGTGATGCGGTATGCAGCAGGATCTATGCTGCGAGTAGTACTGCGCGGTGGAGGCAACACTACGGGCCTCACTAAGGGTTTCTTACTGCTGCGAATCTTCTACTGGAACTACGAATTAGCGACACTTATCCTCTACTTGGAAGATCTCAGAAATGTTAAGGCACTGAAATGAATATCACTCATCCATTCATTCAGGCACTTACTGGTTATCTTTCTAGCATTCATTCTAGAACTTGGATTATTACAATGTGAACTGAAATGATAGACATGACTAACTGTGCTGAGTTCCTTCACTGTGCTTAAGAAAGTATTTAAACTTAAATGACTGATTCACGACCTTAACATAGAATTGAAATGTTTTCCATTCATCTGCTTCCGTGGAACCTAGCATATCATTCCCAAACTTCTCCTACTGGTAGATGCATATCAAAGTTCTCATATTACAGCATGCAAGGAAACATTCAAGCATTCATCCTATAAAAAATACAGACAATCATTCATTCATAAACATCATCACATAACACAGGATTTAACGTGGTTCACTTCCATGGATGGAAAGCTATGTCCACAAGAATGGTTGGTAATATATTTCATTCAAAACGGATGGGGAAACTGTTCTTAGTCTGCGCACTCAGCTGTAGACTCTCCTTTCTCTCGGATAGGTCTCTGTGCACACAGTTGCAGAGCCTTTACAATATTCTCAGCTCAGAGAGATTTTTCAATACAAAAAGGTTATCTCAAGATTACTCTAATCCCCAATCAACTAACCAACCCCCATCCCATACAAAAGTGTCTTCTTAAATAGATCATGCCCGAAGGTCATGTCTGTACAATGTCGAAGACCTAAAACCCAAAACCCTAAGGGTTTCCAAAACTATGCCGATTTTCCAAACCGGCTCGCTGGCTCCTGGTAGCGTCTGCTTGATCATGGCGGATCTACACATCCTCATTCTATCACTATCAGCCTTCCTATCACATGCGTGCCTACAAGCTGCTTCTACCGAACCATTTCTCTCTAATGGTTTTACCTTCTAAGCGTGCCAAAAATTGCTTTTCTTAACAACCCACGCGTGGCCTCCTTCCTGTTTTTCCTATGTCCGCCGCTCGGCAATCCTGGAATATCTTTCCAAAAATGGCTGCTACCGGTCGAGCTGGTAGCTACACTTGATACTTGTCCAGCACACCACTTTGTTGGCTCCACGTGGCCTCCTAACTCCGTAGCACTGCTTCGGCGCAGTACTGGTCTTCGCATCATGGCCAAAACTTCGATGCTACGCGCAACTCTGTAGTCTGGTCAAAAGTTGGATGTTGCGCACAACTTCGTAGCATCCTCAATACTTAGCCAAAATTGTGTTTCTGAGCTGTACTCAGCTCAGCTTTCCCTGCTTGCCTCAAAAAGGTGCTTCCAAAACTTTATCTCAACCTAGGCCCGACACACCTTACTCCTTACCCTCCTGCTTGGTAATCATGGAGTATCTTAACCAAAAATAGACCACCTATGGTCTTACTAGAATATGTATCATTTTTCTTCCAACATTCTGCCTTGCCGGATCCTCACGGATCAGGCTCTTCGTAGCGCTGGCTTCCCTACCCTGTCGATGCTGCGCTGCGCTCCACTTCGCAGCTCCCAAAACTGTCTTTCCCAAAAAGTATTCAACTGAACTGTGCTCTACTTTGCAGTTCCAAAACTGTTTGATCAAAATGCCTTACTTGGGCCAGGCCCAACACATACTTTATAGAAGCAATGTTTCTAATTATAACATATGCCAACAGAGAGGAAAATGGAAAAAAAACTAAGAAACAATTAATTTATACCTACCAATAAATTAATTCAATATTAATATCGCAATATTAAATCAAAATATATAGAGTAGATATATTGATAACAATAATTTGTGTAGGGTTGTGTGTACACTATTGTAACTATTTTTCTAAGAGGTGGTGAGCCTCTACGTCAGAAATGAAGCAATTATCACAAATTTCTTAAGATCTAAGTTCATTCATGAAACATTCATTGAGATCTAAGAACATTTCAGAATTAGAATCATGCAAGATAAGCAAACATTCAACACTAATATGGTAGAAACTTGAATTACTTCATATTAAAACAAGGAAGAAGTACATCCTTACCAATGATCTTGGTGTGAATCCCTCCATTTCCATGAGCTTCCCTTCCTTCACCCTTGCTTTTGAATAATTTGAGCTTTTCTCCTTCCTTCAGAATCTCCTCAGCATGCCTTTGCTTTTTTTATCTCCTTTTACCATGCCCCAAAGCCTTTCTGATATAGCATTGGGAAATGGGCCTTAAGCTTCTCTTTTGAGTGTGGGATAATCCCCTTTCATGATTTTAGATCATTTTCACTTAAAAACCCATTTTTTTCGTAGTTTTTAGGCTCTTTGCACCACTTAGAATGATTTTAAGCACAATTAATGCATTTTAATGCATTTCTCAGAGAGGATTCGTCTCTGAATGAACTTGTGTCATGTCTTCTTGCTACAGGTGCATGGTAAACATATGCTTCATCTGTACGCAAGCTGAGGTCCCTTCATATACTATGGTTAGGCAGATGTTCTTATCATGAGTCGTTACTTTAATCTGAAAAGCAACTTCGGGAAGGATCCTACATATTGAATGGTCTATGTCTGATGTGGTCAAAGTCTCATCGGATGGATCAACAACACCAATGGTAGACAATAGTTCCTTTCTTTGCGCAGAATGATATTGCAATACCTCCAAGGCCGACATGGGACATGGTACTTGAGCTAGGTCCTCAAGAACATTATTGTTTAGAGCAGCTCGCATGTTAGGATTATGCATTGTTCTACGTAGAACACCTTTGGGGGGGTGTGGTACTAAGTCTATGGATGTTTTCTCAATGGAGAAATAACTACTTGGCTGTGATATTGATTAATCCGATGTACTAGGAGAGACACCATAAGAATCAAGTCTTGTTTGAATGTTCATCTCAGGATCACACATGAAGACATTGGCATTAGGATCATTTCCCCCTTGCGGGGGGGTTGGCTGGTTTCCCCTTGGCGGGGGTACCGGTGTCAAAATAGTGGGTTGTTGTTTCCCACCGCATTGAAGCATAGTTGGTGCATCTCCCTTCCTAGAGTTAGCATCTTGATTACTCTTGTACTTCTTCTTCTTTCCTCTAAGGTCTATGGATGAGATTATGAGGATGTTAGAATTGTTGGAAGGATTAGTAGGTTCTTGCATTTCCTGGCAAGTTGTGGGTTTTGAATTCTGAATCAAAACTTGTCCCAAATGTGGGATAATCTATTCAATATGGTTGATAGAATCCATCATACCATTATCATGAGGTTCATGTGGTAGCCTAGCTGGATCAACAGCAGGTCTTGCAATCTAGTTCTAAAAATATTGGTTATTTTCTAGAACCTGACCACTCCATTGCGGAATGGGGTTAATGGTTGGATTTCTCCCTTGCGGGGTTAGGCCCAAAAAGGATTGGTTTCTTTCTAGAACTTGACCACTCCATTGATGTGGTCCTTGGGTGTGATAAGAATTCCAAGGTGGGTTTCCCCTTTGTGGAGGTTGACCCCAAGAAGTTTGGCTACTTCCTGAAACATGACAAATGGGTGGATTGCCTCCTTGCAGAGGTGGGGCCCAAGAAGATTGGTTACTTCCTAGATCCTAAACACACCATGGCGGTTGAACTTGGTATTGAAAATAATTCCAAGGTTGACTTCCTCCTTGTGCAGGTGGCATCCAAAAATATTGGTTACTTCCTAAATGTTGCTCAGTCCATTGTGAACTAGGTTGCATGTATGGATTGCCCCCTTGCAAAGGTATGTCCCATTGAGATTGGTTACTTGGTGGAACATTACCACTCCATTGCGGGATAGGATTAGAGGGTGGATTTCCGCCTTGCGGGGGTATGTTCCATTGAGATTGGTTACTTGGTGGAACATTGCCACTCCTTTGCTAGTTGGGGTTCATGGGTGGATTGCCCCCTTGTGGGGGTGGGACCCAATTAGATTGGTTACTAGTTGGAACAGGACCACTCCATTGAATTTTTCCTTGTTTTGGATAAGCGTTCCAAGGTTGATATCCTCCTTGCGAAGGTGGGCCACAAGAATATTGGATACTTCTTGAAACCTCCCCACTCCATGGCAGAATGGGGTTGATAGGTGGATTGCCGCTAGGCATTGTGCTAGGATAATTCAGAGGATAACCCCCCAGGGAAATTCCACTAATTTGAGGAGCATAGCCCCAATTGGCATAAATGTTCCCTGGTTCATTGCTTCCTCCAGAAATATTACCATTCCATGGTTAAGGGTTTCCCCCGGAAGTAGAATTTGGACAAGTGTTTTGTATACCATGAGGAATTTGGTTTACTCCTTGTTTGTGTTGACCGTGATTAGCCGATCCATATGGAAAACCAATGTTTGAGAAAGCCATGGGGTCCCTTGTTGATTTGTGCATGTCATTCAAACTTTCAGAAAGAGGTTTGATATCACCCAGTGACTCACAGATAGTAAGTGCAACTGGTTCTGAAAGACTCATCAAAGGATGAATTTCATGAGCATGTGTGTGATGTTTCAATGTTTCAATATCAACTAGAGTAAGATTATCAACTATGTCTGTATTCAGTTCGTGATGTGACGATGAATTCTCAGTGTTGATTTGATGTTGTTCTTCTCGAGTAATGTTAATTGAGTTGAAAATCAGTTGTGTTTCGAAGTCATTAGAATGTGGTTTTTGTGTATATCTCTGCAATGTAGCAGGGCCTTCAATTTCTGGTGACTCACCTCGTTGCTGCCATGACTGGAGGATCGGGAGAGTAGCCACTTCTAAGAACTTGATAAAAGGATGTGTTTAAAATGATAGTTTGAATCAAACAATCCTAAGGTAGTATAGACTCAAAAAATGAAAAGTGTCCACACAGTAAAAATTCCCTAGAGATTTTAAGCAAGCAAACTTATTGTTCCAAAGAACCGAAGCTCAGTGAACAGTTGGATTAGAGGGCCTTCCTAAACTAGTAACTGTTGAGGGAATTCATGTCCTCATACAATTGCTAGAAGCAAAGGTGTGAGAAGCAATTACAATAAACTTTAATCGCCAGGGGTGCAAGTGTTGGTTCCTGACCAATCACCCTCCCAAGGAGTAAAAGTTCCAAAGTATGTCTCAGGTATTGCAAGTGTGTCCCACTCACAACAGCCTATGTGATATCCTATGAATAGCCACTAAAGTTACCACTTTGCAATTGACGGTCGAGTGAAACAGTTGTAAGTCAAGGACAACTCTCATAACCAGAAACTCTAGAAACAATGATGTCACCCCGAGGACTTGTCACTGAACATAGAATCCCTTCGATAAGCTCATGTCCCACTAAATAAGCAAAAAGAGGGGAACCACCCTTTACTTATCTAGATTGACCTCATGCTTGACGCATGTTTCAGAAGCGCTTTCCCGACAAGCGTTTTTTGCTACTAATGGATTTACTCTCTTTAATCAATGCTAGTTTCAAAGTTTTGCAGCCCAGGAGTGTTAACTCTCCAAACCTAATCCAAGGCGCTAACCTAAACTTGTTGGTGATATGAAAATCAAAAGTTTGTCAATTTTAGATTAAGCGCCAATTTTTAGGGTAGTTTGCTTAGTTTCAGGAGTGGAAGTGAAACTGGTGGTGTTTTGACTCGAAAACAAAATGAACCACACAATGCAAGATGATCACGATGCTATCTTTCAATTCGATGAATATCCTAACTGAAGGAAGAGTTAGAGGTTCATGACCTTCTTTCAGACATGCAAATTTTTTGGTAGATTTATTATGTTCATGCACAATTTTTCAGAAATATGGATAATACTTGATGTTTAATGACCAATGTAACCCAAATAGATATCTCAAGTAAAAGTGAATTTAATTCTATTACACGGGGGATCTCTGTTTTTCATTCACAAGATCGCCCAAAATCCCAAGTGAAGAGGATACGCAGAGCCCTTTGGAATGCTTATGAATTAAATTCTAGACTATTACACTTGAGATCCACTTTCTCATTCACAAGATCGCCCGAAGGTCCAACTGAAGAGGATACGGTGGCTCGAAAAACTGTTTGCAAAAATTAAATCTACTCTGTTACACGTGAAATCCACTTTCTCATTCACAAGATCGCCATAAGGTGCGAGTGAAGAGGATACGGTGGCTCGATATAAGATGCTTTGGAAAGATCAACTCCTAAACAACTCTCCATTTAATTAAAGACTTTTCAAGCTTTGTTAAAAATTTTGCATATTTTTTTTCTTTTTAATCCAAAACTAAAGAATTGAATGCAAGTATGCCAAACTTCAAAAAAAATTGCAAACAATTTTTTGGTAATCCAAAATTTAAGATTTTGCATCAAAACTTTAAACTATGTAAAAAAGAATTTACAATTTTGTTTCCTTTTTGTTCCAAAACTAAAGAATTGAATTCAAGTATAAACAAAGCTTTTTAGAGTTTGTTCAAAGGTATGTAATTCTACACATCTCGACTTATTCCAAAATTTTCAAATTTTAATCCAACAGAAAAGTTTGTAGCTCCAACCCTGCAAAACTTTTACAACTCCAACCATGCCAAATTTTTACAAAATGCTTGAAATCTTTTTAATCTTTTGTAAAACTTTTGAATTCTATTTTTCCAAAAGAAATAAAAAATTGATATTGAAAAATAATTCTTAAACAAATTTCAAATGCAAACATTTATGTCGATATTGTCATCAATGTTCAAACTCCAGTTCACAATTGCCTTTTACTTTTATTCTTCTGCCACCCAATACAGTTTCTCATAAGAAATGGAATTTATAATTTAACATGTTTTAAGGAGACTTTAAACCATGAGGTAAGCACTAAAACAAAATTCAAATGCCAGTACAAAACTCAACGAATCAGCACCCAATGAATGGAAACGCAATGAATTAGAACTTTTATCTGTCAACAACATTTTATGCAGAAAAATAAACCGGCATTTAACGAACTGGAACTTAGAATTTAAGCCTAAAATTAGCCTGATCTCATCCTCAGCACACGGATCGGCCTCACGCAGAGGCAAGCTTGACAGTGAGAGTTTCGGTAGCTTTCATGTTGTTCAACATTGGTTAACGTTGAGATTTCATATTTTTGTTGATGTATTTGTAACTTTGGAATGTATTTCATATATGTATATTGTATTCCTATAGAGATTTTATTATTCCTCTATACGGAAGTGTTTGTATTCCTATAGAGATGTTATTATTCCTCTATACGGAAGTGTCGTCATTTTTATTGTAAGTGTCATAACTTATACTTGATGGGTTATTAGACCACCTTGTTGGGGTCGGCCTTGTATAAGTCATGTGGGTTAAAGGGTTATTAGACCACCCTGTTGGGGGTCGGCCCTGTCAGCATTATGTTATGTGGTTAAGTTAAGGCCGACCTAGTAAAGGTTATTAGGCAAGTCAAGTAAAGTATAAATAGAGTGTGGGAGACACTCTATTTGATCATTCACTTCTCACTCATACACTCACTGGAGAGTGGTTCACTAGTGGAGGAGGAGAAGCTGCTGCTAGGAGTATATCTCTTATGCTTGGGTTTTGTATCATGGCTCTATCTATCTCTGAGTAAGTTGCGGGGTTTTTCACCTTCTTGGTTTTCCCTGGTGAAACTGTGTGTCTCTTGTGTGCTTGCATTATTGTGTCCATGATTGATATGATGTAGATATGTTGTACATGTTATTCTCTCAGTTAAGATCCTAGATCAGATTGAAATTTCTGAAAAACTAACATGGTATCAGAGCTATCCTGAAAGAAGGCATGGTATGGCACTTATGACACTTGTTGCACTTGCGAAGCTAGGGCTTGATATAGAAAAAACCAGTCATCGTAGAACTTTCGCTATAAATTTATTTTGGAGAATTTTGCAGGATCTGAAAATCTTATAGGTCGAAGATAAGATCTCCATGTAGCTTGTGTCCAAAGGAGAGCCTCTAACTCGTTGTAATTTCAAATTTATGATCTGTACAATATAGGGTTTCTGCCTCATCCAGATCTCGGTCATAAACAGGTGACCTAGGAAAAAATGTCACACATGGGCTAGGAAGCTTCAAGTGAAATTTCATAAAAAGTGGAAGGTAGGGAATGGACTGTACTTTCATAGGTCCACTTTTCAGAGGCCAAAATTGAACCAGTGACACGTGGAACACCGTACAAGTTCACTCTCCTGTTTTATCCCATAAACAGGTCACATTGCGACACTTGGAATAACTCTCTCTCAGAAAATCCATTTGAGGTCAGACCCATGGGGTTGGAAAGATAACAGGTCACGCTACCACAGGTCAAATTTTCAAACCCTGTAGATCTAAAATTTTGGAGTTACACCTGAAACAATCAGGTGCATATTTCTGTCAAAACATAATTGGATTTTGAGCACCTTCATTCATGGCTCCGGGAATTTAGGGTTTCAGAGAATGTTGGAATTTTTGTATCGGAGACCACAGCTGGATGCTCCTCATCAAAATACAAATTTAGAGACCAAGATCAAATTTTTTGGTTGGGTAGAAGGTCGGGCTTGATCAAACCCTAGTTCGAGACTTTGATCGGAAAGGTGAAAAATTAGGGCTTCTGCAAAAATGGGAATTTTTGAAATCTGTGACCATAGCTGGAAGCTCCTTGAAAAAATCGAAGTTTAGAGCCTTGGATCAAACTATTTGGTTGGGTGAAGCTCCGGGAAACTCAAACCCTAATTCAGGGTCCTCCCTAGTGAATCCGGCAGATTGAAAAGCAAATTTGAGGGGTGAAACTTTGCAGTTTTCAAATTCTGAGTATACCAGGTTGATCAGCTCATCAAGGCGCATCTTTCTATCCTTTCAGAAGTTTGAATTGTTAGGGTTTCCCTAACAAACCCTAATCCAGCTCCAGATCTAGTTTCTGCAAATCAAGTGGATTGGGTTAATCCTAGAAGAGAATGGATTGGTCACCTGCATAAGTGAAGAAGTTCAAGTTTCAGAGGGAGATGAGGCTAAGGCCTTACATAAGAAGATTACAAGCAAACTCGACAGGTATGAATTACGGGTATGTTTCAAAATCTGTTCATGATTAAGTTTATGATACGTTTATCTTCATTAAGATTAGTACAATTTTGATTAATTTTAGACTTATCGTATCACCTTAATAAAAATATGAATGCATGATAGAAGATATTCATTAATTAGGGTTTTGACACTTATGATTGTACTAATGCATTGTGGTGTTGTATGAGGTTGATGTTGTCCGCTAACATGAAAGGTACATCAAGAAAGACAAATCATGTTCTAGTTCAAGAACATATGACCATGGTGACATGAAGACAAAGATTCATCCATTGTCATGAATCACATAGAAGATCTACTTACGAGGTATGTATAACTTGGTTCTATAATGGTTAACCTATGAGATATGCAGGTTACTAGCACAAGTCATTGAAGAGAACAAGAAGACATTACGTGGGTATGTTAGACATAACTAGCTAGCATGCTAATCCAGGTATGTTTTTCCTATATCAAGTTAGAATCCTACCTTGTGTTAGAATCTCTTATATAAGTATACATGGCATGATTGATAATGATTATTCATTGAAGTTAGCAATCATGGGTTTAGGCATATTATGCTTCTTACTTTGATTGATGATATGACTAAAACATAAATTTCCTATGGTCAAATAGGAATATGCATGAGTAAAAGAATTCTGATGAAATGACCTTGACCATACATGTTTAAGATTACTTAGAATCATAATGTTTTTTTATGCTAATGTATGTATGAGATCTTGAGGATAACACAATGATGATACTAGTAAGTATGCATAAGTGATCGAGGATGGATATACGTTCAAGGACAGGTAATCCAGGAAGCAAAGATCAACAGGGAGCACACTCCAGTAGTTCCTGCAAAGAAGCAAATATTGAGAGTGAGTCCACCCTACAAACCAAACAAAGATAAGTATTTGAATTGTCATTTCTTGCATATTTGTTTGTTTAAATAATATTGTTCAATGATGTATATGTTTATGTTCCTAGACTTAGGGTATGTATTATGCATATTAGAATAATTTCATTAATGAACAATATACTACTAATATGCATGTGATGGGTAAGTGGCCTATGGCACTGTACAACATTCCATTGCTACTTATCTAGAATGAAACCTCTTTGCTGACATGTTGGGAGTAGTGCAAACTCTTAACAATGTTCTGGTAGAGATTGGAAGGCATCTAAAAAGTTACGGGATATGGATAAATGTTGTATTGAAGCATTGGCTAAAAGAATTGCATGACTGCATGACATATTTATTTATGTGTAAGAATTTGTTCTGAAAACTATGAGATTCTTCTAATCATGCAATTTAACTTGCTTTGTAGGAAAGATCATATACCATCACCTACAAAAGAAGGACTACAACATTTTTTCCAACAACAAAGCTTTCTATTGAAGATATTGAAGTTCCCAGGATTCGGGATGAAGTAATGAAAGAATACAATGATCCGTCGATCATGAAGAAAGATGTTTGGGAGGTGGTCCCAAGACCAGATGGGAAGTCTGTTGTGACTTCCAAAGATCAAGCATGCTGCAGATGGCAGCATAGAGAAATACAAAGCGAGATTTGTAGCTCGTGGCTTCTCCCAGAAAAAGGGAATATACTATGAAGAGACTTTTGCTCCTATATCCAGATACACTTCCATCAGATCAGTACTTGCTCTGGCTGCAATGATGAAATGGAAGATACACCAGATGGAGGTCAAGACAACTTTCTTGAATGGTGTAGTCGAGGAGGAAGTGTATGTGGAGCAGCCACTTGGTTTTGAGACACATGACAGAGAGTCATATGTGTGCAGGTTGAAGAAAGCCTTGTATGGGTTGAAGCAAGCTCCTAGGACTTGGGATGGTGTAGGATAGACAACTTTCTATCCAATTTGGGCTTTATCAAGAGTAAAGTAGATTCCAACCTTTACTACAAGGTTGAGGAAGGCGATTCAGTGATACTACTCTTGTATGTGGATGACCTGTTTGTTACAGGTGATGATAGATTGATTGTCGACACGAAGAGGAAGATTTCTTCCGAGTTCTAGATGAAGGACTTGGGGATGATGCACTATTTTTTAGGCATGGAGGTGTGGCAGAGTGCAGATAGAATCTTCCTTGGACAAGGGAAGAATGCAATAGAGATCTTGAAGAGGTTCAGGATGATGGAATGCAAGGCCATGGCCACACCTATGGCATCGAACCTGAAGCTTCTGTGTGATACTTCATCTGTTCTGGTTGATGTCACTGTGTATCGTCAGATAATTGGGTCCTTGATGTACCTGGAAAACACGATACCAGATATTTGCTTTGCGGTGAACACATTGAGCCAGTTCTTGACAGAGGTGTTCACCTAGTTGCTGTAAAGCACGTTTTGAGGTACCTGAAGGGTGCAATTGATTATGGGCTCAAGTATTATGCGAATCAAAAGTTTAACCTGCAAGGTTATGTTGATTCATACTGGGTAGGCAGTGCTGCAGATAGGAAGAGCACTTTTGGATGCTACTTCAGTATGGGATCAGGAGTGATCTCTTGGTTTAGCAGGAAGCAGTCCTGTGTAGCACTGAGTACGGTCGAAGCAGAGTATGTTGCAGCTTGTTCGGCTAGTTGTGAGGTAGTATGGCTCCGGAAGCTACTGTCTGAGTTATTTGATCTCCCGTTGGAGGCTACTGGTATCTTTTGTGACAACCAGAGTTGTGTGAAGCTATCTGAGAACTCGGTGTTCCACGACAGGTCGAAGCACATTGAGATAAAATATCACTATATTAGGGATATGGTGTAGAGAGTAGTGAAGCTCCTGTATGTTGCAATGGATGAGCAGGTTGCAGATGTGTTGACGAAACCACTAGCTAGAGTGAAGTTTGAATACTTCAGAGAGAGGCTTGGTGTTCTCCAGATTGACGACACTTTGAGGAAGAAGTGATGGACACATTTGCAGGAGCCATTCCAAGAATGGTGAAAGGAGGATCCTTCCCATGGCTGTGGATGTAAGAATTGTGTGATGAGCATCAGGACGATGCTCCATTTACTGCTCTATATGCATCATGTTGGATGCTAGATATGATCAGTTGGATCATGTATATGTATATGCATCATGTTGGATGGTTGTTATGATAAGTTGGATCATGTATATGTATATGCATCATGTTGGATTCTTTTTATGATCAGTTGGATCATGTATATGTATATGCGTCATGTTGGATGCTGGATATGATCAATTGGATCATGTATATGTATATGCATCATGTTGGATGCTGGATATGATCAGTTGGATCATGTATTTGTATATGTATCAAGTGGATACATTGTATGATCGGGTAGACCGTGTATGATGATATGTATCAGGTAGATACATTGTATGATGAGGTCGATCATGTATGATGATATGCGTTAGGTAGATACTTGGTATGCATCAGGTGGATGCACTGTATGATCAAGATGATCATGGATGATGAGCTTCAGGATGTTGCTCCAGATGATATGTATCAGGATGATGTTGTGATGATGATCAGGATGATCATGTGATGATGTACATCAGGATGATGTGTGGTGAGTATCAGATTGATACTATGTGGCAGATGAGCATATAAGTAGACCTGGGAGATCCAATAGGTTGAGCAGTACGCTCGTAATCAGTCCTGGGATACTCTTTTGAGGTATTTCTCTGGGAGGACATGTAACTAGACCTGGGAGATCCGATAGGTTGAGCAGTACGCTCGTAATCAGTCCTGGGATGCTCTTTCGAGGCTTTGTCCTATGGCATGTAACTAGACCTGGGAGATCCGATAGGTTGAGCAGTACACTCGTAATCAGTCCTGGGATGCTCTTTCGAGGATTTTCCATGACCACATGTAATACGTCCCGAAGATCCGGACAGGTTGTGCTAGTCACGTAAAAGGCCTCAGATGCTCTTTAGAGTTCTTGCTAGTCAAGACACTCTTTTAAGGTTTTGTGGTGGGGGTCACATTTAATACATCCTGGAGATTCGGACATGTTGTGCTAGTCATGTAAAAGGCCTCGGATGCTCTTCAGAGTTCTTACTAGTCAAGACACTCTTTGAAGGTTTTGTGACAGTCACATGTAAGTGGACCTAGGAGATCTTGCCGGTTGTGCTTCGGCACATAAAGGATCCTGGGATACTCTTTCGAGGCATTGTGACGCACGTAATAAGTCCTGAGGATTCCATAGTATGGCCAGTGATGATGAAGACCTGCAGGTGGTGGGCCTACATCCAACATGAAAAAGGGATGGCTCTATAGAACTTCCTATGATGAGTAGATCAGAGATTGATTGAGATAGCAGCAACAGTGACGATGACGATGATTCGATGTCGATGATCCAGTGACGATGATCAAGAGAAGAAGACTTGTGCTAGTAGATATGTGTCGAGAAATACCTTCCTAGTTAAGAGGGAGTGTTGATGTATTTGTAACTTCGGAATGTATTTCATATATGTATATTGTATTCCTATAGAGATGTTATTATTCCTCTATACGGAAGTGTCGTCATTTATATTGTAAGTGTCGTAACTTATACTTGATGGGTTATTATACCACCTTGTTGGGGTCGGCCTTGTATAAGTCATGTGGGTTAAAGGTTTATTACACCACCCTATTGGGGGTTAGCCCTGTCAACATTATGTTATGTGGTTAAGTTAAGGCCGACCTAGTAAAGGTTATTAGGCAAGTCAAGTCAAGTATAAATAGAGTGCGGGAGACACTCTATTTGATCATTCAATTCTCACTCATACACTCATTGGAGAGTGGCGCACTAGTGGAGGAGGAGAAGCTGCTACTAGGAGTATATCTCTTATGCTTGGGTTTTGTATCATGGCTCTGTCTATCTCTAAGGAAGTTGCGGGGTTTTTCACCTTCTTGGTTTTCCCCGGTGAAATTGTGTGTCTCTTGTGTGCTTGCATTATTGTGTCCA
The DNA here is from genome assembly GCA_027924585.1 of Larix kaempferi. NCBI lineage: Eukaryota > Viridiplantae > Streptophyta > Pinopsida > Pinales > Pinaceae > Larix > Larix kaempferi. The sequence continues at coordinate 9,873,296 of BSBM01001036.1, forward strand.
TGATTGATATGCTGTAGATATGCTGTACATGTTATTCTCTCACTTAAGATCCTAGATCAGATTGAAATTTCTGAAAAAATAACAATTTTAACATGCATAGGTTTGCAATCTTGAAGATGAAAATGCATATAATGGAAATGAACATGCATTCATACAATCAAAATGCCTTCATGTAGAGTGTTAATGGTTTCATGATCTTTAAGATATTTCAAACCTTCAGGCAGAGTGTTTAATAGCTGGGATCTTCCAATTCTAACGCCGATCTTTAAAGCTTTACCAGTTTAGGAATACCATCCAGAGAAGTCGAACTGCAAACCGAGATTTAAATTGTAGCACTGAACCAATGATTCACACAGAGAGTTAAAAGAAATCTTCCACGCAGAGTTGGAAGCATAAGATGCAGGGGTTGAGCTCTTAAATTGCAGAATTTAAGCCAGTTGTCATGGCCCTATTGAAGATCGGGACAGAGTTTACATGGCAGAGTTTGAAATGTTGAGATCCCTCAGATTCAGATCAACGTCGAGTGTTACAAGCCTTCAACGTTGAGGTCTTTCAATGATTCACACAAAGTTGCTATGATCTAAGCAACGGGTGTGGAGTGTATAAACACGATTCGAGAAATACGATTCAAGAAATCTAAACGCAGAGCTTTAAAGTTGTAGCAGTGTTTAAAAATTCAAGAAACTTAGAGCTTTTAGAAACCTTTAATTGCTCAGATCTACCCTTCATGCAACATTTGATTCAAGTTTCTACATTGTGGTAGCATTTTGAAGCATCTACACTTAGAGCTGGAGGAGTTTCCACAGGCAAAGATTCAGTATTTTTCATCTAGAGCCGCAAGATCTTTAAACTCTTTTAATGCAGAGGTGTTAAAGAAAAATGCAGAAATATATGAGGTTTCAAATATTTTTTAAACGCAAAGATCTATGAGGTTTCAACATAGAGTTCAAATATTTTTTAAATGCAGATATTTTAATGAAAAACGCAGATATCTATGAGGTTTCAAATATTTTTTAAACGCAAAGATCTATGAGGTTTCAACGCAGAGTTCAAAGATTTTTTAAACGCAGATATTTTAATGAAAAATGTAGAGATCTATGAGGTTTCAACACAGAGATCAAGGATATCTTATTATTAAACTACACGCAGAGTTCAAAGATATTCATTAGCAAACATGTAGAGTGTTGGTTTAAAATTCAAGAAAACTCAAAATTCATAACACTCAAAATTCAAGAAACTCAGATATGAAGGTACGTAGAAGTTGTTTGATGAATTAGAGGTGTAGCTAGGCTATTTTTAAGATTCTTAAGTTGGATCTTAGGATATTTAAGTGATCTTTAAGCTCAAATTGAGTAGATCTAAAAGATGGAGATCACCAAAAATGAAGAAAAATCAAGAGATATCAAGAAATTTCAAGCCATATGGTCGCCATTCTGAGAACAGTAATTTGTGTAGGGTTGTGTCTACACTATTTTAACTATTTTGCTAAGAGGTGGTGAGCCTCTACATCATAAATGAAGCAATTATCACAAATTTCTTAAGATCTAATTTCATTCATTAAACATTCATTGAGATCTAAGAACATTTCAGAATTAGAATCATGCAAGATAAGCAAACATTCAACACTAAAATGGTAGAAACTTGAATTACTTCATATTAAAACAAGGAAGAAGTACATCCTTACCAATGAACTTGGTGTGAATCCCTCCTCCATTTCCATGAGCTTCCCTTCCTTCACCCTTGCTTTTGAAGAATTTGAGCTTTTCTCCTTCCTTCAGAATCTCCTCAGCATGCCTTTGTTTTTTTTAACTCCTTTTACCATGCCCCAAATCCTTTCTTATATAGCATTGGGAAATGGGCCTTAGGCTTCTCTTTTGAGTGTGGGATAATCCCCTTTCATGATTTTTGTAATACCCCCATTCTGACTCTTAGGATGTATTAGCATTTAATGTAAATAGTGTGTACATGTGATGTATGTTTTTCCTAGCGTGGAGCTCAAGACCAAGGCCCCGCTAGTGAAAGCCCGAATTTTATTTAAAGGGCAAGTATTTGATATTTTGATACCATGTGCTCTTAAGCCATGGAAATTGTAATAGGATGTAAATAAACATCATGCAATATAAAATTCCAAGACTGGCTATGGAGGCAACGAATGAGAAGGGGCCACGCGTATCCACTAGGGAGTGGTGGGGGGCTAAGGGAGTGAACCCTAGGTTGCCATATGTCATTATGAGAACCCATTTGACTTTTCTAGATGACATTTATGCCTGTTGCAAGGAAGTGGTTGAGATGTCAGCCCATGGCTTCAATGGAGCATGGGCAGCCCTGAAATTCGTATGGATAGGTATGGGCTCTGTTTTCTTGTACAATAAGTCACTCAACCTCATGGGAGGTGGCTTCATTCTCATCCCCATTCCATGGTGGAGAAACCCAGCTTCATTCTCCATCCAAAAACGAGCTCCAATGAGGGAGAAAACCAGAAATCGCGACTTGGAATGAACCCGCGTTTTGGGAAGCCAAAAACGCCCAGATTGGGAAATGGACAGTGAAATCCAATGGGGGATTCTTTGGTATGAGCCTTGGGGCAAATTTGGGAGCATTGGCTACCCCAAAATCCATGGGAAAACCCAGTTTGGATAGCCCAGAAAATCAGTGGTGGATTTGGGGTTATTTGTGACAGAGTTGTGAGAAATCTAGTTGTGAATGTATGAACAGAGGATGGGATTGCTGAGTCTAGCTTGAAGTGCATGTTGCTCTGGGATTGAGCTCAGTGAACTAGCATCCTCCTCCATCTCCTATTGCATGCTTGAAAAACCCAACTGTATGTTGGCTTAGCATGGTTGTTTGAGTGAAACCCTGACTGTGAGTGAGCCATCTAGTTCCTCCTTAGTGGATACACAGCCCAGCTCGGGGGTGATCTCTCAGCTGAAAGAATACAGGATGGACAGAGATCTATGGTTGGGTGGAACGTTTCTCTCACGTAGCCAGTCGTTGGACAATTGCGTTGCAAGAAAAGTATTCTTTGTGGATTAAATTATATACAATCTGTGTTCTGCAATGTGGTAGTTGAATGATTATTCTGCATGTTAATGAAATCAATATGAAGTAGCATAAGAAGGGGATTGAATTCTCTGCCTATTGATTGCTTGAGATGAATATGCTGATATGAATCTATGCTTATGTGTGTTGTTATGTTTAATTCCGCTGTGTTTTATTGAGTTTAAATTTGCACATAGAAGTTTTAATTTATATGAATTTATGAGTAAAGATATTGGGGCTAAGTCTACAAAAGCCCGGTGTGTTGTTAATGTTTCCTTCCCTGCATTTGATGATGGGCGAAGGGGATGTTACAATTTTAGATCATTTTCACTTAAAAACCCCCTTTTCCATAGTTTTTAGGCTTTTTGCACCACTTAGAATGATTTTAAGCACAATTAATGGATTTTAATGCATTTCTTAGAGAGGATTCGTCTTTGAATAAACTTGGGTCATGTCTTCCTGCTACAGGTGCATGGTAAAAATATGCTTCATCTGTCACATGACTAAGGGTGTCAATTTGATTTTTAACATATATTAAGGAATACCTCGTACACTTCAGTGGACTTGATCATCATCTTCTTCATCCAAGTCATCATCTGTATCATCTGATCCAGAGTCAACATTGTAAGGATTGGCCATATAATCATCGTCATCGATGTCAGTCACAATCATCATGTCATCATTGATATCATCTTCATGGACATTGTCTACTACATCATCTGATTCAACTAATTCTTTGACATCTTCTTCTGGAACATGATCATCTAACTCATGTTGATCATCTTCAACATCATCTTCTTATTCGAGACCCTCTTCATCACCTTCATCTACCTTATAATTTACCGGTCTTCCCCTTGGATCGTTTCTCACAACAAATGACCAACCCACTCTACCTAGAACCTTAGAATAAAATGCCTATTCACATTGGCTTGGAAGAACATAGGGCTCCATTCCTAGTTCAAACAACCATGGTAAATCCATTACATGTTCAATAATAGTTTTATCGGGATCACTTTGATTCAATCGTAACCTGTACCATTTGACAACGAACAACACTACCTTGAAGGAGTTAAAGTCACACTGAAGAATATCTTCCAAATACCCATAGTATCGATTTTTTGAGAGTTTTGGATGTCTGTCACTTCTAGAGGAAACATTGGTCACCTCAAAGACTGCAGATATACCACAATCTGATGTTTTCTTCATTTCATCCAACTTTTTGATGCGATATCTACAACCATTGCACCACAAATCCTTATGGTGTTTTACCTACAACAAGCCATACAGGAAAAGATTACATAATGATCCAATAATTATGATTAATTGCATGTATGTATTTATGCCATAAAGGGAAATAAATCAACCTGTACATCAATATGTTTGCAAAAAAACTAAATAGCGTGGTTGATTAATTATATGCTTTCCTGCTTATCTTTTAAACCATATGCTAAATCAATTTCCCTTTGTGTAAGATTGGTATCTGATCCATTGCGATGTGTTGCTTTAACCAATGAAGCCATACCTTCCCATGATATTCCATGATCATATTGTTCACATCGTTCAATCCATACCTTCATTTAGTCAAGATTGTTTACAATGTACAAGTGAAGTGCATCCCACTCTCGACCAACTGTTTGATGACAATAAAATTAAAATTCAATATAAATGTATATTCACTTAACAAAGTATACATTCTTAATTGATGCAATATATTGAATATAAAATAGAATATGTATGATATATATACATAAAAATCGACAGTGAAATGTGTTATATTACCTTTCACCTTCCTCGATCTACCTTTCCCCTTCGGGTACTCCCCTTCGAAATTGTTATTGGAGTCTGGATCACAAATGAGACATAAATTGAGCTTTGACGCTAATTTAGGAATATATTCACTAATATACAACATGTTTTAGTATACCATATATCTCTCCATCATAGAACCCTCAGCACGTGCTTGTTGTCTAACCAAACCCTTCATAAATTTCAAGTGCCTCTCAACCATCCACATGGACCTTGATTGCATAGGCCCACACAATTCAATCTTCTCAGCTTGGTGTATGAGGTAGTGTTCGTGTGCATTGAAAAATGCCGAAGGTAGATGCTTATGCATTTCACACATAAGATGAGGAATTTCTCTCCTCCAATACTTTATATCTTCTTTATGAATTTCTTTATATGACAACCATCTACAAGTGGCACAACCCAATCATGAGATTTAACAAAAAAAAAATATTACATAACATGAATTAGTGCACAAAAATCAAATATGAGTTCTACAATGAATTAAGCAAAAACTAATTAGAACATGCAAAAAATCGCTACTTATCTCATGTATTTCCCGAGATTATATATAACTTGTTTGACATTGTTGTCGAAGTTGTCCGGGAGAGAGAGAGGTAGAACATACTGTAACAATATACAAATCATTTCATTTTGTAAACAAAGAGTAGACAAACAAAATACCAAAAATATTCACTGGAATGGAAAAAACAATAATTATATGCATACCATAATAATTACTTTCATGAAGAGATGCAAATCATGTGTTTTCACCTCCGCAAAATCACCTTTCTTTGTTATGATATTCTTCATGTTCGCACAAAATCCGGTGGGAAATTTAATTTTTCGCATGACTTCTTTTACAACATTACTTTTATGCTTCATTGACATCCATGGAAGTGAGGTATTAATTTTGTCTCCATTGCTATGAAATTGAATGACGTCTTTCATTGCATGGTTGCCTTCTTGAATGTCTATGCAAATTTTGACAATTTTTTCTTTCTCACTCCTTCCATCCAATATTCGTCATAATGTTTCGGTCACATTCTTTCTGATATGCATTGTATCAAACAAATGAGCAAGTTGTAGGTGCTCATAGTAGGGAAACCTACTGAATTGTTTAGGATAACTTTTCATTCCTCGTGGAATCCCATTAATGCCTTCATGATCACGACGACCATCATGAATCGTAGTTTATAAATAAATTACATAAATCAATGTCAATTACAGTAAACAACACACAATTAAAAAAAAACATAACATTTCATATACGATGATTCATACATACCTTGACGATTTCTATTATATTGCAACTTCCATAGGTGAGGTGTCATTCTTTAGGGTTTTAATGCAGTCTCTTTCTTCCCATTGAACAGATGTTTTTCGGTAGTTTGGTACCCGTGATTCGTACAGAGGAAGTGCCTATACTCATCAAACACCTCCTTTCCTATGCTTTTTGAACGACGAGATTTGATCTTAGGACCACAAACTGGACATGCAAATTTTCCCTTTGTCTGAATACCTACATAAAGAGATTGAATATCTATGTCAATTATAATATTATACAAAATGAATGGATTATTTAAAAAACATGCGTGAGCAGTATATTAACTAGTTCATGATAAAATTAAATGCAATTAAAGTGGAACTTATAATTACAAACCACAAAAATGGGTTAACCTTGGGGCATCATGTATTGTCCATACAAGCATTGCATGGAATTGAAATTTCCTTTGTCGTATTGGTCTAGATACGTCATACATAGTGATGCCATTCCATAACTTTAGTAGCTCGTCAATAAGAGGTTCGATATATGCATTCATATCTTTAACTTGGTACTTACCTGATTGATGTGAACATATAAAATATAAAATTATGAGTACCATTTAGATATATAAACCATGCACAAGAGAAAAATAAAAAATATATATATAACAATATGCAACAAAATACGACAAATGAGATTCCACTACATTAAAAAAAAAGCTGTAGACACAATATACATGGAACAATCATCGACAACATTATGTGCTCCCTCTTTATTGAAAACCATGGAGGAATGTTATTGTTGATAACAAAAATAGGCCACATCGAGTAAACGGATCTCATATCTGCAAATGGATTGACACCATCTGCTGCCAAAGAAATTCTAAGATTACGAGGTTCTTCTTTAAAGTGGGGCCATTTTTCCTCCATATCTCTAAATGCAGACCCATCTACAGGCATTCGAATTATGTCATCTTGACTTCTATTCCATGCATGGTAATCCATAAATTGCACTATGTTTTTGCACCTTAACAGTCGTTGCAAACGTGGAATAATGGGAATATAACAAAGAACCTTGCGAGGCAACTTTTTTGTTACTTGATTAGTTCGATATCTACTTATATGACATTCCAGATATTTTGTTGCAAATTCATGTTGATTATAATATATAACATGGTCATTAGGGCATGCATGAATTGCTTCATACTACATTTCAATTTCTTTCATGACCGTGGATAAATCTCGATATGTGCGAGGTAAAATATTTGACGGTGGTAACAAAAAATTAGCTATCAAGATACAACAAATAAAAATAAAAATATACTTAATATAATATATAAATAATATTAATGAAACACATTTCATTTGTATTAATTTGACTTATGAATTAACAATAAAATTATTAGACGAATAGTGATAACCTTTAGAGCGATCAAATATATTATGTCATGGAATATATTACATACCTTAACATCCATGTGACTGATATGTTTGAAAGACCATTCATAACTAATAATAGTATTTAGGGCAGGGTTGTGTCTACACTAGTTTAACTATTTTTCTAAGAGATGGTGAGTCTCTACGTTAGAGATGAACAGATTATCACAAGTTACCTTAAAATCTAGATTCATTCATCAATTAAGATAAGCAAATTTAAGATCTACAACCATTTAAAATTTTAAATCACACAATACAAGCAACATCTAAACATTATAATGGCAGAAACTTGAATCAATTCATGCTAAAACAATGGAGAAGATACATGATTACCAGGAATCCTGGTGTGAGTGCCTCCTCCCTTGCCATAAGTTCTCCTTCCTTCACCCTTGCTCTTGAAGAATTGGAGCTCTTTTCTTCCTTCAGAATCTCCTTAGCATGCCTTTGCTTTTTTTATCTCCTTTTACCATGCCCCAAATCCTTTCTTATATAGCATTGGGAAATGGGCCTTAGGCTTCTCTTTTGAGTGTGGGATAATCCCCTTTCATGATTTTTAGATCATTTTCACTTAAAAACCCCTTTTTCCATAGTTTTTAGGCTTTTTGCACCACTTAGAATGATTTTAAGCACAATTAATGCATTTTAATGCATTTCTCAGAGAGGATCCGTCTCTGAATGAACTTGTGTCATGTCTTCCTACTGCAGGTGCATGGTAAACATATGCTTCATCTGTCACATGACTAAGGGTGTCAATTTGATTGTTAACAGATGCCCCCTAATGTGTGAGGTCCGAAGCAGAGCTAAGGGCCGAAATACATTACTGAAATTTATACTCAGTATACTAATACTCTTTATACTGATACTCTTTGTACTGATATTCTTTATCATTCAAAGCAAGGACGAGGGAAGGAAATCTAATAGCCACAGGATTGAGGATCACACCTGTAAAACATAGCAATTTCTCAAATATATAATATCTTCCTGAGGCGGGCATACCCATGCTCAGCAGTAAACAAGCATGGCCATGAACAATACATAGTGGATCCATGTCAAAAGCAAATTTTCTTGAAATGTAAACATTCACTTTGATGAGTGCAAGAACAAAGTCTTTATTGAACTTCTGACATGGCAGTCTAATCTTGCACATCTTGGGAAATGCATCGACGAGTGATAAAATTGTTTTTCCCAAGGTATTCAATACAAATCGACGATAGTACGAGTTTATATCATGCGAATAAGTGATCTAATGTCGAGCATAATAAAACACCATCTAATTACCAGTCATTGATGTATACCATTAACAGATGCGAAGAGACCCACCAATAATGATGATGGACTCTAAGGTACTGAGTACAAACTAACAAGTGTGAATAGATGTTCTGAAGTCGAACACTTGTAGAATCAAACAATCAGGGGTCATTGATGTATACCCACTGTCATTTGCGAGGAAAAATACCACTAATGACTGCAAGATCCAAGGTACTCTTGGGTTTCTATATCCATGTCCTAGATGATGATCCAATCTCAATGGAACATACCTCCGCAAGGGGGAAATCCATACATGCAACCTGGTTCACAATGGACTGGGCAACATTCAGGAAGTAACCAATCTTTTTGGATGCCACCTCCACAAGGAGGAAATCAACCTTGGAATGATTTTCAATACAAAGTTAAACCACCATGGTATGGTTGTGATCTAGGAAATAACCAATCTTCTTTGACCCCACTTTCGCAAGGAGGCAATCCACCCAATGGTCATGTTTCAGGAAGTGGCCAAAATTCTTGGGATCAGCCTCTGCAAAGGGGAAACCCACCTTGGAATTATTATCACACCCAAGGTCCACATCAATGGAGTGGTTAGGTTCTAGAAAGTAACCAATATTTTTCGGGCCTAACCCCGCAAGGGGGAAATCCAACCATTAACCCCATTCTGCCATGGAGTGGTTGGGTTCTAGAAAATAACCAATCTTTTTGGACCCAACCTACAAGACCTGCATTTGATCCAGCTAGGCTGCCACATGAACCTCATGTCCATGGTATGATGGATTTCGTCAACCATCTTGAACATATTACCCTACATTTGGGACAAGATTCTATTCAGAATTCGCAACCCACAGCTGGCCAAGTAGTGCAGGAACCTGCTAATCCTTCCAACAATTCTAACATCCTCATAGTCTCATCCACAGACCTGAGAGGAAAGAAGAAGAAGTATAAGAGTAAGCAAAATGATAACTTTGGGAAGGGAAATGCACCAACTGTGCTTCAATTCCATGGGCAACAACAACCCAATAGTTTGATACTAGTACCTCCGCCAGGGGGAAACCAGTCAACCCCCCCGCAAGGGAGAAATGATCCTAATGCCAATGTCTTCATGTGTGATCCTGAGATAAACATTCAAACAAGACTCGATTCTTATGACGCCTCTCCTAGTACACTAGATCAGTTGGAATCACAACCAAATGGTTATCTCTACATTGAGAAACCAACCATAGACTTAGTACCACACCCCCCCAAAGGTGTTATACGTAGAACAATGCATAATCCCAACACACGAGCTGCTCAGAACAATAATGTTCTTGAGGACCTAGCTCAAGTACCATGTGCCATGTCGGCCTTGGAGGTATTGCAATGTCGTTCTGCACCAAGAAAGGAACTATTGTCTACCATTTGTGTTGTTGATCCATCCGATGAGACTTTGATCACATCGGACATAGACCATCAATAACCTTCAAATTCATTATCAACAATATAGCAGAGAGAAGATTTGTGTTAGAGCCCTCATAAAGGGGTTCATATGCCTTCTCAAGAAGAGGTAAATCATGAATATCATCAAAATGATCATCATCATCATCATCCATTCTAACATTAAATGAATCATGGATCAAAGTATTTGTACCATCATCTTCAACTATGTTATCAGTATGATCATCTTATTCAATATAATCATTAACTTGTTCTCCATTATTCATATCTCCATGTTCCTCCGGTACTTTTTCTGAAATCACTTCCTCTGGGCGATATGCCGTAGGATGTCTTTCCTTTATAATTACATGAAAACATCAATAGATAAAAGTTAATATAAGAAATATTAAAATAATACATACATTTACAAAATCAATCAATATAAAAACATATATAATGCAAAACTTACAAATGGATGATATTCATGACCCCCATCAGCGTGTCCATGTTCCCTACAATGTTTTCTGGCTATTGTGATCTTTATTCTTATCCTCTTAAAGGCTCTGCATTGACTACATGGACAATAACATTTCCCATCACCCTTTATTTTCAGTCCATCCCACAATCTAGCAAGCAATTGCCGATTTTGTTCGTCTGGATCAGGAATATTGCTATTTGACATATTCTCATAAAGAGCTTGAATAAATATTATCGATCTTAGAAAATGAAGCTCCACACTTCGATAATTTTAATCAAAAAAACAATAGAAATAATTATGTATTCTTTTACGGAACACAATCCGTCGAAGAATAAAATAATTTCCGCAAACCATCACTTATATAGAAAACATGTCTGAATGTTTCGAAATTTATAGATTTTAAAATTGAGAGTGATGTGAGGGGGGGGAGGGGCCATAAGAGCTTCCACCTTCACGTGGTTGGCCCTGATCAGTAGAGAATATTAAATTATTCTCGAAACAAAGAGGAGCTCAATGAATGGCTACGATGGTACCTTTCTACAACCCACTCCTGTGTTTTCTAAATTTTGACAATTTCTTAGGGCTTGTTATGAAACTAAAGCATCTAATCCTATTTTCCAAGCCTCTAACAAGGTAAGGGATTATTCATTTCTCACAGTTATTTCTTTGAAGCATTATTTTCATAGCATGTATGCCATGATTTATAAAATTTCTTCTGGTGTATAAGTGTATTGTTGAAATTTTACTATGGCTATTTCACTCATCCCTTGGAACTTGTTATAGATAGCCTTGGGTGACATTTTGAAATTTCAGAAGAAAACTTGGTGTTTTGATGTGATCGGTGGTATTATATACTTTGTTTTGGTGCTCTCCATGTTTCCTCAGGTGAACTCTTATTACCCATTATTTTACTTGAATATTATTGTAATTTACATTATTAAATTAAAATGTTCATCAAACGTATAATATCTAATTCTAGATCAGATAGTTAAATTCTTAGGCATGGTCAATGCTTGAAAAGAGAGATATACCAAACAAGATCAATCAAGTAAAGATTCAGGGATGAAGTAGCACTAATGAAGGTTACATGTTCTGTATATTTTTTTATAGGTGGTTTTACGTGCATATATGAACTCCTTCACTTCAACCACAATGATCTTAAATAATCTTATTTCTAGTTTAATGTTGTCTTTTCATTACAAACTTGTCATCCTAGCATATATGTGTTTGAGTAATACATAACACTTAGCATTTTTAGTCTCTAGTTAAAAAAAGGTGTTTTGATAACTCAACATTTCCACTAAATGTACAAGCATTAACATTTTCTCCACACCTTAGCATTCACATCTAATGAAATATTTTTTATATAGTCACCTCTTATCCAGAAGGCTTCTGTCACTAGATACACTTTGCATATGAGCTAAATGGGCACATTCTATGAGCACACACAGCGTTGTTGTTGAGTCAAGTTTCATTCCTACTCGTTCCATTTTATGAAATAGAGTTAAGGCCTCATTTGAATGCCCTTGTTGATCCAATTACATAATAACATGGTTAAGCACACTTGAGTGAAATTCTCAAAAACTTTAAAGGAGCCATAATCAACACACACATGTAGAACACTAAACATGATCTACGTCTTTGAGGAGTGATGCACTCTGATCAAAGGCAGATAGGGTCAGTGACGCGCTTTGTCAATGTGCAAAGTGCGTCATCAGGGTTCTGACACACTTTGTCAATGTGCAAGGTGCGTCGGTGTGACAACATAAGGAAAAAAATTACCAAAACCCTTCCTTCAGTCATTTTGGCTCAAGTTCTTTAGGAATTAGGATAAATCAAGGACACATAACTCATGATGACGATATTTTGGTGTAACACTCTTACAATATTTTGACTTGCACTCAAACTAGCAATCAAACTTACGATTTGTGGAGGGTATATATGTAATACCCCATTTTTCCCTTGATGTATTTGGCTTTGATGTAAATACTGTGTATGTACAGTATGTGTATTTTCTCTAGTGTGGAGCTCAAGGCCAAGGCCCCACTAGTGGATGTTTAAGGTTATTTGCTTAGGAAAGTATTTGGATAGTTAATTATTCATGGGTTGCTAAGCCATGAAGAAATGTAAATGATGTGAAGGGGCCATGTGTATCCACTAGGGAGAGGTGAGGGGGTTTGGGATTGGTTCCCTATATTGCCACATGTATGACTGAGAACCCGTTTGAACTCCCTGCTGACATTAATACAATTGCAGTGGGTAGTTGAGAACCTTGATTGTTGAAGCCGATGGAGTATGGAGCATGCCTCCAATTTCGTATGGCAAGGCATGGATCTGGTTGCTTGTCCTGAATGACACTCAATCGCCTAGGGGAACTCGCTGAACCTGTTTGACTATCTAGGGGGATGGGGAGAGGGGTCCATACATTTCATTCATTCATTCCTCACTCACTCTCTCATGGACGCGCTTACCATTCATGAGCCATCGACCCTCATAGAGGTCATGAGGAAACGCCAAGCCTGGTAACGAATCAGTTGTTGAACTATGGAAGAGAGTCGGGTTGCTTGATAAACCCAGTGAAGGCTATAGTCTCAATGAGCTAGTGACTGGACATTTCTATGCCCATCCTGGAATAGCACTGGAAGGGAAGGACCATGAGAGACGGTGCTTCAACAAAAGGGTCTTCCTTATGTTGGATGTGGTAGGTATTGTGGGTGTCAGGTCGGCTGAGAGCAACTGGACCTTTCTATGCCCATCTTGGAATAGCATTGGAAGGGAAGATGCCTTGAAGGACTGTGTAGTAGTGAAGTAGGTATTTCTTGTGTTGGATGTGGTAGGTATTGTGGGTGCCAGGTCAACTGAGTGTTGAGATGCCTACAGCTCTGTGGTTGAGCTCACTAGCATAGCAACACCTTCCTTGTTGTCCCTGAATGCTTGATAAACCACTGAAGGTTTGCTTAGCATGGATAGGAGCCCTGGAATGCTTGATAAACCCAACTAGAGACTGGTTTAGCATGAGAATGAAGCCTTGACTGTGAGAGAACCTGTTAGCCCTCCTTAGTGGATACACTTCCCAGCTCGGGGGTGAGCTCTCAACTGAAATAGTACAGGCTGGACAAAGATATAAGGTTGGGTGGAACATTGCTCTCACTTAGCCAGTTGCTTCGGAATTGAAAGATAAGTATTTCTGCTATAGTAAATGATGGTATTGCATTGTTTTGTGATGAATTCTTGTGTATGATTATGGAACTATGGAATGTATGTATATGAATGGGATTGACATGAAGTCATGTACAGGCCTGAGTAAGAGTTTGAGTTCATTGTTGTATGTATATCTTATATTGCATGAGTTTAATGCCTTGTAATTCTTGCATATTATAGATTTGTTGATTAAACCTGTTTAACTCATTTTATATGTAATAATGAATGATAGTGTTTCATTGTTTGGAGATGAATGTCTATGTATAACTAACCATGTGAAGGAGATGTATACTTACACCTGATCCCCGGGGAAGAAGGGAAGCCTTGGAAGTGGTTTCAAAAACCTCTACGGGTCAGATGGAAAGAAAGATCTTGGCAGGAAGAAGGTTGGAAGTGTATAAATGGAGATATAGACAGAACTTCAGAGAAGAAAATGGGAAGGTTAGATACCTCACCTGATTAGGGGACTCTACCATTGTATAGATCTCTCCAAGAGATTTTATAACGGTACCAACCTTTCCATTTGGATGATGGAGGAAGGAGTTATGCCCCTTAGAAGATTTGACAAAGTTTCCCTTACAGAGGCAGGGTTCTGCACGCATGGTTCCGCAATTGCGGGTTGTGGGTTGCGGAATCACCGAGTTCAAAAGCATGCGTTTTAGGACTCTGCAATTCTGCATCTGCAATTGCGGGATGCGGGTTGTGGGATCAGCTGTTACGGGTTGCGGGATTGTCAAGCTCCAGATTACGTATTTTGGGCTTCCGCATCCACAATTGCGGGTTGCGGATTGTGGGACCCATTGTTGCGGGTTGTGGGGGTGACCTCCTACGGAAGTTGGAATTCCACATTTCTGCATCCTCAATTGTGGGTTGCGGATTGCGGGATGTGGATTACGGGATCCACTGTTGCGGATTGAAGGTTGCGGGTTCGCAACTACGGGTTGCATATTGCGGATCTGAACTCTCCTGACTATGTGTATGGGCACTCAGTCGATGTTTTGGGAGAAAAAAAAGGGATCACATTCTCCAGTGGCTAGGTAGGTTGGTGGGGACATGACAGAGTGTTATCAGAGCTTCAGCTGCAGCACTGAGAGCTGTTTGGGCCAAACCATGCATGAATTTTTTTATCGAGAAATGCGCCCATGGCATGATTTTTAAATGAACTTATTTGATTGATTAATTGTTTGAATGAATAATTCCTGGTTTGAATGGGTATGATAGATCTTACTTGCATGCTTGTGGTGTCTAATAGAATGTATCTGATATACACAAAGATAGCAGCAGTTGTAAGAAGAATCGTATCACAGGGCAACGCAAAGAATGGTGTAAGAATGGTTACTCTGAATGATGCGCAGGACCTGTTTGGGCCAGAAGATGATGTACTGGATGAGAATGTGCAAGAAGCTTATACAGAGGCCGATTCTGATGGAAGAAGGGAGAAAGTGACGCCCCCAAACTTGGTTGAGACTATGGTTAGATTTAATGAATGAATGATGAAAGCGCAAGAAGATTAAAATCATCTCAATGCAACCATTTTGCAGAGTCTTACGGACTTGCAACAAAGGATTATTGGTGGTTCCAATCCGAGCCACGAAGGCCAAGAAGAAAAGAATGCAGAAAGTCAGTCTAGGGGCCATTCCATGAGAAGAACTCCAAGCCCTAGAAGAGGTTCTGTGGGCAGAAGGCACAGGACACCTTCTCCTAAGTTTTCTTCTAGCAGGTCATCCGATTCTGAAGACGCACTGCCAGTAAGAGTAAGGGAAGGAAGAAGCGCAAAGGTATTCCACAAGGTGAATTTAGGAAGGAAAGGCATCCTACTTTTGATGGTGAAAGTAAAGAAGGTCAATAGGAAGAAGCATGGCTTCTTGGAATAAAGAAGTACTTCAGAATGCATGAATATTCAGAGAATGAAAAGGCTAAGGTTGCTTTCTATAGCCTTAGTGAAAGAGATTCTATTTGGTGGGATCACCTCATGCAAGTGAAAGGAATCAGTGAAAGAAGAGTCAATTGGGGTAGATTCCAAAGATACTTCTAGGAGAAGTACCTATCAGCTAGGTATTATGATAGCAAAAGAAAAGAGTTCAATGAACTCAAACTAGGACAGAACACTATGGACGAGCATGTTCATAAGTTTCTGGAGTTGCTGAGGTATGTGGACTACATCAAGGATTGAAAGAGTGAAGATTCAAAGCTTCCTTGGTAGTCTACCATAGAGCTACAGAGATAAGATAGAGTTTGTAAATCCACTAAGCTTGGATGAAGCCATCAGGATGGCAGAGCATTGCTATGACCAAAATAAAGGTAAGGAAGAGGCACAACCACTATGGAAAGGTAAACCCAAGTGAAGGTTCGATCAAAAGAAAGGTGAGTCTAAACCACCATTCAAAAATCATCCTAGGAGATTTCCACAAGGTCAGCAAGCAAAAAGAGAATTCAAGCCAGCTATAGCAGCCGATAGAGCATTAAAAGGGCCACTTCAGTGTTGGGGTTGTGGGGAGAACCACATTCTTAGAGATTGCCCAACTACAAGGAAGAACCCCAGGATCTTGCACAATTTTAGAGGAAAAACTAAAGTAGAGTACATGGCAAGAGAAACACCCAGGATTTATGCATCACTAGATGATCACAAGGCATACCATCAGTCAGCAGTGGTGGAGGTTGCAGGTAAGATTGTTGAGCAACCTATTTCTGTTTTGATTGATCCAGTGTCTACTCATAGTTATGTATCTCCTAAGATATTTGGAAGTCGTTCTCTTGGTAGAGTAAAGCATGATAAGGCTTGGCTAGTTCAATTAGCCACCAGCACCAAGAGAAAGGTAAGTGAAGTAGTGAAGGAGTGTCCTATAGAATTGAATGGACTCCTCACACATGCTGAGTTAAATATCTTGCCATTGGGATCGTATGATGCCCTAATTGGAATGGATTGGTTGGAAAGGCATAGAGCCAAGGTGGACTATTATGAGAAAGCATTGGAATGCCTCGATGATTAAGGCCAACCAAGGTTGGTTAAAGGGATTCCAAAGCACGTTTCGGTGAGGCAGATTTCAGCTGTGCAATTAAGGAAGTTTTATAAAAAGGGTTTCCAGTTATATGTTGTGCATATATCCGACTCAGCAGAAGGTAATGGACCCAGGATAGAAGACTTCCATATATTGCAAGAGTTTCAAGATGTGTTTCCAGATGAATTTCCAGGATTTCCACCTAAGAGAGACATTGAATTTTCCATTAATCTTGTTCCGGGAGCAGCACCCATCTCCAAATCTCCTTATAGAATGAGCACACCAGAATTGGTAGAGTTGAAGATGTAGATGTAGGATTTAATGGACAAAGAATATGTCAGACCGAGTGTATCCCAATGGGGTGCACTAGTTTTGTTCGTTAAGAAGAAGGATGGAACATTGAGGCTGTGTATCGATTATAGATAGCTCAATAAAGTGACAGTTAAGAACAAGTATCCCTTGCCAAGGATTGATGACTTGTTTGATCAGATGAAGGAAGCTAGAGTATTTTCAAATATTGACTTGAGGTCTGGATACCATCAAGTAAGGATAAAGGAAGAAGACATTCATAAGACATCCTTCAGGACTAGGTATGGTCATTATGAATTTACAGTGGTGCCATTTGGTCTTACCAATGCACCTGCTACATTCATGTGTCTCATGAATAGTGTCTTCAGCAATCATTTGGATAAGTTTGTGATTGTGTTCTTAGATGACATTCTTGTGTATTCCAAGAACAAAGAAGAGCATGATGAGCATTTGAGGATGGTATTGCAAGTCCTTAGAGAGCACCAGTAATAGGTGAGTAAATGTAACTTCTATCAAGAGAAGGTGCAATATTTGGGTCATATTATATCAGCAGAAGGCATTGCAGTAGATCCATAGAAGATTGAGGCCTGTTATAGGTCAAATATGCACTTCTCCGTCCGTGATCACCTTGAGCTGTCGACCACACAAAAGGACAACTTGGATTGAAGAGCAGGATGAGATCAGATGAGACTTTGACCTAACTCACCTTCCTGCAAGCTGAGAAAACCCTAAAAAATATCATATTTTGGCATGGGCGCTACTCTTCTTAAGCAAACCAATGCATATGCCCTACTCTGTAAGCTATATAGTAGTGCACACCTCCTGGTATGCGCTACTCTACTTCAATAAACTAGCGCACAACATAAAAAAAAAGTGGCAAACGCTAGTTATTAAACACTGTAGTCACGTATTGTGCACTACTTCACTGTGAAATAGTCGCGCACATCTTAAAGTATGATCAAAAAATTATTAATTTGACGAATAGGGATTAGTTGCAGTTGGTTTCCCAACTTCCCCTTCAACCACCTCTCGACCTGAACTGCCTACCTTGTCATATAAATACAAGTAGGATTGAAGAGAGGGGTTAGACATGAGTGCCATAGAGAGACTCTTCTTATATGAGAAGCTTGTATTGAAGGTGGTTATGTTGGAGAAACTTTGAACTCAGAGAAGAGCATGAGCCTAGGATCAGATTACATGAGCATGCTGCAAAGTCAGGTATACTTTGTATCATTCATATGTTTTTGACAATAAAAGGTTGAAACATCTTTCTCGTCCCAACTAAAATGCTTAATGGACTATGTATTTGTTTGGATCATGTTGGTTAATGCTTGATGTTTGAATTACTTTTCAATTTCATCATTATTATATTGGCCAAGATACACTGAGAAAGGTCTTTGTATTGCAGGTTTATTGGATGAGAGAATGGGTGGAGGATCGAGCGCAAGGTTGGACAAAAGCTAGGATCAAACTTCGTTCATAAGGTATGTCCTCAAGATCCTTGATCTATTTCCCTTCATAAACACTTCTATAATGCAATTAGTATGTTTACCTGTCACCCCCTTAAGTTGATAGTGTTTGTTTCCTCACTATAGGGTAGTATTTCCCGCCAACAGACTGGCGACTCCACAGGGGATGTTGTTTTTTCTGCTCTAGGAAACCCTTCTTGTTGTCTTTCCAGTACCTCTTAACCCTTTTAATCTTCTGAGAAGCCCTGTAGGTTTCCCCTACCTGCTTCCCTTTGTTAGACTCAGTCTTTTTACACCTCTGCAAGGTTAGTTTTTTACTTTTTAAGACCTGTGCGCTACTCTACTGTACATACAATAGCGCATATGCGCTATTTTGCCTCTGCACAGTAGCGCACACATCCCCAAATGCACTAGTTTCCCTACTGCACAGTAGGGCACATTCCTGTAGCTCTCTGTTCGAAGTAGGGTTGAGTTTTCTGTCTGTTTGGGTGGGTTTCTAACTTTTTTTTGGTCTTCTTGATTGGTCTTTGAGGTCTGTAATCCTTCATTGAGTCCCATTAGCCTCTTTTGAGTCTTTTAGGTCATCTTTTAGTCACTTGTTTTCTTTTGAAGTGTTTGGTTCATTTGTAACTCTTTTTGGAGACTTTGCTTTGTTCCTTAGTGAACACAGTTGCTTATCCATACCCTAGTAGTGTGTTGCTAAACTACAAACCTTTGTGCTTAGCATTTGCTGTTTGTTGCAACACTTGCATGCTCTTTGGGTTTCTCATCCTTTGTTTTAGAGTTTGACCCATTTTTTGGATTCTTTGGGGTGTCTTCCAAAACTTTTTGATTCCCAACATTTCTTGATCTCGCTGTCATTTCCAGTATCAAGTGAGTTTGGAGTAATTTAGTTTGCTTCACCTTTGAGTCATTGTGTTAGTAAGGTCGTATTTAATCCTCTTTCCTACCTGCTACTTGGCTTAGTGTTCTTGTTAGGGTTTGGTGCTTGGGAGCATTCTTTCAAGTTTGATTTCCAGTTTTAAGCATCTTTCCTCCTTGTTTTCTTCACACTTTGCTTCCAAGTTCAAGAGCTTTTTCCGTTGAAAAAACATGTAGGACAAGTCTTTGTCGAGTCATTGATTCGATTGTTGTGGACTTTAGAGTCATCTTGCCATACTTGCACATCTTTTGTAGGTCTTACTTGCTTGCGCTTTCAAGTTCTTTTTCGTTCATATATAACAAAAAAAGAAAAATAAGTTTGGTAGCTTAGATTAGTGAGGCTTATAATTTTTATAGAGTAGCATAGTTTACTTTGTCCAGAATTTGAAAAGAAAACAAAAAGAAAGCTTTATTTAGGTTTGCTTACTCTTCAGTTTGGAAAGGATATTAAACGAAAAAACAAAAAAAAAAATTGTTGTTGTTGTTGAAAGTTGTTTCATTTTATGCACTTTACTTTCTGTGGCAACCACATCACACAATGCACTGCCCCACTGAGTAAAAAGTAACCTTAAAAATAATCTTAATAAAATCAATTACAAACAATTTTCTTTCTAGGGATACACGACACCAACTAGTACAGGCTAGAGTTTCGAGCTTAAAACACCTTAAACTGCTCGAAGCTTGTTTCATTACTCAAAAATCGTAGTGCGACTATCATATAGGTAAACCCATATATATCAAATATTTGTGGGAAAATCTACTGAAACCAGAGCTAAGCACGAGGCCATGGAAGATCGCAATCGTTGAGGATACCTCCCTCACGTTCCTTTTAACCATAAACCAAGGTCGATTCCCGTACGGGGGTCCATCTGGACTTCGGGATTTGTTACCCTGCCCACACGTTTTGATAAGGATGATGACTGTCCCCCCAGGATATTTTGTATGTATGGTAACCTTAGTATCTGACCATAGGATCATACACAGGTGACAACGGAGGGTATATCTGCTGTACCTAGGACAAACGTGGGAGGAAATCCCTTGCAGGTCTTTGGGAGGGCGGTTGGGTGATTCCAGCGCTTGCACCCTTAGTCATTTTATTGTCGACCCCAGGTAACTGTTCTTCATCCTTCATTGATCTGTTCTGGGCCCTCATCATCCCAGACTCTTCTCCGGAAGGCATCTTGTTTGACTTGTTTGAATACTTAGGATTTTTTAGTGGTGTGTTGTTTGCCCCCTAGTCTTAGTGGCCACTAGGTTTTTTCTTAGTTTTTATTTTTATATATAATCGTGGAATACCAACAACTTCGTAGGTCTAGAAGGTTTCAAAACCTTCTCCCACTTAGAGTGGAACCACTACTGCAACCCAGATGACAGAGGGTAGACTCCAGTGTTCCTTTGGAAACTACTGGTTAAATAGAGGTTCCTGAGGAACCACAACCTGCAACAAAAAGACCTGAAATAGAGGTTCCTGAGGAACCACAACCTAGGACTCTATATCAGCAAGCTTTTAATACAATTGATATTGAGGATCTCACTTCTGGTGAGTTCAGTACTCCTTTTAATCCTCCTCTGACTAATCTTAACAATCCACTTCTGTTACCCGTTGGTTTCCAGCAACCTGATTATAGTGCATATTTGTTCACACCTGGGCATTTTATGACTAATATAGGAGGCGAACAGGGAGTTCCACAGACTCCCACAATAGGTATGAACAAAAATACTGTAA
The DNA here is from genome assembly GCA_027924585.1 of Larix kaempferi. Lineage (NCBI taxonomy): Eukaryota > Viridiplantae > Streptophyta > Pinopsida > Pinales > Pinaceae > Larix > Larix kaempferi. Next base: position 9,894,608 of record BSBM01001036.1, read on the forward strand.
ATCCTCCCCCCACTACTACACCGATTTCGGCACATCCAACTTCTGTTTCGACTCCGCCCTTCATATTTAATGTCAGTACCTTAGGCATTCCAAGTTCAACAACTTCGGCATCCACCTCTACACCCACTTTTGGACCCAGTAGTATAGTGAATCTTGTTCCACCTCCTGCAACTCAACAGCCATATCCTATACCTAGTACTTGGATTTCCACACCAAATGTAGGGCCAAACACCTCTGCAACTATGCCCGTCATGAGTACCATGACCGCGTCATCCGCCTCGATTACCCCTGGTTTTAATGCCTTTGGTGGTTACAATATCAATCAAATTAATGTACCTGCAGGAAACACCCCTTTTTCTTTGTTTTCTGGAGGAGGGGGTAACATCCTTAATCAACAATATGGTGGGGCTAACACCCAGCCTCAGTGGACAAACGTTTAGAGTACTAACCCACTTTCATTTGGATGGGGGAATTTTAACAACACTTTCACACAGCAGCAGATGGTCGAGGAAATCCCTACCAGCAGATGGTTGGGGGCAACCCCTACCAGCAAGTGGCTGGGGGAAACCCTACCAGCAAGTGGCTGGGAGCAATCCCTACCAGCAAGTGGCTGGGGGAAACCCCTACTAGCAGTTTATGGGTCAAACTATGGGTGGTTCCCCCTTTATGACCCCAGCTTATCAAATGCCATCTTCCAGACCTCATTTACCATTTCTGGCAACTCTGCACTTGCCATACCTTTCCAAGTTAACAAATGATCTGGTATGACATAACGCGACTTGGCCACCAATTCCTACTAAATTACCTTCGGACATTCCAAAATTTGAAGGCAAAACCAGTAAAGACCCTGGTGATCATGTCACCACTTTCCATTTATGGTGTTCTTCGAACTCGTTGAACGAATATTCCGTTAGGTTGAGACTTTTCCAAAGAACCTTAACCGGCGCTGCAGCTAAATGGTACATTGAGTTACCAATAGCTACATTTTTTAATTTTCGGGATCTCGCGACTATTTTTTTGAACCACTTCCAACTTCCTGTTTGGTACGATGCCAGGACAAATATTTTGTCTACATTTAGACAGAATAAGGCCACTCACTTATCTGATCACATTCAGGAGTGGCGAAGACGGAAGAGGCTCATTAAAGCCAATATACCTCCAGAATTTCTTCTTGAGTGGTACCTGAAATCACTCCTTCCTTACATTTCTAAGGAAGTAGCTACTTCTGGATTGTCTACAAAGAAAGAAGCCATTTTACGGACCCAGCAGCTAGACCTTGTTTATGCACAGTCTGGGCTACTTTATGAGATTATACCAGACGCACCGCGATCAAACACTGATCTTGGAAAACCTAAAACTGGACCACATGCTGACGGCATAGTGGGTTCAGTAGATTCTGTAGCTTTCGAAGCATTGACCAAACAGGTTCATGCCTTATTCGTCAAACAATCGAATACAGAAGTAACCTCCGTCACAACCTCTCCTTCTACTTCTGAATCTGTGAACCAAGTTCAAAACAATCAAAAGGGCCCTCGGAAACCCAACAACAAAAAGAAGGGAAAGAAAGGAGAGGGGAACCAAAAAAATACCAAGAACAAAGAGAATGCCGAGGAGGGTAACAAATAAAAGAAGAAGGTTAAGTTCCCTTGTAAGCTTTGCAAGCAGGAACACCTTACTCACCAATGCCCTCTACTCGAAGAAGCCCAGAAGCTGCTTCAAGAAAAGAAACCTGCCGTACTTAAAGATCCATTTCCTAAGGGGAAGGGTTCAACTTCTGGCACCTCCAAATATGGGGGCACTACTCATGCTTCAGTTGATCAAAATTTCATTAATATGGTTAGCACAGATGCACTTTTGCAAACGTGAGCAAGAAATTATACCCCGGATGTGCAGAACAAAGATAAAGAGATTCCTGAATCTTCTATTCCTCTCCACATTCCAATGGATCCGCTACCCAAGATCCCGAAAGGTGTCTTGAAATGGGCCTCGTACAATCCCAACGCTCGGGCTGCTTCCAACTACAATGTGGTTGAAGATCTAGCTCAGACCCCTTGTGCTATGTCCACCTTAGAAGTTTTGCAAAGTTGTCCATTACAACAAAACACACTTCTGGCAGCGATTGGAAGTATGGAATCAACCAACATGACTGCACGCTTTGATATGTCTGATGTCAAATATCGGTTGTTGTACCACGTTTCCCTATAGATAAAAGTGGTCCATGTTCCTATGACCATCAAACGGGCTATCGTAGATGAGGGTGTGTCGACGTGTGTGATGTCCATTTCTTGTTGGAAAGCTTTAGGCTCTCCCGAGCTAGCCCCCTCTAACACACTGCTTACTGCCTTCGATGGCAGGACTTTCCGTCCACATGGAGTTCTACCATCGTTTGAAATTACACTTGCCGGTAAGACAGTTGCTGTAGAGATTGAATTTCTGGACTCTCCGCTTGATTACAATATGTTATTAGGTAGGAGCTAGACATATGCCATGCGAGCCATTGCATTGGCAGTTTTCCGAATTGTTATGTTCCCTCATGAAGGCAAGATCGTCACGGTCGATCAACTTTCGTTCTATCGGCAAAACAACCAGACTTCATTGGATACCCCTATTCCCTTAGTTGATCAATCTTCCCAGTAAGCGAGAGTTTAGGAGCAGGGATTTACGGGTCGTTAATATGCACTTTTGACCTACCCTCCCTCCCCTGTTCTTTTCATGCGTTCTGATGAAGGTAATTCTATTGAAACTTTCACGGTTTGTCTTAGGACTGATCCTTGGATCCTTCCTACTATATCAGAACCTTCAGTGTCTTTAACCATTTTAGAGATAGCATACATGGAAGCACAACATGCTGCAATGGAACATATCGTGACTCCGCCAGTCTCTGCTGAGTTGGATATGGACTATGCTCCTACATGGTCACTGAATTCTACCCACTCTTTCGACTATTTAGACACGGTCTTACCGTCTGATGAAGCCATTTTGGAAGTCATGATGGACCTGGACCAGCCATGGGAACATATGCATCACATGTCTTACTTGCTTCCAAACTTAGACAGGATAGAGAGAGGAGAATTCTCTATGAGACCCGACGGATTTGTTGATTTGTCATATTTTCCTTCTACTTCAAGAGTTGTTTACGCCTAAGGGAATATGGCTAATATATCGAGAACAATCTCGATTAACATTTCCACCAAAACCGGGGTCGTGGAAAACATTTTTATTTGTGCAGACTGCTCTACAGAAGAGATCGCTTTGTATACCAATCTTTTTAAAGAATTCCGCGACATATTTTCCTAGTCTTATGAGGAGATTCCAGGTATCGATCCAACTATCATTGAGCATGTCATCACTACATACCCCAATGCAAAACCCGTGAGACAAAATCTGCGTCCTGTGAATCCTCGAAAAGCGGTCGCCATAAAGGCAGAAGTTGAAAAATTGCTTAGAGCCGGATTTATCTACCCGATTGACATGACGGAATGGGTTTCAAACCCTGTTCCGGTTGATAAAAAGCAAGGTACCATTCGAGTTTGTACTGACTTCCGGGACTTGAATAAAGCTTTTCCAAAATATAATTATCCCACACCATTTATCGACTAGATCATAGATGCATGTGCAGGACACGAGATGTTTTCTTTCATGGATGGATTTTTGGGATATAATCAAATCCAAATCAAACCCGAAGATCAACACAAAACAGCTTTCATCTTCCTGTGGGGAACCTTTGTGTATCGGAAGATGTCGTTTGGCTTAAAGAATGTTGGAGCTATGTTCCAGCGAGCTATGAATTTTGCTTTTCACGATATCAAACATATAGTTGAACCTTAGTTGGATGACTTCCCGGCGCGATCTCAAAAGAGACGAGATCATCCAGCTCATTTGAGACTTGTGTTTGAAAGATGCAGACAATATAAGATTCGTTTGAATCCTAATAAGTGCGTATTCTGCATCGAATCGGGAGGTTTACTGGGTTTTATTGTATCCATTCGTGGTATAAGGGTCGACCCGTTGAAAGTTGAGGTGATTGTAAATCTGCCTCCTCCTCGCGACAACTCCAGAGTCTGCAAGGCATGTCTAACTTCTTGCGACGCTTTATCATAAACTATGCTAAGATCACAAAAGGTTTTATGAGACTGCTTAAACAAGATAACTACTTCTTGTGGGATGAGGCTGCTCAAGCATCATTTGAGGCCTTGAAAAAGGCACTACTTTCAGCTCCCTTATTGAGCCTGCCAGACTATGAAAAAGATTTTCTTTTATATTTGGCAGCGTCTCTTAATACAATTGGCATAGTAATAGTTCAGGAGGACGACACGCTACAAGAGCATGTTGTTTACTATATTTCTTGCCCATTGATAGCTCCTGAGGTTAAATATTCACATGTTGAGAAGTTAGCACTTGCTGCGGTCTATGCGGTACAAAGGCTTCGTCATTACATACTTTTATGAACAACTATTGTGATAGCAGAAGTCAATCCTTTTCAGTATGTTCTCACTCGACGCATCATCGATGGGAAGTACAATAAATGGATTGTAATCTTACAAGAGTTCGATTTGGTTTTTCAATCGGCCAAGTCGAAGAAATCATTAGTGTTCGCTGAGTTAATCTTATAGTTTCCGAGTGACTTAGAGCATATCGAGGAAGAATCATCATTCCCGGATGAACATATCTTCCTTATTGCCTCCTTTGATCCATGGTATGAGGATATCTTAGTATATCTCCATACTTTGAGGTGTCCTACCACTTTTTCTAGAGAAGAACGACGCAAACTGAAAAGTCATGCGATAAACTATCTCATCATCTCTGATACTTTGTATAGACGTGGGATAGATTCCATCTTACGAAGTTGTTTGACTTTGGAAGAAGCAGAATCAGTATTGAATGATTCCCACAGTGGATCTTGTGGGGGTCATCTTTCTGGGTTGGAAACAGCCCAGAAAATACTGCGTGTCAGGTATTTTTGGCCCACAATCTTTAAATATTGTGTGGAAGTTGTGAAACGCTACCGTCCATGTCAGTTTTTCACTAGGAAAATGAGAGCACCTCTAATTCCTCTTCATCCTGTGATTACAGCAGGTCCCTTCACAAAATGGGGGGTTGATTATATGACTTGCAATCCAATTTCAGCTGGAGGACATCATTATATCATCGTTGTCGTCGACTACTTCACCAAGTGGGTCGAGGCAATGCCTACTGTCAAGGCAGATGGAGAAACTGCCGCTTATTTTGTATTCAATCGAATTATTGCAAGGTTTGGCATACTCAAAGAGATTGTGACTGATCACGATAGTCATTTCCAGAATAGCATGATGACTGATCTGTACACAATGTTAGGTTTTCGGAAAGAACATTCGTCTTCATATTATCCAAAGGCGAATGGACAAGTCGAAGCAGTTAACAAAACTTTAAAGGTAATTATGCAAAGAACTGTTAATGCCAGTCAAAATAACTGGCACATCATGCTATACCCTGCTCTTTGGGCTTACCGAGCGAATGTAAAGACTGCTACCGGGTTCTCTCCCTTCCAGCTTGTGCATGGGATAGAAGCAGTCGTTCTGATTGAATGCGAGATTCCTTCGTTAAAACTAGATTTTCAATTACTACCGGATACTTCAGCACTGGAAAAACATTTGTTGCATTTAGAGCATCTAGATGAGCAGCGCCGCGACGCGCTCACAGCAAACAAAGTTCACAAGAAACGAGTCAAAGGAAAATATGACAAGTCTGTCAAACCTAGGGTGTTCCTTGAAGGAGATCTTGTTCTATTTTGGGATCATGACAAGGAACCTCTAGGACCTGGAAAGTTCAAGTCCATGTGGCTCGGGCCTTACATAATCTCTAAAGTACTAAAGAAGGGCGCTTACGAGCTAGTAGACTACGAGGGTAATAAGCTTCCTGAGCCTAGAAATGGTCTCTATCTGAAGAAGTACTACGCCTAGGCAGTTGTGCTTTTTCTTGTAACATAGCTGTATATTTTGTAGAGCTAGTTTTTTGCTTGTGTTTGCTTAGTTAACCTTATGTTTGTCTTCATTTCATGTGTCAGATGTCGACTGAACATTTCTTAGGATTTGTTGATGGTGCTAGTCACCACACCCGACAGTTGGCTTCAGTAGCTTGGGTCATTTACTCACCAGCTGGCCAACTGGTCTCTTCCAGGGGGGGTTTGTTTGGGTCCCACTACGAACAATGTAGCTAAGTACAGTGCGGTTATAGAACTTATCCGAGATGCTCTTACTCATGGAATTTCACATTTGGAGGTAAGACTTGACTCGCAACTAGTTGTATTTCAGTTAACAGGTGTTTACCAGATTAGAGATCCTGTGTTGCTGTGACAGTTTTTGCGAGTTAGATTATTGGAAAGACAGTTTGATTCTATTATATATCAACACATTCCAAGAAATTTAAATGCATTAGCTGACTCGTTTGCAAATTATGTCTTAGATTGGCATTTGTATCATACACTTCCATAAACAACATTTCACACATAAAGTTCAAACACATACACATGTAAATAACCGATACTGTATATATATCCGATACTGTATCAAAAAATATATGAGTTTTGGATCATAAGTCTATCACAAGTCATGTCATAAAGTACAAAACTGGGCTCGGTGGCCTCAAAAATATACATAAAATATCCATCTCCTATGGAGAAGGAGGGACCTCATCATCATCTACTGCATCTCGATAACATATGACCAACCTAGCTATCTTCTGCAGCACCCTAATCCATTCTGGGGGCACCCCAACTACATCTTCCTGCATATCAATAGGTATCTGATCCATGCGGCATGCAAGAACATCATGAGTCAACCGACTCACTTTCCGCTCTATGGTCCCTAACGTAGCATCAGCTGCACCAACATCTGCTAGCCTCACGAAGATAGTAGGATGTCCCTCAGGACGAACAGGCCCAATATCTGCATATGACACTTGTTTAGTACTTCAAAATTCATTTATAAAAATCAAATACTTGAAAATTTAAAAATAAATAAATAATTCTCAAAATAAAAACATACCAATATCTCCCCAGGCTCCACCTGGAGGAAGCACTAGCTCTGGATCAAGGCGGAAGTCCAATCCAGCATACGGAAACTACTCGAATGTTGGCACCTGTCTCTCCCACCACCCCCAAAAATCATCAGTATGATAACAAAAGTGACTTTCCCCACCACCCTGGCAGAGAAATATGTCACCCGAACGGCCCAATCTTAGCTCCCGAGGGTTAGCTGGAGGTAGAGGCATCCCCAAGCTAAGAGCAGGTACCCTCTCGAAGAAGAAGGTACATAGAATGCTACCATATTCAAAGTTCTTCGTTCTCCCGGATTTGCAACCCGTGAGTTGAAGCTTCATATTTTCCAATAAACCAGTGCACCAATTGTACACATGTCCCTGCAAGCATCTAACACCAACATGCTTGGAATGCCTCGAAGCTAGGTGTTGTCGGGCACTCCCCGCCATGTGGTTTAGCATACTCACAATAACCTTTAGAGGGAGGCTTTCAATAGTAGAAATTAGGATTTGAATTCCTGATTTCTCGGCTCCCGCCACACAGTATGCATTCAAATATTCTTGCACCGATGTAGCACCCACATTGCGAGAAGATCCCTTCAAATTTACCGCATCTCCTCTCCTAGAGAGTCCGATGATGAAGTATATGTCATCGACAGTAAGGTCCAAGGTTTTTCCTCGGATAACAAATGCATTGGCATCTACATCCCAGTATTGAACGAGTCTTCGAAGCAATCTATTGAGTGCCCTCATGTTCACGGTTCGGTAAAACTTTAACAAACCACATCTTTGGAGGGCATGGAGAGTGGTCGGGTCTTGCATTGCCACCCTATCCATCTCCCCATGTTCTCTCTCCCTCCAAATAAGCACCATCTTTCCACAAAAATGTCAAATTTTAGCATCTCGACACTTTTTTCTTCATGTTCAGGGGCGTGCGCTACTGTATATGCCACATAGTCACGCATGGGCGCTACTGTGTAGAGGCAGAGTAGCGCATACCTCTAGTATGCGCTAATTTGCCTACTGCAGAGTAGTGCACGCACTTCTCACGATGTGAGAATGGCCTTAAAAATTATTTTAAGCTCAAAAATTGACAAATAACCAATGGAAATGCAAGTTAGGATGAATTCAACGTACTTGGTGGAGGCAAAATGTTGATTGGTTGCTTGAGTTGATCACCACGGAGGATTGAAATACAAGGGTTTGCTCCAAACTTTCTTGCCCTACAAAACCAAAATGAAATTTGAGTTTTAATTTTGAAATGACATATATGAATTTGTTTTTAAATTTTTTACCCACTTGGCTAAAATCTCTATAGTTGCAAATTCTACCATTTTGTTCTATTTAATCAGTTAATAGCTGCACATGGTACTATGATAATTTCACCCAATGGTTCTCATTTTTTCACTAAAATTTTATAGGATCAATCCTTTAAGACTAATTTTCTTAATGATAGACCTTCTCGACTAACTCATAGTTAAAATTTACATATCATTTAAGAATTTTTGTCATGATTACTAACATATTTGATGAAGTCCTAGTTTTGGCAGATCATGAGTCGTGATCCTAGAAGCTATCATTTAAGTCATTTTAAGCTCTTGTTCTGACTATTTAAACCTAAACAAGATTACCGAGCAAACTTGTCCTCTTCAAGCTCGTTAAAGTAATTGAAGGCTCATCCACTCAGGTATAGAATTAACCCTTTTCCGGGCCTTGGTGGATAAATTACGAAAAAGGTATACTCTAGGTATAGTTCTGTATGCGCTAGAAGAGTTCTTCTTCCATTGTTTTATACTTTTTCGGGGGAGGAGACTAACTTTATGAAAAAGGACCTTTTGGAGCCTTTCTTTAGGGTTTTCAGGCTCTCTAAACATGAAAACACCAAGCGAGCATTCACCTACTCGGGCTCGATGTGAAATCCACGAGATGGTAAATAGATTATTGTTTAAGTTTTTCAACTATATAAACAAGAAAACACCGCCGAGAACAGACCAAACCGGGCTCGATATAAAATCCATAGATAGGTGTAAAGAGGATTGTTTAAGTTTTTCAGATTCTATAAACAAGAAAACACCGGCGAACATTAACCTACTTGGGCTCGATATTAAAATCCACGAGTATGTGTATGGAGTTATTGTTTAAGTTTTTTAGACTCCTTATAATTGAAAACACCGGCGAGCAGGAACAGATCTCGGCTCAATATTAAAATCCAGAGATCAGTAATATGGAGTAATATTCTATATCTTCTTCAAACTCTGTAAACAATGAAGAAGGTCATAAGTCTTCCTCCCATGGGCTCATTAAAATTTTTACATGGTTGGATCTATTGAGTTTTCATTCTTTCTTGGATTCATTAAAACAACAAGAAAGGTATTCTTTTATCTAAAAAGAATAAGGGATGAGAAAGACGTATCATATCTTCAGTGTCAAAGGCAGTTCAGTCCATTCTATCCTTGAACACAGCACTTACTTGAGTCTATCATGTCGGTTGGGTTTAGTTTTGACTTTAGGGTGAACCTGATCTCCGAGTTGTTTACTCCCTCGGTTGGTTATTCTTCCAACCATATGGAGGGTCTGCTAATGTCTCCTACATTACAGGCTTATATTGTTTTTGCCATTTTGTTGAAAATTGCCTAAGTCACTTTGTGTTGTGCTCATTGTTCAAGGATATAGCTTGTGTTGGCCATTCTGCAGTTTACCTTTACCTCATGTGTCGGCCATCCTAGTGTCAGTCTTGTTACATATATTACTCCATATCAACTCATACCAGTTGAGTGTCCCTCATGTTGGATGATGGAGGATGCCTTAAGGCCTCCCTTCCAACGGACTTCTTCCCATCGACATCAACTCATTTTTCTTTGGGAATGAAGTTTAGAGTTTCGGTTAGTACCTTGGAGATTGCAGTCACCAGTGGCAATTTTCCTCGCTATTGAATCATGAGAATACATCAAAGTCTCTTATTCAACAGGATCCTCAAGTGCTCGAATCCAAGTCCAATTATTCACACTTTTTGGATCGTACTAGGTACCTTGGGACCCATCATCATTATCGGTGGAAGTCCTCGCGTTTGTTAACAGTTTACATCAACGACCGGTAATCAAACGACACCCCCCATGTTCGACTATCGGCTCATCTATTCACATGGTTAGGGTTTGTACCTTGCGTTGTTTTTTGGATGAAGACCTTGGGATGTTGATGACATTACCTCATTATGTTATCACCCAAGTTGCGCAAGACTGAGCCTCACTTATACTCGGCTCTCCATGAGACATAGATCCAGTTTGTTGTTATGTCTATGATCTCTTAGTTTGACATGGATCCACGCTTGTATTTCAAGTGGCCATGCTATATGTACATCTCCTAGTTATGTATTGGAGATCATATTGTATCACACTGCACATCTATATGATGTCAAGAATGTAATTGCTCGCTGACCTTGATCTTTGTTTCAGGTGTTTCTGTGACTTGTTCCTGCAGTTTCTTGCTCCTCCTCTGGCTTTGGATTATAATGTATTCCGGCCATCGTTCCCTCTGACCTCACACATTAGGGGGCATCTGTTATAGGTCAAATATGCACTTCTCCATCCGTGATCACCTTGAGCTATTGACCACACAAAAGGACAACTTGGATTGAAGAGCAGGATGACCTCAGATGAGACTTTGACCTAACTCACCTTCCTGCAAGCTGACAAAACCCTAAAAAATATCATATTTTGGCATGGGCGCTACTCTTCTTAAGCAAACCAGTGCATATTCCCTACTCTGTAAGCTATATAGTAGCGCACACCTCCTGGTATGCACTACTCCACTTCAATAAACTAGCGCACAGCATAAAAAAAGTGGCAAACGCTAGTTATTAAACACTGTACACGTACTGTGTGCTACTCCACTGTGAAATAGTCACGCACATCTTAAAGTATGATAAAAAAATATATTAATTTGACGAATAGGGATTAGTTGCAGTTGGTTTCCCAACTTCCCCTTCAACCACCTCTCGACTTGAACTGCCTACCTTGTCATATAAATACAAGGAGGATTGAAGAGAGGGATTAGACATGAGTGCCATAGAGAGACTCTTCTTATATGAGAAGCTTGTATTGAAGGTGGTTATGCTAGAGAAACTTTGAATTCAGAGAGGAGCAGGAGCCTAGGATTAGGTTACATGAGCATGCTGCAAAGTCAGGTATACTTTGTATCATTCATATGTTTTTGACAATAAAAGGTTGAAACATCTTTCTCGTCCCAACTCAAATGATTAATGGACTATGTATTTGTTTGGATCATGTTGGTTAATGCTTGATGTTTGAATTACTTTTCAATTTCATCATTATTACATTGGCCAAGATACGCTGAGAAAGGTCTTTGTATTGCAGGTTTATCAGACGGGAGACCGGGTGGAGGATCGAGCGCAAGGTTGGACAAAAGCTAGGATCAAACTTCGTTCATAAGGTATGTCCTCAAGATCCCTGATCTATTTCCCTTCATAAACACTTCTGTAATGCAATTAGTATGTTTACATGTCACCCCCTTAAGTTGATATTGTCTATTTCCTCACTATAGGGTAGTATTTCCCGCCAATAAGGCCATCATGGATTGGTCCACTCCAAGGAATGCAGCAGATGTTAGATCTTTTATGGGCCTTGTTGGTTACTACAGGAGGTTCATTGAAGGCTTCTCCAAGATAGTCCATCCAATCACTTCATTTCAAAGGAATAATATCAAGTTTGTATGGTCTGAAAAGTGTGAGAAAATCTTTCAGCAGTTAAAGGAGCTACTTACTAGTCCACCTGTTTTGAGGATTGCAGATCCGAGTAAGGATTTTGTGGTATGTGTTGATGCTTGCATTAAGGGACTCGATGGAGTGCTAATGCAAGAAGGTTCTGTAATTTGTTATGAATCAAGAAAATTGAAAGAGCATGAAAGGAACTATGCCACCCATGACTTAGAGCTAGCAACCATCATTCATGCTCTCAAGAGATGGAGGCATTATCTTTTGCGAAGGAGATTTGAGCTCAGAACTGATCATATGAGTTTAAAATACTTGTTTGACCAGCCAAATCTGAATGCAAGGAAGACTAGATGGATGGAATTCATGTGCGAGTTTGATTTGGAAATTAAGCATGTCAAGGGTAAAGAGAATAAGGTTGTTGATGCACTCAGCAAGAAATTCCATATTGCAGCAATAAGTAGATGTGAATCAGACTTGAAGGCAATAATTTTAGAGGCTCAAGATAGTGATGAAATCTATCTCCAAATTCAAGAGAAATTGCAACAGAATGTTATAGAGGAGAAGTATGCAAGATATCAACTGGGTGAGGATGATGTTCTCATTTGACTGTACATTCCAAACATTGCATATTTGAAGAAGTTGGTGATGGATGAGATACACCAAAGACCATACTTGGGACACCTAGGATATCATAAGACTAAAACAACAGCGAGGAAGCAAAACTTTTGGCATGGTATGAAGAAGGACATAGCTGAGTACATTGATAGATGTCAGAAGTGCCAACAGGTCAAGGTAGAGCACCAACATCCCGCGGTATTGTTGTAGCCCTTACCCATTCCATAATGGAAGTGGGAAGTGATCTCTATGGATTTCATAACAAGATTTCCTATGACAGTGAAGAAACATGATTCAATCATGGTTGTGGTGGAAAATCTATCAAAGGTAGCTCATTTCATTCCAGTCAAGTCCACCCATAAGGCTAGTGACATTGCAGGTATCTTCATGAGAGAGATCTTCAGATTGCATGGATTTCCCAAGGCAATAATTTCAGATCGTGACACAAAGTTCACCTCCAATTTTTGGAAAGGATTGTTCCAAGAGTTGGGAACTCAATTAAAGTTTAGTACAGCCTATCGTCCTCAAAAATATGGTCAGACTGAGAGAGTAAATCATATCCTTGAGGATATGTTAAGGATGTATGTAATGGATAAGCCATCTAAGTGGGAAGACTATTTGCACTTAGTGGAATTTGCTTACAACAATGGGTATCAAGCATCGTTGAATATGAGTCCTTTTGAGGTGTTGTATGGCAGAGGATGCAGAACTCCAGTGAGCTGGGACAGCCCAGTGAACAGAGTAGTGCTTGGACCATAAATGATTGAGCAGATGGAACAGGAAGTTGTTAAGGTCGGGCGGAATTTGAAGGAATTATAGGACAGGCATAAGAGTTATGCATATCTGAAGAGAATGCATAAGGAATTTCAGATTGGGGATCATGTCTATTTGAGAGTGAGACCCAGGAAGAGTTCCATGAAATTGGGAAGTTGTGCCGAGTTGGCACCTTGATATTGTGGGCCATTTGAATTCCTTGATAGGATAGGTCTAGTTGCATATAGAATTGCATTTCCTGCTAACATGAAACATGAAATCTCATAATGTTTTCCATGTATCTTTGCTTAAGAAATATGTACATGACCCTAATCATATCATTGATTGGTATGTGATACAGGTGGAACTAGAGGGAGAGTTCTAGGTGGAGCCTACATGCATCCTTGACAGGAAGGTTACCTTGCTCCGGAACCAAGCCATAGGGTAGGTAAAGGTGCAGTGGAGGCACCTTATCCCAGAAGAGGCCACATGGGAGCTGGAGGATGCCATGAAAGAGGCATTCCCATTTTTGTTCAATTTTGAGAACACCGAGGACGGTGTTATTTTAAGGGAGAGGGAGTTGTAATACCCCATTTTTCCCTTGATGTATTTGGCTTTGATGTAAATACTGTGTATGTATAGTATGTCTATTTTCCCTACTGTAGAGCTCAAAGCCAAGGCCCCACTAGTGGATGTTTAAGGTTATTTGCTTAGGCAAGTATTTGGACAGTTGATTATTCATGGGATGCTAAGACATGAAGAAATGTAAATGATGTAATAATATGAATAAAATAACCAAGAATTTGGCCAAGGAGGCAACGAATGAGAAGGGGGCATGTGTATCCACTAGGGAGAGGTGAGGGGGTTTGGGATTGGTTTCCCATATTGCCACATATCTGACTGAGAACCGGTTTGAACTCCCTGTGGACATTAATGCAATTGCAGTGGGTGGTTGAGAACCCTGATTGATGAAGCAGGTGGAGTAAGGAGCATGCCTACGATTTTGTATGGCAAGGCATGGCTCTAGTTGCTTGTCCTAAACGACACTTAATCTCCTGGGGGAACTCACTGAACCTGTTTGACTATCCAAAGGGATGGGGAGAGGGGGACATACATTTTATTCATCCATTCCTCACTCACTCACTCATGGATTCACTTACCATTCACGAGCTATCGACCCTTGCAAAGAATTCATTCATGTATTTCTTGTATACACTGAACCAATACGGGGAAGGGAAATATGAAGGTACTCGTGTTTCCTGTGTGTTAGAAAATGCCTAAGAGATGATAGTTGTAACACCCTATGTGAGTAAACCCCAGTTACAACGACAGAGTGGTATTGGCAAAAAGATATTATAGAGTAGTATTGGCAGAGCGGTCGTGAGGAAACCCCAACCCTGGTAATGAATCAGTTGTTGAACTATGGAAGAGAGTCGGGTTGCTTGATAAACCTAGTGAAGGCTATAGTCTCAATGAGCTAGTGACTGGACCTTTCTATGCCCATTCTAGAATAGCACTGGAAGGGAAGGACCATGAGAGACTGTGTAGCAGCAAAAGGGTCTTCCTTGTGTTGGATGTGGTAGGTTTTGTGGGTGCCAGGTCGGCTGAGAGAGACTGGACCTTTCTATGCCCATCCTGGAATAGTACTGGAAGGGAAGATGCCTTGAAGGACTGTGTAACAGTGAAGTAGGTCTTCCTTGTGTTGGATGTGGTAGGTATTGTGGGTGTCAGGTCAACTGAGTGTTGAGATGCCTGCAGCTATGTGGTTGAGCTCACTAGATTAGCAGCGCCTTTCTTGTTGTCCCTAAATGCTTGATAAACCACTGTAGGTTGGCTTAGCATGGGTAGGAGCCCTGGAATGCTTGATAAACCCAACTACAGACTGGTTTAGCATGAGAATGGAGCCTTGACTTTGAGAGAACCTATTATCCCTCCTTAGTGAATACACTTCCCGACTTGGGGGTGATCTCTCAGCTGAAATATTAAAGGCTGGATAGACATCTAAGGTTGGGTGGAACATTGCTCTCAATTAGCCAATTGCTTTGGAATTGAAAGATAAGTATTTATGCTATAGTAAATGATGGTACTTCATTGTTTTGTGATGAACACTTGTGTATGATTATGGAACTATGGAATGTATGCATATGAATTGGATTGAGATTAAGTCATGTACAAGCCTGAGTAAGAGGCTGAGTTCACTATTGTATGTATATCTTATATTGCATGAGTTTAATGCCTTGTAATTCTTGCATATTATAGATGTGTTCATTAAACCTTTTTAATGCATTTTATATGTAATAGTGAATTATAGTGTTTCATTGTTTGGAGATGAATGTCTATGTATAACTAACCCGTTGAAGGAGATGTATGCTTACACCTGAACCCTGGGGAAGAAGAGAAGTCCTGGAAGTGGTTTCGGAAACCTCTACGGGTCAGATGGAAAGGAAGATCTTGGCAGGAAGAAAGTTGGAAGTGTCTAAGTGGAGATATAGAAAGAACCTTAGAGAAAAAAATTGGAAGTTTAGATACCTCACCTGATAAAGGGACTCTAGTATTCGACAGCGCTCTCCAAGAGCTTTCCAACGATACCAACCTTGCCCCATTTGGATGTTGGAGGAAGGAGTTATGCCCCTTAGAATATTTGATGGAGTTGCCCTTACAGAGGAAGGGTTTCGCACACATGGTTTCCGCAATTGCGGGTTGCGGGTTGCGGAATCGCCGAGTTCAAAAGTATGCGTTTTGGGACTTCGTTATTGCGGGTTGCGGGTTGCGGGATCGTCAAGTTCCATATTACATATTTTGGGCTTCCGCAATTCCACATCAGCAATTGTGGGTTACGGATTGCGGGATGCGTATTGCAGAACCCACCATTGCGGGTTGCGAGTTGTGGGGGTGAACTCATGTAGAAGTTGGAATTCCACATTTTCGCATCTGCAATTGTGGGTTGTGGATTGCGGGATCCACTGTTGCGGATTGAAGGTTGCGGGTTCACAACTGCGGGTTGTGGATTGCAGATCCGAACTCTCCTGACTATGTGTATGGGCAGTCAGTCGATGTTATAGGAGAAAAAAAAAGGGATCACAATCTCCAGTGGCCAGGTAGGTTGGTGGGGACGTGACAATATAAATTTTGGGCACACTAAGTTGGAATACTTCTTAGCATTGTTTTGAGGAAATATTTAGGACATTGACTTCATCCCTTTATGGTTTCCTTGGTATCCTTGAATATTTTCAAAGGTGATAATTTCAATGGTTTAAGTATAGTCTATTTTGCATGAGTTGTAGGTAAAGGAATAAGTCCAAATGGTTGGATCTTTAGGAAATAGAATAAAAGACTCATCTAGATGCAACTTAGGATCCAAGCACTACTAAAATGCCTAGTTAATTTTATTTTATTTTCCTTCAATAGAATTTATGCATTAATATTTTCATGCATTCTAGATGATCGTTTCACCTTTGCTTAAATCCATTTATCCCTAGTAAATTCCCACTATTACCAATGCTTGAAAATTAAATCAACAATCATCTACAAGTTTGTACTCTTTGTATGAACAAAAAATTCTCATGATAAGAACAATATGTTAAACATTGTTTCCCTATAAAAGTCCTTAACACAAAATATCCATGAGCCTACCATGTAACAATCTCATTATGCATGTTGGTAGGCATATGTAATAATCCTTGTTTTTTAAATTTCCCTTGATAAAAGCATAGTGATTATTTGTAGACCTATAGAGTCTAGGTATAGGTTTTTCCTAAATGTATAATGTAACAAGCATGGATTATGAATAATATGCTGTCTGTACATTCTCCAGGCTAATTAATTTCAAACATTCTTGTATTTGCAACCAAACACTATAGTTCCAATGACAATGTCTTTGTACTGCAATTGAAATACCACTCCATATTCAAATGAAAGGGTGATGATATCTATGTAGCGCACACACTTAATTTGACAGAGGCTCTTTGTGGAGTACAAATTCCTTTAACTCATCTTCATGGTAGGAAACTTCTCATGAAGTCTATCCCAGGGGAAAAAATCAAACCTAGTATGTAACAACTCCTCATTCTTGATTAATGTGCTATTATTAATCCTTTCAGTTGTATAAATTTCATTAATTTATATGTGTGCAAAGGCATGGAAACTTAACCTACATTCCATTATGTGGTGTTTATCTTATCAAACAATTTCATGATTTCACATCAATACAAGGTCATAAATGATGAAGTTATGCCTCAATACCAAATGCCTTTGATGAAAGGTCATTTGTACATTCATTTCAATGTTGAGTTTCTAGAATCTGGAGCACTCACCCAAGAATAGTGAAAACAATTGGAGTCTATCCTACCACCATTCCTAGCTGGTTATATGACATGCATGTCTCATGTAAGTGGCAGTATTGGTAACATTCAAATTATGTAGGTTGTGAGAATTTTGTGTGAATTTATAATTCTTCATGTGAGAGATTTTATTGTGGAATACTTGGATCACATGGGTTGTAAACTTAGAATTTTCAAATAATTTTTTTTTAGAAAGATTCTAGTTATATATTTAGGCATTATTCGATAGTTGAAAGACTTTTCTTTGGAACATAAGTTATTGTTGCTCATATCTGCTCAATATTTTCACCTAAAAGCTCCCAAAGACTGGCCCACCATTCACCTCAATTTTATCAAATAAAACCCTCAGTGCATTCCAAATATCTTATAATCAATATCATTCTGATTTTTCTTACTCTAGGATCTCCTTCTTTGACCTTATATTTTATGCCATTAGTTCTGCTAGAGAAGTTCCTTTAACTTAGTCTTTCTTCTCTAAGTTTCAGTGATAGAAAATATTGGAGGAATGCCTTGACTATTCATTGTTTAGAGGGCATAATTCAGGTCTGAAACAGTTTCTTTATTGCCCTATTGCTACCACTATCACTAGCTGGATTCCAAAATGCCACTAAGGTGTGCACATAGATATGCACCCATTGCTGAATTGGGGTTTCACGTGTTTCCTAAAAAATTCATAGTGTTACACATGTTTTGCAGACTTTGAATTTCCTTTGAACCAGATTATTTATCTCACATTTACTGGTTCCACAAGTTTCTAGTTCATCAAGTCGTCTATGTCCATTAATAAATTGGCCTTTAGAACCTTTTTAATATCCTACCATGTGCCCACATTATTTTATTTGTATCCCACCACTTTGTATGAGTCTCAATTGATGTAATAACTAATATTATTTTCATCTAATCAAGCTCATCCTATGGAATCATGTGTTCCACAAATTTTGTGGCATTAGTTGTCCCATCAAACATGACTTGATTTCCATGCTAATCCGCTTAATTATTCTTATAACTATTAATTTTTGGTTCTATTTCTTAGCTTCAACTATTCTAACATTTTATCAACGAACTCTGTGCAGTATTATTTATCCCTACTACAGGGTCCATGTCATCTTCTATAGGGTTGGTGGTCTCCTACATGATCATAATGACATATTTCAATTAGGATTTCTAGTTGGTTGAATCAATATTCAAAAAATCTAGTGTAGCTTTTATTATTTTCTCAAAACCCAATTTCAATACCAGTATTTTCCCACAAATCACATCCATGTTCCCAAATAGATGAGTGTGATGAAATATTAAGTGATCAAATGTGAACAATAGTTTCTCAAACCTATTTATGAGCAAGTTGCTAGTGAAGCTTCATGGATTGAAAGGGAGAGGCCTTTGATAAATATTTTAGCAAATTGATGGCACACCAAGAATCTCCTTCTATCTGCAATTTCTACACCCCACTTTGGGTAGCTAAACAAAGATGAATCTATGCCCCCAATAAGCATCTTGTTATGCATGAGCTGAAGATGAGATATGGGTTCCATTCCAGGGGTAGTGCTAATGCCTTTTAGATTTCACAAATATTTTGATACATTCAAGATCTACCCAATTCTTCCACCCATAGTATGAACATGTAGGGGAACAATCAATCACCTTGACAAACACCCATGTTTGTGTTAAAGATGTAAGTTGTAACTCTATTAAAAACAATGGATAAGAATGTTGATATTATGAAACTATGTTATATCATCTTGTTTTAGAGCATACATGGTACATCAGTGATAGTAATTAGTCTTTATCTATAATCATTGGTTACTAGTTACTAATAATAGTATATGTATTCACACATCTTGCAACTAGTTAAGTTGATGTATCATGTTCAAGCTCTTGTTTATGTTACCCTTATGATATTGTACATGCATAATAAAGGTATATCATAGGTACATTCCTATTGATACTTAAGTTCAATCCTGTAGTCAAATAACTAAGTTAAAGTTGTATGTCTTTCATTGGACAAGGGTAATTAGAGTATGACTTAGTGTAATCATTAGTGTTATAGTGATAAGAATATCCCAGTAAGTAACACCATACCTATTAGCTTCATGATGATTACAATTACATATACACTAAACATAGATAACAAAGAGTAGTAGTACCATGATATGATATAATACCACTGTGACAAAGAGTTATTGAGTTTCAACATCAATTACAAGGCTTAGTAAGCTTAGCGTGTTCAATCTCAATATGTGAATATAAACAGATATAAGTATAGATTGTACCATGTAATCTCTGTTGCACGAAATTGCAAGTAGTCAGCGCTCCCCGGTGTATCCTGACAAGGGACTAATCGCCTCTCGTGGATCCTTTAAATCTAGCGGTGATGAGTTTACCAATCACCTGCAGGTTTTGGTGTAACGGCATCCATACTACCAACAATTGGTATCAGAGCTAGAGGTCACGAGTTCGATACACACTCGGCTCGCGCTGAGGGGGAGATTGTTGCACGAAATTGCAAGTAGACAGTGCTCCCCAATGTATCCTAACAAGGGACTAATCGCCTCTCGTGGATCCTTGAAATCTGGCGGTGGTGAGTTTACCAATCACCTGCAGGTTTTGGTGTAACGGAAGTCGTACTACCAACAATCTCTCTATGATGAATGATACTTGTTATGGTTGATACTCAAACTAAAAATAAAGGGTATTGCTTCAATTTGTCATCTAGGCATGTTGAATTATGAGTACTTGTTTCCCCTTTTCATAATATGGAAATAATACTCTTCTTATCTAAGATATTAATGTAATTGAATCCTCTTAGTTACTTATATATTTTACAATCTAATAGACTAGCATGAACCTCACTAATAGTTACAGATAATACATGGACTTACTTCACCTTTAGATCCATGTGATATCGATACTAATAGTGTAATGAAACTACAACATTGTTCTAGTGTGAAACATGTTACATGGAATTTATTCAATATAAGGAAGATCAATACGTCTCTGAAGTAGAATGCAAACATGTATCATCTTAAGAATAGAGATTCGTTGAAATGTATATGTCATGGTACCATATGGTAAGCATAGGAGTAGGAAGATTTGTAGTAAAGGTAGGAGAATTAGCTCATGATTTAAATAATCGTCTATAGCTTCTTGAATAGTGATAGTGAGAAATAATAATGTATGGATAGTAACTTTTATAATAATTTTTAGGATCTTAGCTACTTATTACAATAGAAAATCATCAGGAATACCCATGTGATAAGCAAACTCTCCAAATGTAATGGTTGAAATAATTAAATTTAAATTAAAGTTGTACTCTTGTGGAACATAGGTGACATGTGACTTACAAAAAGTATGTAGCAAACAAGCAATCTAAAAGTAAATGGACAACAAGGGGTCATGAGTGGAAAAATTGAAACTAATTTGATTAAGGACGCGAGTTTAGAGTATTTAAAGGAATGGAAGTGATGCCTAAATAGATCACAGTAAAATTCACTTGTATTAAAGCCTCATATTCTACAGTGTTACTTGTACAAAGGAAATAAAAATGATTTGTCAAAAAAATAGGATGTTCATACAGAAGAACAATTTTAGCTCCATTTCCAAATTTGTTCCTAGCTGAATCGAAATGCATTGTCCACATGTACTAATCCAAGACAAAAGTATTTTAGCCTCAGAGTATTTTGATGAACACCAGTAGCACTTAAGCTCCAGATTCGCATTAGGATAAATATCTTAAGATTCTAGGTTAGGCGCATTAACAATCTAATCAAAGGGTTTCTTCAAGAACATCATTGCTTGCCAAAGCTCATAAAATAATCTTTCATTAGTTTCAACCTCTTTAGAAATATTCTCTCTTAACTTCATGTTTTCCATCTAAGAGGCATTCAATCTAGTCATTAAGTCCTCGCTCTCTTGGTTCTTGTGTTCAATCTCCTCTAAAATTTTGGAATGGGAAAGTTGAACCTCAATCAAATCTCTGTTTTTAATATCAAGATCAGATCGTAGTGCACCAAATGATGCCTCCAATGTGCTTACTTTGTCTTGTAATTCTTTACTTTTATGTTCCAAGCACATTGAACTACATGATGCTTCCTCTAACTGCCTATGCAGGGCTTCAATCTCTTCATGCTTCTTTTTCAAATTTTCAATAGCATCAGCAGAAAGCTTCTCAAAATAAGTTGGTCTTTCACAACTCTGATTAAGTTCAAGGAGTAATGGACTTGATCTCTCTTGAATTTCATATTCCTCCCATCCAATATTTGTCTTTTCTTCTTCCAAATGTATAATCCTTTCAGAAGACTGTTTCAGCTGAAGAGATAGCTCACGATTCTCTCTTTGCAAATCATCCACATGTTGAAGAGTTTCTTGAAGAGAGATATGCACCCTGGTATGTTGATCTAGTTCTTGATGCAGAATTGTAACTTCGGATACCTTCTCTATCATTTCTTTGTTTAGAGTTTTCGTCTTCATATTTCAATCAGACAGTTCCATTTTCAATGTTTCCAGCTGTCCACCCAAGCTTTCTCATCCCTTGACTGCTTCTAAAGTTCTTTCTGGGTCATCATCAATTAAATCCACTTGCAAATCATCTATAGCCACTTCATACTCTTTAATCTCATTTTTTAAATCCATGTTATACTTCTCTAATTCACCAACCCTTGTGTTAGATTCATGAAGTTGCACATGAATCAAATCAATCTCTTTACATATTGATTCTTGTTGATTTTCCATAAGTGTAATTTTGTTACAAGACTGCTCTAGTTGAAGAAATAATTCTTCTTTTTCTCTTTGCATCTGTTCAATCTTCTCACAAGACTTCTGGAGTTGAATATGTAATTCCCCCTTTTCACTTTAAAATATTGCAAGTTTAATAGCGACTTCCATTTCATTATTGTTCTTATCTTCTACCTTAGTAGCCAACCATTTCATCATCACATCCTATTGTCCTTTAAAGGATCTATTTCCTTCCCACTATTTTTTTTTAAATTCACTAAAGTCGTTGCAAATCCGACGGCAACTGCAAAAACTCCGACGATGTTTCCATACCTCCGACAGCAGATGTTGTCGGACTTATTCTTCTGTGTGTGGGTATATGCATCGGATATCTGACCTTCCATAAAGCAAATGTGGTTGGATATCCCATGCCCATGTGGTCGGATATCCAACCTTACATAAAGCAAATGTGGTCGGATATCCGACCTTACATAAATAAAATGTGGTCAGATATCCGACGGCGACGTGGTTGGATATTCGACCTTACATAACGCAAATGTGGTCAGATATCCGATGGCGATGTGGTCGGATATTCAACCTTGGAAAAATTAATTGTGGTCGAATATCCAACGTGTATATTAAAAGAGTTGTGGTCGGATATTCGACATTGTCATGTCAGATATCCAATGAGACCGTATTGTTGTCGGATATGTGTCGAAGGTCAACTGACGTTTAAAAAAGGAGAGGCTTGTCGGATTGTCGACAACGTGATGTCGAAAATAGGACATATATTTCGTCAAATTTTGGGTTCAAATTTTCATGTGTGGGTTAGGGGTTTAGAGAGAGAGTGAGTGAGTGAGAAAGGGAGGTATTGGAGGTTATTTCTTTAGAAAGAGAGACATTGGGGTTTATAGGTTTAGAGAGAGATATATAGAAATAGAGAGAATGAGGTATAGGGGTTGAGAGAGAGAGAGATAGAGAGAGAAACATAGAATGGGGGTTAAGGGTTATGAGTTAGGGGTTTATATATAGAGAGAGGGAGAATGGGGGTTAGGGATAGGGATTTAGAGATATAGAGAGAAAGAGATTGGGGTTTATATATATATATATATATAGAGAGAGAGAGAGAGAGATTGGGGGTTAGGGGTTTAGAGAGAGAGATATTGGAGGATACAAGTTTAGAGGGAGAGATTGATTGGGGGTTAGGGTTTTAGAGATAAAGAGAGAGCGAACAAATGAGAAAGAGAAAGATATATTTGAGGTCAGACGTTTAGAGAGAGAGAGGGAGAGAAACGGAGGGATTGGGTCTTATGGGTTTAAAGAGAGAGAGAGACATACAGAGATTGGGGGTTAGGATCTTAGAGAGAGAGACTAGGAGTTAGAGGTTTAGAAGGAGAGAGATATTGGGGGTTAGGGGCTTATATACATAGAGAGAGATATATATTGGGGTTAGGTGCTTATATACATAGAGAGAGAGATATATTGGGGTTAGGGGTTAGGGTTAGAGTTAGAGATAGACGAAGAGAAAGAGGTTAGATGTTTACAAAGAGAGGGATTGGGGTTTAGGCGTTTAGAGAGAGATGGAAAGAGAGAGATTTGTGTTTAGGGGTTTAGAAAGAGATAGATATGGGAGGTTAAGGGTATAGAGTGAGAGAGAGAGAGAGAGATTCAGGGTTAAGTATTTAGAGAGAGAGAGAGAGAGAGATTGGGGGTTAGGGGATTAGAGAGAAAGATTGGAGGTTTGGGGTTTTAAGAGAGAGATATTGGGATTAGGGGTTTAGAGAGAGAGAAAGAGAAAGATTGGAGGTTAGGGTTTTAAAGAGAGAGCTAGAGATAGATATTGCGGGTTAGAGCTTTAGAGAGAGAGGTTGAGGGTTAGAGGTTTAGAGAGAGAGAGAGAGAGAGAGATTGGTGGTTAGGGATTTGGGGTTTAGAGAGAGAAATTGGAGGTATAGAGAGATAGATTAGGGGTTTGGCATTTAAAGAGAGAGAGAGAGAGATTGGGGATTAGGGGCTTAAAGAGAGAGAGATATTGGGTTCAGGATTTTAGAGAGAGAGACAAAGATAGAAATAGAAACATTGGTGGTTAGGGATTTAGAGGAGAGAGAGAGAGAGGGTTAGATGTTTAGAGAGGGAGAGAGACAGACAAAGAGATATTGGGGGTTAGGGGTAGAGAGAGAGAGAGAGATTCAAGGATAGGGGTTAGAGTCTAGGGATTTAAATAGATAGAGAAAGAGATAGGGGGTTAGGGATTAAGGGTTTAGAGAGAGAGAGAGATTGGGGGTTAATTATTTAGAGTGAGAGATATATATGGGGTTACACATTTAAATAGAGAGAGAGAGAGAGAGATTGGGGATAGGGGTTTAGGGAGAGAGAGGAATTGGGAGTTAAGGGTTAGCAAGAGAGATATGGGTTTAGATGTTTAGATAGAAAGAGAGAGAGAGTGATAGAGAGAGAGAGAGAGAGAAAGAGAGAGATTAGAGGTTAGGGGTTTAAAGAGAGAGATATATAAAGAGAATTGGGGGTTATGGAATTAGAGAGAGAGGGATATTTGGTGTTAGGGGTTTATAGAAAGAGATAGATTGGGGATTAGGGGTTCAGAGAGAGAGAAATTGGGGGTAAAGGGTTATGAGTTAGTGTCTGGATAGAGAGGTGTGTGTGTGAGAGAGAGAGAGAGATTGAGGGTTAGGGTTTAGTTGTTTAGAGAGAGATATATATTTTGGGTTAAGGGTTAGTGGTTTAGAGCGTGATAGAGAGATTGCGGGTTAGGGGTTATGAGTTACGGATTTAGATAAAGAAAGAGATATTGGGGATTAGGGATTAGGGATTTAGAGAGAGAGAGAGAGAGAGAGAGAGAGATTGAGGATTAGGGGTTTAGAGAGGGAGAGGAAGATTGGGGTTTAGGGGTCTAGAGAGAGAGAGGTTGGTTGTTAGGGGTTTAGAGAGAGAGAGATTGGGGGTTAGGTTTTAGAGAGAGAGAGAGAGAAAGAGATTGGGATAGAAAGAGAGAGATTGGGGGTTAGGGAATTAGAGAGAGGGAGAGATATTGGAGGTTAGGTATTTAGAGAGAGAGATCAATTAGGTTTTAGGGGTTTAGAGAGAGAGAAAGGGAGTATGTGATAGAGAGAGATATTGGAGGTTAGGGGTTTAGAGATAGAAAAAATGGGGATTAATAGTGGCTTCGAGAGAGAGAGATAATAAGGGGAGTGTGGATGGTTAGTTGAGAGAGAGAGAGAGAGAGAGAGAGAGATTGGGGGCTAGGGTTTGAGAGAGAGAGAGAGCTATGAGGTTAGGGGTTTATAAAGTAAGAGAGAGAGTGAGTTAGTGGGGTTAGGCATCTAGAGAGAGAGAGAGAATGGGGGTTAGGGGTTTAGAGAGAGAGAGAGATTAAGGGTTAGTCGTCTAGAGAGAGAAATATATTGGGGTTAGGGTTTTAGAGAGAGATAAAAATAGTGAGATTGGTGGTTAGGTGTTTAGAGAGAGAGATAGAGACAGAACAAAGTTTAGTGGTTTAGAGAGAGACAGATTGGGGATAATGGGTTAAGAGAGAGCATGGTTGGGGGTTAAGGGTTTACGGGGAGAGATAATTTGGAGGCTAGGGGTTTAGAGAGAGAAATAATGGGAGTTAGGGATTTATAGAGAGAGAGAGAGAGATTTGAGGTTAGGGATTTATAGAAATCTTATAGAGAAAGAGAGTGAGATTGGGTGTTATGGGTTTAGAGAGAGAGAGAGAAGCTGGAAGCTAGGGGTTTAGAGAGAGAGAGAGAGGGAGGAAGGGAGAGAGAGATTACAGGTTACAGGTTTACAAAGAGAGAGGGAAAAAGTGTCAGGGATAGAAAGAGAGAGAAATAGGGTTAGGGGATTAGAGAGAGAGAAAGAGGGAGATTGGTGGTTAGGATTTTAGAGGGAGAGAGAGATATTATAGGTTCGGAGTTTAGAGAGAGAAAGATATTGGGGATTAATAGTGATTTAGAGAGAGTGAGATCATGGTGGGAGAGTGGATGGTTAGTTGTTGGGGGGAGAGAGAGCAAGGGTGGGGGAGGGGTAGGAGGGTGAGATGTAGGGGTTGGGGAGAGAGAGAGAGAGAGAGAGAGAGAGAGAGATTGGGGCTTAGGGTTTTGGAGAGAGAGAGAGAGGGTTAGGGGTTTAAAGATAGAAAGAGAGAGAAATAGAGAGAGAGAGAGAGAGAGATAAAGAGATACGGATAGAAAGAGAGATACTGTGGATTTGGGATTTAGAGAGAGAGAGAGAGATTGAAGGTTAGGGGTTTAGAGAGAGATATATTGGGTCTAAGGGGTTTGGAGAGAGAGAGAGAGAGGTTTAGAGAGAGATGGGGAGTTTGAGGTTAGGGGTTTCAATGGAGAGAGAGATATTGGGTTTAGAGGTTTAGAGAGAGAGGGGGAGAAAGAGATACAGATAAAAAGAGATATATTGGGGGTCATGGATTTAGAGAGAGAGAGAGAGAGAGAGAGAGAGAGATATTGGGGGACAGTGATTTAGGGAGAGAGAGGTATTGGGGATTCAGGGTCTAAAGAGAGAGATATGGAGGGAAATAGAGATATTGTAGGTTGGGTATTTAGAGATAGATCGATTGGGTGCTAGTGGTTTATAGAGAGAGAGAGAGAGAGAGAGAGAGAGAGAGAGAGAGAGATTGGAGGTTAATGGGTTAAAGAGAGAGAGGTTGGGGATTAATAGGGGTTTAGAGGGAGCGATATCATGGGGGGAAACTGGATGATTAGTTGTGAGGGGGAGAGAGACAAAGAGAGTGGGGAAGGGGTAGGAGGGTGAGGAGTAGGTATTTGGGGTGGGGTGAGAGAGAGAGAGCTAGAGAGATAGATAGATATAGATATAAAGACAAAGACGAAGAGAGAGAGAGTGTGGGGGTTAGGGGTTGAGAGAGTAAGAGAGGTTGAAGGTTAGTGGTTTAGAGAGAGAGATATTGGGGGTTAGGGGTTTAAAGAGAGAGAGAGATTTGGGGTCATGGATTTAGAGAGAGAGAGAGATTGGGAGTTAGGGGTTAAGATAGAGAGAGAGGGAGATATTGGGGGTTAAGTGTTTAGGGGGAGAGATAGAAATAGAGAGATTGGTGGTTAGGGGCTTAGAGAGATATATAGGGAGAGAATGGAGGTTATTGGTTTAGAGAGAGAGAGAGAGATTGTGGATTAGGAGTTTAGAGAGAGAGTGATTAGGGAATTGTTGGTTGTGTATCCTAATCTTCCTTATTTAGAGTTCGTGTTTCATCCATGTATGGATCTCATCCCATGACGGGGGGTGTGGGGGGATTGCGCCCCCACTACAATC
Organism: Larix kaempferi; assembly: GCA_027924585.1. Taxonomy (NCBI): domain Eukaryota; kingdom Viridiplantae; phylum Streptophyta; class Pinopsida; order Pinales; family Pinaceae; genus Larix; species Larix kaempferi. Next base: position 9,922,070 of record BSBM01001036.1, read on the forward strand.
TCCATGGAGGGTCCAAGGGGGCTTGCCTTGAAAAATATTGTAATTCCATAGTCACGACTTGGCCCATGGTATTTTCCCATGGTAATCACTCTTTAAAAGGAAGGCATTGTAATACGGATTTGTATTGTAGTATTGTAAAGATATCTATGATTGTGTGAGAGAAACTGTGAGAGAGTGAAGAGGAAATTACAATAGATGTGTTGCAGGTTGTATCCCTTCATTTTTTGGATGGTATAATAAAAAGGATTGGCAATTTCTCCGTGGATGTAGCCCAGATTGGGTGAACCACATATATTTGTATCTCTCTTGTATTGTGTTTAAGTGTTTCAGATTTGCATCTTGTTTATTGTTATTTCTCTTTGCTCCTATTTTTCTAACAGGTTTAAGGGTTTAGAGAGAGAGGGAGAGGGAAAGTGATCGGGATAAAATGAGAGAGATTGGGGGTTACGAATTTAGAGAGAGAGATATTGGAGGTTAGAGATTTAATGACAGAGATATTTATTGGAGTTTAGGGGTTTAGAGAGAGAGAGAGAGAGAGAGATTGGGAGTTAGGGGTTTAGATAGAGAGAGAGAGAGAGAGAGAGAGAGAGAGAGAAAGAGAGATATTGGAGGTTATCTGTTTAGAGAGAGACATTGGGGTTTAGGGGTTTAGACAGCAAGATTAATAGAGAGAGAGAACATGGTATAGGGGTTGAGAGAGAGAGAGAGAGAAATTGGGGGTTAAGGGTTTAGATAAATGTAGAGAGAGAGAATGGGGGTGAGGAGTTTAGAGAGAGAGAGAATAGGGGTTAGGGGTTTAGAGTGATAGAGAGAGAGAGATTAGGATTTATATATATATATAGAGAGAGGGAGAGAGAAAGAGATTGGGGTATAAGGATTTAGAGGGAGAAATTGGTTGTGTGTTAACCGTTTAGAGAGAGAGAAAGAGATAGATTGGGGGTTAGGGTCTTAGAGAGAGAGAGTGTGTGCGTGAGTGATTAAGAAAGAGACAAATATATTGGAGGTTAGGGGTTTAGAGAGAGAGAGAGAGAGAAACGGAGGGATTGGGTCTTACGGGTTTAAAGAAAGTGAGAGACATATAGAGAATGGGGGTTAGGATTTTAGAGATAGATATATTAGGAATTAGAGGATTAGAAAGAGAAAGATATTTGGGATTAGAGGTTAGCGTTTAGAGTTAGAGAGAGAGGGAGAGAGAGGTTAGGTGTTTACAAAGTGAGGGATTGGAGTTTAGGGGTTTATAGAGAGAGATAGAAAGAGAGATATTTGTGGTTATGGGTTTAGAGAGAGAGAGAGAGAGAGAGAGAGAGAGAGAGAGATTCAAGGTTAATTCTTTAGAGAGAGAGAGAATGGGGGTTAGGGGCTTAGAGAGAGAGATTGGGGGTTTGGGGTTTTAAGAGAGAGAGATTGGATATTAGGGGTTTAGAGAGAGAGAGAGAGAGATTGGAGGTTACGGTTTTAGAGAGAGATAGAAAGATAGAGATTATGGGTTATAGATTTAGAGAGAGAGAGAGAGTGATATTGAGGGTTAGAGGTTTAGATAGAGAAAGAGATTGGGGGTTAGGGATTTGGGGTTTAGAGAGAGAGAGAGAGAGATTGGGGAATATGAGTTTAGAGAGAAAGATTGGGGTTTAGGGTTTTAGAGAGAGAGATAAAGATATAAAGATAGACATTGGGGGTTAGGGTTTTAGAGATAGATAGAGAAAGAGAGAAAGAGATTAAGGGTTAAATGTTTAGAGAGAGAGAGAGAGAGAGATTAGGGGTTCGGTGTTAGAAGCTAGAGCTTTAGATAGAGAGAGAGAGAGATCAGGGGTTAGGAATTAGGAGTTTAAAGAGAGAGACAGAGACAGAGAGATGGGGGGTTAAGGGTTGAGAGAGAGATATATATGGGGTTACACATTTAAAGAGATGGAGAGAGAGAGAGAGATTAGGGATAGGGGTTCAGGTATAGAGAGGGATTGGGGGATAAGGGTTTAGAGAGAGAGATATGGGGTTACACATTTAGATAGATAGGTAGAGGGGGAGAGAGAGACTTACATAGAGATACAAAGAGAGAGAAAGAGATAGATTGAGAGTTATGGGTTATGAGAGAGTGTGAAAGAGAGTTTGGGGGTTAGGGGTTATGAGTTGGCATTTGGATAGAGATAGAGATAGAGAGAGAGAGAGAGAGAGATTGAGGGTTAGTGATTAGTGGTTTAAAGAGGGAGAGAGAAAGAGATTTTTGGTTAGGGGTTAGGGGCTTAGAGAGAGAGACGATGATTGCAGGTTAGGGTTTAGGAGTTAGGGATTTAGATAGAGACAAAAATATTGGGGGTTAGGGGTTAGTATTTAGGGCTTTAGATAGAGAGAGAGATATTGGGGGTTAGGGCTTAAGGCTTTAGAGAGAGATTGAGGGTTAGGGGTATAAAGAGAGAGGTTGGTGGTTAGGGCTTTAGAGAGAGAGAGTTGGGGGTTAGGGTTTAGTGAGAGAGAGAAAGAGATTGGGATAGAAAAAGAGTCATTGGGGGTTAGGGATTTAGAGGAAGAGAGATTGGAGGTTAGGTATCTCGAGAGAGAGATCAATTGAGTTTTAGGGATTTAGAGAGAGAGAGAGAGAGATTGGACGTTAGGAGTTTACATATAGAAAATTTTGGGATTGATAGTGGTTTAGAGAGAGAGATAAAAGGAGGAGTGTAGATGGTTAGTTGGGGGGAGAGAGAGTGGGGGGAGGGGTAAGACGGTGAGGAGTAGGGGTTGGGGGAGAGAGAGAGATTGGGTGATAGGATTTGAGAGAGAGAGAGAGGTACGAGGTTAGAGGTTTAGAGAGTGAGAGAGAGTGACTGATTGGGGGATAGGAATTTAGAGAGAGAGAGAGAGAGATTAGGGTTAGGGGTTTAGAGAGAGAGAGAGATATTGGGGGTTAGCCATTTAGAGAGAGAGATTTGGGGTTAGGGTTTTAGAGAGAGATATAAAAATAGTGAGATTTTCAGTTAAGGGTTTAGAGAGAGATAAGAGAGAATGAAGGGTAGTGGTTTAAAGAGAGACAGAGATTGAGATTATGAGTTTAAAGAGAGAGTGGTTGGAGGTTAAGGGTTTATAGGGAGAGAGATTTTGGAGGATATGGATTTAGAGAGAGAGAGAGAATGGGGGTTAGGGATTTAGAGAGAAACAGGGAAATATAGAAAGAGACAAATTGGGTCTTATGGATTTTGAGGTTATGGATATAGAGAGAGATAGAGAGAGAGACAAAGAGATTTGAGTTTAGGGATTTAGAGAGAGAGAGAGAGAGATTGGTTGGATGTTAGGGGATTAGAGAGAGAGAGAGAGAGAGATTTTAGGTTAGCGATTTAGAGGGAGAGATTGATTGGGTGTTAGGGGTATAAAGAGTGAGATAGAAAGAGAGAGAGATTGGGGGTTAGGGGGTTAGAGAGAGAGAGAGAGTATGTGAGGAGTTAGTGAGAGAGGAAGAGGTATTGGAGGTTAGGGTTCTAGAGTGTGATAGATTGGGGATTAATAGGGGTTTAGAGAGAGAGATAGATTATGGGGAGTGTGGATGGTTAGTTGTGGGGGGGAGAGAGAGAGAGGGAGGAGGGAAGGAGCATGAGGAGTGGGGGCTTGCGGCGAGAGAGAGAGAGAGAGAGGGTTGGGGGTTTAGAGTGACAAAGCAATTGGGTCTTAGCAGTTTGGGTAGAGAGAGTGGGGGTTATAGAGAGAGAAAGAGAGAGAGTTTGGAGTTTATGGGTTCAGAGAGAGAGAGAGAGAGAGAGAGAGAGAGAGAGATTGGGGGTTAGAGGGAGTAAGAGAAAATGATAGAAAGAGAGATACTAGGGGTTAGTGATTCAGAGAGAGATATTGGGGCATAGAGTTTTAGGAAGAGAGAGAGGGATTGGGGGTTAAGGGTTTATAGAGAGGGGTAGAGAGAGAGAGAGATATTGGGGGTAAGGGGATTATAGAGAGAGTAGGAGATTAGGGGTTAGCGATTTAGAGAGAGATGGAGGTTGGAGGTTAGGGGTTTAGAGAGAGTGTGTGAGGGATAGAGAGTGTGTGTGAGAGATTGGGGTTTATGGGTCTAGAGAGAGAGAGAGAAAGAGATGGAGAAAGGAATAGAAAGAGATAGATTGGGGATTATGAATTATAGAGAGATAAAGGGGGGGGATAGAGAGAGGTTGGAGGTTAGGTGTTTACAGACACATCGATTGGGTGTTAGGGGTTTAGAGAGAGAGAAATAGAGATATTGGGGGTTAGGTGTTTAGAGAGAGAGAAAGAGAGAGATTTAATGGAGGTTAAGGGTTTAGACAGAGATATTGGGCATTGATAGGGGTTTAGAGGGAGAGAGATCATGGGGGCATATTGGATGCTTAGTTGTGGGGGGGTGAGAGAGAGAGGGGGGGGAGGTAGGAGGGTGAGGAGTAGGATTTTTGGGTGGGATGAGAGAGAGAGAGATTGGGGGTTAGGGATTGAAAGAGATAGAGGTTGTAGGTTAGGTTTTCAAATAGAGAGAGAAATTGGGGGTTAAGGGTTTAGAGAGAGAGAGATAAAGATTGTGGGTCAGGGGTTTAGAGAGAGAAAGAGATATTGGAGGTTAGGGGTTTAGAGAGACAAAGAGAGATTAATAAAGAAAGAGAATGACATATAGGAGGTTAGGGGTTTAGAGAGAGAGAGAGAGAGATAGAAAGAAAAGGATTGGGTCTTACGGGTTTAAAGAGTGTGAGAGACATAAAAATATTGGGTGTTAGGAGTTTAGAGAGAGATATTTGTGGTTAGGGTTTAGGGTTTAGAGTTAGAGAGAAAGGGAGAGAGAGGGGGGGGTTAGGTGTTTACAAAGAGAGGGATTGGGGTTTAGGTGTTTAGAGAGAGAGATAGAAAGAAAGAGATTTGTAGTTAGGGGTTTAGAGAGCGATAAATATGGGAGGTTAGGGGTTTAGAGAAAGAGAGAGAGAGAGAGAGATTCGGGGTTAAGTCTTTAGAGAGAGAATGGGTGTTAGGGTCTTAGAGAGAGAGATTGGGGGTTTGTGGTTTTAAGAGAGAGAGAGAGAGATTGGACATTAGGGTTTTAGATAGAGAGAGTGAGAAAGATATTGGAGGTTAGGGTTTAGAGTGAGAGAGATAGAAAGATAGAGATTGCAGGTTACAGCTTTAGAGAGAGAGAGAGAGATTGAGGGTTAGAGGTTTAGAGAGAGAGAGATATTGGGGGTTAGGTATTTGGGGTTTAGAGAGGGAGAGAGAGAGATTGGGGGTTTTGGGTTTAAAGAAAGAGAGCTTGGGGAATAGGAGTTTAGAGAGAGAGAGATTGAGGTTCAGGGTTTTAGAGAGATAAAGATAGAATATAGACATTGTGGCTTAGGGTTTTAGAGAGAGATAGAGAAGGAGATTAAAGGTTAAATGTTTAGAGAGAGAGAGATTGGGGTTTCAGGGTTAGAAGCTAGGGCTTGGGAGAGAGAGAGATCAAGGGTTAGGTATTATGGGTTTAGAGAGAGAGAGAGATTGGGGGTAGTGTTAAGATTTAATATGCTAAGACAGAAAATAGCAGCATTACATTCCATTTCACAATAATAGCATATACAGGATCACTGAAGAAACAACAAGTACAACATAAACACAAGAGACATAGATTTATCCTGGGAAACCCTCATGGGGTAGAAAACCCAGCAAAGCTTCCTCAATATAGATGACCAACAATATACAAAGATGCAAAACCTGAGCATAAGCTCCTCCTTCTCCATAGCAGACTTCTCCTCCACAAGTGCGCCGCTCTCAAGTGAGTGAGTGTGTGTTAAAAGAGGAATACACCTCCTCTATTTATACACTACTCCGACTTGTCTTTTACACAAGACATGTAGGCTCGTATTTAACCAATGGGTTAAATACCCCACTACAACTGACTGGGCCGACCCCTCTAGGGTGGTCTAATAACCCTTTGACCCACATAACACATATAGGGCCAACCCCCACTAGGGAAGTCTAATAACCCAAGTTACCACATTCCGACGGAGGAATAAACATCTCTGGATATACAATAAGATCTTCAAGGAGGAATGAAACATCTCCGGAATAATAAAGTACAATTATAATATTCTTTGAAGTTACAATATCTCAACACTCCCCCTTAACGAGAAGGATATTATAACAGCATCTGCATGAGCAAGGAGTCATCAACATCATACATGATACATCTATAAATAATTGGAAGCTTTCTCAACATCATCAGTAACTCGAGCAATTACTGGAACATCTTCAATACTGGAACATCAACATCTTCAGTACTGAGTCTTTATCTTCTGTAGCAATCGAACAGCTACAAAAGCATCAACATCTGGATCCTCACGATCATCAGTATCGTCATCATACGATCATCAGCATCGGGATCATCTCGATCTACAGCATCTGGATCATCTCGATCTACAGCATCTGGATCATCTCGATCTACAGCATCTAGATCATCACGATCTACAACATCTGGATCATCTCGATCTAGAGCATCTGGATCATCTCGATCTATAGCATCTAGATCATCTCGATCTAGAGCATCTGGATCATCTCGATCTACAGCATCTGGATCATCACGATCTACAGCATCTGGATCATCACGATCTACAGCATCTGGACCATCTGCATTAGTATCCACACTAATACATCTATCATCAAAACATGTATTCTCACTAATACATCTATTATCAAAAGCATGTATTCTTACTAATACATCTATCATCAAAACATGTATTCTCACTAATACATCTATCATCAAAAGCATGTATTCTCACTAATACATCTATCATCAAAAGCATGTATTCTTACTAATACATCTATCATCAAAAGAATGTATTCTCACTAATACATCTATCATCAAAAGCATGTATTCTCACTAATACATAGCAGCATATCCTGCAACACACACGATCATATTACAGGATGATCAATCCCGCTCTCTTTAGGACATAGGTCCATGGATGATACAATCTAGATCAAGTTCCAGGTTGATCAATCCTTATCACTTTAAGACAAGTCTCATGTCTAGGGATGATTCAATCCCGATCCAGTTCCAGGATGATCAGTCCTTATCAATTTAAGACAAGTATCATGTCTAGGGACGATGCAATCCCGATCCAGTTCCAGGATGATCAGTCCTTATAAATTTAAGACAAGTCTCATGTCTAGGGACGATGCAATCCCGATCCAGTTCCAAGATGATTAGTCCTTATCAATTTAAGACAAGTCTCATGTCTAGGGACGATGCAATCCCGATCCAGTTCCAGGATGATCAGTCCTTATCAATTTAAGACAAGTCTCATGTCTAGGGACGATGCAATCCTGATCCAGTTCCAGGATGATCAGTCCTTATCAATTTAAGACAAGTCTCATGTCTAGGGACGATGCAATCCTGTCACGTACATTTTGAACCGAGGTCTAGGGATGATGCAGTCCTATCTTCAATTCTCGGATACATCAGTCTATGAATCAATTCTGGGACCTAAGTCCGGGGAAGATACAATCCCCTACCTGTTCATTCAGGCCTTCATTTTCGGAGACATCATGTCTATGGATCTCTTTTAGAACATGTGTTCAAGGATGATACAATCCCTCTTCTTTCTCGGAGACATCTGTCTACGGCTCACTTTAGGACTGAAGTCCAGGGATGATCCAATCCCCAAATGTCCACCAAGGACTTCATTCTCAGAGACATCATGTCTATGTCTCTCTTGAGGATGATGCAATCCTATCATGTCCACCAAGGACTTCATTCGCGAAGACATACATCTACGGCTCTCTTGAGGATGATGCAATCCTATCATGTCCATCAAGGACTTCATTCTCGAGACATATGTCTACGGCTCTCTTTAGAACATGTGTTCAAGGATGATGCAATCCCTCTTCTTTCTCGGAGACATCTGTCTACGGCTCACTTTAGGACTGAAGTCCAGGGATGATCCAATCCCCAAATGTCCACCAAGGACTTCATTCTCGGAGACATCATGTCTACGACTCTCTTGAGGATGATGCAATCCTATCATGTCCACCAAGGACTTCATTCTCGAAGACATACGTCTACGGCTCTCTTGAGGATGATGCAATCCTATCATGTCCATCAAGGACTTCATTCTCAAAGACATACGCCTACGGATCTCTTTAGAACATGTGTTCAAGGATGATGAAATCCCTCTTCTTTCTCGGAGACACCTGTCTACGGCTTCTTTTAGAATATATGTTCAAATATGATGCAATCCTCTTGTCACCTTAGACCCTATCTAAGGACCATCCACCAACCTCTCTGTCGGCATCACCAATATAGGTATCCACATCATTGACCTCACTGTCGATGCAGGAAATCTCATCATAAGTGATCACATCACTCCCCCTTTCGAGGAGGGTCCTTCTTAACTATATTAAGTTTGTCTTGGAAAACTTTACTTGAGGTAGAGGTTTGGTTAGTACATCAGATCGGTAGAGGTTTGGTTAGTGTAATGGTAACTTGTTACGAATTCGAACATTAACCATATCTTGTATATAGAAATGTCAGATCTCTATGTGCTTTGACTTATCATGGAACACTGGATTCTCTATCATTTTGGTACAACTCTGTTTTTCACATAGGATCATAGCTGGGTCCATCTCTAAGTCAATTCTGAAGCCATACCACTTCACAATTAGCAGAGCAAGCAGCCATATATTCTGCTTGTGCTAAGAGCCACACTAGATTGTTTCCTCCTCAACCACGAGATCATGGCTAATCCCAGACAATAACATCCTCTTGATGTGCTCTTCCTATCTGATACACTTCCTGCCCAATCAACATCTGTGTAGCCATCTGAAGTCATGATCTCCAAGATAACATAGATCAAAGTCTATTGTATCCTTTAGGTACCACATCACATGATTTGCAGCTTATCAGGTGAACACATCTAGTTTCCACTAGATACTAAGTCAAGGTGTTCACAGCAAAGCATATATCTGACCTAGTATTTGTTAGACACATCCATGACTCAATATTTTTTCTGTACAGAGTTCTATCCACTAACTCGGACGAGTCATCTGCTAACAACTTCAAGAGTGGCCATACCAACACATCAAGTCCTTTTAATATTTCTCAGCATACTTTCCTTGGTTGAGAAAGATTCCTTTTGAGCCTTGCCATACTTTCAGACCTAGGAAGTAATGCATCAATCTGAGATATTTCATTTTCATTTCTGCATTGAATGATCTTCTGCATATTTATCTGTGCCATCTCTCGTTAGATGGGTCTACTGATATGAGCCTCAATATCATTCAAACTCTGTGGTGAGTTCCTTCTTGCATCCATGTCATCTGTGTATAGAAACCATATTCAACCTTGTAGCAAAGGTTGAGATCTACATCACCCATGGTGATCATTAAGCTCATCAATTGATTATCGATCTTGGGAACCCATACAAAACCTGATTCACACTTCTTCTTTAATTACACCATTAAGGGAATGGTCTTATCTAGCCACTTGGAGCAAACATCTCATCATGATTCTCTTCCTCTTTCTAGGAGAATCTTCTAACCACAAGCCTTCATCGCTTGTTCAGTGTTCATCATTCATCATGATCCTTCCTACAAATCAAAATCAAGTACATGATTAGTAATACTTCATAATCATCAAATCATATTGTCATGATAACCTATTATGCATACAGATATCATTTACATAGTTATGCAACTATTTTGACCAATACTTTGGCACAACACTTTTCCATATTCTGTATGCATACAGTGGCTATCTAGATGCCTTCCATCTCTACCAGAACATACTATCGAGAGTGTGCACATCTCTCAGCATGTCAGCAAAGAGGTTTCATTCTAGACAAGCAACAATGGAATGTTTGTCCAACTTACCAATCATATGCATATTAGTAGTATACTGTTTCAATGCTCTATGAATGTTTACACTCAGCATGATATATTCTAGGAATACAAATATGCATACAAGCAATATCATTTACTATTTCAAATAACAACTCAAATACTTATCTTTTATGTTTGTGTGGTTGCCTCCTGCTTGATCTTCTATATGTCTTTTGAACTTCTATTCATTCTGTACCACTGTGCATGCTCAAGTGTGCACTAGTGTCATCCTCATGATCTCATACACAAACATACATTCATTAGTATATTCTAAAAAAATTCTAATTCTAAATAATCTTGAATATGTATAGTCATGATCATTAGTATTCAGGGTTTCAAGGAAGTCTTCTTTTACTCATGCATATTCTTGTTTGATCATAGTACTCTTCTGGTTAATTAAATCATCAAGACAAGAGACATAATATGCATAAACCCTTGATTACTAACTTTATGAATAAGCATAACCAATCATACCAAGTATAATTATATAAGGGATCCTAACACAAGGTAAGATTCTAACTTGACATAAGAAAACATACCTGGATTAGTATACCTGCTTAGTTATGTACAACATACCTAAACAATCTCTTCATTGATTTAGATATCCTGACCTAGAATCTGCATGTCTCATAGGTTAAGCATAATATAACAAAGTCATACATACCTCGTAAGTAGAACAAAGATTATGGATGAGTCTTTGTCTTCATGTTGTCATGGTCATGGAACTTGATTTGTCTTTTGTGATGTACCTGAACTCCTTAAGTTATACCTGTCGAGACTTCTTGTAGTCTTCTTATGTAAGGCCTTAGCCTTAACTCCCCCTGAAACTTGATCTGGAGCTTGATTAGGGTTTGCTAGAGAAACCCTAAAAATTCAATCTTTGACTTTCACACTTCTGAATGGATGGAAGGATGTGTCTTTCTAAGCTGATCAAACTAGCATACTTCAATTTTGAAATCTCCAAAATTTGACCCCTCAAAATTGCCTTCGAAACTTCTGGATCTTCTGGACAGGAACACGAACTAGGGTTTGATGAAGCCCACCCTTTTGCCCAATAAAAAGGTTTGATCCAAGGCTCTAAACTCTTATTTTTCTAAGGAGCTTCTAGCCGTGGTTACAGACTTCAAAAATTCCAATTTTTGCTGAAGCTCTAATTTTCCATCTTTCCGATCAAAATCCCGAACTGGGGTTTGATCAAGCCCGGTCTTCTACCCAACCAAAAAATTCGATCTTGGGCTCTAAATTTCAATTTTCCTGAGTAGCATTCAGCCGTGGATTCTGATTCCAAAAATTCTAACTTTCTTCGAAACCCTAAATTCCGAAAGCCATGAATGAAGGTGCTCCAAAAATAATTTTGTTTTGACAGAAATATGTACCTGATTGTTTCTGCTGTAACTCCAAAATTTTTGCTCCACAGGATCTGAAAACTTTTTCTGTGGTATCCTGACCTGTCATCTTTCCATCCCGATAGGTCTGACCTCAATTGGATTTTCTGAGAGAGAGTTATTCCAAGTGTCGCAACGTGACCTGTTTATGGGATAAAACAGGAGAGCGAACTTGTACGGCGTGCCACGTATCACTGGTTCAACTTCGGCCTTTGAAAATGTTTTCTGAGATAGTACAGTCTATGTACTACCTATAACTTTTTACGAAATTTCATTTGGAGCTTCCTATCCCACGTTATGCCAAGTGTCGCAATGTGACCTGTTTATGGGATAAAACAGGAGAGCGAACTTGTACGGTGTGCCACGTGTCACTGGTTCAACTTCGGCCTCTGAAAACGTTTTTTGAGATAGTATAGTCTGTGTAATACCTGCCTCTTTTTACGAAATTTCATTTGGATCTTCCTAGCCCAAGTTATGACCTTTTTTTCCTAGGTCGCCTGATTTTGACTGAGATCTGGAAGAGGCAGAAACCCTAACTTGTACTGATCATAACTTACAAAGTACAACGAATCTGAGGGTTCCTTTAGACACAAGATACCTGGAGATGTTATTTACAACTTGTAAAGGTTTCTGATCTTGAACCTTCACCAAAATGGATTTATGGTGAAATTTCCACGATGACTGGTTTTTGCTATATAAAACCCTAACCTTCAAATTGTCGTAAGTAAAGCAAGTGTCATAAGTGCCATACTTTGCCTTCCTTCAGGTTAGCTCTGATACCATGTTAAGATTTAATATGCTAAGACAGAAAATAGCAGCATTACATTCCATTTCACAATAATAGCATATACAGGATCACGTAAGAAACAACAAGTACAGCATAAACACAAGAGACACAGATTTATCCTGGGAAACCCTCATGGGGTAGAAAACCCAACAAAGCTTCCTCAATATAGATGACCAGCAATATACAAAGATGCAAAACCTGAGCATAAGCTCCTCCTTCTCTATAGCAGACCTCTCCTCCACAAGTGCGCCACTCTCAAGTGAGTGAGTGTGTGCTAAAAGAGGAATACACCTCCTCTATTTATACACTACTCCGACTTGTATTTTACACAAGACATGTAGGCTCGTATTTAACCAATGGGTTAAATACCCCACTACAACTGACTGGGACGACCCCTCTAGGGTGGTCTAATAACCCTTTGACCCACATAACACATATAGGGCCGACCCCCACTAGGGAAGTCTAATAACCCAAGTTACCACATTCCGACGGAGGAATAAACATCCCCGAATATACAATAAGATATTCAAGGAGGAATGAAACATCTTCGAAATAATAAAGTACAATGATAATATTCTTTGAAGTTACAATATCTCAACAGGTAGGGGTTTAGGTATAGAGATGTTAGGATATTTAGACACTTAGGAATTTGTTAAGATCAACTTGTGTAATATATCCGTTAGGGATAGTGTGTTTCTTTAGTATGCATTTGTAAATACTTAATCTGGCGGTCATGATATGTTCCCGACATAGAGTGATCCGGCTCAACTTCTCTTAGATCATACCTAACCTTGATCCATGGCTTAACACCCGATTGGTCCATGATCTCTATTTAAAGAGCATGGAGGGTCATTGTTTAGTTGATCGATTATGAGAAGCTCATTTCTAACTTTCTTTCTTTGCATAATAAATTGTTCCGTAGAAGCTATTTGGCCGGGGACATGGAGTGTTTCCCTCAAGAGGGTTTAAACCACATCAAAACATCGGTGTGTTGATCTGTGATCTGTTTGTGTGAAGTGGTTTCTCTTGGTGTTCGGTCCTTTGGTAGTACCATGTGTACCCAAACATGGTATCAGAGCTTTTATGAAGAGTCGCTTTCGGTTATGATCTAGATCTTGAACTGTTGTTGTCGAAACTCGAAAGGGTTTCTGGTTTTGGTATTTCTATGCATTTATGGGTTGTGGGAGGTGTTCCATTGCGTCTAGAGCGTCGTTTCCATTGGGAAATAGTTTTCGTTTGATCAAAAATGGTTCCCAGTTGCTCCAGAAACGCGCATTTCATCAGATCTGAAGGTATAATGTTACAGTGATGCATTTTTTTATTTTCTGTTTTTAAAAGAAGAAAAAATCTCATATTTTATCATTTTTTACTATTAGATTTTTTTTTTTTGGTTCGGATTGTTGATTTCTCGTCTGCGTATGCTCTTTTCCGTGCACCTTGAGTGATCTCGGCAAATCAAAAACAGAAAGGGAAAGGATTTTTCTCGGTTGCGTATGCTCTTTGCCGTGCACCTTGCGCAATCTCGGCAAATCAGAAACAGAGAGAAAATGTAGACTTTCCAGGAAAGTTAACGAGATCTAACTCTAGAAGTGTGGAAAAGTTTTTTTTTTTTTTATTTGTGGTGTGTTTTGCAGGAAAAAGGGCAAGCACACAAACCGACCAAGAAGAGTTAAAAAAAAAAACAAACAACCCAACAAACAAACAAACCCTTCTTCCTCATTCCCATATTTTACATACCTTTTAATCTAGCTCACTTGGTTCAAAGTTGTTTTATTCTTTATTAGGTCTTGAGTTCAAGTCTTAGGAAGTTACTTTTAAAAGAAAAAGTGCATGCAATTTCTATTTTCAAGTTACTTTATTGTAAAAGTGCATCTCACTTAAATAATAAAAAATAAAAATACAAGTGAGTCACTTAAGTTCTTTTTTATTGTTGCACTATTTAAAAGTAATATCATTGTAAAAGTGAAATCACTTATTTTACAAAAGTGGTTCACTTTGTTAAATTTTCAGTATTAAATCACAATACTATAGGATCTTTGCTGAGAGAATAACATCTACAGTATATCAATGCATGACAATCATAATATGACAAGCATCACAAGCATCATAAGAATCAAAAGCATAGAGACAAGAGACACAGAGTTTCCGTGGGGAAAACCCTAAGGTGAAAAACCCCACAACTTCCTCAGAGATAGAGAGAGCAATGGCTCAACCAAAATACAACCAAATAATACAGAGATAGTCTCCTAGCAGATGATCCTCCTCCTCCTCACTAGTGCGCCACTTTCCAGAGAGAGAGATAGATACTTTTCCGAGTGAGTAAAATAGAGATCTCCTATCTCTATTTATACTCACCTTTTTGCCCAGTGACCTACTGGGGCCGACTTGTCTACTTGAGTACATCCACATTATATTATATATTAATTAGGGCCGACCCCATAAGGTGGTCTAATAACCCATAGGCAAGTACACACACTTGCGACACTTGTCAATCCACATGACGACACTTCCTTATAGAGGAATAACACATCTCTTATAAGGGTACAATAAATATATATATAATACACAGATGAAATACATTCCGAAGTTACATATACATCAACACTCCCTCTTAACTAGGAAGGTATTTCTCGACACGGATCTGCTAGACAAGTCTTCTTCTCTGGATCATCGTCATCGATGCATCGTCATCATCATCGTCACTGCTGCTGCTATCTCATCCAATCTCTGTCTCTACTCGTCATAGGAAGTTCTACAGAGCCAGTCCTTTTTCATACTGGATGTAGGCCCACCACCTGCAGGTCTTCGTCATCACTGGCCATACTGTGGAATCCTCAGGACTTATTACGTGCGTCACAAAACCTCGAAAGAGCATCCCAGGATATTACGGGTACACAACTCCAACCTGTAGGATCTCCCAGGGCGCTATTACATGTGACCCCACCACAAAACCTCGAAAGAGCATCTTAGGATGTTACGGGTACACAACTCCGACCTAAGATCTCCCAGGGTACAAATTACATGTGGTCCACCACAAAACCTAGCAAGAGCATCTCAGGATGTTACGGGTACACAACTCCGACCTGAGATCTCCTAGGGCACAAATTACATGTGGTCCACCACAAAACCTAGCAAGAGCATCTCAGGATGTTACGGGTACACAACTCCGACCTGAGATCTCCTAGGGCACAAATTACATGTGGTCATGGCAAAACCTTGCAAGAGCATCTCAGGATGTTATGGGTACACAACTCCGACCTGAAATCTCCCAGGGCCCAAATTACATGCCATAGGACAAAACCTCGCAAGAGCATCTCAGGATGTTACGGGTACACAACTCCGACCTGAGATCTCCCAGGGCACAAATTACATGTCCTCCCAGAGCAATGTCTCGACAGAGCATCCCAGGCTGTTACGGGTACACAACTCCGACCTATAGGATCTCCCAGACATGCTCATCTGCACAACCTGATCCACGGCCACAGAGTATCAACCTGATACTCACCATACATCATCCTGATGTACTCATGATCGTCCTGATCATAATCACTGCAACATCCTGCTGCAAGTCATCTGGAGCAACATCCTGAAGCTCGTCATCCATGATCGTCCTGATCATCAATGCAACATCCTGCTGCATGTCATCTGGAGCAACATCCTGAAGCTCGTCATCTATGATCATCCTGATCATCACTGCAACATCCTGCTGCATGTTGTCTGGAGCAACATCCTGAAGCTCGTCATCTATGATCATCCTGATCATCACTGCAACATCCTGCTGCATGATCTACCTGATCATCAATGCATCTTCCTGATGCATACCAAGTATCATACATGATCCTCCTGATCATCAATGTATCCACCTGATACAAATATATGATACATATCATCATACATGATCCTCCTGATCATCAATGCATCTACCTGATGCATACCAAGTATCTACCTGATACATATCATCATACATGATCCTCCTGATCATCAATGCATCTACCTGATGCATACCAAGTATCTACCTGATACATATCATCATACATGATCCTCCTGATCATCAATGTATCCACCTGATACAAATACAAATACATGATACATATCACCATACATGATCCACCTGATCATACAATGTATCCACCTGATACATATACAGATACATGGTCCAAGCATCCAACATGATGCATAAACAATACATACACATGATCCAACTGATCATATCCAGCATCCAACATGATGCGTACATACATACATAAAATGATCCAACTGATCATATCCTGCATCCAACATGATGCGTACATACATACATAAAATGATCCAACTGATCATATCCAGCAGAAACTAGAACATCATCCTAATGCTCATCATCCAGCGCTTACATCCACAGCCATGTGAAGGATCCTCCTTCCAGCATGCTTGGAATGGCTTCAGCAAATGTGTCCGTCACTTCTTCCTCGAAGTGTCCTTGATCTGAATAACGCCAAGCCTCTCTCTGAAGTACTCGAACTTCACCCTGGCTAGTGGCTTCGTCAGCACATCTGCAATCTGCTCGTCCGTCGCAATATACAGGAGCTTCACAGCTCCTCTCTGCACCATATCCCTGATATAGTGATATTTGATCTCTATGTGTTTCGACCTGTCATGAAACACTGGGTTCTCGGAAAGCTTCACACAACTCTGGTTATCACAGAAGATACCAGTAGCCTCCAACGGGAGATCAAATAACTCAGACAGTAGCTTCCGTAGCCATACTGCCTCACAACTAGCTGAACAGGTTGCAACATACTCAGCCTCAGCTATACTCAGTGCTATGCAGGACTGCTTCCTGCTAAACCAAGAGATCACACCTGATCCCATACTGAAGCAACACCCAGATGTGCTCTTCCTATCTGCAGCACTGCCAGCCCAATCTGAATCAACAAAACCCTGCAGGTTTACCTTTGATTCGCCTCATACCTGAGCCCATAATGCACTGTACCCTTCAGGTACCTCAGAACATACTTTACAGTAACCAGGTGAACACTTCTCAGATCCGTCAGGAACTGGCTCAATGTGTTCACAGCAAAGCAAATGTCTGGTCTCGTGTTTGTCAGGTACATCAAGGACCCAATCATCTGATGATACATAGTGATATCAACCGTCTCAGATGAAGCATCACATAGAAGCTTCAGATTCGATGCCATAGGTGTGGCCATGGCCTTGCAATCCATCATCCCGAATCTCTTCAGGATATCTACTGCATACTTCCCTTGTCCAATGAAGATTCCTTCTGCACTCTGCCACACCTCCATGCCAAAAACAAATAGTGGATCATTTCCAAGTTCTTCATCTCGAACTCGGTAGTAAGCTTCCGCTGCATGTCGGAAATCAAACTATTTTCACCTGTAACGAACAGGTTATCTGCATACAAAAGTAGTATCACTGGATTTCCTTCCTCAACCTTGTAGTAAAGGTTGGAATCCGCTTTACTCTTGGTAAAACCCAAACTGGATAGAAAGCTGTCTATCCTACCATACCAAGTTCTGCACACATATCTGACTACACCATGCTGTCTTGAAATCCATCTGGTGTATCTTCTATTTCATCACTTTTATATTTCTCAATGCTGTCATCTGCAATATGCTTTATTTGATAGTTCCATTTGGAAGTCATAACAAACTTCCCTTCACGTCTTGGGATTACATCCCATACATCATTCTTCATGATCGACGGATCATGGCATTCTATTTCTTCATCCCAGATCCTGGGAACTTCAATATCTTTAATAAATATCTTTGTTGCTGGAACAAATGTTGTAGTCCTTTTGTAGGAGATGGCATATGATCTTTCCTACACAACAAGTTAAATTGCATGATTAGAAAAACATCCCATAGTTTTCAGAACAAATTCTTACACATAAAGAAATATGTCATACAGTCATGCAATTATCTTTAGCCAATGCTTCAATACAACATTTATCCATATTCCGTAACTTTCTAGATGCCTTCCAATCTCTACCAGAACATTGTTAAGAGTGTGCACAACTCCCAACATGTCAGCAAAGAGGTTTCATTCTAGATAAGCAGCAATGGAATGTTGTACAGTGACATAGGCCACTTACCCATGTATATTAGTAGCATACTATTCATCAATGCAACTATTCTAATATGCACAATACATATCCTAAGTCTAGGAACATGAGCATATACATCATTGAACAATTTTATTTAAACAGACAAATATGCAAGAAATTAAAATACTTATCTTTGTTTGTTCGTTGGGTAGACTCCCTCTGAGTCTTTGCTTCCTTACAGGAGCTGCTGGAGTCCTAGTCTGAAGTAGCTTCTTCTACACCTTTTTGTTGTGGAAAGATGGTCAACTCCCTCTGAATATCTGCATCCTTGCAGAAACTACTGAAGTGTGTTCCTTTGCTTTCTTGCAGGAACAACGGGAGTGTGCTCCCTCTTGATCTTTGCTTCCTGGATTACCTGTTCTTGAACTCATATTCATCGTTGGTCCCTATGCATGCTTATTAGTATCATGAGTGTGTTATCCTTGTGATCTCATATAAAATCATACATTCATTAGTATACTATTAAAAACACAATAATCTCAAGCATGTATAGTCATGATCATTTCAAACAGAAAATAACAAGAATTAGCTTTCAAGGTTTATGTAGGATTCTTAAGGTTAGTCAAATCATAACATGTCTAAACCTATAATTACTCAAACCTATGATTCTTCGGATTAGTTGAATCATCAGACAAGATAAGAGATATAATATGCATAAAACTTGTGATTATTCAAACCTATACCTTCATGATTCTTTTGGTTAGTCATATCATCAATTATGGTAAGAAACATAATATGCAAACAACCATGATTATTCAAACTTATGGCTTCATGAATATTATCAACAACAGTATAAGATCCTAACACAAGGTAGGATTCTAGCTTGATATAGGAAAAACATACCTGGATTAGAATGCTAGCTATTTATGTCTAACATACCCGCATAATGTCTTCTTGTTCTTCGTCAATGACCTGCATAACTCATTAGTTAACTTTTGCAAAAACAAATTATATATACCTCTATGTGATCCATGACTATGGATGAATCTTTGTATTTATGTCACCATGGCATGTTCCGGTTGTCCCTTCAAATTGTACAAACCTCCCTCTTGCTTTCCAATCACTACTGCATCATCTATGGTCTTTCCCTTTGGCCACATTAGGACTTGGCCATCCACAAATGCAACCCTCATACCTTTTGCATCTAATGCAGAAATGGAGAGTAAGTTCTTCTTGAGCCCAGGTACATAAAGTACTTCCTTTATCTTCAATGATTTTCTAGAATCTAGGTTGTAGGAGGCTTCACCACTTCCTTTGATTGGGTATTGATAATCATCCCCAAGTTTCACCTTATGGGGTGATTCATGTTCAGATAGGTTCACAAAGGATTCTTTAAACCCAGTCATGTGTTTGGAAGCCCCACTATCAATCAACCAATCATTACATCCATGGGAGATGGTACCTGTAAGAGCAGAAATTAGAACATATTCTTCTTCACTTGATGAGTCATCATCACTACTACTTTCTTCCCTAGCCTTCTTCTTTGGAGGTTCATCATCTTCGGCAGCATGAGCATGAAACCTTCTTTTGCTGCCCTTCTTCTTCTTACTGGAGTTGTTGTTATTATCCCTTTTGTTCTTGGGACAATCTGAAGCAAAGTGACCCTTCTCATTGCATGTGAAGCATCTTAGGTCCTTCTTATTCTTTTGATGGAATCTTTTGGGGTGAGGGTGATTCTTCTTGGTTTTGATTCTTTTGGTGTGAGCTGCAAGAGCTTGATCTTCACCTCCCATCTTTTCCTCACGAGCTATAAGTCTAGCTTCTTCTTGAGAACATTCTTCCCGAAGTCTACTGAAGGAGATCAACTTCTTCCTTGCACAAATTCCTTGAATAAAGGAATCCCATGACCTGGGTAGGCCATTTAGAGTGGTCATCACCACTTCACCATTCTCCACCATTTCATCTACTGCTTCTAATTGTTCCTTGATCTGAGAGACCCTTGAAAAGTAGGATTGAATGGTTTCCCCATTCTGAAACTTTACTGCTTTCAATTGGTTCCGCAGGGTCATCTTCCGATTTATGTTCTTTCCTTCAAATAGCTTGGTCAAAGATTCAAACATCTCTTTGGGTGTCTTGAGAGAAGACACATGGGGTATGAGATGGTCTTTGATAGAATCAGCGATGATTCTCTTTGCCTTGACCAAGTTCTTCTTGTGCAATACCTTGGCCTCTTCATCCTCTGGGATAGGGATGTCTTCTTTCACATATGAGTCCAACTCATTCTCTTCCAGGATTAGCCCAATCCTATACTTCCAGGCTCGGAAGTTATCAGCCCCTTCAAGCTTATCCTCAAGCTTGGTGTGAAGAGACATCTTTAAGAGTACTTCAAATGGAAATAGAAAAGATTTAGAACTTACCACTTGAAGTGCTGAAAACTGGATCTGGTCCCGGATTAGGGTTTGTCAGAGAAACCCTAAAAATTCAAAATGTGAATTTCAAAATTCCGAAAGGATAGAAAGATGCACCTTGGAGAGCTGATCAGCCTAGTACATTTAGAATTTGAGATCAGCAAAGTCTTGTCCTTCAAAATTGCCTTTTTGTCCTCCCGGGTTCACTAGGGAGAGCCCTGAATTAGGGTTTGAGTTTCCCGGAGATCTACCCAGCCAAAAATCTCGATCCAAAGCTCAAACCTTCGATTTTTGCAAGGAGCTTCCAGCTGTACCTTCAGTTTCCAGAAATTCCTATTTTTGTGGAAACCCTAATTTTTAGGGCCAAAACTGAAAATGCTCGGAACTGAAATCTGATTGGACAGAAAGATGCGCCTTGATGAGTAGATCCAATCTACTATACTGAATTTCAAAAATCTGTGGAGAGAAACCCAATAAACAAGCAATACAAGCTTCCGTCACTACAAAATGTCTTCTTCTCAGTTAAGCTCTGATACCATGTTAAATTTTCAGTATTAAATCACAATACTATAGGATCTTTGCTGAGAGAATAACATCTACAGTATATCAATGCATGACAATCATAATATGACAAGCATCACAAGCATCATAAGAATCAAAAGCATAGAGACAAGAGACACAGAGTTTCCGTGGGGAAAACCCTAAGGTGAAAAACCCCACAACTTCCTCAGAGATAGAGAGAGCAATGGCTCAACCAAAATACAACCAAATAATACAGAGATAGTCTCCTAGCAGATGATCCTCCTCCTCCTCACTAGTGCGCCACTTTCCAGAGAGAGAGATAGATACTTTTCCGAGTGAGTAAAATAGAGATCTCCTATCTCTATTTATACTCACCTTTTTGCCCAGTGACCTACTGGGGCCGACTTGTCTACTTGAGTACATCCACATTATATTATATATTAATTAGGGCCGACCCCATAAGGTGGTCTAATAACCCATAGGCAAGTACACACACTTGCGACACTTGTCAATCCACATGACGACACTTCCTTATAGAGGAATAACACATCTCTTATAAGGGTACAATAAATATATATATAATACACAGATGAAATACATTCCGAAGTTACATATACATCAACACACTTAAAGCAACTTTCTTGTAAAGTGATTGTCAAAAAGTTCATATTGGGAAGAAGGGGGTTCTTTTTTTTGCTAGACATTCTCTAGCTGCCATGTCACTATTGGGGACATCTTCAACAGTTTCTTTGTTCAAGCATAACTTCATCATACAGAGTCAGTTTTTAGTGCCATTTTTTTTTAAACTGCCTATTTTTTTAGCTCTTCACATCCAAACTATTGGTTTCTTCTTTTACAGCCATTAATTTACAAATATGGCCACCCCTTGTGATATTCTACTTAACAGTTCCAACTATTTCTCATAGAAATCTCGTATGGAGGATGTTCTACGAAGTAGGGGACTTTTCAGAATTACCTCAGGGAAAGAAACAGAACCCATTGATGATGATAAGAAAATAAAATGGGAAAATAGATGTGACGAAGCTCGTGGATTGATTGGGATGTCAATCTTTACTGATTTGCGATTCCACATATCGGGAATTGATAAACCTGATGCTGCTTGGGACAAGTTGGAATCTGTGTTTGGTAAACACAATGAAATTCGAGGTCACCAACTCGAAAATGAGTTGATTTCTTTAAATCCAAGTGACTTTGCATGCATTCAAGATTATTTATCTAAGTACAAAACTCTTAAACTCTTATGTGCAGAATGTAAGATTAAGAGGGAAGACAAACAATGCATTTATCATATTCTTTCCAAACTTGGACCTGCATATTCTGTTTTTATACTTACATTTTACTCCATGAAAGAATCCTTGAATGCAGCTAGCTATCAAGAGCCTAGTCTTGAATCCTTTTGTGATTCCTTGATTAGAGAGCAAGATAAACTCATTCATCTTGGAATAATCAACAATGACAAAGGGTCCAAACCCTCTCAGCCAGCTCCTTCTTTAAAAAATGACAAAGGATCCAAGCCAAAAGGAAAGAAGACTGAGCGTCATTGCAACTATTGCGGGAAAGATAATCATGATGAATCTAAGTGTTTCAAGAAGATGGCAACCTTGGAAGCAGCAATGAAGAAACACCACATCATCCTAGATTCGCCTTCAGAATCTGTCTCTCATGGACATGCACTTTGTGCTTCTGGTTATTCTTATAATGCATCTTCTTCTTCTACTTCAAATGAATGGCTCATTGATTCTGGAGCATCTTATCATATGGCTAAGGATCAAGCCATCTTTTCTACTATGCATGAATGTAACACCAAACAAATATTTGTTGGTGATGATAGATCTCTAAGTGTTGTAGGAGCTGGAACAGTTCCAGTAGATAATGGTCATTTTAGTGATGTACTCTGTGTTCCAAGAATTTCCTACAATTTGTTATCAGTCTATCAGATCACTCATTCTGGTGAAGGTCAAACTGTGACCTTTACACCTCACCAAGTTGTAATCAAGGATTTTAAAGATCCTCAATAGGTCCTAGCTACTAGAATTGTTGATGATATTACCAGGTTGCACAAGTTTAACAACTTTGGGTCATCACCTTTCCCTTCAGTTTTTGTTGCTCATAGTGATAACTTGAGCAAAATTTGGCATGAGTGATTTGGTCACTTAAATTATCGTTCATTGAAACAACTATGTAAATACAATATGGTGACAGGTCTTCTGATGGTATCTTGTAGGGATAGTGTTTGTTCTAGTTGTGTACTCGAAAAACATCATCGGGACAGTTTTGACAAACGTGCATCTTAGCACGCCTCGGTTCCCTTGGAGCTTGTGCATAGTGACTTGTGTGGTCCTCTTCCATCTACTTCCTTTTCTAGTTTCCAATATTTCTTAACTTTCATTGATGATTACACCAGACACACATGGGTTTATTTCCTAAAACTTAAGAGTGAAGTATTTAACATGTTCTTGGCCTACAAGGCCCTTGTTGAAAAACAATATGGTCATCAAATTATTAAGTTAAGATCTGACAATGGAGGAGAATATGTTAACAAAAAGTTCACTACTTTCTGCACTGAACAAGGTGTTAAGTCAGTATTGTGTTTCTTCAATTTTGGTTTGATTTGTCCTTTTTGGTTTTATTGCACTTTATTTTAAGTCATTTATTTTCTTTAAATTTTGATTTCTTCCTCTTTAGTAAGTTTCCTTTAGGATTTTATAATATTTTGGACTTGTTTTTGATGTTTTAGATTTTAAATGATTTATGTGTGTTGTTGATGAGGGGTTTCAAAAGTTCATTATATCAATTACAAAGCTCATAAAATCCTAATCTAAGTGAGAACAGGTACAATCATAACCCTGATAGCCTCAAAATCCCATACAAATTGATAAAAAGTGGTTTAAAAGCCACAAAATAATGTTGAGACTTTCTTGTAGCGCTGAAGCCAAAATTCTACAAAGAGGCGCTACAAGAATTTCGTGATCACAGATTCTTCCGATTTTCCAGCAGATTTTGGCACGCTCGAGCTAATGACTCATTGATTATGTGTTTTAGAGGGTTCACGACGTGTTGATGCAGAAGACATCATGGTTTCAAATGATTGCACGTAGTGAAGAGGTCGTGTTCATCATCAACACAAGTGTAGTTCAGTTTGACAGACAGCCACACGGATTCAGATAATTTGCATGAGGTTGTTATCTATAAGCCTATTCTAACATAGAACACTTAATGAGATAACCATAGTCATTTAAAAGACCGAGCATTGTTGCCAACTGGACAAGTAAGAGGCGTGGAGGGATTCACGAAAATTAGGGCTTTCTTATTCCAGCGGTAACATCTAAATTGAAGATCGTGGGACATCTGTACAACGGGGCTGACTCATCTGGCACTTTGGATCATGATTTCCAACAATCATAAAGGAGCGATTTACAGGTATTCTCAAAAAAGCCTGTATAGCAGCAAATTTGGGGTTTTTTTCGTTTGAGCTAACTCTATTCAAATTAGTCAAAAGTTAGGTAAAATTGTGCTTTAAAACGCAATTTTAACTGGATAAATAGCTGTTGGTTGATGAGCCGCGACATCAGTTTGAAGGAGGGTTAAAAAATCTCAGTTCGTTTTTATGAAAGTTACCCTGTCAGTGCTACGAATAACTTGTAAATTCAGCAGTGCTTTTGGCTTCCAAAATTCAGTTCCTGTCCACAAATATTACCAGAATATACATCTAAATTGCAGTAATTGAAACATAATGGGAAAAAGTGGTAAGGTCAACAGGGCTGAGCCCACAGAACTAACCTGGATTCAAAAGCTTCCTGACTGTGCAGAACTGTTTCAGCAGGCAGGTTGGTTGAAGTTTTTCAAAAAAATAGATGGTTTCGATGCTCAGGTATCCTGCAATTTTGCTAAGGGACTTAAAGATGATATGATCATGATGAATGCATTGAAATTCAAATTGACTGTGGAGTTAATAGCAGAAGCTACTGAGATCAGCAATGAGGGGAAGCACTGGTTTAAAAAATTGCCTTTTGAGTTTGAACCCCAAAAGTACCTGTTGCCTAATGTGACTCATGACTGGAACAAGGGTATCCTCATTCAAAATTTCAGGAAAGAGTGGATTGAGCCCATAAGGATACTTCAAAGTTATGTGACCTGTGAAGGAAGATATTCACTTGTATTTAAATATCATTTCAGGTTCCTTCAACACTTAGCAGGAGTTTCTAGAATAAATCTGCCTTTCTTTTTCTTAAAAAGCCTGCAGAAGATGTCAAGCAAGATAAAGCAACATGATGATCACACTTCCCAGTCACTTTTTCACCATGGTCTCATTAAACTGATCATCACCACAGTGTTGCAACACGAGGGAAGAACTTGGGATTTCTTTTTGTTTTGGTCAAATGTTCATCCTAAAAAAGAAGACCAGCAACCAAAGAGACAGACTGACAAGGGGAAAGTGATGATGAAAAAGCTAGGTCACTCAGTCAAATCTACAAATAAAGATGATGTTAAAGCCAAGAAGGTGACTGAGCAGGTAGCAGGACA
Source organism: Larix kaempferi (assembly GCA_027924585.1). Lineage (NCBI taxonomy): Eukaryota > Viridiplantae > Streptophyta > Pinopsida > Pinales > Pinaceae > Larix > Larix kaempferi. The sequence goes on from BSBM01001036.1 coordinate 9,947,597, forward strand.
GAAACAGGATGACAATGTTAAAGCCAAGAAGGTGACTGAGCAGGTAGCAGGACAGAAACAGGATGACAGTCAGCTCAAAGTGGTTTCAGATTACCCTAAAAGCAAGTTCACACTGTTTGAAGACAAAAAGGAATTGCCTGAAAAGAATTCAACACCTATAGCAGATCCTCAGCAGGAGAAAAAGATTGACATTAAAATGGTTCCTGTAACTAAAGAAGAAATCCACATTCAGCCAAGAAGTCCCATCACAATTCTTTCAGATGATGAAGGTTATCTATTAGAAGAAGAACAGCCTATTTCTGAGATTAAAGTCAAAGCTGAAAGTGAAAAAGTTCAAGTTTCTGATGGCAAAACCACAAAGCCTAACAAGAAAATCAAAAAGTTGGAAGTGGTGGAATTAGCTGCTATTCAACACCAAGGGAAAGAACTGAAGATGATGGGGGAGGCATCTACATTTTGGAGACCTAAAACTAGGTCGAAAAATAAATTGAGATTAAACATGAAAAAGTTATTAAATCCTAAATTAAAAACAGATGAGGTGACTATCTTAGATGAAGGATCCATGGAAGATGACAAATCAGAGATGCAACTAGGTTTAAAAGAAGAGATTAATTCAGTAGAAGAAGTAGGTGAAGAAGATCCAAAGCCCAGCATTGAGGACACTTCTAAGAAGATGTTGATGGAAGAGACAGAAATCTTCAAGAAATTTGACATTCCTTGGAAACCTGATGAAGATCAAGATTCTGCAGTGGATAAATTAGCCAATGCTGATAAAGAAAATTTGCAGAGGTCTGTCAAGGAGTACAAACACCAGATGAGATATATGCAGGAATTCAATGATGGTTTGATGATGGCCAACAGAAGGTTAAGGGAGGATCTCCAGGATGTACATGATAATTTTCAGGAACTAGTGGTTGATGCAAAGGAGGTACTTAAAAGGAAAAGGGCTACTGACAGCCATTGCACTCAGCTGGAGAACACAGTTCGAGATTTGCAGCAGAAAAACAAAGAACTCACAAAAAGGATCAATGACTTGGAGAAGGAACAAAAGAAGGCCAAGAATAAAGACCAAACTCCAGATGGCATCGCCCTCTTAGCTGAGGTGGCAAAGGACTTATGAAACAGTTTTGCTTTTAGTTAGTTGTCATCAATTAGTAAACTGATAGATTAAAGAGATGCTATTTTTAGCATATTTTTGTAACTTGTAAATATTCTGTCTTTACTCTACCTCATCGAGATCTTGGAAACAGTTCAGGTTAAAGACCTAATCAATTTTGAAGAGCATAGTATTTAGAGATGGGAGTAGGTCATTGAGAGGGTTCTTATTTTTGGGGGCAGCAGGAGGTCTGCAGATTGTATTGTAGCTTCAGACTTGTTCAAAAGATAAGTAATGTGACTCTTATGAGCTTTAGCTGATGAAATAATGAAACATATGACTTTTTCTCCTTCATTTTTGTTTGTGACTGGCTTTGTTGTTAAGCTTGTTTAGCTTCTTAAATGGTAATTTCATTGCTAGTTGATGTATATTTTTTGGTGATGCTTATCTTTTATGAATGAACCTCAGCACATTATTTTTGTGGGATCTTTGTGATATGTTATGTATCTTTATTAGTTTATGCTTATGATTTAGTTGTTACTTTTCTATTGGATGTATTCCCTGACTGTACCTAGAGCTTACAACCATTTAAATCATATTCAAAAACCCTAAAAACTTTGTCTTATTTATTGAGTTTACTCTTGAGATCGTGTTAGCTTGTTTCCTTAGCCTTAGAAACAATTTCTGGCACAAACACAAGGCATCCAACAACAGCACACTGTTCCATATACACCACAACAAATGGTGTAGCAGAGTGGAAGAACCGCACTTTAAAAGAAATGGCTAATTGTATGATCCAATCTAAGGGACTAAGTCTTCAATTTTGGGCTGAAGCCATTAATTGTGCAAATTACATAGTTAATCGCACCCCCACTAAAGCATTACAAGGTATAACACTAGAAGAAGCATGGAGTAAAACTAAACCTGATGTAAGTCACTTCCGTGTGTTTGGTAGTGAAGCATGGGCTCACATTCCGGATGAAAAACGGAAAGCATTGCAGCCTAAAAGTGAAAAGTGCATATCTGTTGGATATTCTGAAGATGTAAAAGGTTATAGACTTCTTCAACCACATTCTCATGATATAATCATTAGAAGAGATGTTAAATTTGATGAAAATCTCTTGGCCTGTGAGCCTAACTCGGCGATTGTGCCATCTTTGGCCTGCGAGCCTGATTCGGCGTTTGTGTCTTCTTCTTCTTCTTCCAACTTCCTTGACAGGTTTCCAACTCCAGTTTCTGATGATGATAGTGAGGATGAAAATCCACCTCCGCCTGCTCATGTTCCTCCAGTTGCACCAGCACAAGTGCTTCCTCGATGGGTCCGTTCAACATGTGAAGCAGCTGGTGATCTTGCCAGGGATCCTAGAGATCAATGTCGAACACGTTCTCAATTTCAGCGAGCCTCTTCTCTTTTGGCTCAAGTTTTCGAGAATCATGATCCAGAAACTTTTGCAGAAGATTCAGGGAATCCAGATTGGGATGCATCCATGGATGAAGAATATCGTTCCTTAATGGAGAACGATACTTGGGATCTTGTACCTCTTCCAAAAGAAAGAAAACTTGTCAGATGTAAATGGGTCTACAGAACTAAGTATGCATCAGATGGAAGTGTTGAAAGACTTAAGGCAAGGTTAGTTGCCAAAGGTTTTTCCCAAGTTGAAGGGATTGACTACAATGAAACCTTTGCTCCCATCGCAAAAATGAACTCCATCCGCCTTGTTCTTTCCCTTGCAGCCTTACATAACTGGGAATTCCATCAAATGGATGTCAAGTCTGCCTTCTTACATGGTGATTTACAGGAGGAAATTTACATGGAACAACCTACTGGATATGTTCAGAATAACTCGAGCCTTGTCTACCACCTTAATAAATCCTTATATGGCCTTAAGCAAGCTCCTAGAGCTTGGTATGCCAAAATGCATAACTTTCTCCTTGACACTAGTTTTTCTAGATGCCATTCTGACCCCAATGTCTATACCAAGAAAGTAGGAAACCATCTCATCATACTTGTTCTATATGTTGATGACCTTATTCTCACTGGTAGTGACCCTAAGCTTATAACCCATGTGAAATCCAGTCTTAAACAAAATTTTGAAATGTCAAACTTAGGACATTTGCATTATTTTCTTGGTCTCCAAGTCCTGCAAACCAAAGAAGGAATCTTTCTTTCTCAGTCTAAGTATGCTTGTGACCTTCTTCGTCGCTTTCACATGGAAGATTGTACACCATCCCCTTCTCCCCTCTAGTCTGGAGTCAAACTTTCTGCTACTTGTACTTCACCTGAAGTCAATGCCACCTTGTATCGTCAGCTTATTGGTAGTTTCTTATACTTGACTCATTCCCGTCCTGACGTTTCCTTTGTCGTTGGTCGTGTTTCCCGTTATATGCAGACACCTCATGAAAGTCACTGGAAAGCAGCTAAAATAATACTTCCATATATTCGAGGTACAGTTCAATTTGGGATTCATTACAGTACAGGGGGGAAACCTTTGTTGGTTGGTTTCACTGATTTAGATTGGGCCGGCAATCCTGATGATCGATAGTCTACTGCAGGTTATGTTTTTACTCTGGGATCTGGACCTATCACTTGGGCTTGTAAGAAACAACAAGCTCTTGCTCTTTCTTCAACAGAAGCAGAATATTGAGCCGCAGTTAATGCCAGTCAGGAAGCTTTATGGCTTCGACAGATCCTTTCAGAGTTTGGATTCGAGCAGCAGCAACCTACTCCACTTTGGTGTGACAATCAAAGTGCCATCAAGCTTGCCAAAGATCCAGTTCTACATTAATGCAGCAAACACATTGAGCTACATATGCATTTCATCAGAAATCTTGTTCATGATCATGTTCTTGAAGTGCTCTTTTTCCCTACAGATGATCAAGTTGCAGACATCTTCACCAAGTCTCTTACAGAAGCGAAGTTTTATAAACTTCGATCTATGTTAGGAGTTCAGGAACTTGTCATTAAGGGGGGATAGGCTCTAATGCCTCTTTCCTTCTCCTAATAGTGTCACTTTTGTAAATCCTTCAATCCTATCCCAAGTTGTTATTAGGGGGGATGTTAGGATATTTAGACACTTAGGAGTTAGTTAAGATCAACTTGTGTAATATATCCGTTAGAGATAGTGTGTTTCTTTAGTATGCATTAGTATGCATTTGTAAATACTTAATCTGACGGTCATGATATGTTCCCAACATAGAGTGATCTGACAGCTCAACTTCTCTTAGATCATACCTAACCTTGATCCATGGCTTACCCGATTGGTCCATGATCTCTATTTAAAGAGCATGGAGGGTCATTGTTTAGTTGATCAATTATGAGAAGCTCATTTGTAACTTTCTTTCTTTGCATAATAAATTGTCCTGCAGAAGCTATTTGGTCGGGGTCGTGGAGTATTTCCCTCAAGCGGGTTTAAACCACGTCAAAACATCGATGTGTTGATATGTGATTTGTTTGTGTGAAGTGGTTTCTCTTGGTGTTCGGTCCTTTGGTAGTACCCTGTGTACCCAAACAAGAGAGGGATTGGGGGTTAATGGTTTAGAGAGAGAGATATGGGGTTACATGTTTAGATAAATAGAGAGAGAGAGAGAGAGAAATTGGGGGTTAAGGTTTTAGAGAAAGAGAGAGAGAAAGAGATTTGGTGTTATGGGTTGGAATTTGGATAGACAGATAGAGAGAGAGGGTTAGTGATTAGTGGTTTAAAGAGGGAGAGGGAGAGAGAGATATTTTGAGTTAGGGGTTAGGGGTTTAGAGAGAGAGATTGAGGGTTAGGGGTTAGGAGTCGGGGATTAAGAGTTAGGGATTTAGATAGAGAGATATATATTGGGGGTTAGGAATTAGGTATTTAGAGAAAGAGAGAGAGATTGGGGGTTAGGGGTTCAGAGAGAGAGGTTGGTGGTTAGGGGTTTAGAGAGAGAGAGAGGGATATTGGGGGTTAAGGTTTAGTGAGAGAGAGAGAGAAAGAGATTGGGATAGAAAGAGAGAGATTGGGGGTTAGGGATTTAGAGGGAGAGAGATTGGAGGTTAGGTATTTAGGGAGAGAGAGATCAATTGGGTTTTAGGGGTTTAGAGAGAGAGAGAGAGAGAGAAATAGAGAGATAAAGTGAGTGAGTAAGTGAGAGAGATATATTGGAGGTCAGGGGTTTACATATAGAAAATTTCGGGATTGATAGTGGTTTAGAGAGAGAGATAACAGGGGGAGTGTGGATGATTAGTTGCAGGTGGAGAGAGAGAGAGTGGGTGGGGAGGGGTATGACGGTGAGGAGTAGGGGTTTGGGGAGAGAGAGAGAGAGATTCGGGGCTAAGATTTGAGAGAGAGAGAGGTACGAGGTTAAAGGTTTAGAGAGTGAGAGAGAGTGACTGATTGGGGGTTAGGAATTTAGAGAGAGAGAGAGAGAGAGAGAGAGAGAGAGAGAGAGAAATATTGGGGTTAGGGGTTTAGAGAGAGAGAGAGATTGGAGGTTGGTGTTTTAGATAAAGAGAGAGATTGGGGGTTAGAGTTTTAGAGAGAGATATAAAAATAGTAACATTTATGGTTAAGGGTTTAGAGAGAGAGATAAAGAAAGAATGAAGGTTAGTTGTTTAGGGAGAGAGAAAGAGAGATTGGGGTTATGGGTTTAGAGAGAGAGTGGTTGGGAGCTAAGGATTTATAGGAAGAGAGAGGTTGGAGGATAGGGGTTTAAAGAGAGAGAATGGGGGTTAGGGATTTAGAGAGAGAGAGGGAGAAAGAGGCAGTGATAGAAAGAGAGAAATTGGGTCTTAGGGATTTAGAGAGAGAGAGAGAGATATTTGAGGTTATGGATTTAGAGAGAGAGACAGAGATGGAGAGATTTGTGTTTAGGGATTTAAAAAGAGAGAGAGAGATTCAAAGATTTGAGGTTAGAGATTTAGAGAGATAGATTGATTGGGTGTTAGGGGTTTAGAAAGAGAGAGAGAGATTGATATATTTGAGGTTATGGATTTAGAGAGAGAGATTGAATGGGTGTTAGGGGTTTAGAGAGTGAGAGAGAAAAAGAGAGACATTGGGGGTTAGGGGTTAAGAGAGAGAGATTATGTGAGTGAGTTAGTGAGAGCGGGAGAGATATTGAAGGTTAGGGGTTTAAAAAGAGTGATAGATTGGGGATTAATAGGGGTTTAGAGAGACAGATAAATCACGGGGAGTGTGGATGGTTAGTTGTGGGAGAGAGAGAGAGAGAGAGAGAGAGAGAGGGCCAGGATGGTGAGGAGTGAGGGTTTGTAGAGAGAGAGAAAGAGAGAGAGATTGAGTATTAAGGGTTTAGAGAGAGAGATATTGGGGTTTAGGGGTTTGGAGAGAGAGAGGGGGGTTTAGAGAGAGATAGAGAGAGAATTTGGAGGTTATGGTTTCAGAGAGATAGAGAGATATTGGGGGTTAGAGGTTTAGAGAAAGAGAGAGAAAGAGACAAGAATAGAAAGAGAGATATTGGGGGTTAGCAATTTAGAGAGAGTGAGATTTGGGGATAGGGGTTCAGGGAGAGAGAGAGGGATTGGGGGTTTAAGGGTTTTGGGATATATACATATTATGGGTTAGGGGTTTAGAGAGAAAGAGAGAGATTGAAGGTTAGGGATTTAGAGAGAGACATAGGTTGGAGATTAGGGGTTTAGAGAGAGAGAGAGAGAGAGAGGGATAAAGAGTGTGTGTGTGAGAGAGAGAGAGAGAGAGATTGGGGTTTATGGGTCTAGAGAGATAGAGATAAATAGAGACAATGATAAAAAGAGAGAGAGAGAGAGAGAGAGAGAGAGAGAGAGAGAGAGATTGGAGGTTAGGTATTTAGAAACGTTGATTGGGTGTTAGGGGTTTAGAGAAAGAGAAAGAGAGAGATTGGGGGTTAGGTATTTAGAAAGAGAGAGGGAGAGTGAGAGAGGGAGAGAGAGAGAGAGTTAATGGAGGTTAAGGTTTTAGAGAGGGAGAGATATTGGGCATTAATAGGGTTTAGAGGGAGAGAGATCATGGGGGCATATTGGATGCTTAGTTGTGGGGAGGAGGGGGAGAGAGAGAGAGAGGGGGGGAGGGGTAGGAGGATGAGGAGTAGGTTTTTTGGGTGGGGTGAGAGAGAGAGAGAGAGAGAGATTGGGGGTTAGGGATTGAAAGAGATAGAGGTTGTAGGTTAGGGGTTTAGAAAGAGAGAGGGAGAGATTGGGGGTTAGAGGTGTAAAGAGAGACAAATAAATATTGGGGGTCAAGGGTTTAGAGAGAGAAAGAGATATTGGGGGTTAGGGGTTTAGAGAGAGAGATAGATTGGGGATTAGAGGTTTAGAGAGAGAGATGGAAACGGAGATATTGGTGGTTAGGGTCTTAGAGAGAGAGATAGAGAGAGAATGGAGGTTATGGGTTTAGAGAGAGAGAGATTGGTGGTTATGGGTTTAGAGAGAGAGTGATTTGGTGTTAAGGGTTTAGAGGGAGAGGGAGATTGGGGGTTAGGGTTTTAGAGAGGGAGAGAGGGATAAAGTGACAGGGATAGAAAGAGAGAGATTGGGGGTATGTATTTAGAGAGAGAGAGAGAGAGATTGGGATTTATGGGTTTAGAGAGAGAATGAGTGAGTGACTAAGAGAGAGAGAGAGACATTGGAGGTTAAGGGTTTAGAGAGATGGAGATATTGGGGGTTAATAGGGATTTAAAGAGAGAGAGCATGGGGATAGTCTGAATTGTTAGTTCTGGGAGGAGAGAGAGAGAGGGGGGGGGGGAAGGGGTATGTTAGGGAGGAGTGGGGTTTAGGGGGGGATAGAGAGAGAGATAAAAAGAGAGGGAGAGAGAGAGATTGGAGGTGAGGGTTTTAGAGAGAGAGGGATTGCAAGTTAGGGGTTTAGAGAGATAGGTTGGGAGTTAGGGGCTTAGAGAGAGAGATAGAAACAAAGAGATTGGATCTTACGAGTTTAGAGAGAGTAAGACATATATAGATTGGGGTTAGGAGTTTAGAGAGAGATATTAGGAGTTCGATGTTTAGAAAGAGAGAGAGAGAGAGAGAGAGAGAGAGAGAGAAAGAGATTTGGGGTTAGGGATTTAGATACATAGAGAGAGAGAGAGAGAGAGAGAGAGAGAGAAATAGATTGGGGGTTAGTGGTTAGGGGTTTAGTGTTAGAGAGAGAGGGAGAGGGAGAGAGAGGTTATGGGTTTACAAAGAGAGAGATTATGGTTTAGGGGTTTGGAGAGAGAGAGATAGAAAGAGAGATATTTGTGGTTAGGGTTTTATAGAGAGAGAGAGAGAGAGAGATTCGAAGCTAAGGATTTAGAGAGAGAAATATTGGGGTTATGTGCTTAGAGAGAGAGAGAGAGAGAAAGATTGGGGGTTTCTGGTTTTAAGAGAAAGAGATTGGGGATTAGGGGTTTAGAGAGAGAGTGAGAGATTGGAGGGTAGGGTTTTAGAGGGAGAGAGAGATAGAAAGATAGATATTACAGGTTGGGGATTTAGAGAGAGTGAGAGATTGAGGGTTAAATGTTTAGAGAGAGAGAAAGAGAGATTGGCAGTTATGGATTTGGGGCTTAGAGACAGAGAGTGAGAGATAGAGAGAGAGAGAGAGAGAGAAATAGTTTGTGGGTTTAGAGAGAGATGTTGGGGGTTTAGAGAGAGATTGTGGGTTTGGGGTTTAAAGAGAGAGAGATTGGGGATTAGGGGTTTAGAGAGAGAGAGAAAGATTGGGGTTTAGGGTTTTAGAGAGAGAAAGAGAGAAAGAAAGATAGAAGGATAGACATTGGGGGTTAGGGATTTAGATATATATATATATATATATATATATATATAGAGAGAGAGAGAGAGAGAGAGAGAGATATTGGGGGTTAGTCGTTAGAAGATAAGGCTTTAGATAGATAGATAGAGAGATTGGGTTTAGAGAGAGAGTGATATTGGGGTTTAAGGGTCTAGAGAGAGAAAAAGAGAGATATGTGGTTACACATTTAAATAGAGAGAGAGAGAAGGAGAGAGAGAGATTAGGGGGTAGGGGTTTAGGGAGAGAGAGGGATTGGGGATTAAGGGTTTAGAGAGATATATTTGGGGTTAGACGTTTGGGTAGATAGAGAGAGAGAGAGAGAGAGAGAGAGAGAGAGAGAGAGAGAGAGAGAGAAAGAAAGATTGGAGGTTAGGGTTTTAGAGAGAGAGAGAAAGACATAAATTGGGGGTTAGGGTTTAGAGAGAAAGATAGAGAGAGCTTTGGTGTTAGGGGTTTAGAGAGATAGAGATAGAAAGAGATAGATTGAGGTTCGGGCTTGTGAGAGAGAGAGAGGGGGGGAGAGATAGATTGGGGGTTAAGTGTTATGTGTTGGGGGTTTGGATAGATAGATACATAGAGAGGGAGAGATATTTTGGGTTAGGGGTTAGGGGTTTAGAGAGAGATCGCAGATTAGGGGTTAGGAGTTAGATATTTAGCTAGAGAAAGAGATATTGGGGGTTAGGGGTTAGGATTTAGGAATTTAAAGAGAGAGAGAGAGGGAGAGAGGGAGAGAGAGAGAGATTTGGGGTTAGGGATTAGGGATATATATATATAGAGAGAGAGAGAGATTGGGGGAAGGGGTTTAGAGAGAGACGGAGATTGAGGATTAGGGGTTTAGAAAGAGAGATAGAGGTTGGTGGTTAGGGGTTTAAAGGGAGAGAGAGATATTGGGGGTTAAATTTAAGAGAGAGAAAGAGAGAGGGAGAAAGAGATAGGGATAGAAAGAGCGACATTAGGGGTTAGGGATTTAGAGAGAGGGGGTGGCAAGACATTTGAGGTTAGGTATTTAGAGAGATATATCATTGTGTGTTAGGGGTTTAGAGAGAGAGAAAGAGGGACAAGAGAGAGATATATTGGAGGTTAGGGGTTTAGTGGTAGAGAAATTAGAAATTAATAGTGGTTTAGAGAGAGAGAGATATCAGGGGTAGTTTGGATATATAGTTGAGGGGGGGAGTTAGAGAGAGAGAGAGTGGGGGGGGTAGGACAGTGAGGAGTAAAGGCTTGGGGGGAGAGAGAGAGAGAGAGAGATTAGGGGCTAGGGGTTGAGAAAGAGAGATAGGTATGAAGTTAAGGGTTTAGAGAGAGTGTGTGAGTGATTGGGGGTTAGGAATTTAGAGAGAGAGAGAGAGAGAGAGAGAGAGATTGGGGGTTAAGGTTTTAGATATATAGAGAGATTTGTGTTTAGGGGTTTAGAGAGAGAGAGAGAGATATTTTGTGGGTTAGGGTTTTACAGAGAGAGATAAAAATAGTGAGATTGGTGGTTAGGGGTTTAAAGAGAGATAGAGAGACAATGGAGGTTAGTGGTTTAGAGGGGGAGAGAGAGAAATAATGGTTGGGAGTTAAGGGTTTAGAGAGAGAGAGAGAATGGGGGTTAGGGATTCGGAGATGGAGAGGCAGACAAAGGCAAGAATATAAAAAGATAAATTAGGTGTTATGGATTTAGAGAGAGAGAGAGAGAGAGATTTGAGGTAAGGTATTTAGAGAGAGAGATTGAGAGATTTGAGGTTAGGGATTTAGAGAGAGAGAGAGAGATTTATTGGGCGTTACGGGTTTAGAGAGAGAGAGAGGGAGATTGGGGGTTAGGGGTTTAGAGAAAGAAAGAGAGTGAGTTAGTGAGATAGGGAGATATATTGGAGTTTAGGGGCTTAGAGAGAGCGAGAGATTGGGGGATAATAGGCATTTAAAGAGAGAGATAGATCATGGGGAGTGTGGATGGTTAGTTGTGAGAGAGAGAGAGAGAGGGGGGGGGAGGTGTAGGAGGGTGACGAGTGAGATTTTATGGGGGGGGGAGAGAGATAGAGAGATTGTAAGTTAAGGGTTGAGAGAGAGAGAGAGGTTGGAGGTTAGGGGTTTAGAGAGAGATATTTGGGGATACGAGTTTAGACATAGAGGGATTGGGGATTGGGGATTAAGGGTTTACAGAGAGAGAGAGATTGGGATTAGGTGTTTAGAGAGAGAGAGATTGGGATTAGGTGTTTAAAGAGAGAGAGATTGATGGTTAGGGGTATAAAGAGATGGAGAGATAAAAAGGGAAATATTTGGTTTTATTGTCTTAGAGAGAGAGAGAGAGAGAGAGAATGGTGGTTAGGGGTTTAAAGAGAGGGAGAGATAGAAAGGGAAAGATTTGGTTTTATTGGTTTAGAGAGAGAGAGAGATTGGGGGTAAGTGTTGTGTGTGTGTGTGTGTGTGAGAGAGAGAGAGAGAGAGAGATTCGAGGTTAAGGGTTATCATTTAGGTGTTTGGATAGAGAGAGAGAGAGAGAGAGAGAGAGAGAGATTGGTGGTTAGGGGCTATGGGTTTAAACAGAGAGAGATATTAGGCATTAGGGGTTAGGAATTAGGGATTTAGAGAGAGAGAGAGAGATATTGGCAGTTAAGTTTTTAGAGAGAGAGAGATAATGGGTGTTAGGGGTTTAGAGAGAGAGATTGGGGGTTAACGGTTTAGAAAGAGAGTAATTGGGGTTAAGAGTTTAGGGAGAGAAAGAGTTTGGGCATTAGGGGTTTAGACAAAGAGGACAAGGTGACAGTGGTAGAAAGAGGGAAATTGGGGTTTAGGGATTTAGAGAGAGAGAGAGATTTGAGGTTAAGAATTTAGAGAGAGAGAGAGAGAGAGAGAGAGAGAGAGATTGATTGTTAGGGGTTTAGAGAAAGAGAGCGAGATTAGCAGTTAGGGGCTTAGAGAGAGAGAGAGTCAGTGAGTGAGATAGAGAGATATTGGAGGTTAGGGGTTTAGAGAGAGAGAGAGATTGGATTTTATGGTTTTAGAGATAGAGATGGAGAGAGAGAGAGAGAGAGAGAGAGAGAGATTGGAAGATAAGGGTTGATAGAAAGAGAGGTATTGGGCGTTAGGGGTTTAGAGAGAGAGGGAGGGATAAAGAAAGAGGGATATAAAGAGAGAGACTAGGGGTTAGGGATTTAGAGAGAGAGAGAGAGAGAGCTTGGAGATTGCGCATTTAGAGAGAGATTGATTTGGTGTTAGGGGTTTAGACAGAGAGAGAGAGAGAGATTAGGGTTTAGGGATTTAGAGAGAGAGAGAGAGAAATATTGGGGGTTACGGTTTTAGAGAGAAAGATAGATGTAAATAGAGAGATTGGTGGCTATGGATTTAGAGAGGGAGAGAGAGCATGGAGGTTAGGAGTTTATAGAAATAGAGAGGGGAGATTGGGGGTTAGGGATTTAGAGAGAGAGAAAGAAAGAGAGTGATTGGGGGTTAAGGGTTTAGAGAGAGAGAGAGATTGGGTGTTAAGGGTTGCATGAGAGAGAGGTTGGAGGTTAGAGGTTTAAAGAGAGAGATTGGGGGTTATCGGTTTATAGAGAGACACAGAGAGATTGGAGGTTATGGATTTAGAGAGAGAGAGAGAGAGAGAGAGATTGGGTGTTAGTGGTTTACAAAGAGAGACAGATAGAGATTGGGTGTTAGTGGTTTATATAGGGAGACAGAGAGAGAGAGAGGGAGGCAGGGAGGGAGATTGGCGGTTAGGGGTTTAGAGAGAGAGATAGAGAGAGAGAGAGAGAGAGATTCGATGTTAGGGGTATAGAGAGAGAGGAGAGAGATCAATTGGGTGTTAGGGGTTTAGAGAGAGAGACATAGAAAGATAGAGATTCAAGGTAGGGGTTTAGAGAGAGAGAGAATGATGGATAGGGGTTTAGAGAGAGAGACATAGATAGAAAGAGAGTGAGGGTTATGCGTTTAGAGAGAGAGAGAGATAGAAAGAGATTGAGGGTTATGGGTTTAGAGAGAGAGATAGAAAGAGATTGGGGGTCAATAGGGGTTTAGAGAGAGAGAGAGATCATGATGGGAGTGTGGATGGTTTGTGGTGGGGGGTAGAGAGAGATAGAGTGGGGGGAGGCGTAGGAGGATGAGGAGTGGGTTTTTTTGTGGGGGGTAGAGAGAGAGAGAGAGAGAGAGAGAGAGATTGAAGGTTAGGGGTTTAGAGAGATACATACATAAATTGGGGATTAGGAGTTTAGAGAGATATTAGGGGTTAGGAGTTTAGAAAGAGATTGGGAGTTAGGGGTTAGAGAGAGAGAGAGAGATAGGGGGTTAAGGGTTTAAAGAGAGAGAAAGATATCAGGAGCTAGGGATTGCGAGAGAGAGAGAGAGGTTGGAGGTTATGGGTTTAGAGAGAGAGAGAGAGAGAGAGAGAATAGGTGTTAGGGGTTTATAGAGAGAGAGATTGAAGGTTAGGGATTTAGAGAGAGAGAGAGAGAGAAATCAATTCATTGTTATGGGTTTAGAGGGAGACACATATAAATATAGAGGTTTGTGGTTAGTTGTTTAGAGAGTGAGAGAGAGATATTGGAGGTTAGGGGTTTGGAAGTTAGGGGTTTAGAGAGTGAGAGAGAGATATTGGAAGTTAGGGGTTTAGAGAGAGAGACAAAAATATAATGGGTCTTAATAGGGGTTGAGAGAGAGAGAGAGAGAGAGAGAGATTGGAGGTTAGGGTTTAGAGAGAGAGGGTTTGGAAGTTAGGGGTTTAGAGATAGAGAGAGATAGAAAGAGAGGGATTAGGTCTGACGAGTTTAAAGTGAGAAAGAGACATACTTCGATAAGGGGTTAGGAGTTTAGAGAGAGATTAGGATTTAGGATTTTCTAGAGAGATTGGGAGTTAGGGGATTAGAGAGAGACGGAGAGAGGGAGAGAGAGAAATCAGGGTTTATGCATTTGGATAAATAGAGAGAGATATTGGGACTTAGGGGTTATGGGCTTATAGATAGATAGAGAGAGAGAGAGAGAGAGAGAGAGAGGTTAGTTTTTTACAAAGAGATAGATTGGGGGTTAGGGGTTTAGAGATAGATATTGGTGGTCAATATTTTAGAGAGAGATAGAGATGGGAGGTTAGGGGTTTAGAGAGAGAGTGAGAGAGATTTGGGGTTAAGTCTTTAGAGAGAGAGAGATTTCTAGTTAAGGGTTCAGAGAGATAGAGATTAAGGGTTAGGGGTTGAAAGAGAGAGAGATTGGGGATTAGGAGTTTAGAGAGAGAGAAAGATTAGAGGTTAGGGTTTGAGAGAGAGAGAGAGAGATAGAAAGATAGATATTGGGGGGTTAAGGATTTGGAGAGAGAGAAAGATATTGAGGGTTAGAAGTATAGATAGAGAGAGAGAGAGAGAATGGGGGTTAGGGTTTAGGAGTTATGGATTTAGATAGAGAAAGAGAGAGGGAGGTTGGGGGTTAGATATTAGGGGTTTATAGAGAGAAAGACATAGATTGGCGGTTAAGGTTTTAGAGAGAGAAAAAGAGAGATATGGGGTTACACATTGTTATAGTGCATTTTCCTCACAACACACATTTAAATAGAGAGAGAGAGAGACATTAGGGGATAGAGGTTTAAGGAGAGAGAGGGATTGGGGGGTTAAGGGTTTAGAGAGATATATATGGGGTTAGACATTTAGATAGAGAGAGAGAGAGAGAGAGAGAGAGATTAGGGTTTTAGAGAGAGAGAGAGAAAGAGATAGAAAGACAAAAATTGGGGGTTAGGGGTTTATAGAGAGAGAGAGAGAGAGAAATATTTGGTGTTAGGAGTTTAGAGAGAGAGATAGAAAGAGATCGGTTGGGGGTCAAGGGTTGTGTGTGAGAGAGAGAGAGAGAGAGAGAGATTGTTGGTTAAGAGTGATGTGTTAGGGGTTTGGATACAGAGAGAGAGAGAGAGATTTTGGGTTAGGGATTACGAGTTTAGAGAGAGAGATAGAGAAAGGATTATGGGTTAGGGGTTAGGAGTTAGGGATTTAGATAAACAAGGAGATATTGGGGTTTAGGAGTTAGCGCTTTATATAGAGAGATAGATATTGGGGGTTAAGGCTTAGGGATTTTGAGAGATACAGAGAGAGAGAGAGAGAGAGATTGGGGGTAAGGGGTTTAGAGAGAGAGAGTGAGAAATTGAGAGCTAGGGGTTGAGAGAGAGAGAGAGGTGATTGGGGGTTAGGCATTTAGACAAAGAGAGAGAGAGATTAGGGTTAGGGTTTTAGAGGGGGGAGAGGGAGAGATTCGTGGTTAGGAGTTTAGAGAGAGAGAGATAGAGATTGGGGGTTAGGGTTTTAGAGAGAGATAAAATAGTGAGATTTGTGGTTAGAGGTTTAGAGAGAGAGATATAGAGAGAATGGAGGTTAGTGGTTTAGTGGGAGAGAGAGAGAGAGATTGGGGATTAAGGGTTTAGAGAGAGAGATAGTTTGGAGGCTAGGGGTTTAGAGAGAGGGAGAAAATGGGGGTTAGGGATTTAGAGAAAGGGAGAGGGTGAAAGAAGCAAGGATAGAAAGAGAGAAATTGGTAGTTATGGATTTAGAGAGAGAGAGAGAGAGAGAGAGAGATTTGAGGTCAGGTATTTAGAGAGGGAGAGAGAGATTGATATTTTTGAGGTTAGGGATTTAGAGAGAGAGAGATAGAGAGAGATTGGGTGTTAGGGGTTTAGAGAGAGAGAGAGAGAGAGAGATTTGAGGTTAGGGGTTTAGAGAGAGAGAGAGAGATATTGGGGGTTAATAGGGGTTTAGAGAGAGATAGATCATGGGGAGTGTGGATGGTTGGTTATTGGGGGGTAGAGAGTGGGTAGAAGGGGTAGGAGGGTGAGGAGTGGGTGTTTTCGGGGGGGAGAGAGAGAGAGAGAGGTTGTAGGTTAGGGGTTGATGAAGAGAGAGGTTGGATGTTAGGGGTTTAGAGAGATATATTGGGGGATAGGAGTTTAGAGAGAGAGGGGGGATTGGGAGTTAGGAGTTTAGAGAGAGAGAGATATTAGGGTTATGTGTTTATAGAGAGAGAGAGAGAGAGAGAGATTGGGGGTTAGGGGTTCAGAGAGAGAGAGAGAGGGATATTGGTGGTTAGTGGTTTAAAGATAGAGAAATATAGAAAGATAAATATTGGAGGTTAGTAGTTTAGAGAGAGAGATTGGGGTTTGAGAGAGAGAGAGAGAGAAAGAAAGGGAGAGATTGGGGGTTAGGGGTTATGTGTGTGTGTGTCGGAGGGAGAGAGAGAGAGAGAGAGAGAGAGAGAAAGAGAGAGAGAGATTGGGAGTTATATTTTAAGAGAGAGAGAGGTTGGAGGTTACAAGTTTAGATAGAGAGAGAGAGATATATATTAGGTGTTAGGGGTTTAGACACAGAGAGAGAGAGAGCGAGAGAGGGAGAGAGAGAGAGGGAGATTGGGGGTTATGTATTTAGAGAGAGAGAGAGAGAGAGAGAGAGAGAGATTGGGTGTTAGCGGTTTACATAGAGAGACAAAGAGAGATTGGGTGCTAGTGGTTTACATAGAGAGACAAAGAGAGATTGGGTGTTAGCGGTTTAGATAGGGAGACATAGAGAGATTGGGTGTTAGTGGTTTAGATAGGGAGACATAGAGAGAGAGAGAGAGAGGGAGGGAGGGATGGAGAGAGATTCAAGGTTAGGGGTTTAGAGAGAGAGTGAGAGAGAGAGAGAGAGAAAGAGAGAGATCAATTGGGTGTCAGGGGTTTAGAGAGAGAGACATAGAAAAATAGAGATTGAGGGTAGGGGTTTAGAGAGAGAGAGAGAGAGAGATTAGTGGATAGGGGGTTAAAGAAAGTAATATTGCAGGTTAGGGGTTTAGAGAGATAGAGATATAGAAAGAGAGTAAGGGTTATGGATTTAGAGAGATATATAGAAAGAGATTGAAGGTTATGGGTTTAGAGAGAGAGATAAAAAGAGATTGGGGGTCAATAGGGATTTAGAGAGAGAGAGAGAGAGATCACGACGGGACTATGGATGGTTTGTGGTGGGGGGGTAGAGAGAGATAGAGTGGGGGGAGGAGTGGGGTTTTTGGGGGGGGAGAGAGAGAGAGATTGGAGTTTAGGGGTTTAGAGAGAGGGTGTTTGGAATTTAGGGGTTTAGAGAGAGAGATTAGGGGTTAGGGGTTTATATAGAGAGAGAGAGGTGAAAAAAGAGGGATTGGGTCAAATGGGTTTAAAGAGAGAGAGAGAGAGAGAGAGAGATTGGGTGTTGGAGGGTAGAGAGAAAGAAAGATTGGTGGTTAAGGGTTTAGAGAGAGAGAGAGAGAGAGAGATTGGGGGTTAAGGGTTTAGAGAGAGAGAGAGAGAGAGAGAGAATGAGTATTAGGGGTTTATATATATATATATATATATATATATATATATATATATATATATATATATATATAT
This sequence comes from Larix kaempferi, assembly GCA_027924585.1. Taxonomy (NCBI): domain Eukaryota; kingdom Viridiplantae; phylum Streptophyta; class Pinopsida; order Pinales; family Pinaceae; genus Larix; species Larix kaempferi. Next base: position 9,964,752 of record BSBM01001036.1, read on the forward strand.
ATTGGGAGTTAGGGGATTATAGAGAGAGAGAGATTGGAGGTTAGAGATTTAGATAGATAGAGAGAGAGAGAGAGAGAGTTTGGAGGTTAGGGGTATATAGAGAGAGAGATCAATTGGTTGTTAGGTGTTTAGAGGGAAAGACATATAAAGATAGAGATTTATGGTTAGTTGTTGAGAGAGTGAGAGAGAGATATTGGAGGTTTGGGGTTTAGAGAGAGAGGGTTTGGGAGTTAGGGGTTTAGAGAGAGAAAATTAGATTGGGGTCTAGGTGTTTAGAGAGAGAGACAAAAAGAGAATGGGTGTTAATAGGGGTTTAGGGAGAGAGAGAGATTGGAGGTTATGGGTTTAGAGAGAGAGGGTTTGGAAGTTAGGGGTTTAGAGAGAGAGAGAGAGAGAGAGAGAGAGAGAAGGAGAGGGATTAGATATGACGAGTTTAAAGTGAGAAAGAGGCATACATAGATTGGGGTTAGGAGTTTAGAGAGTGATTAGGGGTTAGGATTTTAGAAAGATATTGTGAGTAAAGGGTTTAGAGTGAGAGAGAGAGAGATTGGGGGTAAGGGGTTTAAAGAGAGAGAGAGAGATTGAGGGTTAGGGGCTTAGAGAGAGAGATAGAGGTTGGTGGTTAGGGGTTTAGAGGGAGAGAGATATATTGGGGGTTAGGGTTAAGAGAGAGAGAGAGATGGAGAAAGATTTAGGGATAGAAAGAGAGAGATTAGGGGTTAGGGATTTAGAGAGAGGGGGTGGCGAGAGATTTGAGGTTAGGTATTTAGAGAGAGATATCATTGTGTGTTAGGGGTTTAGAGAGAGAGAGAGAGAGGGAGGACGTGAGTGAGTGGGTGAGAGAGAGAGAGATATTGGAGGTTATGAGTTTAGTGATAGAGAAATCAGTGATTAATAGTGGTTTAGAGAGAGAGAGATAGCAGTGGTAGTGTGGATAGATAGTTGAGGGGGGAGTTAGAGAGAGAGGGAGAGTGGGGGTCAGGACAGTGAGGAGAAAGGGTTTGGGGAGAGAGAGAGAGAGAGAGAGAGAGAGAGAGAGAGATACTAGGGGCTAGGGGTTGAGAGGGAGATAGGTACGAATTTAAGGGTTTAGAGAGAGTGTGTTAGTGAATGGGGGTTAGGCATTTAAGGAGAGAGAGAGGGTCAGGGTTTTAGATATATAGAGAGATTGTTTTTAGGGGTTTATAGAGAGAAAGAGTTTGTGGGTTAGGGTTTACAGAGAGAGATAAAAATAATGAGATTGGTGGTTAGGGGTTTAGAGAGAGGGATATAGAGACCATGGAGGTTAGTGGTTTAGAGGGAGAGAGAGAGAGAGAGAGAGAGAGAGAGAGAGAGAGTGGGGATTAGGGATGTAGAGAGAGAATGGTTGGGAGTTAAGGTTTTAGAGAGAGAGAGAGAAATTTTGGATGCTAAGGGTTTAGAGAGAGAGAGAACGGGGATTAGGAATTCGGAGCAAGAGAGGCAGACAAAGGCAGGGATATAAAAAGAGAAATTAGGTGTTATGGATTTAGAGGGAGAGAGAGAGATTTATGGTAAGTTATTTAGAGAGAGAGAGAGAGATTGAGAGATTTGAGGTTAGGGATTCAGAGAGAGAGAGAGACTGATTGGGCATTATGGGTTTAGAGAGAGAGAGAAAGGGAGATTGGGGGTTAGGGGTTCAGAGAAAGAAAGAAGGTGAGTTAGTGAAACAGGGAGATATATTGGACGTTAGGGGTTTATAGAGAGCGAGGGATTGGGGGATAATAGGCATTTAAAGAGAGAGATAGATCATGGGGAGTCTGGATGTTTAGTTGTGAGGGGGAGAGAGAGAGAGTGGGGTGAGGTGTAGGAGGGTGATGAGTGTGATTTTATCAGGGGGAGAGAGATATAGAGAGATAGAGAGAGGTTTTGGGTTAAGGGTTGAGAGAGAGAGAGAGAGGATGGAGGTTAGGGGTTTAGAGAGAGATATATTGGGGGATAAGAGTTTAGAGAGAAAGGGATTGAAGATTAGGGGTTTAGAGAGAGAGAGAGATTAGGGTTAGGTGTTTAGAGAGAAAGAGAGAGATATTGGGGGTTATGGGTTAAAGAGAGAGGGAGAGAGAGAGAGAGAGATTGGTGGTTAGGGGTTTAAAGAGAGGGAGAGATAGAAAGGGAAATATTTGGTTTTATTGGTTTAGAGAGAGAGAGAGAGATTGGGGGTTAAGGGTTGTGTGTGTGTGTGTGTGTTTGTGTGTGTGAGAGAGAGAGAGAGGGAGAGAGAGAGTGATTGAAGGTTAAGGTTATGAGTTCGGTGTTTGGAGGTTATAGGTTTAGAGAGAGAGAGAGAGATTGGGTATTAGGCTTTAGACACACACACACACACACACACACAGAGAGAGAGAGAGAGAGAGATTGGGGGTTACCAGTTTATAGAGAGAGATAAAGAGATTGGGGGTTATGGATTTAGAGAGAGAGAGAGAGAGATTAGGCGTTAGCGGTTTACATAGAGAGACATAGAGAGATTGGTTGTTAGCGGTTTAGATAGGGAGATAGACAAAGAGGGAGGGAGGGAGATTGGGGGTTAGGGGTTTAGAGAGAGAGAGAGGTTCGATGTTAGGGTTATAGAGAGAGAGAAAGAGAGAGATTGATTGGGTGTTAAGGGTTTAGAGAGAGAGACATAGAAAGATAGAGATTCAGGGTAGGTGTTTAGAGAGAGAGAGAGTTTGGAGGATAGGGGTTTAGAGAAAGTAATATTGGAGGTTAGGGGTTGAGAGAGAGAGAGGGAGATAAAAAGAGAGGGAGGGTTATGGGTTTAGAGAGAGAGAGATAGGAAGAGATTGATGGTTATGGGTTTAGAGAGAGATATACAAAGAGATTTTGGGTCAATAAGGGTTTAGGGAGAGAGAGAGAGATCACAACGGGAGTGTGGATGGTTTTTGGTGGGGGGTAGAGAGAGATAGACTGAGGGGAGGAGTAGGAGGGTGAGGAGTGGGTTTTTTTGGGGGGGAGAGAGAGAGAGAGAGAGATTGGAGGTTAGGGGTTTAGAGAGAGGGGATTTGGAAGTTAGGGGTTTAGAGAGAGAGATTAGGGGTTAGTGGTTTAGAGAGAGACGTGAAAAGAGAGGGATTGGGTCTAATGGGTTTAAAGAGAGAGGGATACATACATAAATTGGGGATTAGGAGTTTAGAGAGAGATTAGGGATTAGGAGTTTAGAGAGAGATTGGGAGTTAGGGGTTTAGAAGGAGAGATAAAAATATTGGGGGTTAGGCATTTAGATACATAGAGAGAGAGAGAGAGAGAGATTGTTGCTTAGGGGTTCCTGGTTTATATATAGATATATATATATATATATATATAGAGAGAGAGAGAGAGAGAGAGTTGGGGGTAGAGAGAGAGACATATTAGGGGTTGGGAGTTAAGGCTTTAGATAGAGAGAGAGAGATATTGGGGGTTAGGGATTAGGTGTTTAGAGAGAGATTTGGGTTTAAGGTTTAGAGAGAGAGATATGGGGTTAGACACTTAGAGAGAGAGAGAGAGAGAGAGAGAGAGAGATTGGGGGTTAAGGGTTTAGAGAGAGAGAGAGAGAGAGATGGGGAGCTAGGGGTTGTGAGAGAGAGAGAGAGGTTGGAGGCTAGGGGTATATAGAGGAAGAAAGAGAGAGAGAATAGGTGTTAAGGTTTTATATATATATATATTGGGATTTACAGAGAGAGAGATTGGAGGTTAGGGATTTAGAGAGAGAGAGAGAGAGATTGGAGGTTAGGGGTATAGAGAGAGAGAGAGAGAGAGAGAGAGAGATCAATTGGTTGGTAGGGTTTTAGAATGAGAGACATATGAATATAGAGATTTGTGGTTAGTTGTTTAGAGTGTGAGAGAGATATATTGGAGGTTAAGGGTTTAGAGAGAGAGGGTTTGCAAGTTTAAAGTGAGAAAGAGACATACATAGATTGGGGGTTATGAATTTAGAGAGAGATTAGGGGTTAGGATTTTAAGGAGAGATTGGGAGTTAGGGGTTTAGAGAGAGAGAGAGAGAGAGAGAAATTGGGGGTTAGGCGTTTGGATAAATAGAGAGAGATATTGGGGCTTAGGGGTTACAGGTTTATAGATAGAGAGAGAGAGAGAGAGAGAGAGAGAGAGGTTAGTTGTTTACAAAGAGAGAGATTGGGGGTTAGGGGTTTAGATAGAGAGATTGGTGGTCAATATTTTAGAGAGAGATAGAGATGGGAGGTTAGGGGTTTAGAGAGAGAGTGAGATATTGCTAGTTAAGGGTTCAGAGAGACAAAGATTAAGGGTTTGGGGTTGAAAAAGAGAGAGATTGGGGATTATGGGTTTAGAGAGAGAGATTGGAGGTTAGGGTTTGAGAGAGAGAAAGATAGAAATATAGATATTGGGGGGGGTTAAGGATTTAGAGAGAGAGAGAGAGATATTGAGGGTTGGAGGTATATATAGAGAGAGAGATTCAGAGTTAGGGTTTAGGAGTTATGTATTTAGATAGTGAAAGAGAGAGGGAGGTTGGGGGTTAGAGATTAGGGGTTTAGAGAGAGAGAGAGAGAGATTGGGGATTAAGGTTCTAGAGAGAGAAAAAGACAGATATGGGGTTACACATTTAAATAGTGAGAGAGAGATTAGAGGATATGGGTTTAGGGAGACAGAGGGATTGGGGGTTAGATATTTAGAGAAAGAGAGAGAGAGATTAGAGGTTAGGGGTTTAGAGAGAAAGAGATACAAAGACGGAAATTAGGGGTTAGAGGTTTCGAGAGAGAGAGAGAGAGAGAGATTAGAGGTTAGGGGTTTAGAGAGAGAGAGAAAAAAAAGATACAAGGACAGAAATTGGGGGTTAAGGGTTTAGAGAGAGAGAGAGAGATTAGAGGTTATGGGTTTAGAGAGAGAGAGAAAAAAAGATACAAAGACGAAAATTGGGGGTTAAGGGTTTAGAGAGAGAGAGAGAGAGAGATATTTTTTGTTAGGGGTTTAGAGAGAGAGATAGAAAGAGATAGGTTGGGGGTCAAGGGTTGTGAGAGAGAGAGAGAGAAAGATTGTTGGTTCAGAGTTATGTGTTAGGGGTTTGGATAGAGAGAGAGAGAGATTTTGGGTTAGGCATTAGGGGTTTAAAGAGAGAGATAGAGAAAGGATTATGGGTTAGGGGTTAGGAGTTAGGGCTTTATATAGAGAATGAGATATTGGGGGTTAGGAGTTAGGAGTTATCGCTTTAGATAGAGAGATAGATATTGGGGGTTAGGGATTAGGGATTTTGAGAGAGAGAGAGAGAGAGACATAAATTGGGGATTAGGAGTTTAGAGAGAGATTAGGGGTTAGGAATTTAGAAAGAGATTGGGAGTTAGGGGTTAGAGAGAGAGAGAGAGATTGGGGGTTAAGGGTTTAAAGAGAGAGAGATCTCAGGAGCTAGGGATTGCGAGAGAGAGGTTGGAGGTTATGGGTTTAGAGAGAGAGAGAGAGAGAGAGAATAGGTGTTAGGGGTTTATAGAGAGAGAGAGATTGAAGGTTAGGGATTTAGAGAGAGAGAGAGAGAGATCAATTCGTTGTTATGGGTTTAGAGGGAGAGACATATAAAGATAGAGGTTTTTGGTTAGCTGTTTAGAGAGTGAGAGAGAGACATTGGAGGTTAGGGGTTTAGAGAGAGAGGGTTTGGAAGTTAGGGGTTTAGAGAGAGAAAGAGAGTTAGATTGGGGTCTAGGTGTTTAGAGAGAGAGACAAAAGGAGAATGGGTGTTAATAGGGGTTTAGAGAGAGAGAGAGAGATTGGAGGTTAGGGGTTTAGAGAGAGAGGGTTTGGAAGTTAGGGGTTTAGAGAGAGAGAGAGAGAAAGAGAGGGATTAGGTCTGACGAGTTTAAAGTGAGAAAGAGACATACCTAGAATGGGGGTTAGGATTTTAGAGAGAGATTAGGCTTTAGGATTTTATAGAGAGATTGGGAGTTAGGGGTTTAGAGAGAGACAAAGAGAGGGAGATAGAGAAATCGGGGTTTATGCATTTGGAAAAATAGAGAGAGATATTGGGACTTCGGGGTTACGGGTTTATAGATAGATAGATAGAGAGAGAGAGAGGTTAGTTGTTTACAAAAAGAGAGATTGGGGGTTAGGGGTTTCAAGATAGATATTGGTGGTCAATATTTTAGAGAGAGATAGAGATGAGAGGTTAGGGGTTTAGAGAGAGAGTGAGAGAGATTTGGGGTTAAGTCTTGAGAGAGAGAGAGACTTCTAGTTAAGGGTTCAGAGAGACAGAGATTAAGGGTTTGGGGTTGAAAGAGAGAGAGAGAGATTGGGGATTAGGGGTTTAGAGAGAGAGAGATATTGGAGGTTAGGGTTTGAGAGAGAGAGAGATAGAAAGATAGATATTGGGGGGATTAAGGATTAGGAGAGAGAAAAAGATATTGAGGGTTAGAAGTATAGAGAGAGAGAGAGATTGGGTGTTAGGGTTTAGGAGTTATGGATTTAGATAGAGAAAGAGAGAGGGAGGTTGGGGGTTAGATATTAGGGTTTTAGAGAGAGAAAGACAGAGATTGGGGGTTAAGGTTTTAGAGAGAGAAAAAGAGAGATATGGGGTTACACATTTAAATAGAGAGAGAGAGAGAGAGAGAGAGATTAGGGGATATAGGTTTAGGGAGAGAGAGGGATTGGGGGTTAAGGTTTTAGAGAGAGATATATGGGGTTAGACATTTAGATAGAGAGAGAGAGAGAGAGAGAGAGAGAGATTAGAGGTTAGGGGTTTAGAGAGAGAGAGAGAAGGAGATAGAAAGAAAGAAATTGGGGGTTAGGGGTTTATAGAGAGATATTTGGTGTTAGGGGTTTAGAGAGAGAGACAGAAAGAGATAGGTTGGGGGTCAAGGGTTGTGTGTGAGAGAGAGAGAGATAGAGAAAGGATTATGGGTTAGGGGTTAGTAGTTAGGTATTTAGATAGAAAAGGAGATATTGGGGTTTAGGAGTTAGCACTTTATATAGAGAGATAGATATTGGGGGTTAAGGCTTAGGTATTTTGAGAGATACAAAGAGAGAGAGAGAGAGAGAGAGAGAGAGAGATTGGGGGTAAGGGGTTTAGAGAGAGAGAGTGAGAAATTGAGAGCTAGGGGTTGAGAGAGAGAGAGGTGATTGGGGGTTTAGAGAGAGAGAGAGAATGGTGGATAGGGGTTTAGAGAGAGAGACAGAGATAGAAAGAGAGTGAGGGTTATGCGTTTAAAGAGAGAGAGAGATAGAAAGATATTGAGGGTTATGGGTTTAGAGAGAGAGATAGAAAGAGATTGGGGGTCAATAGGGGTTTAGAGAGAGAGAGAGAGAGATCATGACGGGAGTGTGGATGGTTTGTGGTGGGGGGTAGAGAGAGACAGAGTGGGGGGAGGAGTAGGAGGGTGAGGAGTGGGTTTTTTTGTGGGGGATAGAGAGAGAGAGAGAGAGAGAGAGAGAGAGAGATTGGAGGTTAGTGGTTTAAAGAGATACATACATAAATTGGGGATTAGGAGTTTAGAGAGAGATTAGGGGTTAGGAGTTTAGAAAGAGATTGGGAGTTAGGGGTCAGAGAGAGAGAGAGAGAGATTGGGGGTTAAGGGTTTAAAGAGAGAGAGATATCAGGAGCTAGGGATTGCGAGAGAGAGAGATTGGGGGTTAAGGGTTTAAAGAGAGAGAGATATCAGGAGCTAGGGATTGCGAGAGAGAGAGAGAGAGGTTGGAGGTTATGGGTTTAGAGAGAGAGAGAGAGAGAAGAGGTGTTAGGGGTTTATATATATATATATTGGGAGTTAGGGGTTTATAAAGAGAGAGAGATTGAAGGTTAGGGATTTAGATAGAGAGAGAGAGAGAGAGAGAGGTTGGAGGTTAGGGGTTTGAAAGTTAGGGGTTTAGAGAGAGAAAGAGAGTTAGATTGGGGTCTAGGTGTTTATAGAGAGAGACAAAAAGAGAATGGATCTTAATAGGGGTTTAGAGAGAGAGAGTGAGAGAGAGAGAGAGAAAGAGAAGGATTAGGTCTGACAAGTTTAAAGTGAGAAAGATACATACTTCGATTGGGTGTTAGGAGTTTAGAGAGATATTAGGCTTTGGTATTTTATAGAGAGATTGGTAGTTAGGGGTTTAGAGAGAGACAGAGAGAGGGAGAGAGAGAAATCAGGGTTTATGCATTTGGATAAAGAGAGAGAGATATTGGGACTTAGGGGTTACAGGTTTATAGAGAGAGAGAGAGAGAGAGGTTAGTTTTTTACAAAGAGAGAGATTGGGGGTTAGGGGTTTAGAGATAGGTATTGGTGGTCAATATTTTAAAGAGAGATAGAGATGGGAGGTTAAGAGTTTAGAGAGAGAGTGAGAGAGATTTGGGGTTAAGTCTTTAGAGAGAGAGAGATTTCTAGTTAAGGGTTCAGAGAGAGAGATTAAGGGTTTGGGGTTGAAAGAGAGAGAGATTGGGGATTAGGGGTTTAGAGAGAGAGAGAGATTGGAGGTTAGGGTTTGAGAGAGAGAGAGATAGAAAGATAGATATTGGGGGGTTAAGGATTTGGAGAGAGAAAAAGATATTGATGGTTACAAGTATAGATAGAGAGAGAGATTGGGGGTTAGGGTTTAAGAGTTATGGATTTAGATAGAGAAAGAGAGAGGGAGGTTGGGGATTAGATATTAGGGGCTTAGAGAGAGAAAGACATAGATTGGGGGTTAAGGTTTTAGAGAGAGAAAAAGAGAGATATGGGGTTACACATTTAAATAGAGAGAGAGAGAGAGATTAGGTGATAGAGGTTTAGGGAGAGAGAGGGATTGGGGGTTAAGGATTTAGAGAGATATATATGGGGTTAGACATTTAGAGAGAGAGAGAGAAAGAGATAGAAAGACAGAAATTGGGGGTTAGGGGTTTATAGAGAGAGAGAGAAATATTTGGTGTTAGGGGTTTAGAGAGAGAGATAGAAAGAGATAGGTTGGGGGTCAAGGGTTGTGAGAGAGAGAGAGAGAGAGAGAGAGATTATTGGTTAAGAGTTATGTGTTAGGGGTTTGGATAGATAGATAGATATATAGAGAGAGAGAGATTTTGGGTTAGGGATTAGGGGTTTAGAGAGAGAGATAGATAAAGGAATACGGGTTAGGGGTTAGGAATTAGGGATTTAGATAGAGAAGGAGATATTGGGGTTTAGGAGTTAGGAGTTAGCGCTTTATATAGAGAGATAAATATTGGGGGTTAAGGCTTAGGGATTTTGAGAGATACAGAGAGAGAGAGAGAGAGAGAGAGAGAGAGATATTGGGGGTAAGGGGTTTAAAGAGAGAGTGAGAAATTGAGAGATAGGGCTTGAGAGAGAGAGAGGTGATTGGGGGTTAGGCAATTAGACAGAGAGAGAGAGAGATTAGGGTTAGGGTTTTAGAGGGGGGAGAGGGAGAGATTCGTGGTTAGGAATTTAGAGAGAGACAGATAGAGATTGGGGGTTAGGGTTTTAGAGAGAGATAAAAATAGTGAGATTTGTGGTTAGAGGTTTAGAGAGAGAGATATAGAGAGAATGGAGGTTAGTGGTTTAGTGGGAGAGAGAGAGAGAGATTGGGGGTTAGGTGTTTACAGAGAGAATGGTTGGGGGTTAAGGGTTTAGAGAGAGAGATAGTTTGGAGGCTAGGGGTTTAGTGAGAAGGAGAAAATGGGGGTTAGGGGTTTAGAGAAAGGGAGAGGGTGAGAGAAGAAGGGATAGAAAGAGAGAAATTAGTAGTTACGGATATATATATATAGAGAGAGAGAGAGAGATATTTGAGGTCAGGTATTTAGAGAGGGAGAGAGAGATTGATATTTTTGAGGTTATGGATTTAGAGAGAGAGAGAGAGAAATTGGGTGTTAGGGGTTTAGAGAGAGAGAGAGAGAGAGAGAGAGAGAGAGAGAGAGAGATTAGGGGTTAATAGGGGTTTAGAGAGAGATAGATCATGGGGAGTGTGGATGGTTAGTTATTGGGGGGTAGAGAGTGGGTGGAAGGGGTAGGAGGGTGAGGAGTGGGTGTTTCCATGGGGGAGAGAGAGAGAGAGAGAGAGGTTGTAGGTTAGGGGTTGATGAAGAGAGAGGTTGGATGTTAGGGGTTTAGAGAGATATATTGGGGGATATGAGTTTAGAGGGAGAGGGGGGATCGGGGGTTAGGAGTTTAGAGAGAGAGAGAGAGATTGAGGGTTATGTGTTTATAGAGAGAGAGAGAGAGATTGGGGGTCAGGGGTTCAGAGAGAGAGAGAGGGAGATTGGTGGTTAGGGGTTTAAAGAGAGAGAAATATAGAAAGATAAATATTGGAGGTTAGTAGTTTAGAGAGAGAGATTGGGGTTTGAGAGAGAGAGAAAGAGAATGAAATGGAGAGATTGGGGATTAGGGGTTATGCGTGTGTGTGTGTCGAAGAGAGAGAGAGAGAGATTGGGGGTTATATTTTAAGAGAGAGAGAGAGGTTGGAGGTTACAAGTTTAGATAGAGAGAGATATATATTAGGTGTTAGGGGTTTAGACACAAAGGGAGAGAGAGAGAGGGAGATTGGGGGTTATGTATTTAGAGAGAGAGAGAGAGAGAGAGGGATTGGGTGTTAGCGGTTTACATAGAGAGACAAAGAGAGATTGGGTGTTAGTGGTTTAGATAGGGAGACATAGAGAGAGAGAGAGGGAGGGAGGGAGGGAGACTCAAGGTTAGGGGTTTAGAGAGAGAGTGAGAGAGAGAGAGATTCGATGTTAAGGGTATTGAGAGAGAGGAAGAGAGAGATCGATTGGGTGTAAGGGGTTTAGAGAGAGAGACATAGAAAAATAGAGATTGAGGGTAGGGGTTTAGAGAGAGAGAGATTGGTGGATAGGGGGTTAGAGAAAGTAAGATTGGAGTTTAGGGGTTTAGAGAGATAAAGATATAGAAAGAGAGTGAGGGTTACGGATTTAGAGAGATATATAGAAAGAGATTGAGGGTTGTGGGTTTAAAGAGAGAGATAGAAAGAGATTGGGGGTCAATAGGGGTTTAGAGAGAGAGAGAGATCACAACGAGACTATGGATGGTTTGTGGTGGGGGGTAGAGAGAGATAGAGTGGGGGGAGGAGTAGTAGGGTGAGGAGTGGGGTTTTTTGGGGGGGAGAGAGAGAGAAAGAGATTGGAGTTTAGGGGTTTAGAGAGAGGGAGTTTGGAATTTAGGGGTTTAGAGAGAGATTAGGGGTTAGGGGTTTATATAGAGAGAGAGGTGAAAAGAGAGGGATTGGGTCTAATGGGTTTAGAGAGAGAGAGAGAGATACAAAATTTGGGGATTAGGAGTTTAGAGAGATATTAGGGGTTAAGAGTTTAGAGAGAGATTGGGAATTAGGGGTTTAGGGATTTAGATGCATAGAGAGAGAGAGAGAGAGATATTGGTACTTAGGGGTTCCTGGTTTATATATATATATATATATATATATATAGAGAGAGAGAGAGAGGGGGGGGGTTGCGAGGGAGAGAGGTTGGAGGTTAGGGGTTTAGAGAGAGAGAGAGGGAGAGAATGAGTGTTAGGGGTTTATATATATATATTGGGAGTTAGGGGATTATAGAGAGAGAGAGATTGGAGGTTAGATATTTAGATAGAGAGAGAGAGAGAGAGAGAGTTTGGAGGTTAGGGGTATATAGAGAGAGAGATCAATTGGTTGTTAGGGGTTTAGAGGGAGAGACATATAAAGATAGATATTTGTGGTTAGTTGTTGAGAGAGTGAGAGAGAGAGATATTGGAGGTTTGGGGTTTAGAGAGAGAGGGTTTGGGAGTTAGGGGTTTAAAGAGAGAGAATTAGATTAGGGTCTAGGTGTTTAGAGAGAGAGACAAAAAGAGAATGGGTGTTAATAGGGGTTTAGGGAGAGAGAGAGATTGGAGGTTATGGGTTTAGAGAGAGAGGGTTTGGAAGTTAGGGGTTTAGAGAGAGAGAGAGAAGGAGAGAGATTAGGTCTGACGAGTTTAAAGTGAGAAAGAGGCATACATAGATTGGGGTTAGGATTTTAGAGAACGATTAGGGGTTAGGATTTTAGAGAGATATTGTGAGTAAAGGGTTTAGAGTGAGAGAGAGAGAGAGATTGGGGGTAAGGGGTTTAGAGAGAGAGAGAGAGAGAGATTGAGGGTTAGGGGTTTAGAGAGAGAGATAGAGGTTGGTGGTTAGGGGTTTAGAGGGGGAGAGATATATTGGGGGTTAGGGTTAAGAGAGAGAGAGAGAGAGATTAGGGGTTAGGGATTTAGAGAGAGGGGGTGGCAATAGATTTGAGGTTAGGTATTTAGAGAGAGATATCATTGTGTGTTAGGGGTTTAGAGAGAGAGAGAGAGGACGTGAGTGAGTGGGTGAGAGAGAGATATATTGGAGGTTATGAGTTTAGTGATAGAGAAATCAGTGATTAATAGTGGTTTAGAGAGAGAGAGATAGCAGTGGTAGTGTGGATAGATAGTTGAGGGGGGAGTTAGAGAGAGAGGGAGAGTGGGGGGTAGGACGATGAGGAGTAAGGGTTTGGGGAGAGAGAGAGAGATTAGGGGCTAGGGGTTGAGAGAGAGATATGTACAAATTTAAGGGTTTAGAGAGAGAGTGTTAGTGAATGGGGTTTAGGCATTTAAGGAGAGAGAGAGAGAGAGAGAGAGAGAGAGAGAGAGAGATTGGGGGTTAGGGTTTTAGATATATAGAGAGTTTTTTTTTAGGGGTTTAGAGAGAGAAAGAGTTTGTGGGTTAGGGTTTTACAAAGAGAGATAAAAATAGTGAGATTGGTGGTTAGGGGTTTAAAGAGAGGGATATAGAGACAATGGAGGTTAGTGGTTTAGAGAGAGAGAGAGAGAGAGAGATTGGGGATTAGGGGTTTAGAGAGAGAATGGTTGGGAGTTAAGGTTTTAGAGAGAGAGAAAGAGAGAGAAAGAGAGAGAGAAATTTTGGATGCTAAGGGTTTAGAGAGAGAGAGAATGGGGATGAGGGATTCAGAGCAAGAGAGGCAAACAAAGGGAGGGATATAAAAGAGAAATTAGGTCTTATGGATTTAGAGGGAGAGAGAGAGATTTGTGGTAAGGTATTTAGAGAGAGAGAGAGAGATTGAAAGATTTGAGGTTAGGGATTCAGAGAGAGAGAGATTGATTGGGCGTTATGGGTTTACAGAGAGAGAAAGGGAGATTGGGGGTTAGGGGTTCAGAGAAAGAAAGAGAGTGAGTTAGTGAGACAGGGAGAGATATTGGACGTTAGGGGTTTATAGAGAGCAAGGGATTGGGGGATAATATGCATTTAAAGAGAGAGATAGATCATGGGAAGTCTGGATGTTTAGTTGTGAGGGGGAGAGAGAGAGAGTGGGGGCAGGTGTAGGAGGGTCATAAGTGGGATTTTATGGGGGGGAGAGATAGATAGAGAGATAGAGAGAGGTTTTAGGTTAAAGGTTGAGAGAGAGAGAGGATGTAGGTTAGGGGTTTAGAGAGAGATATATTGGGGGATAAAAGTTTAGAGAGAGAGGGATTGAGGATTAGGGGTTTAGAGAGAGAGAGAGAGAGATTGGGGTTAAGTGTTTAGAGAGAAAGAGAGAGAGATTGGGGGTTATGGGTTTAGAGAGAGAAGGAGAGACAGGGAGAGATTAATGGTTAGGGTTTTAAAGAGAGGGAGAGATAGACAAGGAAATATTTGGTTTTATTGGTTTAGAGAGAGAGAGAGAGAGATTAGGGGTTAGCGGTTGTGTGTGTGTGTGTTTGTGTGTGTGAGAGAGAGAAAGGGAGAGAGAGAGTGATTGAAGGTTAAGGTTATGAGTCCGGTGTTTGGAGGTTATAGGTTTAGAGAGAGTGAGAGAGAGATTGGGTATTAGGGTTTAAACACGGAGAGAGAGAGAGAGAGAGAGATTGGGGGTTACCAGTTTATAGAGAGAGACAGAGAGATTGGGGGTTATGGATTTAGAGAGAGAGAGAGAGAGAGAGATTAGGCGTTAGCGGTTTACATAGAGAGACATATAGAGATTGGCTCTTAGTGGTTTAGATAGGGAGACAGAGAGAGAGGGAGGGAGGGAGATTGGGGGTTAGGGGTTTAGAGAGAGAGAGAGAGGGAGGGACGGAGATTGGGGGTTAGGGGTTTAGAGAGAGAGAGAGAGGTTCGATGTTAGGGTTATAGAGAGAGAGAAAGAGAGAGAGATCGATTGGGTGTTAAGGGTTTAGAGAGAGAGATATAGAAAGATAGAGCTTCAGGGTAGGGGTTTAGAGAGAGAGAGATTGGAGGATAGGGGTTTAGAGAAAGTAATATTGGAGGTTAGGGCTTTAGAGAGAGAGAGGGAGATAAAAAGAGAGTGAGGGTTATGGGTTTAGAGAGAGAGAGAGATAGGAAGAGATTGATGGTTATGGGTTTAGAGAGAGATATAGAAAGAGATTTTGGGTCAATAGGGGTTTAGGGAGAGAGAGAGATCACAATGGGAGTGTGGATGGTTTTTGGTGGGGGGTAGAGAGAGATAGAATGGGGGGAGGACTAGGAGGGTGAGGAGTGGGTTTTTTTTTGGGGGGGGGAGAGAGAGAGAGAGATTGGAGGTTGGGGGTTTAGAGAGAGGGGGTTTGGAAGTTATGGGTTTAGAGAGAGAGATTAGGGGTTAGTGGTTTAGAGAGAGAGAGGTGAAAATAGAGGGATTGAGTCTAATGGGTTTAAAGAGAGAGGGATACATACATAAATTGGGGATTAGGAGTTTAGAGAGAGATTAGGGGTTATGAGTTTAGAGAGATATTGGGAGTTAGGAGTTTAGAAGGAGAGATAAAAATATTGGGGGTTAGGAATTTAGATACATAGAGAGAGAGAGAGAGAGATATTGTTGCTTAGGGGTTCCTGGTTTATATATAGATATATATAGAGAGAGGGATTGAGTGTTGGGGGTAGAGAGAGAGATATTGGGGGTTAGTGGTTAGGAGTTAGGGCTTTAGATAGAGAGAGAGAGATATTGGGGGTTAGGGATTAGGTGTTTAGAGAGAGATTTGGGTTTAAGGTTTAGAGAGAGAGATATGGGGTTGGACATTTAGAGAGAGAGAGATTGGGGGTTAAGGGTTTAGAGAGAGAGAGATATGGGGAGCTAGGGGTTGCGAGAGAGAGAGAGGTTGGAGGATAGGGGCATAGAGAGGGAGAAAGAGAGAGAGAATAGGTGTTAGGGTTATATATATATATATATTGGGATTTACAGAGAGAGAGATTGGAGGTTAGGTATTTAGAGAGAGAGAGATTGGAAGTTATTGGTATAGAGAGAGAGAGAGATCAATTGGTTGTTAGGGGCTTAGAGTGAGAGACATATAAAGATAGAGGTTTGTGGTTAGTTGTTTAGAGTGTGAGAGAGAGATATTGGAGGTTAGGGGTTTAGAGAGAGAGGGTTTGGAAGTTAGGGTTTTAGGGAGAGAGAGAGAGAGTTAGATTGGGGCCTAGGTGTTTAGAGAGAAAGACAAAAAGAGAATGGGTGTTAATAGGGGTTTAGAGAGAGAGAAGAGATTGGAGGTTAGGGGTTTAGAGAGAGAGGATTTGGAAGTTAGGGATTTAGAGAGAGAGAGAGAGAGAAAGAGAGGGTTTAGTTCTGGCAAGTTTAAAGTGAGAAAGAGACATACATAGATTGGGGTTATGAATTTAGAGAGAGATTATGGGTTAGGATTTTAGAGAGAGATTGGGAGTTAGGGGTTTAGAAGGAGAGAGAGAGAGAGAGAGAGAAATTGGGGGTTAGGCATTTGGATAAATAAAGAGAGATATTGGGGCTTAGGGGTTACATGTTTATAGATAGATAGAGAGAGAGAGAGAGAGAGAGAGAGAGAGAGAGGTTAGTTGTTTACAAAGAGAGAGATTGGGGGTTAGGGGTTTAGATAGAGAGATTGGTAGTCAATATTTTAGAGAGAGATAGAGATGGGAGGTTAGGGGTTTAGAGAGAGAGAGTGAGAGATTGCTAGTTAGGGGTTCATAGAGACAGAGATTAAGGGTTTGGGGTTGAAAGAGAGAGAAATTGGGGATTATGGGTTTAGAGAGAGAGATTGGAGGTTAGGGTTTGAGAGAGAAAGATAGAAAGATAGATATTGGGGGGGTTAAGGATTTAGAGAGAGAGAGAGATATTGAGGGTTGGAGGTATAGAGAGAGAGAGAGAGATTCAGGGGGTTAGGGTTTAGGAGTTATGGATTTAGATAGTGAAAGAGAGAGGGAGGTTGGGGGTTAGAGATTAGGGGTTTAGAGAGAGAGAGAGAGAGAGATTGGGGGTTAAGGTTCTAGAGAGAGAAAAAGAGAGATATGGGGTTACATATTTAAATAGTGAGAGAGATTAGAGGATAGAGGTTTAGGGAGAGAGAGAGGGATTGGGGATAAGACATTTAGAGAGAGAGAGAGGTTAGGGGTTTAGAGAGAGAGAGAGAAAGAGATACAAAGATAGAAATTAGGGGTTAGGGGTTTAGAGAGAGAGAGAGAGAGAGATTAGAGGTTAGGGGTTTAGAGAGAGAGAGGGAGAAAAAGATACAAAGATGAAAATTGGGGGTTAGGGGTTTAGAGAGAGAGAGAGAGAGATTTGGTGTTAGGGGTTTAGAGAGAGAGATAGAAAGAGATAGGTTGGGGATCAAGGGTTGTGAGAGAGAGAGAGGGATTGTTGGTTAAGAGTTTATGTGTCAGGGGTTTGGAGAGAGAGAGAGAGAGAGAGAGAGAGAGAGAGAGAGAGATTTTGGGTTAGGCACTAGGGGTTTAAAGAGAGAAACAGAGAAATGATTACGAGTTAGGGGTTAGGAGTTAGGGCTTTAGATAGAGAATGAGATATTGGGGGTTATGAGTTAGGAGTTATCGCTTTAGATAGAGAGATAGATATTGGGGGTTAGGGATTAGGGATTTTGAGAGATACAAAGAGAGAGAGAGAGGGAGAGGGGTTTAGAGAGAGAGAGTGAGAAATTGAGAGCCAGGGGTTGAGAGAGAGAGAGGTGATTGGGGGTTAGACATTTAGACAAAGAGATAGATTGGGGGTTAGGGTTTTAGAGGGGGAGAGAGAGATATATTTGTGGTTAGGAGTTTAGAGAGAGAGATAGAGATTGGGGGTTAGGGTTTTAGAGAGAGATAAAAATAGTGAGATTGGTGGTTAGAGGTTTAGAGAGAGAGATAGAGAGAGAATGGAGGTTAGTGGTTTAGTGGGAGAGAGAGAGAGAGAGAGAGAGAGAGAGATTAAGGGTTAGGTGTTTAGAGATAGAATGGTTGAGGGTTAAGGGTTTAGAGAGAGAGAGAGTTTTGGAGGCTAGGGGTTTAGAGAGAGGGAGAAAATGGGGGTTAGGGATTTAGAGAGAGGGAAAGGGTGAAAGAGGTAGGGATAAAAAGAGAGAAATTGGGTGTTACGGATTTAGAGAGAGAGAGAGAGAGAGATTTGAGGTCAAGTATTTAGAGAGGGAGAGATAGATTGAGATATTTGAGGTTAGGGATTTAGAGAAAGAGAGGGAGATTGGGTGTTAGGGGTTTAGAGAGAGATTGAGAGAGAGAGAGAGAAATTGGGAGATTTGAGGTTAGGGATTTAGAGAAAGAGAGAGAGATTGGGTGTTAGGGGTTTAGAGAGAGAGAGAGATAGATCACGGGGAGTGTGGATGGTTAGTTATGGGGGGGGGGGAGAGAGTGGGTGGAAGAGGTAGCAGGGTGAGAAGTGGGTGTTTGCGGGGAGAGAGAGAGAGAGAGAGAGAGAGAGGGGGTTGTAGGTTAGGGGTTGACAAAGAGAGAGGTTGGATGTTAGGGGTTTAGAGAGAGAGAGAGAGATTGGGGGTTAGGGGTTAGGAATTAGGGCTTTAGATAGACAGAGAGATTGGGGGTTAGGGGTTAGGAATTATGGCTTTAGATAGACAGAGAGATTGGGGGTTAGGGGTTTAGAGAGAGAGAGAGATTGAGGTTTAGGTATTTAGGGATTTAGATTGAGAAGTAGGTGTTTGGGGAGAGAGAGGGAGAGAGATTGGGGGTTATGTGTTGAGAGAGAGAGAGAGAGAGGTTGGAAGTTATAGGTTTAGATAGAGAGAGAGAGAGATTGGGTGTTAGAGGTTTAGAGAGAGAGAGAGAGAGAGAGAGAGATTGGGGGTTATCGATTTAGAGAGAGAGAGAGAGATTGGATGTTAGTGGTCTACATAGAGAGAGAGAGAGAGATTGGGTGTTAGTGGTCTAGATAGGGAGACAGAGAGAGAAAGATAAAGAGAGAGGGAGGTAGGGAGAGAGATTGGAGGTTAGGGGTTTAGAGAGAGAGAGAGAGTGAGAGAGAGAGAGAGAGAGATTCGATGTTAGGGGTAGAGAGAGAGAGAGATCGATTAGGTGTTATGGGTTTAGAGAGAGAGAGACATAGAAAAATAGAGATTGAGGGTAGGGGTTTAGAGAAAGTAAGATTGGAGGTTAGGGGTTTAGAGAGATAGAGAGATAGAAAGAGAGTGAGAGTTATGGGTTTAGAGAGAGAGATATAGAAAGAGATTGAGGGTTATGGGTTTAGATAGAGATATAGAAAGATATTGGGTTTCAATAGGGGCTTAGAGAGAGAGAGAGATCACGACGGGAGTGTGAATGGTTTGTGGTGGAGGGTAGAGAGAGATAAAGTGGGGGGAGGAGTAGGAGGGTGAGGAGTAAGGTTTTTTTGGGGGGAGAGAGGGAGATTGGAGTTTAGGGGTTTAGAGGGAGGGGGTTTGGAAGTTAGGGGTTTAGAGAGAGAGAGAGGTGAAAATAGAGGGATTGGGTCTAATGGGTTTAACGAGAGAGAGAGAGAGAGAGAGAGAGAGAGAGAAATTGGGGATTAGGAGTTTAGAGAGATATTAGGGGTTAGAAGTGTAGAGAGAGATTGGTTGGTTAGGGGTTTAGAAGGAGAGATAAAAAGGTTGGGGGTTAGGAATTTAGATGGATAGAAAGAGAGAGAGAGATTGGTGCTTAGGGGTTCTTGGTTTATATATATATATATATATATATATAGAGAGAGAGAGAGAGAGAGAGAGAGAGGAGAGAGAGAGAGAGAGAGAGAGAGATTGGTGGTAAAGAGTTTAGAGAGAGAGTGAGAGAGATTTGGGGTTAAGTCTTTAGAGAGAGAGATTGGGGATTAGGGGTTTAGAGAGAGAGAGAGAGATTGGAGGTTGGGTTATGAGAGAGAGATATATAAAGATAGATATTGGCGGGGTTAAGGATTTAGAGAGAGAGAAATATATTGAGGGTTATAGGTATAGAGAGAGAGAGATTGGTGGTTAGGGTTTAGGAGTTAGGGATTTAGATAGAGAGAGAGGGAGGTTGGGGGTTAGATATTAGGGGTTTAGAGAGAGAGAGATTGGAGGTTAAGGTTTTAGAGAGAAAAAGAGAGATATGGGGTTACGCATTTAAAAAGAGAGATAGAGAGATTAGGGGATAAAGGTTTACGGAGAGAGAGGGATTGGGGGTTAAGGGTTTAGAGAGATATATATGGGGTTAGACATTTAGATAGAGAGAGAGATTAAAGGTTAGAGTTTTAGAGAGAGATAGAGAGAAAAAATATATATAAAGACATAAATTGGGGGTTAGGGTTTTATATAGAGAGATAGAGATATTTGGTGTTAAAGGTTTAGAGAGAGAGATAGAAAGAGATAAATTGGGTGTCAAGGGTTGTGTGTGTGAGAGAGAGAGAGAGATTGTTGGTTAAGAGTTATGTGTTACGGGTTTGGATGGATAGATAGAGAGATATTACGGGTTATGGGTTAGGAGTTAGGGTTTTATATAGAGAAGGAGGTATTGATAATTGGGGGTTAGGAGTTATGGGTTAGCGCTTTAGATATAGAGATAGCTATTGGGGGTTAGGGATTAGGGATTTTGAGAGATACAAAGAGAGAGAGAGAGAGAGAGAGAGAGAGAGAGAGAGAGGTGATTGGGGGTTAGGAATTTAGAGAGAGAGAGAGAGAGGTGATTGGTGGTTAGAAATTTAGAGAGAGAGGGAGAGGTGATTGGGGGTTAGGAATTTAGAGAGAGAGAGAGAGAGAGAGAGGTGATTGGGGGTTAGGAATTTAAAGAGAGAGAGAGAGAGAGATTAGGGGTTAGGATTTTAGAGGAAGAGATAAAGATTGGTGGTTAGGAGTTTAGAGAGATATATAGAGAGATTGGGGGTTAGAGTTTTAGAGAGAGATAAAAATAGTGATATTGGTGGTTAGAGGTTTAGAGAGAGATATGGAGAGAGAATGTAGGTTAGTGGTTTAGAGAGAGAGAGAGAGAGAGAGAGATATTGGGGTTAGGTGCTTAGAGAGAGAATGGTTGGGGGTTAAGGGTTTAGGGAGAGAGAAATTTTGGAGGCTAGGGGTTTAGAGAGAGAGAAACCATGGGGGTTAAGGATTCGAAGAGAGAGAGAGCGTGGAAGAGGCAGGGACAGAAAGAGAGAAATTGGGTGTTATGGATTTAGAGAGAGAGAGATTTGAGGTTAGGTATTTAGAGAGGGAGAGAGAGAGATTGAGAGATTTGAGGTTAGGGGTTTAGAGAAAGAGAGAGATATTGAGAGATTTGAGGTTAGGGATTTAGAGAAAGAGAGAGATATTGGGTGTTAGGGGTTTAGAGAGAGAGAGAGATATTGGGTGTTAGGGGTTTAGAGAGAGAGAGATGTTGGGGGTTAATTTGGATTAGAGAGAGAGATAGATCACGGGGAGTGTGGATGGCTAGTTTGGGGGGAAGATAGAGAGAGTGGGTGGAAGGGGTAGGAGGGTGAGGAGTGGGTGTTTGAGAGAGAGAGAGAGAGAGAGAGAGAGAGAGAGAGAGGTTGTAGGTTAGGGCTTAACAAAGAGAGAGGTTGGATGTTAGGGGTTTAGAGCGAGATATTGGGGGATAAGAGTTTACAGAGAGAGAGAGGGATTGGAGGTGAGTGGTTTAGAGAGAGAGAGAGAGATTGAGGGTTAGGTGTTTATAGAGAGAGATATATTGGGGTTTAGGGGTCAAGAGAGAGGGGGGGAGAGAGAGAGAGAAATTTTGATGGTTGGGGGTTTAAAGAGAGGGAAATATAGAAAGGAAAAGATTGGAGGTTAGTAGTTTAGAGAGAGATATTGGGGTTTGGGAGAGAGAGAGAGAGAGAAAGAGAGATATTGGGAATTAGGGGTTATGTGTGTGTGTGTGTGGAAGAGAGAGAGAGAGAGAGAGAGAGAGAGAGAGAGAGAGATTGGAGGTTAGGGGCTAGGGGTTTAGAGAGAGAGAGAGACTGGGAGTTAGGGGTTAGCAATTAGGGATTTAGATAGACAGATATATTGGGGTTTAGGGGTTTAGAGAGAGAGAGAGTTTGGGGTTTAGGGATTTAGGGATTTAGGTTGAGGAGTAGGGGTTTGGGGAGAGAGAGAGAGATTGGGGGTTATGTTTTAAGAGAGAGAGAGTTTGGAGGTTAGGGGTTTAAAGAGAGAGAGATATATTGGGGATTAGGAGTTTAGAGAGACAGATAGAAATATAGATATTGGTGGTTAGGTTTCTAGAGAGAGAAAGAATGGATGTTAGGAGTTTAGAGAGAGAGATATTGGGGGTTAAGGGTTTAGAGAGAGAGTAATTGGGGGTTAAGGGTTTGGAGAGAGAGAGAGAGAGATTGGGGTTTAGGGGTTTAGATAGAGATAAGGAGAAAGAGACGGGAGCATAAAGAGAGAAATTGGGGTTTATGGATTTAGAGAGAGAGAGAGAGAGAGAGATTTGAGATTAGAAATTTAGAGAGAGAGAAAGATTGATGGATTGTTAGGGGTTTAGAGAGAGAGAGAGATTGGAGGTTAGGGGTTTAGAGAGAGAGAGATAGATTGGGGCTTAGGGATTTAGAGAGAGAGAGAGAGGTGGAGAGAGAAAGGTCAAGAAATATGGGTTTAGAGAGAGGGAGAGAGACTATGGGTTAGGGGTCAGTGGTTTAGAGAGAGAGAGAGAGAGAGAGATTTTGGGTTAGTTGTAAGGGTTATATATATATATATATATAGAGAGAGAGAGAGAGAGAGGGTTTTAGGGGTCAGGAGTTGTGGCTTTAGATACAGATAGAGAGAGAGGTTGGAAGATAGGGGTTGAGAGAGATAGAGACTAGGGGTTAGGGATTTAGAGAGAGAGAGAGAGAGAGAGAGAGAGAGAGAGATTGATTGGGGTTTATGGGTTAGGGGTTGAGAGAGAGAGAGAGGTAATGGGTGATATGGTTTAATGATTAGTAGGTAAGGATTATAAGAGTTATAGGTTATAAGAGTTACAAGAGATGAGTTATATGGTTAAGAGTTAGAGGTTCCAAGGGTTATGGGTTCGATCATATAAGGGTTAGAGGTTGAGAGTAATAATTCTTATGAACTATAATAGTTAAATGTTATAGGGTTATGGTATATAAGAGTTTCTCGTTAAGTGTTAGGGATAGTGCATACTAGTTCCTAGGTTGCTTGTGTACAGCATTAGAAAAGGGGGGTCCCTCATTAGACCACTTTAAAAATCTTGTGTATACACAGTCAACCACCCAACCTGGGGTGTACTAGGAGGGCTTCTTTGGGAGTTACTTCCCTCCACCTATTACTAGCGCAATGGCGTCCTAGTTCCTGGCTACAACAAAGGCATATGTGTCAAGATGCCGAGTTAGAAAATTGTTTCCAGACAATTTTCCAAAATGTTCCTTTACCAATACTTTTCACAAGACTTTTAATAGAAATGTATAGTCAATTTGATCTCCTCAAAATAATTTGATATCCTAACTTTACTACATTAACTTAATAAATAATACTTTAGAATATCTAATTTACACAACTAATAACAACATAAAAAAACATAAATCAATAAAGAGGTATGTGAATGCATTAAATAAGGTTAAAGAGTATGGGAATTTTGATATAAATATAGTGCATACTAGTTCCTAGGTTGTTTGTGTAGAGCATTAGAAAAGAGGGGTCCCTCGTTAGACCACTTTAAAAACCTTATGCATACACAGTCGACCACCCAACTTGGGATGTACTAGGAAGGCTTCTTTGGGAGTTACCTCCCTCCACCTATTACTAGCGCAATGGCGTCCTAGTTCCTGGCTACAACAAAGGCACATGTGTCAAGATGTCGAGTTAGAAAATTGTTTCCAGGCCATTTTCCAAAATGTTCCTTTACCAATACTCTTAACAAGACTTTTAATAGAAATGTATAGTCAATTTGATCTCCTCAAAATAATTTGATATCCTAACTTTGCTACATTAACTTAATAAATAATACTTTTAGAATATCTAATTTACACAACTAATAACAACATAAAAAAACATAAATCAATAAAGAGGTATGTGAATGCATTAAATAAGGTTAAAGAGTATGGGAATTTTGATATAAATATAGTGCATACTAGTTCCTAGGTTGCTTGTGTAGAGCATTAGAAAATGGGGGTCCCTTGTTAGACCACTTTAAAAACCTTGTGTATACATAGTCGACCACCCAACTTGGGGTGTACTAGGAGGGCTTCTTTGGGAGTTACCTCCCTTCACCTATTAATAGCGCAATGGCGTCCTAGTTCCTGGCTACAACAAAGGCATATGTGTCAAGATGCCGAGTTAGAAAATTGTTTCCAGGCAATTTTCCAAAATGTTCCTTTACCAATACTTTACACAAGAATTTTAATATAAATGTATAGTCAATTTGATATCCTCAAAATAATTTGATCTCCTCACTTTGCTACATTAACTTAATAAATAACACTTTTAGAATATCTAATTTACACAACTAATAACAACATAAAAAAAAAACATAAATCAATAAAGAGGTATGTGAATGCATTAAATAAGGTTAAAGAATGAGAATTTTGATATAAATATAACATCCATGATTTACAAAAGCTACACAATCCTAGAGGGTGATAATTATTTCCTACCGTCATTAGAAAAAAATCAATGAGAATACCACCATTGGTTCTTACCACCATTTACATAATCATTAACAACATAAATACTACAAAACTTAAAACAATAAAAAAATATGTAAATGAATAAACTAAACTAACTTAAAACAATAATATATATATACTAAAGTAAAGTAACTTGAAGAAAATAACAACTAATACAAATATAACATCCATAATTTGTATTAGGGATCATATAATAAATTAGAATTACATATTTCCAAGGTGGTCATATAATAAATTAGAACTAGACATTTCTAAATATAACATAAAACAATAGAACTATATTTGAATGAATAAAATAAACTAATATTAAGAGACTACACATTCCTAAATATAACCTAAAACAATAAAAAGTATTTGAATGAATAAAATATTTGGCAATCATATAATAAATTAAAACTAAACATTCTTAAACATAAGATGAAACAATAAAATGATATTTAAATGAATAAAATAAACTAACTTGAAAAGACTACACATTCCTAAACATAACCTAAAACAATAAAAGAGGATGTGAATGAATAAAATAAACTAACTTGAAAAGTACGATGATTGATAAAATATAACATTTTGATGGTTTCATACTACATTGAGAATACCATGGCTCCATTTCCATCCGAAAAGGGTTTGATTGGCAGAGGAGATATTATTTTATTCCAATGCCTCTTACTTCCACCTTTGACGGTTTCACTTAGGTGTTGGTTTAAATAATTATGAGAGCGGGTCCACAAGAAGGAAGACCATTTCCATGCCCATGCCGAGGCCCAGGCCCACGTCATCCATTAGTTCGTAGTTCTTTGGGTATTGTTGGTTTAACATTTAGTAGTTCTTTGGTGATTTTTAATGCACGCATTGAGATCCTTATACACATTCTGGTATTGGAGTTGGATCCATTAGAGGAAGAATCCATGGCAAGCTGGAGTTTTTGGAACAAACTTCCCTATACCACCAGGAAAGTACTTTACATATAAGTTCCAGGTGAAGGACGAGATATGAAGCTACTACTTTCCATTATTGTACTTGCACAAAGCAGCTAGGGGTTTTGGAGGGCTAAATGTAGCTAGGAGGTCCATCATCCGTGTTCTGTTCCCTACTCTTGATGGTGATGAGCAGATCCTTAGAAGAACACTTGTCATGGGAAGATATCTTGGTCAACCTGATGTTGTTCTCATTAATGGACATGGGCCACCAATCGATGCAACACTCACAGTGGATCAAGGCATCTTATTGCAGTTCTCTATGGCAAGGCGAACATGGGCCACCAATTGATGCAACACTCACAGTGGATCAAGGCATCTTATTGCAGTTCTCTATGGCAAGGCAGTCTTCTAGGATCAAAACATCTTATTGCAGTTCTCTATGGCAAGGCAGTCTTCTAGGTTTAGTATAGATGTTTCTAGACACTCAATGATTCACAAGATCCAGTTGTTTTGATTTTATCTTAATGGGATCCTGCCTGTTCAATCCGTTTACTTGTCTTCTAGTTATCCAAAATGACCCATCTATGTATCTGCAGGAAAAACATACCTCCTCCGGATTTCAAATGTGGGATTTCCATCTTCTTTGAAGGTGTGGAGGTGGAAGGATCTCACACGATTCAAAATGTCTATGGTTCTCTTGACATTCATGTTGGCCAATCCTACTCTGTTCTGGTCACTACAGATCAGGCATCCACTATAGCAATTCCCATAAGAAGGTTTCTGGAGAGTTCCAGTGGTTCCGGGCAATATTGATTGGTCTCTGATCTAAGCCAGATTCATCAGAGAAATTTGAGAGAGATATTTGAAAGTGATCTTCGTTTCAGTCCTGGATGGCATGGTTGTTCCACAGTGCAAGTCTTAAATGATATTCATGGCAGCAAATATGTATGTTAAATCCCGATGCTCTGTTCATTGGAAAACACCATGAAATGAGGTTGGTGAGACACTCTTTAGTTTTACGGAATAATTACTGAAGTGCCGGATCAGAGAGAGCAAATCCAAGACGAGCTGAACCCATATTCACGATATAAATCGTTTAGGACGAGCCAAGTTCCCAAGGCAAAAACTGCTTGCGCTGCTTGCAAGTTCCAGAGGAAGAAATGTTCAGAGAAATGCGTGCTCGCACCTTACTTCCCACATAACGATCCCAATAAGTTCCTGTTGGTACACACAGATTCAAAGTACTTCAGGTTCGTTGGACTGTCTTAAAATTTTAATAGCTTTACTGCATCAAGTATATGATCGGCATAGCAATTAATTAATAGCTGAAATGTAAACGTATAATTGGGGATACAAAATTAGTAAAGAAAAACGTGGAACTTAAAAGAACTTATAGTTCAGATTATAAGCTAAAAGGGTATTAGTTCAATGTGCCAAAGCTAAGCATTGAGCTACAGAGCATTAAATGCAGTAGCTCAATGTTTAGGTTCCGTTGGATCTAGAGAACCTCCAGATTCAATGGAACCTAAGCACTGAATTGTGGTATTTAATGCTCTACAGCTCAATGCTTAGGGATGTACGTCAATATTATAAAATGTGCCAATGCTTAGCGATCGGTTTAAGTTTAAGTTAATACTGTCAGGTACATGAATATTCTAAAATTTGCATCCAAATCGGTTGAAAACTTTCATATATGTGATGGGGTACTTTATGGTAATGTGATAATTACAGGATCTACCAGCCTAGCAGAGAGTTGCTGCAGTAAACAGCATGGTTTACGAAGCAAAAGCAAGAGTTGTAGATCCTGTCCATGGTTGTCAAGGAATAATCAATGATCTCCAGAAAAAATAAGGAGAAGTGCTATCTTAGTTGGCTTCCGCACAAGCAAAGCTGGATAACATGAGTGAGCAACACTCTAATTTCATGATAAATCTGATTAATACAGAGTATCACCAAGGTTAGGAACCCTGCAATTTTGACAGCAGCTTACTGCAAGAGAATCAAGACAAGCAATATAGTGACCCGAGTGTTTTCAACGACGAGCTAGATAGTCTGCGGCTATGGGACTACTAAACAAGAACTATTATATTAGCTAGATAGTCTGCCGTTGTTTGATTTGAGAAGATCTGGATAAGACTCTCCTTTTCCTTCCTCTGTGTTATGGCCCTATCGTGCAAGAGGAGTAACAGGAGGTCTTGCACTTAGTGTTTGTGGTTTGATGGCCTAAGAGAATAAATATATCTGGCCAAAAAGAGAAGTATCTAGGGAGGCTCACAGATAAGGTTATAGGTGGAATTTTTATTGGTTTTTGCACTTTCCTCTTCTTTTGATATGTTTTCCAGTATTCTGTAGCCAAGATATTCCGTTCATTGGCAAACGCCGTGAAATCCTGCTGGGCAGACTCAATTTAGTTTTTCGGATTCAATATTCTGTGGCCGCTAGTTTTCTTTTACCATGGAAATAAAGTTGGATTTGATAGGATTTTTGACATTAAACGAAGTTTAAGTTTGATGTGTGGGCGCTGGAAAGTTCATCTCCTTCCATGATTTCACATAAACTCGTAGACAAATTGCATCGATAATTGAATCATGAAACTCGTGCTGCCATTCATATTTGAAGTTAGACTGGCTGTGAAATTTGATGAACCTTTTATTTATGGTGGTAAACCTACGAATTTAATAAAATATTACACCATTGGTGGCTCCACCATTAGCTGACCGCAACACAATTTGTCGATCCAGATAAGAATAGCATGAACAAATCAATAAATAAGATTTGAACCTATCATGTGCATATTATCATCTATACTAAAAGGGGTTTGAGTCTATCAAATGTGCTATCATGTGCGTATTATCATGTATACTAAAAGGGGTTTGAGTCTATCATATGTGCGTATTATCATGTGCGTGGCCGCTAGTTTTTCGGATTCAATATTCTGTGGCCTCTAGTTTTCTAAGAATTATATAAACAGAGCTCGATAAATGATTGATCGGCCGTGTTCAATATTAGGAAGAGGTGTTTTGATCGGCGGGAGCTCTGCCATCTTTCTACGGGCGCGATAAATGATTAACACTCGTCTTTCTGAGAATTGAGAATTTATATAATGGCATGAAAACATAGAGTTGTTCCTATTCCTTCTTTATGGCTGAACTCGATGAAAACCTTCCTAGTATAATAGAGTCTAAAATTTTGTGGGGAAGATTCCGACCAAAAAAAGATATCTGTGTGGATAGAAATGAATAGATCGATGAAAATTTAAATGTATAGAGTTGCTCTTACTCATCCCACTCCACAGGGAACTTAACACTATGGGAACTTAACTCGAACTACTTAACACTCTGGGAACTTAACTCGAACTATTAAGCTGGCAAACTCAGCTCTCGTCATCAAAATTTAAATGTATAGAGTTGCTCTTACTCATCCCACTCCACAGGGAACTTAACACTATGGGAACTTAACTCGAACTATTAAACTCAGCTCTCGTCATCAATGGAAAACAATGCTATGCGGTGAATAGTATTTCCTAAGTGAATCACAACACAACATTGCAACTTGCATATTACTATAGCATCGCCTGAGCCTGTGTACACCGAGAGACTACCACGATAATTATTCCTCCGGGGAGAGGTCTAGTTTGAAAACATTCCAACCACTGTGAGGAAAGGATATATATTTATTATATTAGGCAATAGGTAACCCTAAAGGTTTTTAATAGGTTTCTGCTACTGAATAAATTTATAAAAACAATCTTATCCATGTAACTCTGCTACTGATTTCTTCTAAAAATGTTGAATAAATTTATAAAAACAATCTTATCCATGTAACTCTCGAGCATTAAATTGACAGACACAAATAACTGAACATTAAAATAACATTGAAATTCATTGTTATGTCCTTAAATTCAATAAAGCAAACTATTAAAAAAATTAACAATGGAAGAGTTCGGGGCTAGTTGTACCTTAATATTGATTGTGAGCCCATTGCACAATCTCCAAATCACTCTACATTCTCCAAAATGGTAGACCTAGAAGAAAATACTCATCAAACTGAAAAAAAAAAAAAAAAAAAAACACACACACACATTGATAAGTTGCTTAATATAGACAATAAAACGAAATAAAATAAGGATGCAAGCTTAAAAATAATAAGAATTGCACAAATATAATCAATATATCTTTATGCCTTGAAATAATTCAAACATATATTTTCAAATTTAAAATTTAAATATATTTCGAAAACATCAGAACTCAAATATGTTTAAAGTGCCTTCAAATTTAAAGAGATTCAGAGAATTGGTATGTATTAGTAGCACTTTCAACAACCTTATGTGGAAACTTCCAATTTGGAGACATATATAACACCACCTGAATCTATTTAAGTTCTTACAAATTTAAAATTTCTAAAATTGAAGCATAGGGGAGAGAGTTCTATAGTTGAACGGGAACCGGTAGTGGTGATAGAACCGGTGACTGTTACAACCCAAAACGTGATCAAGAAAATGCCAACTGTCAAACACATATAATTATATAAATAAGTAAAAAGTTTCCTATTTGAGTTCATTAAGTGTCATTCTGTACAGTAGGCCCACAGCTGTCAACTATAGGACAAAAGGTTGACAGCTGAGCAGTCCTGACAAAACCAAAATCAAATCCATCATGTCCCTTCCAAATCCCAACATGCACTGACACAAACATCTAATTGGACCTCATCACTCCCCAGCCAGCCCAATCTACAAGGACGGATTGCCCATCACATGGAGCCCATCGAACAAGCTTCAGAGTACACCCAGACCAGCATCGAGAATCACTTAACCACCAAGGCATCCCACCTACACATCTATCAAATGTCACCTGCATAATAAATGGAGAATTTGTGTCAGCTCCAGGTGCATTGCTGTTCAACAAAGAAGCCCAATCAATGCAATTAATGCAGCCAACTCCATTAAAATCATCAAATCAACCAGAAAACCAAACAGAAGCATATGTCCATAGGCATTACGAAGAGCACATGGATCGACAAAGCCCCATTGATGGCCATTGGATCGAGGCCAAGTCAATCTTGAGCCACTCATCCAACTCCAGCCAGTTGCAATCCATGCCTTCTCAAACTTGCCAATCAAATCATACACCAAAATGCTATAAAGACACTACAACCTTCAAACAAACTTCATTTTTCTGCTATTCGAAATTCCCAGACCTTGTTAAACTCACCTCTATTTCCAAGCATCAAATTTCAGAGTCCAGGCATTGCATTCAAGCAAAACACAGTTGCAGAGTTAATTCAAGACAGCATTCAGAGTTCAGGTATTGCATTCAAGATAAACTTGTCTTTCAATAATAATGTTTTCAAGTAGCCAGACTATATCTAGTTTTATGCAAGAACCTGCATTGAACATGTAAATCACTAGGGTCGTTTTAACACTTTGTTTCAACTCAGCTATTATAATATTCCAGATCCCTGTGAATTTACACAGCTAGTTCCTTTTGAATACTCCAGATCCTAGGGTCATTTTAACACTTTCTTTCAACACAGCTATTATAATATTCCAGATCCCTGTGAATTAACACAGCTAGTTCTATCTCCGTAGGTGGGAGCAATGTTATGGTTTTTGGTTTTTAATGGAGCACTGTTATGGTTTTTGGTTTTAATGCAGTCATGGCAAGAGTCAGCACTACTCGTGCAAGGAGGTCAAGTAGGAGACTCAGCAGGGGTGCCCAGCTACGATGCACCTCATCCGATGAGGACATAGCACATGATACTGATAATAACAGAGATGATGAAGAGGCAAATGATGCAGTGCGTAGTGGTGTTATTCCATCATCAACCACAGTTGAAGAGGCAAATGATGCAGATCCTGGAGGTGTTATTCCACAATCAACCACAGTTCAAGGTGCAACTGCCAGTAAGAAGATTAGTGCCATCAGAGGATGGACACAAGAAGACATGAAGGCTACCATAGATGATATAGAGTTCAATGGTTTTTCTATCAGAGCAGCTGCTAAAAAACATGGGATTCCACCAACATCAATCCATTACTGGATAAATGGCCTGACCCATACCAAGCGAAAAGGACCTCTTACAGTGTTGAGTGCAGAAGAGGAAGAAGAAGTTGTGGTTTGGTGTGAAGAGATGGCTCAACTAGGCCATGGTCTGGAGTTGGTTCAGCTCAAATCCACTGTTGCACAAATCTGTCAAGGGAGGCCAAACCCCTTCAAAGATGGATTTCTAGGAAAATCATGGTGGAGAGGATTTAAACAAAGGCATCCAGAACTTGTGTTACGCACAGCAGAGGGGCTTGACAGGGATAGGGCTTTCAATCTGCGCCCTACAGTTGTGACCAAGTTCTATCAGACACTCTCTGATGCATATGAGAAACACTCATACAGAGGAGACCATATATGGAACTGTGACGAGACTGGATTACAGGCAGGGAGGAATTGTGGCATGCGGGTAATTGCCAAGAGAGGGAGCAGGAATGTGCCCAAAATTCTGCCAAAAAGTAGGGAGTGGATAACTATTCTTTGTTGTGTCAACGCAGTTGGAGCATCAATTCCAGGTTTTTATCTGTTCAAGGGAAAGAATCAACTCAAAAATTACATTAAAAACTGTGAACCTGGCGCATGCATGGCTGCACACCCCCATGCTTGGATGACAAAAGAACTGTTCTTGAGTTGGCTTTGCCACTTTGCTTCCTCTGTCCCTGGCGGTGTTTCACCTGAAAACAGACACCTTTTGATTTTTGATGGCCATGGTAGCCACGTTGCTATACAAACCATTGAGGAGGCAAATAGGCTAGGCATTGATCTGTTGACACTGCCTGCACATACCACCCACAGGCTGCAACCTCTAGATGTGAGTGTGTTTGGGCCTTTCAAGTGTTACTTCAGGTCTGAGAGAGCGTCCTGGATGGCAAAGAATCCGGGGGTAGAGGTGAAGAGGTTCGAATTAGCAGAACTTGCAAGCAAAGCTTTTGCTAGGGCACTCACAGCATCAAATATCAAGGCTGGTTTTAGGCGGACAGGAATATGGCCTTTCAATTCTGATGCTCTTCAACATGACACGGGATGTAGTCAGGCTTTTGATGTTCAGGGGAGAGAGGATGCAGATGCTGCAGATAACATCATATCACTCTCTCAAGGTCATTGCCAACCACTGGATGACGACAATGAACACGTAAGTGAAAGTCAGTATGGCACCGAACCTGTTGGGGAGAATATAGAAACTGTTGGAAGGACAGAAACAGAATTAGATGGCCAAGGGATTGTTCATAACAACGTTGCCGATTTGAGTGTGAATGGAGGTGACCAAGCAATGGTAAACAACAGCGAGGAGTTGACATTTCCAAGCCAGCCAGAACAACCCGAGTGGTTGGCAGAGGCGATGACAAATATGAACAGACACATTGTCACCCCCACCAACGATGAAAGCCTTAACCTGCCTTCCATGCCAGCAGTCCTTAACAATGAAGCTGTACATTATTATGTGCCACTTGGGGGTGGTGGAGATGAGATTGAACAAAATGAAGATACAGTGGACCAAGAAAATGATGATGAGGCACTCCCACCAAATGAGCCACTACTTGGCCAGTTCCTTAAGTTGCCAGTGGAGAAAGTTGCAACTCATCTATCTAATCCCACTGCTGAGCATCTTAGATTAAGCAGGAGCTCGCAACTACTAACATCAGAGGACTACATCACCCTACTGATTGAGGCTGAGCACAAGAAAAAGGAGATGCAGGATTTAAAAGAGAAGAAGAAGGCCCTGGCAAAGGAGAAGAAGGAAGCAAAGATTGTTGCAGCAGAAAATCGAAGGAAGGAAAGGCTTGTAAGAGTGAAACAAAGGGAGGAAAGAGAGCGACGGAAACAATTGGCAAGGGAGGAAAGGGAGCAAAGAAAGGCAAATCAGAGGAATCCAAATGGTCTGGAGAGGATAGAGGTGGTTGACAACCCATTGGATCAGTTTTCAGAGAACAGAAGATTATTCCAGGACCTTATTAACATACAGATACCCCAATACCACCAGGCAGGGGGAAATACTGTGTATGCCTTCCAAACTCCAGTGAACCCAGGGCAATTAGGCTCAAGTCATAACTATGGTTACTCAATTCCTCCTTGGCTACAAGGATCAACCTGGCCCGCACCAAATGTTTGCAGCTCAACACAACCAGGTCATGCATCAGTATCTAACCCAACTAGTTTGGGTAATGAAGGCAGTCAACCTCCTCGCACATAGGGTTTTTTGTTTGGCGAATGATAGATGTTTTGTGTTTGGCATACACATATGAAAGGAAGATTTTGTTGCGGGGGGGAATTTTGGGTGGGTTCCTAAGTTTTTGTTTGATTCCAATCTGACAGTGGATATATGTTAGGCATAACCACAGTAAATGTATAAAGTCCCAACCCACCATGGACCAACCATATGTATAAATGTCGAATTGCTACTATGTTGAACAAGAATATGCCCTTTATGTCAAGTACTGTTTTCTTCATGTCTCTGTCTATTTACTGGTTAGCAAACTAAATTGAATGTTAAACTAAATTGGGTGGTAGAACAACCTGATTGAACATTTAAATTGAATGCAAGTTTTTTCTGAATGCAATACTGACTTGAATGCAAATCGACTTGAACTGGATTGATAGTAAGCATTGCAAACAATCACCGAGCACAAAGTTAAAGATTACTTA
The DNA here is from genome assembly GCA_027924585.1 of Larix kaempferi. Classification (NCBI taxonomy): domain Eukaryota; kingdom Viridiplantae; phylum Streptophyta; class Pinopsida; order Pinales; family Pinaceae; genus Larix; species Larix kaempferi. The sequence continues at coordinate 9,998,030 of BSBM01001036.1, forward strand.
GGTTAGAGCACACAGCAAGAATGAAAGCAGGTGGGACAAACAAATATGAGAACCAAAATTATAGAAAAATACAAAATTAACAGTCCAAATTATTCATCTAATTGGCATGCCCAAATTATTCAACTCAAGCATGCATCAATCCTATAATCAACTCGAATAAGAAATTAACAACCATTCCTTAAGAATTCAAGCAATCACTGAAAGCAATATAATCAATGAAGGGTTTAATGGAGCACGGTTATGGTGTTTTTTTATGTCAGAATTTCCCGTAACCTTCATACCATTAAAGCATATCTGAATTTTCCATAACCATGAAACCTTCTCTGAATTTTGATATATACTAAGTTATCAAGCAATGAAACAATGAAACCATATCAAACCCTAATCCTATAATGCACTCCAATAACAAATTAAAAACCATTCATTGCGAATTCATACATTCACTGAAACAGTCACTGATCCATAGCAAACCCTACTAACCATGAATGGTTGTTAATTTCTTAAAAGGTTTCATGCCTCCAAACCCTAATTGCAAATTCATACAATGACTGAAACAATCAATCAACCATAGCAAACCCTAATCTGTTAAAAGGTTTCATGCCTTCAATTCAAAGTCCAACTTATTCATCTAATTCGCATGCCCAAATTATTCAACTGAAGCATGCATCAATCCTATAATCAACTCCAATAAGAAATTAACAACCATTCCTTCAAAATTCAAGCAATCACTGCAAGCAATATAATCAATGAAGGGTTTAATGGAGCACTGTTATGGTGTTTTTTTTTATGTCAGAATTTCCCGTAACCTTCATACCATTAAAGCATATCTGAATTTTCCATAACCATGAAACCTTCTCTCAATTTTAAAATATACTAAGTTATCAAGCAATGAAACAATGAAACCATATCAAACCCTAATCCTATAATGCACTCCAATAACAAATTAAAAACCATTCATTGCGAATTCATACATTCACTGAAACAGTCACTGATCCATAGCAAACCCTACTAACCATGAATGGTTGTTAATTTCTTAAAAGGTTTCATGCCTCCAAACCCTAATTGCAAATTCATACAATGACTGATACAATCAATGAACCATAGCAAACCCTAATTTGTTAAAAGGTTTCATGCCTTCAATTCAAAGTCCAACTTATTCATCTAATTCGCATGCCCAAATTATTCATCTCAAGCATGCATCAATCCTATAATCAACTCCAATAAGAAATTAACAACCATTCCTTCAAAATTCAAGCAATCACTGCAAGCAATATAATCAATGAAGGGTTTAATGGAGCACTGTTATGGTGTTTTTTTTTATGTCAGAATTTCCCGCATCCTTCAAACCCTAATCCTATAATCAACTCCATTAACAAATTAACAACCATTCATTGCTAATTCATACAATCATTAATAATAAATTTTGACCCTAACAGTGTGCCATTAATAATCAATTTCGACCATAACAGTGTGCCATTGATAACCAAAAACCATAACAGTGCTCCACTAAAAACCAAATACCATTACAGTGCTCCATTAAAAACCAAATACCATAACAGTGCTCCATTAAAAACCAAATACCATTACAGTGTTCCATTAAAAACCAAACACCCTAACAGTGCTCCATTAAAAACCAAACACCCTAACAGTGCTCCATTAAAAACCATAAACCATTACAGTGCTCCATTAAAAACCAAATACCATAACAGTGCTCCATTAAAAACCAAATACCATTACAGTGTTCCATTAAATACCAAACACCCTAACAGTGCTCCATTAAAAACCAAAGACACTAACAGTGCTCCATTAAAAACCAAAAACCCTAACAGTGCTCCATTAAAAACCAAAAACCCTAACAGTGCTCCATTAAAAACCAAAAACCCTAACAGTGCTCCATTAAAAACCAAAAACCCTAACAGTGCTCCATTAAAAACCAAAAACCCTAACAGTGCACCATTAAAAACCAAAAACCCTAACAGTGCTCCATTAAAAACCAAAAACCATTACAGTGCTCCATTAAAAACCAAATACCCTAACAGTGCTCCATTAAAAACCACATACCCTAGCAGTGCTCCATTGAAAACCAAAAACCCTAACAGTGCTCCATTAAAAACCACATACCCTAGCAGTGCTCCATTGAAAACCAAAAACCCTAACAGTGCTCAATTAAAAACCAAAAACCATTACAGTGCTCCATTAAAAACGAAATACCATAACAGTGCTCAATTAAAAACCAAAAACCATTACAGTGCTCCATTAAAAACGAAATACCATAACAGTGCTCAATTAAAAACCAAAAACCATTACAGTGCTCCATTAAAAACGAAATACCATAACAGTGCTCAATTAAAAACCAAAAACCATTACAGTGCTCCATTAAAAACGAAATACCATAACAGTGCTCAATTAAAAACCAAAAACCATTACAGTGCTCCATTAAAAACGAAATACCTTAACAGTGCTCCATTAAAAACCAAAAACCATTACAGTGCTCCATTAAAAACATAATACCATAACAGTGCTCCATTAAAAACCAAAAACCATTACAGTGCTCCATTAAAAACGAAATACCATAACAGTGCTCAATTAAAAACCAAAAACCATTACGGTGCTCCATTAAAAACCAGATACCCTAACAGTGCTCCATTAAAAACCAAAAACCATTACGGTGCTCCATTAAAAACCACATACCCTAACAATGCTCCATTAAAAACCAAAAACCATTACGGTGCTCCATTAAAAACCACATACCCTAACAGTGCTCCATTAAAAACCAAAAACCATTACGGTGCTCCATTAAAAACCACATACCCTAACAGTGCTCCATTAAAAACCAAAAACCATTACGGTGCTCCATTACAAACCACAAAACCTAACAGTGCTCCATTAAAAACCAAATACCATAACAGTGCTCCATTAAAAACCAACAACCATTACAGTGCTCCATTAAAAACCAAAAAACAAGTTCCTACGACGTCGTTTGAACAGGCAACCACACCCAAACAAACCGAACACAGACAGAGAAGGCAAGCAAATCACACCGAGAGAGTGAGTGTGTTGAAAAACACAATGCACGCGAAGCCGGTAGGATCAAAATCCTACCAAGTTTGCTGAACAGGTGGCCACCGCCGAGCACGAACCAGGAGCGGAGCAGGTACCAGGAGCCGAGGACGAACCAGGAGCCGACGACGAAGCAGAAACATGAACACCAGGAGCCGAGGATGAACCAGGAGCAGCCCGCAAACAAGCAGGAACAGGGCCGAACCACCGGGGAACCCACGCCACAGACCACGAACACAACAACAACACTAGACCAGTTATCCAACGCACGGCGACGGCCATGGAACAGGGCCATTCCACCACGAGCTTCCAGACAGGCAACCAAACGAAACCTCTGTGCTCACACGGCGACGTCCTCCGCGCGAACAACAAACCGGGGCGGACCACCACACAGTGACAGGTATTCCAAGCAGCAACCTCATCGAACAGCAGCAGGAGGCGGGAGCGGAGCAGCAGCGGCGCCATGGCGGACAGCTTCCGGGGTGGCGGAACGCTCACCTTCCAGCCCCGAGCAAGAATGAACGGGAGGTGGGAGCGACTGCCGGGAAAGGGCCAGCTGGCACGCATCCCGAGGTGCAATAAAGCGCATTAAAAGCGCTAGCTACCCGGGACGACGTGGAGCAGCCACCTGCCGTGGTCCCGCCCTCGACGGGTGGCAGCCGCGTGGCATCCCGGGTGGCCAAAGTCGGGGTGGACCACTTCTGGCCTCCCTCCCCTAACACGTTACACGGACCCGTGCATTGATCAATTGGACAGATGCTTCGAACCTTACCCTTGAGCTTGGAGCGTTACCGCGGGAAGCTCTGTATGTGATATGTGATCCTGTCTAAAAAGTGAATGAAGAAGTGATAAAATAATGATGTCTTTGTGGAAAGTGAGCATGAGTATTTTTATAGAAAACAATGTAAATTTAGAAGAAAATATATTATAAGTGAGTATGGGTATTTTTATAGAAAACAAGAAGATATTATATTAAGAGAATATTGAACACATTTCAACTGCTGTGAGAGAAGAATATATATTTATTATATTAGGCAATAGGTAACTCTAAAGGTTTTCAATACGTTTATGCTACTGATTTCATCTATAACTATAAAATCAATCCTAATCCTATCCACGTCACTCTGGAGCATTAGATTGATAGACACGAATAACTGAACATTGAAATGAATTTCAATTATGTCCTTAAAAATTCAATAAAGCAAACTATTAAAAAAATTCAAATGGAAGAGTTCGGGGCTAATTGTATCTTAATCTTATTTTGAGCCCATTGCACAATCTCGAAATCGCTCTGCATTCTCCAAAATGGTGGCAAGAAATACTAATCAAACTGAAAAGCAAAAAAAAATACATTGATAAGTTGTTTAATATAGACAATAAAACGAAACAAAACTAAATAAAATAAAGATGGAAGCTTAAAATTAATAAGAATTGCACAAATGTAGCCAATATATATATAACACCACCACGAATCTATTTAAGTTTGTACAAATTTAACATTTTAAAAATTATGCATAACATGGACCGTGCATTGATAAGTAGTGAAGTTGTATGTGATATGTGATCCTGTCTAAAAAGTGAATGAAGGAGTGATAAAATAATTATGTCTTTGCTGAAAGTGGGTATGAGTATTTTTATAGAAAATAACGTATAATTAAGAAGATAATATATTAAAAGAATATTAAGAAAATAAATAAATAGAATTCCATTAATTAAACAAATTTTTTTAATCAAAAACTCATCTAAGATTATCCGTTTTATTTAGTCAATAAACATTATGGGTATAGAATATAATTAATTATATCACTTAATTGTCCCATTCAACATCCAAAGCTTTGAGGCATTTTCTTAAAACAGGCTTATTTTTAGTTATAATCATTAAATAAATAATAAGTTATAGAATTTCAATTTTAATTTATTTTTAACACATTACCCAATCATACATTTCCATCTTTTTAAAAGTTCAAATCACATTCACTAAAATATTTTTGAATTTGATATTCCAAATTCAACTAGAATTATAAAGTAAAGTAAGTTTTTTGAAAAATGTAAAAATATCAAAAATTATATTTAAGTAAAAATATCCAAAAAATATTCCATCAAAAACTGATCGCTTTAATTTTTCCAATTAAATTAAGTTAATATTCAAATACTATAAATGAAATGATTGAATTCATTCCAATAAAAAAAATTTAAGATCACCTTGAAATGCTATATATCAATACATTGAATTACCTTGAATGATTGTTCACATATGGTCATATAAGAGATTCTTAAAAAAAAAAAAATTAGTTGGAAAAAGTATAAAAAGCTTAGACATATAACTCTAGATGTAAGAGATTCTTACCCAATTTAATTCGCAAAGATGAAGAGTGACCTCTATACTACTTTTGTTTTTCTTGGGCTACCTTCCATTAAGGAAATGGTTCCACATGATTAATTGAGAATGCATTTTTATTTTAAAATCAAGAGTAATATTCACTATAACTCTACTCACATTCACCATTATTTGTGATGCAGAAAGAGGCCAAAGAGCGCAGATCACTTTTAATGAAGTAGTTGGAGTTAAACCGCATAACAGATCTCTAATTTTGCTTTCAATCTCCATCAAAGCTTAGTTTAGGTTCAAGTTTAGCATAATGTGTGTGGAGGGTATAGATTTTAAAGCTTAGTTTAGGTTCAAGTTTAGCATAATGTGTGTGGAGGGTATAGATTTTACTGATAGATAGATGAATGTATAATGTTTGATTCTTAATGTTTTAGTATTGTGGGGATGGCTATGGAAAAAATTTCAGAAGAATCATACACAGATCAGGGATGAATTTTAAAATATCTAAATATCAAAGATGAGTGAGAGTTAAGCCACTCCATGTCAAGTTCTCAAAAATTTGTTGAACTTGACAACCAAGGCAACTCCTCCCAATCCACAGGGAACTTACCACGTCTATGGGAGCATCCCCATTGAAAACTCGGCTCTCGTGATCAATGGCAAACAACAATATGCAATTGTTTGCCATTGCCATATCAATGGCAAACAAAGTCACAAATGCCAATGTCAAAAGACTAACCCCATAAAAATGTCATACGAGAACAGAATCAATTGTATCTTTCAAAAGAAAGTTTCTCAAAAGAGTTGAATGCTTGCATAATAGTACGACGAAGGAATCTTTAGGAGAAGAAATATTTGGTGGGCTAATCATTCACGTTACTCACCAAAATATCATGTCACAACTAACCCTCATGTTCTGGTTACATGTCAAAATCTCCCACGGTCGAAAAGAAAAGAAAAAATTAGTCCATGGAATCATTCAAGGGGGGAAACCATTTAAATTTGGAGACTTGCCCCTCTCCATACTTTCAAGTAGGATGGAATCCCAAAATGCCAGTTCACTAGTTTGCAAGTATGCCCACTAGTTTGCCAGTTCACTAGTTTGCAAGTATGCCCACTAGTTCAAAGATGGTAAGCCCACCATGTGTACATTGGCTGCCATGGGTAAAAAAGAGAGAGACATAGTCATCCCTTTTTAAGTACATGAGACCCAGCACACCATTGCAGCTTGCAGATTACTATATCATCACTGGAGTGCACCAAGGGAGGCGCTCCATGCAGACTACAATACAAAAACACTGTCCAACCATGGCATTTGGAGAGACAGAGTCTGTGCAATACAATGCTTTCATTGAGATTGATTTCCAGAGCTACGAAAACACCGTCCAACCATGGAATTTGGATGGACATTCTTTCTTTTGAGGAATTCGATGTCATTTTGTTTGGTCTATTGTTTTAAATGGTTCCTGGTCACATGGTTAAGTGGGGAGGGGTTATTTTCCTTGCCAAGTTTCATATCCTTATACATGATTGATTCCATTAGAAACTAGTTATCAATATTTTGAGATTCTATTTGAAAACTCTGTGATAAGGGTACTCAAAATTCATTTGTTTTACATATTGGATAGAGGTGAATGGACACGTGCAAGTAGGAAGGGCTACAATGTGGTTGATGCAGTTTGTTGCTGCAAAACTCTCTAAATGAATTCACATTAGGGTCAGTGCAAGCTAATGAGGGTCACTTTTGGCACGTTAGATGCAATAGAAAACTGAAAAAGCAGGCATCCCTCAACTTACTTGGATTTTTTGATTTACTTACGGAAAATATCTTGCATTGAGTAAAAAAGATGAAATGTAGGAAATTGAATCACGTTTCTGAATATATAACTTTTATGTATTGAAAATTTGCATAGCTATGTCAAGTTTCAGTTTTCCTAACAGACACTTTTTATTTTTCAGGCAAATGATAAGGTATATGTTTTTGTGGGTAGAGCCTTTGAGGGCCTAAATGATGGAATCAAGCTACAAAAATCGGCATGCATGTAGAGAACACATAGCACTTGTGCGCCATTATTTTTCGAAAATTAAATTAGTAATTTTATAATTTTTTTATAATTGTCTAAGTGATCAAACCTCAAAAATAGTACATCTTTTGTGGGTAGAGCCTTTGAAGGTCTTAATGCAAAATTCTTGAAATGGGTTTTTCATAGAACGTGGAGGTTAGTGTCCTCTTGTGCACCATACAATTTTTTTTTTGAAATGATTGAGAATTGAAAAAGTTATGGAAGAAACACTAACAATGTGTTTCACGAGTTAAGGAGGTAGGACAGAAAAGAAATTGAAAGAAAATAGGAAAAATTAATATTTCAAAATAAAAGTTACATATTTGGAATCTGCAGAAAAAATGCTATTTGTGTCTAAGATTTCGTCAAAAATGACTCTGTGTAGCATATTGTAACGAGTGGCTAAGCACAGGCTTCTCCAGAAACTGGAAGAAATACCCAATTAGCTTTGGTTTTTCATTAACATAGTACAGGTTTGGAATTACCGAAGCAAACTCCAAAGCATACACATAGGATTATTGTTGACATGTGAGCATGTGACTCGGCCTGTTTAAATTCAAAAATATTGCCGCGCTTTTAGATTTAAATAACGCGTACGCGTTATATAACTAAATAACGCGTGCGCGTTATATCAATAATTAACGCGTACGCGTTATATAACTACATAACACGCACGCGTTATATAGTTACAAAACGCGCTCGCGTTATTCAAATCATAAAATACATGTTTAATACTTGAGAAAGAAGGGGTGTAGAAGTCAAGGGAAATTTTGTTTAATATTTGAGAAGGGGTGGGAAAGGGTCAAGGGAATCTATGGTTAATATTTAATAGGGGTGGGAAAGGGTCAAGGGCTTAGAAGGATGTTGGAAGCTTGAGTGGGGAGAGATGAAGGGAATGAGAACATGATGGGCTACAGGGGGTGAAGGAAAGTGGAGCTTGAGAGCACTATTAGGAGTAGAATAGGTTCTGAAGAGGTATAGGGTTAGAAGTTGAAAGTGAGACTTGAGTGACAAGGGGGAATGGATGGAGGCAAGGGGGATGTGAGAGAGAAATAAAGAATACAAGGGGGGGAGAGACATAGAGCGAGGGAGGGAGAGGGACAATGGGGAGGAATGGATTTGGAGGGAGTGAGAGATAGATGGGGATAGAACGAAATAAGAGATAGGAAGGGAGGGACAGAAAGTGTTGGTGGGAGACATGCAGAGAGTGGTGGCGATGGAGAGAGAGGGAGTGATGGAGAGATTGGGATAGGTTGAGGGAAAGATGAGGGAGGGATAGAAGGTGAGAGACAGGCGATGAGAGAGGGAGGGAGAGAAGGTAGGGTGAGGGATGGAGGGAGAAAGTTGGAGATAGATATGGATGGAGGGGGTATGGGTTTGAGAATGGAAAGTGACATAATGTGTGTGTATGTGTGTGTGTTTGAGAGAGAGAGAGAGACAGAGAGAGAGAGAGAGAGAGAGAGAGAGATTGATGGTTGGGGAGAGAGAGACTAGAGGGAGTTGTGAGCATCATATTCTCCATCAGCATCATATTCTTCATCATCATCATCTTCATGACCATCATCGTCATCATCAACATCTTCATCATCATCACCATCATCATCATCATCATCATATTCCTCATCAAATCAAAATCTCCATCATCATTATCATCATCATGATCATCATCTAAACATCACCATCACCATCATCATCAACATCTTCATCATCATCACCATCACCATCATCATCAAAATCTTCATCGTCATCACCATCACCATCACCATCACCATATTCATCATCATTGTCATCTCTAGGTTCCCCATCAACATCAACATCTCCATCATCATCATCTTCTTCATCATCATCATCTTCATCACCATCATCATCATCATCAACATCTTCATCATCATCACCATCATCATCATCATCATTATCTTCCTTGAATCAGATCAACATATCCATCATGTCACCATCATCTTCTGAACATCATCATCTAAACATCACCATCACCATCACCATCATCATCATCATCTTCATCATCATTACCATCACCATCATCATCAACATCTTCATTGTCATCACCATCATCATCATCATCATCATTGGCATTTGTAGGTTCCTCATCAACATCTCCATCATTATCATCTTCTCCATCATCATCATCTTCATCACCATCATCATCAGCATCAACATCTTCATCATCATCACCATAATCATCATCTTCATCGTCATCAGGTCAACATCTCCATCATCATCATCTTCTTCATCATCTTCACCATCATCATCATCATCATCATCTTCATCGCCATCTCCATCATCTCCATCATCTCCATCATCATCACCATCACCATCATCATCATCTTCATGACCATAAACATCTTCATCATCATTGTCATCTCCCCCTTCCTCATCAACATCTCCATCATCATCATCATCATCATCATCATCACCATCTGAACATCACCATCACCATCATCGTCAACATCTTCATCATCATCATCATCAGCAGCAGCATCATCATCAGCATCAGCATCATCATCAAAATCTTCATCGTCATCACCATCACCATCTTCATCATCATTGTCATCTCTAGGTTCCCCATCAACACATCTCCATCATCGTCATCTTCTTCATCATCATCATCTTCATCACCATCATCATCGTCATCTTCTTCATCATCATCATCTTCATCACCATCATCATCGTCATCAACATCTTCATCATCATCACCACCATCATCATCATCATCTTCCTCATCAGATCAACATCTCCATCATGTCACCATCATCTTCATCTTCATCATCATCATCATCATCATCATCATCATCATTACCAACACCATCATCATCAACATCTTCATCGTCATCACCATCATCATTGGCATCTGTAGGTTCCTCATCAACATCTCCATCATCGTCATCATTGGCATCTGCAGGTTCCTCATCAACATATCCATCATCGTCATTTTCTCCATCATCATCACCATCATCACCATCATGATCTTCTGAACATCATCATGATCATCATCTAAACATCACCATCACCATCATCATCAACATCTTCATCACCATCATCATCGTCATCAACATCTTCATCATCATCACCATCATCATCATCATCATCTTCCTCATCAGATCAACATCTCCATCATGTCACCATCATCTTCGTCATCATCATCATCATCATCATTACCAGCACCATCATCATCAACATCTTCACCGTCATCACCATCATCATTGGCATCTGTAGGTTCCTCATCAACATCTCCATCATCATCATCATTGGCATCTGCAGGTTCCTCATCAACATATCCATCATTGTCATTTTCTCCATCATCATCACCATCATCACCATCATGATCTTCTGAACATCATCATGATCATCATCTCAACATCACCATCACCATCATCGTCAACATCTTCATCATCATCGCCATCAGCATCATCATCAAAATCTTCATCGTCATCACCATCACCATCACCATCACCATCACCATCTTCATCATCATTGTCATCTCTAGGTTCCCCATCAACACAACATCTCCATCATCATCATCTTCTTCATCATCATCATCTTCATCTCCATCATCGTCCTCATCAACATCTTCATCATCATCACCATCATCACCATCATCATCATCATCTTCCTCATCAGATCAACATCTCCATCATGTCACCATCATCTTCATCACCATCATCATCACCATCATCATCAACATCTTCATCAACATCATCATCAACATCTTCATCATCATCACCATCATCTTCATCAACATTATCATCTTTATCATCTTCATCTGCATCATGATCATCTTCATTGTCATCACCCTCCTCCTCCTCATCATCTTTATCATCTTCATCTACATCATGATCATCTTCATTGTCATCACCCTCCTCCTCCTCATCATCTTGTGCACTTATGCACTTAGGGATTAATATTTAGAAGAGGGTCTAAAGGCCTTTATGGGGGAGGGGCTCTAGGAACAAGGTAAGACAGAGAGGGCAGGGGGGAGGGATAAAGGCGTAGAGGGTTAGTGATTAAGGGAGAAGAAGGGAGAGAGTGCTATAGGGAGGGATAATGACGAAGATAAAGAGAAGGTGGAGAGATGGAGAGTGGGGTGGTAGAGACATGGCTGAAGGGAGAGAAAGAAACATGAAAGAAACATGTAGGGAGAATGAGGGACAGATATTTAGAAAGAGATAGGGGGTATCTAGGGATTATTGGGAGAGAGCTAGGGGGTATTAAACCATACAAAACATTTGTTTTGTATGCAATCATATAAATTATTAGTTTTCTTTGATTTTGTTCGTTGCCCTAGCCGTGCACCTAACCTATTTATTGTGCTTGACTATATCGCGTTCGCGTTTTTTCACTACATATCGCGCACGCGTTTTAGATTTATATAACGCGTACGCGTTTTGGAACTCCAGAAATAATGGACTGTTGCTGTCCGAGAGCAACTTCACTCTGTCCGAACGAAAGCAACAATCCCGCGATTTTTCGAACAGCACGAGCCCGCGTCTGAAAATTTTCACATTCTACACCAACTCCATCATTTTTTTTTATGCAGGTGCAGCATTGAGGACATCTTTCATGGTTGCTCACTGTGGTGTTGGGTTATATGGCCATATTTGAAGAAAATAATTAGCAAGCTTGAAGAATCTCCAATTGAAGAACACCAAAGATAAGGCCTTTGAAAGATTCATTTTGCCTATATTTGAGGAGCACACAAGGTAAGATATCAAGCTTCAAGACCAACAAGGAAGAACTTCCATTTGCTTATTATTGAAGAGCTTGTAATTGAGGAGCAACAAAAACAAACTATATTGAATTGATCATTGTGGTGATGGGGAATGCACGTAACCGAGTAAACAAATCAACAAGGAAGAAGAGACCTCAAGAAGTCATTGAAGAAGAGAAAGAAAAGAAAAGAATATACATGATGAATCGGAGGCTTTCTTTGGAAACTAATCCAAATCCAATTGTAGAGGATACCATGGTTCATCCTATTAATCCACGACAAGAGGGACCTTCAATTTTCACAATAGTTGTTGAACAAGCACCCCATGGAAGTAATCAAGAAGCAAAACGTAGGTGCTCATTAGGGGATGTTTCAATTCCCACTTCAAGTCAAAGTGATAAGTTACCATCTCAAGATGAAGCTCACGAAGAAACACTCAATTTGCTATCCGGATGTGGTTATACAAGCGATGAAGTCAGAGAGGCGTTGGACATTTTGCCTACTGTTGAAGAAGAGAATGTTATCCACGCCATCGATGAGGATGTTGGACTTCCACAAGGGGATGTTGGACTTCCACAGACCATGGATGAGGATGTTGGACTTCCACCATCCAACTACCAGGAAGAGAATGAAGGACACCAAGCTACTACTGAAACGCCAGAGCGTCTTGGTGATGCGCTACATGGTACAATTCCAACCCCCTTACCTCCATTAGCAAGCACACGTCGAAGAACTCCGAAGCGTATACAAGTTGATGAAAGACTTATGAATTCCATTGAAGGTACGCTATCTAAACGTAGTATTGCTTATCAAACTCAACAGATACTTGATAAATATTTTGTTTCTAAATGTGATGGAGATAAATGTAGATTATTTTTATCATTGTTAAAATCTAGGAGCATGAATGTTGTTAGGAAAAAGTTAGGGATAAAGATGATAAAGAATTCTGAACCAAGTTCTCATATAGTTAAAAGCCTAGTAGATGCATTTGGTAAAATTGGTAAGAACACACGTTCAAAGGACCGCAATGCTGCTCGTCGTGTGTTGTCACAATCAATTGCAAATAAGAACACCAGGGCCCTTCGTATTCTTAGGCCTACATCGAAACTAGTTAATTTGAATGTAAAAACCCTCCGTAGGTATTCTATTAGAAGAGAACATCTTGACACAACCGATCAGACAGATTTTTGGGCCTTTGTTGGTCGGTTGCCACGTCGTGACATGAAGCTAGTTGATGCAGTAAAGGGACTAGTGCATAGTTTTTGGCATGATCACACAAGGCCTTCTTCAAACCGAAAGGATGTACTAAAACTAAGAAGGGGTTCAAAGGATCGTGAGCCACATACTAAGCATCTTCTTGATATAACACAGACAGAGCTTTACGAAAAATTTAAGATTGAGCATAGACAATTGAACTTGGGGCAAAGATCTTTTGAGAAATGTAAGCCATGGTATGTTAGAATAAATACTCTTCGTAACACTTGTTGTTGTAGATACCATGTAGAATATGAATATTACTATGAAACATTTTTGTACATTCGTCGTGTGTTGCATACTAACATTGTGCAGGATTGCTCCATGACAATACCACCGACTTCATCAAGAGAATTCATTCATAGCATCATGTGCAATAGGCCCGAGGGGCAAACATACTATGCAAAATCTTGTTTGGATGGAACATGCTCCAACTGTGCTGGAATGGCATTATTGAGCCAATGTATGCACGAGAATGGAGACAGTGAATTTGGGAAAATGGTTACAGACATGAAAAGTTTCAAATATATCAACTATGAAATAGTCCCAAGGAAAGAAAGCAAAAAAATACAATTGGTGACATCTCAGGTATGCATTTATATCTATAAAATTATGTTGTAACGGTTACATTTCAATCCTTACTTACAACAAAAAACTGACATTGAGATCATTTTGTGTCACCAGGTACAAGTTAGTGACTTCATCAAGGAATTTATTGAAAAGACACATCAATATGTTCAGCATGTCCACGTGGCACGATGGCAGGATGAGAAGTTTAGAATATGCAGAGATACATTTCCCCTTGGTACTATACTTTCAGTTGTTGATTTTGCCGAGAACTACACTCTGCAACCTCAAAATGAGATCCAAAGTCAGTATTATCACTCTGAGCAGGTTTCCTTGATGGTCCATATCACATACAGGCATGGCCCAAATAGCACTGAAGAGCAAAGAGAAATTCTGAAGGAATATCACTTCTACATAAGTGATGATAGGTGCCACGACTTCCACTATGTACGTCATTGCTTCATCATGTTCTATGATCACTTGAAGGGAAGGAACATACAGATGGACCGACACTGGATTTGGTCTGATGGGTGTGCTGGTCAATTCAAAAATGCACGCATATTTCAGTGGTTGTGTTCATTGCATAAAAACTACAAAGTGCCACATATGTGGAACTATTTTGAGACTGGGCATGGTAAAGGAGAGCATGATGGAGCCGGAGCATGTGTCAAAACAGCCCTACGAAGAGAGGAATTGAAAGTATCTACAGAATCTACTATTCTAAATGCTCAATCTATAGTCAGGTGGTGCACGTCAGTAATGGGAGAGGAATCAACTATGCGAGTAGAATCCACAAGAAAGAGACATGTGGAGAGATTTTTTTGGGAGGTGGTAGACATAGATCGTTCACATGCATGGGAATGCAAGACTGTGCCCGGGACTCGTGGCTTTCATTCGGTTCGAAGCTCTGATAACCCAGTATTTGAAATTTGGACCAGAAAACTTGCTTGTTTTTGCCCGCCTTGTTGTGATGGTGACTGGGATGGGTGTGAATCATTGGATTGGGTTGATGGATGGGATCGCATATCACTTCCACTTGATCAGCGTGCAATTGTTGAGTTAACTCCGTTGGAAGAAGACCAATCATCTATTTCTGCAGATTTTGATCATGTCTCAGACCTTGTACAACCCGGTATGATGCATTTCCTTAACATTTTTTGTTTGTTTACGTAGTCTTCAAATGCACATTAATGGCCTTGTATCGCACGAAAAATATTTTGATCATATACCTACAATCATATAATGCAGGGCACATATACACAGTGGTTGCCTCAAAAGATACTGAATGGGGTGATGAATACTGGTTGGCACGCTGTATAGATGGAAAGCAAACCTTCATTGTGTCCATGACTGACGATGAAAACAACCACTTTCCAACTGTTTCTATGGTTGTTAAAGGTGAATACTTGACACGGGACAACAATGGAAGAAAGAAGGGTGGATATGTTTACAGGGATTACAAACCAGGTGCAAGTGTATATCACTTTACCAACTTAATCATTGGCACAAACCTTCAGGTACGAACAATGCCTAGTCGAAATACATCGAAGGTACGCTACTTCTTACCGGATACAGAGCACGAGAGACTAATGGAGACCATCAGTATAAGAGATGATCCGGAGGGCTTGGTTGTATGATAATAGGTGGGATCTAGCATGATGAGGTACGTTACATACTTTTAATACTATACTATTTTCACTATTTGTAATTGAATATTGATATATGCTCAATTTTCACATGTATGTTTCATATGAATATGTCAATTTTGCGTTCTTGATATGCCAAATTTACAAGAGATGGATTAAAATTATATTATGTTCATATGATCAGTAAACCATATATTAATCATGTTTGAGAGGTTGCTTAGCTAACTTTAAGGGCATTTAAGCTCTATGTTAAGCCCAACTAAATCCTTATGAATCACTAGACAATCGAATTGGTTCCTTGAGTAATTCAAATTTCTTTATGTAAAACCATTTTTCATTCATTTTAGTATGAAATCAAGTTTTTAGTATTTTTTTCTCTTTACTGGCTCTATTCTAGTTTCCTTTGAAAAATTGCTCAAAGTATTGTTGTTCTTAGTTTTATGAACCTATTTGTGATCTCTTTCATGTGATCATAAGATTTTACACATCACTGCCATAACCACTAGACAATTGTACACTATACAACTATGAAAGTCTCTCTTAATCTAGCGACAACCACCTTTTACCCATTTCTATAGAATTTATTTTCTTTAATAATTTTCTAATCCAAATTTTAATAGCTATTACATTTTCACTATACAACTATGAAAGTCTCTAGTGACAACCACCTTTTACCCATATTTATTATACATCTCTAAGTTATCCACACAAAAACACACACATATATATATAATAATTATTGTGTATTCATAGTCAAAACTAAAAAATATATGGATTAAAGTGGATAAACATTAAACTAAAATTATAATAATTGTGTTTTTTAATCCATTTTTTACATATGATCAGTAAACCCTAAAATTATATTATGTTCATCATGTTGGTTATTGGCTTCACCCAACAAAATTAATTCAATTCATGCTCACTATATTAAACAATACACTTATATTAAATTTAATTCATGTCTTGTTAAATATTTCATAATGAATTAGCTAGTTGAGAGCACCACCTTAGACCAAGCCATCATCATCAACATCTTCATCATCATCATGGACCTGCAAAAACCTAGTTTCCAAAGTGTCTAGGCAGGTTCGGGCTAGGAACACTAGCCATACCCGCCCGGTGGATGATTTTCCAAAGTTGACCCCCGTGTGCAAAAATTGCACACTCCCACACTGAGCAAAACCCTAGTTTCAAAGATGGACCTGCAAGGTGACACATGGGGCACCGGGTAGGAGGGGAGGGGCACCCCTGGCACTATCCCGGTGTGCTGAATCCAACGGAGTCGACGGTTCGTCGATCCGAGCCACGGTCTTCATTCTATGGCTCGTCCCGTCTCACTACCAGAAGGCCTTCAGGGACACCTGCTGGATACCTACCGGGGGCATAGAACTCCAACCATGCAACAAAACCGGGTTCCGGGGAGTCCTGCAGGTGTGTCTAGATAGGTTCGGGCTAGGAACACTAGCCATACTTGCCCGGTGGATGATTTTCCAAAGTTGACCCCTGTGTGCAAAAATTGCACACTCCCACACTGAGCAAAACCCTAGTTTACGAAATGAATGCACAATGAAGCCACTGGGCCATGGGGAGACGAGGGAGAGGGCCCCCTAGAGGTAATCGCACGCCAGGAGACCAATGGAGTCGACGGTTCGTCGGTCCGACGTCCGGTTTCCGAGTTATGTCGAGTTGCAAGTCGCATGAAAATGCCGTTCAGGGACACTTGGTGAATTTCCGTCCGGGAGCCAAAAAGCAAACGGAGCAGGAAAATTGCGTGCCGTTGGCTCCCGCAAGTGTGTGTGGGCAATGCCGACGTGGGAACACTATCAACACTGGCTCGGGGGAGGTTTTTGCAGAGTTGACCCACCAATGCGAGATTGCATGCAATTACACTGAGCAAAACCCTAGTTTACGAAATGAATGCACAATGAAGCCACTGGGCCATGGGGAGACGAGGGAGAGGGCCCCCTAGAGGTAATCGCATGCCAGGAGACCAACGGAGTCGACGGTTCATCGGTCCGACATCCGGTTTCCGAGTTATGTCGAGTTGCAAGTCGCATGAAAATGCTGTTCAGGGACACTTGGTGAATTTCCGTCCGGGAGCCAAAAAGCAAACGGAGCAGGAAGATTGCGTGCCGTTGGCTCCCGCAAGTGTGTGTGGGCAATGCCAACGTGGGAACACTGCCAACACTGGCTCGGGGGAGGTTTTTGCAGAGTTGACCTACCAATGCGAGATTGCATGCAATTACACTGAGCAAAACCCTAGTTTACGAAATGAATGCACAATGAAGCCACTGGGCCATGGGGAGACGAGGGAGAGGGCCCCCTAGAGGTAATCGCACGCCAGGAGACCAACGGAGTCGACGGTTCGTCGGTCCGACGTCCGGTTTCCGAGTTATGTCGAGTTGCAAGTCGCATGAAAATGCCGTTCAGGGACACTTGGTGAATTTCCGTCCGGGAGCCAAAAAGCAAACGGAGCAAGAAGATTGCGTGCCGTTGGCTCCCGCAAGTGTGTGTGGACAATGCCGACGTGGGAACACTGCCAACACTGGCTCGGGGGAGGTTTTTGCAGAGTTGACCCACCAATGCGAGATTGCATGCAATTACACTGAGCAAAACCCTAGTTTACGAAATGAATGCACAATGAAGCCACTGGGCCATGGGGAGACAAGGGAGAGGGCCCCCTAGAGGTAATCGCATGCCAGGAGACCAACGGAGTCGACGGTTCGTCGGTCCGACGTCCGGTTTCCGAGTTATGTCGAGTTGCAAGTCGCATGAAAATGCCGTTCAGGGACACTTGGTGAATTTCCATCCGGGAGCCAAAAAGCAAACGGAGCAAGAAGATTGCGTGCCGTTGGCTCCCGCAAGTGTGTGTGGGCAATGCCGACGTGGGAACACTGCCAACACTGGCTCGGGGGAGGTTTTTGCAGAGTTGACCCACCAATGCGAGATTGCATGCAATTAAACTGAGCAAAACCCTAGTTTACGAAATGAATGCACAATGAAGCCACTGGGCCATGGGGAGACGAGGGAGAGGGCCCCCTAGAGGTAATCGCACGCCAGGAGACCAACGGAGTCGACGGTTCGTCGGTCCGACGTCCAGTTTCCGAGTTATGTCGAGTTGCAAGTCGCATGAAAATGCCGTTCAGGGACACTTGGTGAATTTCCGCCCATTTTATAATTTAAGCCACTTTTAAATATTTGAACTTCCATATTATTTTTGAAAGAGTATAATATTTCAAAACTCCTAAAGAGACAAAAACACATGATCAAAACTCCTAAAGCTGTAATTTAGAGTAGTAATAATGGGGGGTGATGGAGTTGAATTTGATCCTATGGAAGATAATGATACTAATATTATTGAGAATAAAGGGATAATAGGTTGATCCATGACACCTTTGTTTGCATGGATGAGGATGCACCTATGTATGAGACCTATGATAATATTCATGATGTACATCTTATTGATAAGGCACACAAAGGCCTATACAAGAGATCAAAGATGGGTCACTTTGTCTACTAATTTGATGTTGATAAAATTGAAGGTATTGAATGACATTTCAAACAATGGTATGACAAAGATCCTAATGTATACACAAGGTTAATATATAAGGTGCCCCATAAGGTTCTTTGTCATATCCCTATAATTCTAGGTTTTTGATGATTGTTTAGGTTAAAAAACATAGCACATTATATGGATTATCATGTACAAAGATAAGTGAAGATGGTATTATATGAGTGGCTACAAATGGTTCTCAATTTACGATCATCAAGGAAATATTACCCATTTTTTAAGAAGAACCTCATAATGTTAGACTTTCATTGGTAGTTGATGGCAATGGGTGTGCATGAGTGAGTTCGTTGAAACCTTGAAAACATTGTATTGCATTTAGTGCATGCATGTAGTGAAAACATTGAAAACATTGTATCACAAATTTTAATTAGATACCAATTAGTGCATGCATGTAGTGAATTCGTTGAAACCTTTGAATATAATAGTTTGTTCTTTTGACATAGTGCATTCATGAGTAATAGATAATCCACACAAATCAACACATTAGAATGACACAAGTACATGTATCCAAAAGTACATATATATCCAAAAGTGCATGTCTCCAAAAGTACATGTATATCCAAAAGTCTCCAAAACTACATGCACAATAAAGTCAATGTACATGTCTCCAAAACTGAATGTATCGAAAAGTACATATATATACAAAAGTATCCAAAAGCACATGTGTCCAAAACTATCCAAAACTATCAAAACTCAAGCTTTCTCTTGTTCTTTCCCGACGTTGATCCTCTAGGCACATCCCTAGGATCAATGTGCATCCCTGGATCCTGCAAATTAAATATCAATTGTTAAATTCAACTAACTATGTACACTAATACATTATCTCAACAATTATCAACTGGTGCATGGAAAGTGCATGAAACACTTGGTCACTGAAGGACATCTCACCTCAACTGACAAAGGAGATTGTGTTGCTTGTGTAGCAGATGGAGCCGTCGGTTGAACATCCAGGATGGTTGAACCAGGGGGGCCAGGCACTGCTCCTGCTGGTGGTGGCTACAATGAAAAAATGTTGAAATAGTTAGAAATGCATGAATAAACAATAGGTCCAACAATAATAAACTATGTAAAGATAATGTTGAAATAGTTACATACCTGTGTGTGATCAGTCGCCACTGCAGATGCGGCACTAACTGCTGCATCAACCATCGATGCAAGGTTCTCAACAGACAACTCGGGTTCCTGTTGCAGTAAACATGCAATTCAAACATTAACAAAAACGATTTATGCACTGGATTTCAAGTTAAACAACAAATATCATCGAAGGATATACATTACCATGGTGTGAGTAAGCCCATGGTCGTGGGAAGCTGGAGTCTTTCTCGGAGTAGAACGCCTCACATACACACGACCCTTGTTCACGAATGGCCTGGAGGGAGATGCAAATACAGGCAATGGGCCAGATGTGTCGGATGGTGCCTACAGTCAGCAAGTGTTCATGTAGTTATACATGCATGATTCAACAAACAAACATGTATTTAAAAAATGTCATTTTTAATTGTTTACCTGGAGCCCAGACGTTTCAGGGGACGGTATGACCATGGGCACTACCTCCACATTACCTTGCCCCTGTGAAGGATCTGCCATCTGCAAGTTTAATAATTGTAAATATTAGACCGTATATAGCATTAATGAACTAAAATGTAAAGTATGTGGAAATTAACAAATTAACAAGTATTAAAAAACTGAAATTTTAAAATGTTTACCTCGGTGTGAGATACGGCAATAGGTGGTATATAAGATGGGCTTGCCGAATGGGTAGCATCATGCCCCCCTGTCGAGTCTGGAACATCCGGCTCTGGGGCGTCACTGCCGGTAATCATCATCAACTGCAAGTTCACAAAATTAATATATTAGCTCAAACTATATATATGTGTACAAAGATGAAAATAAATGAAGAATTTATTACAATTAACCATCAAGATACCTCTCTCAAAAAGCCACTGAAGGCAACATCTGATGCAATACCATAGCAGGGACGACCACATGACGTGCACTCGTGAGGATCAGTACTAGGATGGGGAATAGCTGATGGTCCTCCACTAGTGGATGGTCCTGATGGTCCTGCAGTAGTGGATGGTCCTGATGGTCCTGCACTAGCTGATGGTCCTGCATGGTGACGAGCTGGTGTATGTACCACACCAGGGACAGATGTCCCTTCCTCACCCATATGTTGAACCATCCTGCCATGGCGAACAACCGTCCGTGCCAAACTCAAAAATGCATCCCGTGTCTGCGGAATAATGCGATGTGCTGGTGGGACATCTGGCCCAGGCAACTGCCTGCGAGGTGCAGGGATAGGGCGATCCTGGTCTCGAAGCCTGGCATTGGGTCGGTTTTGGGGCATCCCCCCACCGATCCCCTGGAACTGTAAGATGTCAAAATAGTTAACGTGTTTATGCAACACGAACTCTGCATACATCTTTCGAAGGAAATATAAGGGAATTTCCCTGTTGTTGTGTGGTGGCATATCAAAAACCATGTACCATCTGTCCATCTAGTTATCAACAAATGGTTGAAACGTGCACCACTCAATGGAGATATGCGGCTTGCTTGCATTAGGGATTTCCCCCGTCCGAGGGTCCCTAAACAATGCAAATATAACCTCTTTGGATATTTTTAGCTTTTTTACTGCATTGTAATCTAGTCCATCAGCATATTGTTGTCTTTTTCTTTCTCTGTAAGATGCAATATCATACAGGACATTCGTAGATTGTGAAATTGTGTCCACAATTGCATCCAAGGTTGATGCAAGTGAACGGCGAATCCTGTCGCCACCACTAAAAGCTTCACTTATGCCCCTCAATTGGGCAAGCTCAATCAATATTTCGGCATTGGCATCCATAGCCGCAACTGCAATAAAGACATTAATACGAAATCATTAGAAACATATACATGGTATATAATGACGTCTCTTCAAAATTGAACATGTATTAAATCAAACTCACATAAGCAATTTAATGGCATTTACTTACATACATTTAAAACTTAAAATTAAACATTTGACAATTAAAAAGTAAGTTAGTCAGATTGGCAGAGAGGAGGAGGAGGAGGATCAAGGCAGTGATGAGTTTGTTGATTCAGGCATGGAGGAGGAGGATCAAGGCAGTGATGAGTTTGCATCTATGTGTCTCAATGTCTCATTGTGTTTTGTGATTGTGAATGACAAATGTGTTGTGATTTGTGAATGATCTAATTTCTATTGAATATTTCATATTTGTAATTGTAAATGTAATTTCTATTGAATATTTGTAATTGTAAATGTTAAATTTTATTGGATGATCTATATGTCTATATTTTTAAATTTTAATATATTTTAAAAATATATTAATTCCGGGGGTCACCGTGTCCTACGTGTCATAATTCCGGGGGTCACCGTGTCTAGTGGGGACCAGGGATCAAATTTGAAGGGTGGGGTCCCATTTCACTATGAAGGGCTATGAGATATTGAACACTATTGAAGGGCTATGAGAAATTTATTAATATTTATTCTATGTGTATATATGGATGTGTTCATGTTGTATGGATTGGATTCTAGGTTAACCGAGGCCTTTTTAGAGCAAAGAATGGGGTAATTACTATTTGGGAACAAGTTTTTTATCAAATGTAAATTGCGGTGATGGAAGATATTGAGGGTGCCACATGTTGTGGAGAAAGTAGTATTGATTCCTATGACGTAATAGGGAGTTCAAAAAGTCTGGTTTCAAGTATTGTCATGCATAGCTCGATTGATTTTTCTCGCGCTAGGGTTGTAGCAACTGTTATGGCCATTACTGTTAAAAGGATTGATGGGGTGGAATCCCGTGAAACGATGAGTTCTTTTGTTAAGACGTAGATTCAGTGAAATTTGGTGGGAGTCTTATGTTCATTTTATGCACAAAATTCGATTACTTGATTTTGTTGCATTGTTAACTCTCCTCCTAGTCATAGCTACAATCTCTTATATAATTGTGAAGGTTATCAATCCACTCAATATATTAAAGTTGTAGTAGGCCAAAATCATCCACATATTTATTGTACTCACAAATGTTGACATTCCAATTTCTATGTAGAGCGCCCATTAACATTAGATTGTATGGGACATGTTTTTGAGGCATGATGTCATTATCTCATAACAACAAGCTTTTTATCCATAAATATGTCATCTACAAGCCAACGGAATTGTTCCTAATCCTTTATAAAACTTTGTCATAATTATATCAATACCAACATCCCTACCTATTGACTTAGCTTAGAAGATATTACACCTTCGGATAACCAAACCTGATTCCAAGGTTGGTAATCATAAACGTAAAAGCATCATCATAAGGAAATAGCATGTTGTGTTGAGGAAATTCCTTTTTTTCCATTTCCTTCTCAGTATAATATTTGGTTGTGGATCATTTAAAATGTATAATTTATTTTAATATAATTGGGAAGCTAAATTCAAATTCATTAATATATTAATATGATTTGATTTTTTTATTAATAATAAGTTATTCTTTTCATTTGAAAATGTAATAGTACATCAAAATTTCAATGTTTACTAACGTAGTAAAGTTGAGAGGCTTTATTTTTCAGTGGATATAGCAGACCTGTAAATTCATAGGATGTCAAAAATCTAGTCAGCCTTGAAGTTGAGCTCCTCAAAGAAAACGAATTTCTTTAAATATGTTTATGGCAGGCTGGCATTGCCAGCTTCGCTTCGCAAACTATCCTGGAGGACTGGAGGAGATAGGGTAGGTGGAACTTGGAAGTAGCTCAACCACAGTGGAATAGGGGTATAAGAAAAAGCTTGTTTCTATTCATGCAATATGGTCGGAGCCATGGAAGCATGGAATTCCAGCATTGACTTGATACAACAAAGAAAACAAAAGGTGGAACTTGGGAGCTGCAGGATTGACTTGATACAACAAAGAAAACACAGGGTGTGAGGCTGGGAGCCGTAGATGGTAGGATTAACTTGATACAACAAAGAAAACACAGGTCTATAGGTAGGGGCCACGGGCAGGAGCAACAACCTGCAACATTACAAGAAGTTTATGGATTGTGGATTTTGTCTGAAATGCCAAATTCGCGTGGGCATATTAACATAATATATTATACATTGAATACTCAATTAACTCACGGAGTCAGCATTCACGAATTGGTATGTGATAACTTGTAACTTGGTAAGCCCGCTAGCAACAACACGTATGAGCCACCTTCCAGGTTTAATAATTTTGTTGATGCCATTAAATGTGTTAAACACGTAAGCGCTCGCTACAAACACGAGAACTTCGAAGCGTTCAAGCCATGGGCTACTCAGTGTAAGCTCGTCCACGTAAGTTGCTCAATGATATTATTAGAGGCCCAATGGTCCATGATCCATGGATGATCGAACACGTGGATATTGGAGAGTAAGCGAGTCCCACTCCCAAGTCACCTAGCTAGTAGCCGCATTCCCAATTTCCCACTAAAAATTGTTGATGGGTGAAATTTGAAGCTACCCTTCTGTTGCAATTTTAAACAGTAGTGGTTAATTTAATTATTGAAGGGCTTATCATGAAATTAAATTTTTTTTGCATGGTAAAATTTGAAGTGGCCTTCTATGACGTGTGGGTAAAATTTGAAGTGGCCTGAAGGCTTCAAATTTGAAGCCTGGTGGGGACACTCGTGTCCCGTGTCCTCGTGTCGGGTGACTTAGATGAATACATTGTAGAAAGGGGGGAGTTTTAATTTTTTCAATTTTTGGTTTGATTATGAAGTTTTGAGTTTTTTGAAAAGGGTTTCATTTTGAGGTGTGAATTTAATTACAAATTGGGTTATTCCCAATTTGATCAATATTACAAAACTAGGTTAAACAATAAAAAAATAGTAATTTGGATTAAAAAATCACAAAAAAATGATTTGGGTGAATAAATTACCTGACTAGATGAGAATGCACCGGTGAATTTGTCTCCTCTCCAGCTAAATCGAGCAACACGGATAGTTGAGTGGGCCACAAAGCGTCCTCGTCCAGGGTCAATTTCGCCTCTATTCGCGTTTCTGATGCGTGAGTGTCGCGGGTGGTCGGCAATCGGCCGACTGTGTTTTTAAATTCATTTTTAGTTTTACATATCGCGTACGCGATTTGTAAATACATAACGCGTACGCGTTTTTTAACTACATAACGCGTACGCGTTATTGTTACCTAGCCTACATGTCCAATGACATGTTAGGCTCGGGTCTTACCATGGCAGGTGGTAAATATCATAAACGCGTTATGTTTTAGGTATCAGGAACGAGATTTGAAAAAAGTAGCATTGCATCTAAAGTGACCCTCATCTTCTTGCACACACCCATTAAGCATCATTTTAAAGCCTGTTGAATCCATATATGTAATCTAGAAAGACCCAGATATATAGGATATGTAATCCACATACAGAACATAGAATGGAAATGCATAGAGGACTACTTCCTCTTGGGATAGGTCCAGGTTGAACACATTCCAACAGCTATGAGGGAAGGTTCTTAGGAGATTTCTACTCCATCATCTATCCTTGATCATCCAACAAGCAGATCACCATGGAGATTCAAATTGGGGTTAGGATCCATAGGAAATAGTTTGGGAATCATACAGATAATTATCTAAATAAATATGTTGAATATATTTATAAAACCAATTCTACTGAGGTAACTCTGGACCAGTAAACTAATAAGACACAAATAATTGAATTTTGAAATTTATTGTCATGTCCTTCAATTCAATAAATCAAACTATTAACAAAAAAGGAAAAGTTAGAGGCTAAATGTACCTTTTTTTTAAAATCTTGATTGTGAGCCCATTGCACAATCTCCATATGTTTCCGAATTCTTCAAAAAGGTGGACCTTCAAAAAGGTGGACCTAGAAGAAAAGACTAATCAAACTGAAAAACAAAAAAGGAAATAAAATAAAGATATAAGCTTAAATAATAAGAAAGCGGCCCAAATATAGTCAACAATCAGAGAGCTCAGAGACGCCTTGAAATTATTCAAAGATAGTTTTAAAGTGCCTTCAAATTTAAAGATATTTTGAAAATTGGTATGTATTAGTAACAGTTTCCAGTTTCCACAACCTTAAATGCAAACTTCCAATTTGCACCTATATATAAAATCACTTGGAATCTATTTAAGTTTGTACAAATTTACGATTTTCATATTAGTATCATGGTTAAATGACTTTACATTTCTAAAATGGACGGTGCATTGATAAGTAGTGAAGTTGTGCATGGATCCCTGCTAAAAGTAAATGAAGGATAAATAAAATAATTATGTTTTTGTTGAAAAACTTATTAAAATAATATTGAGAAAATAAATCAAACAAATTTTCATTAATAAAATTTTCTATTAAATACCCAATTCAAAATTAACAATACATTTCATATTTTTAAAATTTCAGATCACATTATTAATCACATATTTTTGAATTTCAATTAAAAAATCATAAAGTAAAACAAGTTTTCTGAAAAAAAAAAAATATCTAAGAATATGTTCAATTAAACTTATTTTTTAATAAAAACCTTCATAAACCTAAATATCCAAATTCTCTTCAAAATTAAATAACAATATATTTTTCAAAACTCATATTCCATCAAAAACTGACCACTTCAATTTTTCCAACTAAATTTGCTTCTCTTAAAATTATTTTCAAATACTATAAATCAACTGATTGAATTCATTTAAATAATTTATTTTATAAAGTTACCTAGAAATGCTCTAAATCAATAGATTAAATTATCTTGAATGATTGTTCTAAATCAATAGATTAAATTATCTTGAATGATTGTTCTAAATCAATAGATGAAATTATCTTGAATGATTGTTCACATATGGCTATGTAAGAGATTCTGACCAAATTTAAATTTAGCTCGAGAAAGTATAAAAAGCTTAGAAGTGTGGTTACATCACTTCTAGATGTAAGAGATTCCTACCCAATTTAATATTAGCAGAGATGAACAGTGACCTCTCTACTGCTTTTCTTGGAGCTACCTTCCTGCATGAAGGAAATGGTTCCACGTGACTGAGAATGAGAATGCAATTTTATTTAAGAAAAAAAAAGTCATCCATACACCCTAACAGGTTAGATGATCCCGTATATATGAAAAATCAAGAGCAAATAACTCTAATCACATTCACCATTATTTGGATTCATATATTTGTGATGCAGAAAGAGGCCAAAGAGCCCAGATCAGTTTTAAGGAAGGCGTAGTTGGAGTTAAACGACTTAACAGATCTCTAGTTTTGCTTTCAATCTCCATTTGCAAAACAGATCTCTAGTTTTGTTTTCAATCTCCATTTGCAAAATAGAGCTACCTAAATTTATCTGATACGGAAACAAAATACCCACATAGAAACATAGCATGGAACTACATTCCCAAGTTCTCATCTAGATTCTAGAGGACTAGTAGGATAATTATGCCTTCGGGGAGAGGTCGAGGCTGAAGCCCATTGCAATAGATGTGAGGGAGGGATATTGATTTATTAATTATATCAGACAGTACAGTAGGTCACGGGGTCGATACCTTGTGAATCACATTCCAAATGACTCCCTCAGTGCAAGGGGGCGTGGTGAGGGATCTCGTTTTAAACTCATGTTTGTAAACGCTAAGCATATTTAAAACATACATTTCAGAACATGTTTAAAAATTTTAAACTCGTGTTTTAAACGCTACACATATTTAAAACATACATTTCAGAACATGTTTATGTTGGCTTTATTTAAAGGACAGTCTTATAAGGCTAATAATATCTAACCCTAAAGGCTAATAATATCTAACCCTAATACTATCTAACCCTAAAGGCTAATAATATCTAATCATAGATTTACCAATCTATCCAACAAGTAGGCTGCTCTCCGATCAAGCCATGAAACATACAGTCACCAACGTTCGCTGATTCAGAAACAAATCCTTCATAGAAAGTCTGGCCTTCATGTGCTGTTCTCTCACCATAAAAGCTCCATGGTGAGCATTCTAAGGCTGATCCAATCCTTTAAAAACGCACATCCTGCTGTTCTGTGCTCCAACGGTTACAAAGATATATTTTTAACATAGATATTTTCTGTGCTAATAATATCTAATCATATATCTAATATGATTAGATAAATATTTTCTTCAAAACTAATATGATTAAAATAATATTTCCCCTCATTATATCTATCCTATTAGAAAATATCTATCATATATCTAACATAGAAAATGTCTATCCAACATACAAAGATATATTTACTAGTTGGATAGATTGGTAAATCTATGGTATGCAATATTCAAATGAAAATTAAGTCGTTATTACTTATAGTCTATAAATTTATAGAGTCTAGTCAAATTAGGAGATGATGTTATTTTGTTTTTTTATTAAATATGTGATGAAATAATGATGGGGTTAGTGAAATTAGGTAGTGTTATAGTTTTATTACTATTTGATTTCTAAAAAAAATATGGTAAGTACACTTTTATAAAAAATATTTTGATAAATATTTAAATAATATATATATGGTGAGTATATTTTTGTAAAAATATGATAAGTACATTTTTATAAAGAATATTTTGATAAATATTTAAAAAATATATATGGTGAATATATTTTTGTAAAATAAATAAATATTTAAATAATAATGATTATTAAATAAGATTAGATGGTCGCACACAAAACAATAAAGAATGTAAATGATGTTTGATATTTTAATATAATTAAATAAAATTTATTTTAGTCTTTATTAAAGAAAAAGGAAGAGTGATGTAGCAACTCATCTCCGTTTTGATTTGGAAGTTTTTACTTCAAAAAGTTCATAAAAAACATTATTGTCGTTTTTTAAAGTTATTTGTTTTTAAACAATACATATTTCAACTTGTAAATTCAAAAAGCATACATTACTCAAATGTGTTGCTTATGAAAGTTGCTAAATAAATATGACTTCATCAAGTTAAGTATAATTTTCAAACTCTCAATAGCCAAAACACTAATCTATTTGGGACATTTATAACATAATTAAAGTTGATAAGGGTCCTTATACTATTGCTCATCAATGTAAGGTCAATTGTGTTTGCATAGTTGTTTGTTTGACTAAGATGTACTTTTTTTTAAGCAACTTTTGAAATTACCTTATCATTTGTGGCTCATGTAGATATACCTCTTGAATTTCGACAACCCGATACCTAGTTTTGTCTTCTTGCATCACATTGTCAAATTTAAAGCATTTTATTGTCAGCTTATTTCTCTCATGGATATTGAATTGATGCATGTTTTCATATATTTGTCTTAAGAAGGCGGTTTATGACAATGTAGTCGAATTCGTTGTACAGTGGAGTACTACTTACTTTTAAGTTTTTAATGTTGCAAGTGGCAGCATCTAGTTTGAATGGTGGCCCTTTTTGCCAAGTAGAAGTAGCTAATTTCGTATATTTCTGCCATGTTTTTAAAGTAAAACGATTATGTTTTATCATAAAAATTAAAAGCCTTGGATTAAAAAAATATGAACGCTAAAATTTAACATGTTACAAACAATTCCATATATGAAACCGACTATGCCTACATACATAAACCCCAAGGTGTGTTTCTACAGATTTATTTTTTACAAAAGTAATCTAGCAAATCCAAAAAAAAATACCATGGTAGATAATACTAAAAAGCTCTCAAACTAGGGAATTTGCTCTATATGCGCATAATAAATAGCTCTAAGATTAGCAAATTGATTTAGCGTATTCCCAACATAATAAATGAATTTATCCATCATACTCCTGATTTAAAAAATCGAGTTAAAAGGTTTCCAAACTACCAATGCAAGTAGATATTATTGCGCAGAGTTGTCGTCCTCCTAAACAATTGAAGGTTTTGTGGTTGTTCGGAGCTATCATCCTAGGTGATATGGCATATCCTTGGGAACAGGCTAGCAATGAGGTTGCGAGGTGGGCGGACATGTTGACAATTGAACTCTGGACTCGAGAGGGAATTTTCAAGTCCGATGAAGAATATCAAGCTTTACTACAACAATTTAGGTCCAAATCATAAGAGGTTAAAAATTTGGGTTCCATAGAAGTGTCAGAAGGTGAAAAGGCAGGTGGTGGTTTAGAGGTGACTTTGGATGGTTTTCTGAAGGAACCATAAGTCTCAATGGAGGGGTGGAAAGGTTTGGATATAACTGGACCAGTAGTGAGAGGTCATACGCCATTATGTTCGGTAGGTGGTGGTAGTGAGGGGATGGCAGAGGTACAAGGTGGTGGTTCTAATCATGGGGTGTCTAGTCTAAAAGTTTTTTCGGTTGGAACTAACCCTTAAAGAGGCAAAAACAATCATTAAATAGGAAGTGGAAACTTAATCCCAATTAGAACATAATGGTTTTGGGCAGGGATGTTGGCTTAGAGGACATTGCAATTTTTTCTTTAACGGCTCTTGTGGGGAAATTTAGCTATAGAGCCATGAATAGCCGTGACATTGAAGGTTGGGTGGGAGCTTCCTAGGGATGGATTTTGGGCTATTGTCCAACAATATCTATTCTCCCCAAAGGATGGTCTGGTTTTATTTTTAGAAAAGAAGAGCACATCACTCTCATACTTCAGAAAGCTTGGTTAAAATGGCAGAGGAGTTTGATGTTAAAACGGCGGCACTCGACTTTCGACCCTAAAACTGAAAATATTTGTTTCAGACATATCTGGGTATTGTTGTAGAGGTTTCCATTGGAGATGTGTAATGGGGAGGCCTTTATTGCTGTTGGGAATTATCTAGGTCATTTTCTACATGTTGTGGATGAATTTATCGTGGGTATGGACAAGAGAGGTGGTTGTATGTTAGTGGAGATCAATATTTCTCAAGGGATGGTGGACTAGATGGAGATTGATTGGTGAGGAAGAACTTATTTTTAGATCTTGGATTATTGGGAGATCCCTATTCTCTGCTTAAATTGTAGGGCAGTTGATCATCTTTGGAAACAGAGGGATGATTTTGTGGAGATGGGTCTGGAGTGGTTGTTGGAGGAGGGAAGCGATCAAGAGGTTAATGTTAGGTTTTCAATCGATACTTGGTTGAAGGTTTCTCCCCAAGTTTTTTTCTCTTCATATTCAAGTCCTTACATCCTTGGTAAGTTGATCATTTGACCCATCATTATTCTTTTCTCTAAATGAATTGAAAATCGACTCTATTAGATCGTTTCTTGGGGAGTAGTGATTTTGTAGGTGGGGTTTTGGTTTCTTCGAAGGAATCCCTCACTAAGGGTGGGGGATCAGGCTTAGACAGTCTGGGTAGGGGGGGCATGGGTGTGCATATCCCTGTTGTGGGTTTGAAAAGCTCTAATAATGTGTTTAGGAAACCCCTTGTTGGTGTGGGTATGGACTTTTATTTGGTAAAGGAGGTGGTTGGTGATGAGGATGTTCCCCCTTTTTTGTTTGAGCAAGTGGGTGATGTGAGTTAGCGGGGTTTTTGGTGAAGGGTGTGACTCTTTGGAGGTAGATGGTTGTGGGGTGGGTCTTTCGACTATTTTTTGGCAATCAGAGTTGTGTCTTGCTTCTGAGATGGAGGAATCGTTATGGGGTTCTCAGGGTAATGTGATTAGATCCTTGTCCCCGGAGGTTGAGGTGATAACTGTTGGTTGTGGAGCCAGATCTTCTAGTCTCATAGATGATATTGTATCAGCCGTGTTTGTACCCTAGTTCTATATGATATGTAGGTGGGATGTACACTCACCCCAGTGGGGGGGTGTGGGGGGGCATCGCCCCCCCACGGGGTTCCAGGGGGGCCCATCCCCCCTGGCTGGGGGGTCTGGGGGCAATGCCCCCGAAGAAAATTTTTGGGGCTGTTTTCGACAACTGTTTTGCGGGCCCATGGTTTTGGGTATCCCGTGGTATTTTCCCATTGTATTTTCCTTATAAAAGAAAGACATTGTAATACAGCTAGGGTTGTTGATGTATTAGGTTTTATGCATTGTAAAGATCTTTGATATCAGGAGAGAGACTGTGAAACAGAGAAGAGGAAGTGCAGCGGTTGTGCTGCAGGTTGTATCCCTTCGACTTGCTGGACGGTAATAATAATAAGGACTGGCAAATTCAGTGTGGACGTAGCCCAAGTTGGGTGAACCACGATATATCTGTGTCTCTCTTGTAATGTGTATGTGTGATTATATTTGCATTTCTGTTTATTGTTATTGTTCCGCGATCCTGTTTTTCTAACAATTGGTGTCAGAGCCAAAGGTCTATTTGGCAGTTAAACCCGCAGGAAGCTAGGGTTTCTGGTTCGAGTGGGAGAAATGGCAGAAGAAGGAAAGTTTAAGGTCGAGAAGTTTAACGGCCAAAACTTCGGGTTATGGAAGATGCAAATGGAGGACTATCTATACTAGAAGGATCTATTCCTACCGTTGGGAGGAAAAGCAAAGCAGCCGACGACTATGGAGGACGAAGAATGGGTGGTTCTTGACAGAAAGGCTCTGGGAACAATACGATTGAGCCTGGCTTCATCGGTGGCTTTCAATATCTCAAAAGAAACAACAACAGAGGGTTTGATGAAAGCATTGGGTAAGCTGTATGAAAAACCCTCGGCTTCCAACAAGGTATTTCTAATGAAGCGTTTATTTAATATGAAGATGTCTGAAGGTGGATCTGTTACTGATCATTTAAATGAGTTTAATACGGTTACAAATCAACTAAGTTCTGTAAGTGTGAACTTTGATGATGAGGTTAGGGATCTTCTAATCTTGTGTTCATTGCCAGAAAGCTGGAATAGTTTGGTCATGGCTGTAAGTAACTCTGTCTCTGGTTCAAACACCTTGAAATTTGATGATGTTATTGGTGTTATTCTTAGCGAGGAAATGCGAAGAAAAAGCACAGGTGAGACATCAGGTAATGCGTTGACCATGGAGAGCAGAGGAAGACAAAAGGAGAGAGGAAAGAGCCAAGGTAATCGTGGAAAGTCTAAAACAGGAAGATCCAAGTCCAGACTGGGAAAGATAGAGTGCTGGAACTGTGGAAAGAAAGGACATCTGAAGAAAGACTGCAAATCTCTAAAGAAGAAAGGAGATGCACAGAAGGAAACTACCCAGGAAGCAAATGTAGCAGGTGATGTGTTACAAGATGCTTTGATTCTTGCATTAGATAATACTAGTGATTATTGGGTAGTAGATTCAGGAGCTTCATGTCATGCTACACCCCATAGGAAATACTTTCATGAGTATGTTCTTGGCGATTTTGGACATGTTTTATTGGGTGATGATGAGCCATGTAAAATTGTTGGAATGGGTAAGGTATGGATAAAAGTTAAGAATGGAACTGATTGGTTGTTGAAAGATGTTAGGCATATTCCTACTATGAAAAGAAATCTGATCTCAACAGGGCAGTTGGGAGATGGCGGTTGTCTATCTACGTTCGGAGAAAAGTGGTGGAAGATCACTAAAGGATCAATGGTGATAGCAAAAGGAGACAGAGTAGGTGCGTTGTATTTATGTCCTCATAATACTGACCATTCTATCTCTTTAGCTTCCACAGGAACATATACAGCATTGTGGCATCATAGGCTTGGCCACATGAGTGAGAAGGGGATGCAGATTCTCCACTCAAGGAAGTTGCTGCTGGATTTGAAGCAGGTAAGTTTGGAATTCTGTGAAAACTGTGTTTATGGAAAACATAAGAGAGTCAGATTTCTCAGGGTTGAGAAACAGAAGAAGAATGAAAAATTAGAGCTTGTGCATACAGATGTATGGGGACCGGCTTAGGTACAATCTCTTGGTGGCTCTCATTATTATGTTACATTTATTGATGATGCAACTAGAAAAACTTGGGTTTATTGCATTAGACAGAAATCTGATGTGTTTGCTACTTTTAAGAAGTGGAAAGCTTTGGTTGAGAATGAGACAGGAAAAAGGTTGAAGTGTCTCAGATCTGATATTGGAGGTGAGTACTGCGGCAAGGAGTTTGATAGTTACTGTTCACACCATGGGATTCGTAGAGAGAAGACAATCCCAGGAACACCACAAGAAAATGGTGTGTCAGAAAGGATGAACAGAACGATCATGGAGCGTGCAAGGTGTATGCGACTGCATGCAGGGTTGCCCTTACAGTTTTGGGCGGATGCTGTAAATACTGTTGTTTATTTAATAAACAGAGGACCTTCAAGTGCTTTGGATGGTAGTATTCCAGAGGAAGCATGGACAGATAAAAAGGTAAACTACTCATTTCTGAGAACGTTTGGTTGTGAAGCATTTGTCCATATTGATAAAGAAAATAGAACAAAGCTTGAAGCTAAATCCAAGAAATGTACCTTTATTGGATATGGGGTTAATGAATTTGGTTATCGTTTATGGGATTATGAAAATAACAAAATCATCAGGAGTAGAGATGTGATATTCAATGAAAAGGTCATGTATAAAGATCAGTTGCAGGGAAAGAAACGGGAAAAGGAAAGCACAGAGTACATAGTGCTTGATGAAGTTAAAGAAAATGAAGTTCCGAAGGTGCCAGAAAATCAAGAGCAGCAGCAAGTACCTGAAACTCCTGCAACTGTAAGAAGATCTACCAGGTTAAGTAGACTCCCTGAACGATACTCTCCTTCAATGTATTATTTATTGATGATTGATTCTGGTGAACCAGAATGTTATGAAGAAGCAATGCAGGTGGAAACTAGAAAGAAGTGGGAGCAAGGCATGAATGAGGAGATGGACTCATTGGTAGGAAACCAGACTTGGGATTTGGTTAAGTTGCCTGCTGGTAAAAGAGCATTGCAAAACAAATGGATTTACAGGTTGAAGGAAGAAGAAGGAGGTAAGAAGCGGTACAAGGCCAGACTTGTTGTAAAGGGATTTGCACAGAAGAAAGGTATAGATTTTGATGAAATATTTTCTCCTGTTGTAAAAATGACTTCAATTAGGACTATCTTAAGTCTAGTGGCAGTAGAAGATTTGCATCTTGAACAGTTAGATGTAAAAACAGCCTTCCTCCATGGGGATTTGGAGGAATAAATATATATGCAGCAGCCACAAGGGTATGAGGTCAAAGGTAAGGAGGATCTGGTATGCAGGTTGAAAAAGAGCTTGTATGGTTTGAAGCAAGCTCCAAGGCGGTGGTATCTAAAGTTTGACAGGTTTATGACAGAACAAGGTTATAGTAGATGTCATTCTGACCACTGTGTTTATTTCAAGAAGCTAGACAATGGAAGATATATTATCTTGTTATTGTATGTGGATGACATGCTTGTTGCAGGGTCTAACATGCAGGATATAAATGTACTCAAAAGGAAGCTAGCTAATTCATTTGCGATGAAGGATTTGGGTGCTGCAAAGCAAATCCTTGGTATGAGAATAATGAGAGACAGGAAAAATTGCAAATTGACATTGTCTCAAAGTGAGTACATACAAAAGGTGTTGGAAAGGTTCAGAATGCAGAACGCAAAACCTGTAAGTACACCTTTGGCTAGCCATTTTAGTCTAAGTAAGGAAATGTGTCCCAAGACACAAGAAAAGACAGATTACATGTCCAAGATTCCCTATCAATCAGCAGTTGGCAGTTTGATGTATGCCATGGTGTGCACAAGACCAGATATTGCACATGCAGTGGGAGTTGTGAGCAGATATATGAACAATCCAGGTAAAGAACATTGGAAGGCAGTACAGTGGATTCTCAGGTATTTGAGAGGTACTACTACTGAGGCATTATGTTTTGGAGGTTCAGACACTGTTCTACAGGGATATGTTGATGCAGATATGGCAGGTGACAAGGATAGTAGGAGGAGCACCACAGGGTATGTGTTTACTGTAGGTGGAACAGCAGTAAGCTGGATTTCGAAACTACAGAAGGTTGTTGCACTTTCAACAACAGAAGCAGAGTATGTTGCCATTACAGAGGCTAGTAAAGAGATGATTTGGTTGCAGAGGTTTATGGAGGAAGTGGATAAGAAGCAGAAGGATAGCAGATTGTATAGTGACAGCCAGAGTGCCATTCACCTTGCAAAGAACTCAGCATTCCATTCCAGGACTAAACATATACAGCTCAAGTACCATTTCATACGCTCTGTTCTGGAAGATGAACTATTAAAGCTGGAAAAGATACATACTAGCCATAATCCTGCAGACATGTTCACAAAGGTAGTGGCCAAAGAGAAACTGAGTTCGTGCTCGGTTTTAGTTGGCCTTCTAGCATGAAGGTGAAGAGGAGAAATTTGCCAAGTCCAAGTCCAGCAAGTGCAGCAGTGGTGGAGTTGTTGTGATCAGTCTCCAAGTGGGAGATTGTTGGTTGTGGAGCCAGATCTTCTAGTCTCATAGATGATATTGTATCAGCCATGTTTGTACCCCAGTTCTATATGATATGTAGGTGGATTGTACACTCACCCCAGTGGTAGCGCCCCCGAGAAATGGGGGTTCGGGGGAAACGCCCCCGAAGAAATTTTTTGGGGCTGTTTTCACCAGCTGTTTTGAGGGCCCATGGTTTTGGGTATCCCGTGGTATTTTTCCATTGTATTTCCCTTATAAAAGAAAGACATTGTAATACAGCTAGGGTTGTTGATGTATTAGGTTTTATGCATTGTAAAGATCTTTGATATCAGGAGAGAGACTGTGAAACAGAGAAGAGGAAGTGCAGCGGTTGTGCTGCAGGTTGTATCCCTTCAACTTGATGGACGGTAATAATAATAAGGACTGGCAAATTCAGTGTGGACGTAGCCCAAGTTGGGTGAACCACGATATATCTGTGTCTCTCTTGTAATGTGTATGTGTGATTATATTTGCATTTCTGTTTATTGTTATTGTTCTGCGATCCTGTTTTTCTAACAATAACCTCACTTGTTCTGTCATATAAAGATATTGTAAAAGGGGCTCCCCTTTAGACATTTGTGGGATCAATTTCTAAAGTTGCTATGGGTATAATGGATGGCTCTCAAGTCAAGATCAGGAATGGGTCAATGGGGATTTTAGAAGCCCCGATTTTTACTAATCATTTACTATAGAAGGGTGTTTCCAAAGGGGTATGGGTTTCAAACCTTTCCCCAGTCACGACAATAAGTGACAGGAAAGGGAAATCGAGTAAGTTGACTACTAATAAAGTGGATATTCTCCCTTATGTTCCTATTGATTTGCTTTTGTCCTTTGGTTCTCGGGCTCGTAGAGATCATAAATCCCTTGCCCATTCTAAAACATGATCCTTCTCTCCCTTAATGTTAAGGGAGTGAGGGGCATCCCAAGTATTTGGCCCTTAAGAGACTTCTTGACAAAATTTGTTCAGATATTAGCTTCATTGAAGAAACTATGGTTGTTGGGAATAGAGAACGTGAGATATTTTCCAGGATTTTTTTGGTTTGGGCGATGTGTTCAGTTGATGCTTTGAACAGCCAGGTGGTATTCTTTCAGCATGGAATCCTAGAAAGGATAAGCTCACCCTTTATCGAATTTATGCATGGATTTTATTGGAAGGTAGGGTTGAGGATGCTACCAAATACTTGCACTTGATAAATTGTTATGGGTCGTATCATAACCGTAAACCCTTTTGGGAAAAGGTGGAGGAGGATGGATTTTTAAAGTTTCCAAATTTGACCTTGGGGGTGATTTGAACTTTGCATTGGCAGCTTCAGAGGTGTGGGGTAGTAGACTAATATTGGATCCTCTTGGTGACTTCTTAAAATTTTTGTTCAAGTAATCTAATTTGATTGATGTCCAGCCCGTGCCTCTAGTCCCGACCTGGAGGAATGGGAGAGATGGGGATGGGGGGATCACAAAAATATTGGGCATATTCTTCATGTCATAATTTATCGTTGATGATATTTTCAGGTAGTAGATCGTGGGTACATACCTCTTTAGTTTTTTACCATTCCCTGATCCTTCTCCAAATTAAGGCTAATGGGGAGAGGAAATTATACTCCTTTGAATTTAATCATGTTTGGCTCAAGGAGATGGATCATTAGAGAAATTTTGAGGTAAAAAATGGGCCTCAAAACAAAGAAAATGTACTATAAAAATCAACCAATCACATTCTACTAGATGACATCATCCCCCATGGTCGAGGTGGCATTGCATGAGTTAAGAATGCTTATTTGTCAAATTTTCTATGGTGAATGAAAACCCATAGTTAACCAAGGTAGTGGTATAAGCATTTTTAAGTCATAAAGTAAAGTACTCATAATGAAAGTCCTTTAACATTTTTTCATAAAATAATATTATTATCATTTTCAAATAAAGTAATCATAATGAATGTCTTTTTACACTTTTTTTCCTTTCACACTTTCTCATAAAATAATATTATTGTCATTTTCAAGTAAAGTACTCATAATTCATAAAGAATGTCCTTTCACATTTTTTTATAAAATAATATATTGTCATTTTCATGTTTTTAATTTTAAATTATGTATTCACTTCATTCTATTTAATATCATAATGTCAAACTAATTTTATTATTATTATTATTATTATCATTATTATATATTCCTTTCACGTTTTTTCATAAAATGATATTTTTATCATTTTCATATTTTTAATATTTAATTATATATTCACTCCATTTTATTTAATATTATAATTCCAAACTAATATATATATATATATATATATATATATATATATATCATTGTACTTTTAAAATCAATTAAATTCATGAATGATATTAATATGAAAAATGTATGTTAGTTATGCATATAAATTAAATTCAAGAATGATAGTAAATTAAATTAAATTACATATTTTTACTACTCAATTTTTAAGAATAAATTAAGTCTTATATTATTTTCTATGAAAGACTTAACTATAACATCCATTTACAATAAAATAAATATCCCCAAAAAGTTTATAATTTTGATATTAATTTATCAATATAGATTTAGTAAATAAAGAATCATAATAATAATGCAATGTGGATTATAATAATATTATTAATATTTTACATGTAAATAAATTTTCAATTAAATCACATTATATTAAATTGATAAGAAAAGTATTAAATATAAAAAGTCAACATAAATTTAAAAAAAAAAACTCTTAAATTTTTTTATTATTATTTAATTTCATTTGCAAGTTCAAGACAAATAAATGCTAAAGGACAATAATTTTGGGGGAATTTACAATGAATCTTAGTCACATCAATGTAGAGTTATTTTATTAATTTTATTTCTAGTGAATTTTGAAAAGTAACTCAACCATGGTTATTTATATTTTGCATAGAAAATAGTGTAGGAGGTGACTTGTCATATGTACCTACACCATAAAACCCATAACTCATAATATTTTAATATCTCTCATACTTTTTTAGTACATCTCTTAGGAGGCCATTTTTTGACCTCAAAATCTCTCCAATTTTATCAATTTGATTAAGAAAGAATGGGAAGTACTGGCAGGTGTGGAGGTTTTTTTGGCTATGCAAAGGATGGTTCACAAGATGAAATCCCTTAAGGCGGTGGTGTCCAATTGGGAGAAAGAGAGGAAATGGGAACTTAAGAAGGATTTGATTAGTGTGGAATCTGAAATTGAAGGGTTATATAAGTGCAATATTTCATGTCTTTTTCAAATCATGATCAAGTTCGGTTGGTAGTGGTTGAGAACAAAAGGTCATAGATTCTTAAAGTGGAGGAGGAGACTTGGAGGTTGAAAAGCAGGGCTATCTGGTTGTCTCAAGTCGACTTAAATACCAAGTTTTTTCATAAATCCGCTAGGAGAAGGAGGGTCCAAGAATATCCAAAATTCGATTTGGGATCTTCAAAATTCGGATGGTCGGCTTTTGACTGATCAAAAGCAACTGGAAATTGAAGTTGTTGAACATTTGCAATTATTGTTTAGGGATCTGAGAAACATATCTATTGTGGATCATATGAGAGTCATCCATTGCTATCCTCGATTCTTCTCGCTGGAAGAAGACATCAGTATAGTGAATCCTATATATTTAGACAAAATTAAGAAAGTATTATCAGGGTTTGCGAAATCCAAAATTCCTAGTTTGGACGGATGTACTATTGAACTATTTTTGGATTTTTTTTTCTGGGGCATGATCTATTTGTGAAATTCCATAGGGGTAGATCACTGAGCTTGAACAAACCTCACAATTTCAAAATGTAATTACTGAGAAGAATTGGAAAAAAACATGGATCAATTCATTCATAAAACTAAAACACACATGAAAAATTGTTGTTGATACATTAATAAGTTGTAAGCTGGCAATCAAAAAGTGTTTCAATAGAATGAATTCGATACACCTGGGAGGATTCAAATTCACCTCAATTCTAGGCTTAGTTTGGATTGGAACCATCTCCCGATAAGGTTCAGTGGCCATCGATGATGAATAATCAGTTAATTGAAGTAGAACTAAGCATAACTGAATCATGTGGGCACCAAAATAGGGAAGGAGACTCCAAGGGGGCGCGTAACTAGCTGTCAGTGGTAAAAAATGGTGCTCATATACGAAGTAGTAGTCAAACTAGGAGTTGCAGCCATTTAATTAGTCAATCAAGGGGACAAGGTACCCTAAATCATGGAACTAACTGTGTAGTCTCCTAAATCTATGCATGAGGGCACATTGGAACTCCAGTGATGGAAACAAGGTGCTATGCGTGGGTAGGAGGGCTAATGATGGCCAAAAAAAAGCTCCGAGGGGACCAAATTAAGGACTAGGTGCTAGGAGACTCAATTACTAATGCATGGATGCATGGAGTGCTGCATGGAATGCATGCATTCATGCAAAATGCATGCAAAGCATGCAGGACCAAAATACGATGGTGAGAATATTCCAACACCCCGCCTTAAGCCGGACTATGAGGAAAAATACAAGTAAATAAATGGAAATTAGGGCCCTAGTTACTAAGACCAAAGGTCACCCCATACAATCACTCTAGAAAAAGTGATGAAAGAGGGAAAAATGAGTGGGAAACCCCCCCCTCAAGATTGACTGTACAAAACTAATCAACCAACATAGAACTAACCCCAAGAAGGGATCATAGATGAGTGAACTTTTTCACTGAAAATTCTTGGTGAAAATATCTGCAATCTACTCTTTTGAAAGGACAATGGAACAGTGTGATGGTACGATCATGCACTAATCCTCGAATGCAATGCATGTGTATCTCAATGTGTTTGGTCATTTGTCTCAGAACCGGATCTGTATAAATCCTGATAGAACTCTAATTGTCACAGTAGATTTTTGGTGGAGTACTGTAGCAAATCCCAAACTCTGACAAGATTCCCTGCAACCAGATGCACTGTGTGGCTGCATTCACTGCACCTCTGTACTCAGCCTCAGATGATTAAAGAGCAAGAGCCGTCTGCTTTTCGCTCGACCAATAGATAGGACCAGATCCAATCATGAAGGCAAAACCTAATGTAGACTTCTGATCTGAACTATCTCCAGACCAATCTGAATATGTATACCCAACTAGGTTCAATGGAGACCTAGCTGCATAGTGAAAACCATATGTCTTTGTTCCTTGCACATAGTGCACGATCCTTTTGGATTCCTTCCAATGAATCTCATGACGCTCTTGCATGTATCTAGCAACAACAATCATTGCATAGGATAGATAAGGGAGAGTATGTGTATGAAACAAATGACTCCCAATCAGTTGTCGATACAAAGTACTATCCACCAAAGGTGAAGAAGAACCATCCTCAAGACTGATACTTGAAAGAAAAGGAAATGATGTTGGTTTGCATTCTGTCATGTGAAAGCTCTCAAGTAGACATGGTGCATACTTGGACTATGCAATCTTGATTCCTGAATCACTCTGAGAAACTTCAAGACCAAGAAACTGCTTTAGAAGTCCCAAATATGACATAGAGAAGGAATTGTGCAAGGTTGTTTTCATAGATCTAAGACATGAAGAGAGACTCCCTGTAATCAGTAAATCATCAAAATATAGGACAATAAGGAGAAGAGAGTTACTATCATGTCTCATGTACACATTCGAATCAGACTTGCGTCTCTGAAAATTTTGTGACAACAAAAAGGATTCCATCTTAGCATACCATGCTCGGGGATCCTGCTTGAGCCCATACAAGGAATTCCTCAATCTGCACACTAATGAAGGATCATCAATGTATCCTTCAAGTTGCTTCATGTAGATCTCCTCCTCTAGATCTCCATGAAGAAAAGCACTCTTCACATCCATGTGATGCACCTCCGAGTGCTTGGATGAAGCAAGAGCCAAAACAAGACGGGTGCAGTCCACCTTTGCAACATGAGCAAAGTTCTATGAACAGTTAATCCCTTGAACTTGTGAGAAACCTTTAGAAACCAAGCGAGCCTTGTACTTTCTTGTGACTCCATCTGAGCCCATCCTGGTTTTGTATACCCACTTGCATTGAACAAGATTCCTTCCAAGAGGAAAAGAAACAAGGTCCCAAGTCTCATTCCTTTCAAGATATTGGTACTCTTCATCCATAGCTAATATCCATCTTGGATCTTGGGAGACCTTAAACAAAGTTTTTGGATCCGATCCAATCATAAGAAAACATTTGTCAGAACTAAAGGGATCTCTTTGAAACAGTGAAAATCTTGCATTTTGAAACTCATATATAGTTCTTCTTGGATCTTGTGGATCTCCAACAAGATCACCTGCATATTCAAGGGTCTTGGAAGCCCATCTTGGAAGAGGAGGTGGATCTTCAGGTTCTTGTGAATCTATATCTAGCATTTGCTCATCTTCACTTTTCGAGTCAAAATATGAACTATCATGGGAGGATGACTCACTATCTTGTTCAATATGTTTTGGTGAAGTAGTTGGCAAGATGTCTTCTCCAACATGGTGGGAATCATGCAATGGCCACTCCTCAAACTGGACACTTCTCTCAAGGAAGGTCTGCATTGTAGACATATCTAACAGTTTTGTAGGACTTTGCATTCTGTGCATAATGAACCAGTATGCACTCTTTTCTTTGTGGCTCTAAGGCTCTCCTCTTCTCGGAAGGAATCCTTTCCCAGGCTTTGGATCCAAAGACTCTCAGATGAGACACAACTGGCTTGTATCCCATCCATGCTTCGAAAGGATTTTTTCCTTGTAGGCCTTTTTGAGGAACTCTATTATGGAGGTATGCAGCACAGTTAACAGTTTCTGCCCAAAATGTAGGAGCCAAATCCTTAGACTCAAGCATGCAAGTAGCCATCTCTTTCAAAGTTATGTTATTTCTCTCTACTACACCATTATGTTGTGGTGTTAAAGAACAGTGTGTTGCATTTCAATACCTTCATATGCACAAAATAATTGAAACTCATTCTTCACATACTCTCCTCCATTGTCAGTATGAAGGACCTTGATCTTCTTATCAATGAACTTTTCTACATAAGCTTTAAAAAAATTGAAGTATTCAAAGACTTCTGATTTCAACTTTAGAAATTATAACCAACTGAATCTTGAATAATCATCTATGAATGTTAAGATGTATCTTGCATTATTCAAAGATAAGTGAGGAAGAGGTCCTGATATGTCACTGTGAATCAACTCAAGAGGAGATGAGTGTTGATGTATATGTAACTTGGGAATGTATTTCTTTTATGTATATTGTACTCCTATAGAGATGGTATTATTCCTCTATACATAAGTGTTTGTATTCCTATAGAGATGTTATTATTCCTCTATACAGAAGTGTCGTCATTTATATTGTAAGTGTCGTAACTTATACTTGATGGGTTATTAGACCACCTTGTTGGGGTCGGCCCTGTATAAGTCATGTGGATCGAAGGGTTATTAGACCACCCTATTGGGGGTCGGCCATGTGGGTCAAAGGGTTATTAGACCACCCTATTGGGTGTCGGCCCACTCAGCATTATGTTATGTGGTTAAGTTAAGGCCGACCTAGTAAAGGTTATTAGGCAAGTCAAGTCAAGTATAAATAGAGTGTGGGAGGCACTCTATTTCATCATTCTATTCTCTCTCACACTCTCGGGAGAGTGGCGCACTTGTGGAGGAGGATAAGATGCTGCTAGGAGATGTCTATCTCTTATGCTTGGGTTGTATCATTTCTCTATCTATCTCTAAGGAAGTTATTGGGGTTTTTCACCTTTATGGTTTTCCCCAAGTAAACTCTGTGTCTCTTGTGTGCTTGCATTATTGTGTCCATGATTGATATGTTGTAGATATGATGTACATGTTGTTCTCTTAGTTAAG
Organism: Larix kaempferi; assembly: GCA_027924585.1. Lineage (NCBI taxonomy): Eukaryota > Viridiplantae > Streptophyta > Pinopsida > Pinales > Pinaceae > Larix > Larix kaempferi. The sequence goes on from BSBM01001036.1 coordinate 10,042,261, forward strand.
ATCCTAGATCATATTGAAGTAAATTATGAAAAATTAACATGGTATCAGAGCTAGCCTGAAAGAATACATGGTATGGCATGTATGACACTTGTTGCACTTGCGAAGCTAGGGCTTGATATAGCAAAAACCCGTCATCGTAGAACTTTCACTATAAATACATTTCGGCAAGGTTTCAAGGTCTGAAAATCATGCAGGGTGAAGCTAAGATCCTCATGTACATTGTGGCCAAAGGACAACTTCTAATTCGTTGTACTTTGTGTTTTATGATTTGTACAATCTAGGGTTTCTGCCTCTTCCAGATCTGAGTCATAAACAGGTGACCTAGGAAACAAGGTCATAACTTGGGCTATGAAGCTCCAAATGAAATTTCATAAAAAGTGACAGATAGTGCATGGACTGCAATTTCGTAGGTAACTTTTTTAGAGGCTGAAACTGAACCAGTGACATGTGGCACACCGTACAAGTTCGCTCTCCTGTTTTATCCCATTAACAGGTCATGTTGCGACACTTGGCATAACTCTCTCTCAGAGAATCCATTTGAGGTCATACCTATGGGGTTGGAAAGATGACAGGTCAGGCTATCACAAGAAAAAATTTCAGACCCATTGGATTGAAAAGTTCAGAGTTACACTAGAAACAATCAGGTACATATTTCTGTCAAAACAAAATTATTTTTTAGCACCTTCATTCATGGATCACTTAGAAGATCTATTTGTGAGATATGTATAACTTGGTTCTATAATGGTTAACCTATGAGATATGCAGGTTACTAGCACAATTCATTGAATAGAACAAGAAGACATCATGTTAGACGTAACTAGCTAACATACCAATCCAGGTATGTTTTTCCTATATCAAGTTAGAATCCTACCTTGTGTTAGGATCCCTTATATAAGTATACTTGATATGATTGGTTATGTTTATTCATAAAGTTATAAATGTAAGTAATCAAGGGTTTATGCATTTTATGTCTGTTATCTTGATTGATGATTTAACTAACCAGAAGATTCCTATGATCAAATAAGAATATGCATAAGTAAAAGAAGACTTCCCTGAAACCTTGAATACTAAAGTTTATTATTTGTGTTTGAAATGATCATGACTATACATGTTTAAGATTATTGTGTTTTGATAGTATTAAGATTATACTAATGAATGTGTGATTATGTATGAGACCTCAAGGATAACACAATGATGATATTAATAAGCATGCATAGTGATTAAGGATGGATATAAGTTCAAGGAAAAGTAATCAAGGAAGCAAAGATCAAGAGGGAGTACACTCCAGTTGTTCCTGCAAGGAAACAAATATAAAAAAGGAGCACACTTCAATAGTTTCTGTAAGGATGCAGATATTCAGAGGGAGTTGACCACTTCTCACAATACACATCAAAATGGAGTTGCAGAAAAGAAGCAAAGACTGAGAGGGATTCAACCCAACAAACAACAAAGATAAGTATTTGAATTATCGTTCCTTGCATATTTTATTGTTTAAATAATATTGTTCAATAATGTATATACTCATGTTCCTAGAATTAGATTGTGTATTATGCATATTAGAATAGTTGCATTGATGAACAGTATACTACTAATATACATGGGTAAGTGGCCTATGGCACTGTACAACATTCCATTGCTACTTAACTAGAATGAAACCTCTTTGCTGACATGTTGGGAGTTGTGCACACTCTTAACAATGTTCTGGTAGAGATTGGAAGGCATCTAGAAAGTTACGGGATATGGATAAATGTTGTATTGAAGCATTGGCTAAGATAATTGCATGATTGTATGACATATTTCTTTATGTGTAAGAATTTGTTCTGAAAACTATGAGATGTTTTCTAATCATGCAATTTAACTTATTGTGTAGGAAAGATCATATACCATCACCTACAAAAGAAGGACTACAACATTTGTTCAACAACAAAGTTATCTATTGAAAATATTGAAGATATTGAAGTTCCCAGGATCTGGGAAGAATTCCATGATCAAGGAGTACCAATCGATCATGAAGATGTTTGGGATGCAGTCCCAAGACCTGAAGGGGAGTCTATAGTGACTTCCAAGAGGATCTACAAGATCAAGCATGCTGCAGGTGGTAGCATAGAGACTTTTGCTCCTGTAGCCAAATACACTTCCATCAAATCCGTACTTGCTCTGGCTGCAGTGATGAAATGGAAGATACACCAAATGGATTTCAAGACAGCTTTCTTGAATGGTGTAGTTGAAGAAGAAGTGTATGTGGAGCAGCCACTTGGTTCTGAGACACATGACAGGGAGTCATATATGTGTAGAACTTGGTATGGTAGGATAGACAACTTTCAATCCAATTTGGGCTTTACCAAGAGTAAAGCGGATTCCAACCTTTACTACAAGGTTGAGGAAGGAAATCCATTGATACTACTTTTGTATATGGATGACCTGTTTATTACAGGTGAAGATAGATTGATTGCCGACACGCAGCGGAAGCTTGCTGCCAAGTTTGATATGAAGAACTTGTGGACGATACACTATTTTCTAGGTATGGAGGTGTGGCAGAGTGCAGATGGAATCTTCCTTGGACAAGGGAAGTATGCAGTAGAGATCCTGAAGAGGTTCGGGATGATGGACTGCAAGGCCATGGCCACACCTATGGCACCAAAACTGAAGCTTCTGTGTGATGCTTCATCTGATCCGGTTGATATCACTATGTATCGTCAGATGATTGGGTCCTTAATGTACTTGACGAACACGAGACCAGATATTTGTTTTGCAGTGAACACATTGAACCAGTTCCTGACGGATCCGAGGAGTGTTCACCTAGTTGCTGTAAAGCATATTCTGAGGTACCTGAAGGGTACAATTGATTATGGCCTCAAGTATGATGCGAATCAAAAGTTTAACCTACAGGGTTATGTTGATTCAGATTGGGCAAGCAGTGCTGCAGATAGGAAGAGTACTTCTGGGTGCTACTTCAATATGGGATCAGGTGTGATCTCTTGATTTAGCAGGAAGTAGTCATGTGTAGCACTGAGTATAGCTGAAGCAGAGTATGTTGCAGCTTGTTCAACTAGTTGTGAGGCAGTATGGCTTCGGAAGCTACTGTCTGAGTTATTTGATCTACCGCTGGAGGCTATTGGTATATTTTGTGACAACTAGAGTTGTGTGAAGTTGTCTGAGAACCTGGTTTTCCACAACAGGTAGAAACACATAGAGATCAAATATCACTATATTAGGGATATGGTGTAGAGAGGAGCAGTGAAGCTCCTGTATGTTGCGACAGATGAGCAGATTGCAGATGTATTGATGAAGCCACTAGCCAGAGTGAAGTTCGAGTACTTCAGAGAGAGGCTTGGTGTTATTCAGATCGACGACACTTCGAGGAAGAAGTTATGGAGACATTTTTTGTAGCCATTCCTATCATGGTGGAAGGAGGATCCTTCACATGGCTGTGGATGCAAGCGCTGGATGATGAGCATCACGACGATGCTCCAGTTACTAATCTGTATATCCATAAAGATGATGTTGTATATGATCAATTGGATCACTTATATGTATATGCATCATGTTGAATGCTAGATATGATTAGTTGGATCATTTATATGTATATGTATGTACGCATCATGTTGGATGCTGGATATGATCAGTTGGATCATTTATATGTACTTGTATATGCATCCTGTTGGATGCTTGGACCATGTATCTGTATATGTATCAGGTGGATACTGTGTATGATCAGGTAGATCATGTCTGTTGATATATATCAGGTGGATACATTGTGTGGATCATGTATCTATGTATGTATCAGGTGGATACATTGCATGATCAGGTGGATACATTGTATGATCAGGTGGATCATGTATGGTGATATGTATCAGGTAGATACTTGGTATGCATCAGATAGATGCATTGTATGATCATGATGATCATGGATGACGAGCTTCAGGATGTTGCTCCAGATGACTTGCATCAGGACGATGCAGTGATGATGATCAGGATGATCATGTGTACATCAGGATGATGTATGGTGAGTATCAGGTTGATACTCTGTGGCCGTGGACAGGTTGTGCAAAGGAAATCCTAGATTTGTTCTAGGTCACATCCAGTATGAAAAAGGACTGGCACTGTGTATCACATGTAAGACCTGGGAGATCCGATAGGTTGGGTTGTGTTCCCATAATAAGTCATGGGATGCTCTTTCGAGGGTTTTTGATAGTGGGCCACATGTAAGACCTGGGAGATCAGATAGGTTGGGCTGTGTGCCTGTAATAAGTCCTGGGATGCTCTTTCGAGGGTTTGTGGTGGGCTGCTACATGTAAGACCTGGGAGATCCGATAGGTTGGGCTGTGTTCCCGTAATAAGTCCTGGGATGCTCTTTCGAGGGTTTGTAGCAGAGGTCACATGTAATCAGTCCTGGAGATCTTGTCAGTCGTGCTTAGGCACATAAATGTTCCCGGGATTCTCTTTAGAGTTCTTGTCGATCATGTTATGCACATAAACGTTCCTGGGACACTCTTTTAAGGTTTTGTGACAATCACATGTAATAAGTCCTGGAGATCTGGACAGGATGAAAAAGGCCTCAGATGCTCTTTAGGGTTCTTGCTAGTCAAGAGACTCTTTTAAGGTTTTGTGATGCACATAATAAGTCCTAAGGATTCCACGGTATGGCCAGTGATGATGAAGACCTACAGGTGGTGAGCCTACATCCAGTATGAAAAAGGACTGGCTCTGTAGAACTTCCTATGACGAGTAGATTCAGAGATTGATTGAGATAGCAACAGCAGTGACGATGACTCGATGACGATTATCTAGTGACAATGATCTAGAGAAGAAGATTTGTGCTAGAAGACCTGTGTCGAGAAATACCTTCCTAGTTAAGAGGGAGTGTTGATGTATATGTAACTTCGGAATGTATTTCTTATATGTATATTGTACTCCTATAGAGATGTTATTATTCCTCTATACATAAGTGTTTGTATTCCTATAGAGATGTTATTATTCCTCTATACGGAAGTGTCGTCATTTATATTGTAAGTGTCGTAACTTATACTTGATGGGTTATTAGACCACCTTGTTGGGGTTGGCCCAGTATAAGTCATGTGGGTTGAAGGGTTAATAGACCACCCTATTGGGGGTCGGCCATGTGGGTCAAAGGTTTATTAGACCACCCTATTGGGTGTCCGCCCAGTCAGCATTATGTTATGTGGTTAAGTTAAGGCCGACCTAGTAAAGGTTATTAGGCAAGTCAAGTCAAGTATAAATAGAGTGCGGGAGGCACTCTATTTCATCATTCTATTCTCTCTCACACTCTCAGGAGAGTGGCGCACTTGTGGAGGAGGAGAAGCTACTGCTAGGAGATGTCTATCTCTTATGCTTGGGTTGTATCATTTCTCTATCTATCTCTGAGGAAGTTATTGGGTCTTTTCACCTTTATGGTTTTCCCCAAGTAAACTCTATGTCTCTTGTGTGCTTGCATTATTGTGTCCATGATTTGATATGTTGTAGATATGTTGTACATGTTGTTCTCTCAGTTAAGATCCTAGATCAAATTGAAGTAAATTCTAAAAAATTAACAATGAGGCTCTCTTTGCCTTTCCTTTTTCAAACTTGTGCTCTGAATGCTTAACAATAAAGCAACCTTGACAGGTGCCCTTAGAAAATATGATGTTTGGAAGATCTTCAACCATTTTCTAATTGTGCGGTTCTTGCAAATATTTGTAGTTGAGGTGCCCAAACCTCTCATGCCAAAGTCTGCTCACTTCATTTGCAAGAGTAATAAGTGCACTTTGTTTTGAGTAAGGCAAGAAATGGGATAACTCGTAGAGTTTAGAATGGTGATCTGCAGTGCCTTGTGCAATGATCTTCCCATAAGAGATATCTTGGATTTCAACCATATTAGGAGTAAAAATTACTTTCTTTGGAACTCTTGTAAGGGTCATTTGATAAATTGAAAGCAGGTTAGCTTCCATGGTAGGCACATAGAGCACATCATTGAAGTATCCATGATCCAGATTGATCCTTCCAATCCCTTATGAGGAATATTCATAATCATCTCCCATTAGGATAGAATGCCCAACAATGGGTTCGAATTCAGAGAATAGATCCTTAGATACAAACATGTGTTTGGAAGCTCCAGAATCTATGATGAAGGAGGATGCATTCGAAGTGCTAGCCATGAGTGCATGCCACCTCTCTTTGTCCTATGATTTAGGATCAACTTATTTTCTTCTAGAATTTGCAGGTACTGGAAGATTTTTTTTCTTTAGAAGTTGGACCATAAGATCAATGGTCTTCTTCATGCAAGCACTTTCTGGGTGAAAACCTCTGTTACATTGTGGACTGGTTTTGTCCTTCTAGTTTTAATTGCCTCTCTTTGGATTTGAGGTTCCCTCTGATTGTTTGGGAGTCTCCTTTGACTTATTCTCATAAGGTTTATTTTCCTTACCATTCTGATTTCCTTTACCATTCACATTCTTTCCTTCTCCTGCAGCAAGAGCTTGTTCCCTTTTTGGTTTTATTACTCCCATCTACACCAATTTGTCCTGCTCCTTTGTGAGAGAGAGAAGATGAATGCATCTAGAGTGGGCATTTTCCAGTTTGGGATGGAAATATTTGTTGCTTGGAAGGTGGATACAAACACATAATAGTCTCATCCCAATTTTGAAAGAATAGCAAGAATCAATTGCTTGTCTTCCTTCTCATTTCCACATAGTTTTAGCTGCACAACCAAGTTATTGAATCCTATGAAGAAATATGTAATGGATTCAAAACTATTGGGGCTCATTGAGATCAAGTCATTTTCCAATTAATGTCCTCTCAAATCATCCTGTTTCCCAAATAAGGATTCGAGCTTTGTCCAAAACTCCTTAGGATTTTTCAGACCAGAGAGATGAAAGATTAGATATTTGGAAATGTTGAGGCATAGCAATCCATATGCTTCATCAAGCTTGTTTAGATACTTGGCCTTCTCTGTAGCACCATTTGGTTTGACCTCAATTCCCTGTAACACTCTGTAGAGACCTTTGTTGCACATGAAGATCTCCTTCTGATCCTTCCATTCAAATAAAATGAAAGGATTTAGCTTGTGAATCGAAGTTAGATCCATGGTAGTTGTCTAAATGTGCTTTTGATGGTGGAATAAATTGCAAAAAAAATGGAAATATAGCTGGAGGATTGTTTCTAAATCGACTAAACACTGCTTTAGGATAGTAGGAACTTTTATCCAGATCCTTCACACCTGGCTAGACCTCAAAGTATTTCTCCAATGAATTCAATGCAATGGCACCAGGATTTGTTGTGGAAATCTAAAGGATTCTAGTGCTCTACTGAAATAAGTTGCTCAATCTACTGCTGCAACTACAGCACTCAATAGCTATCACAAGCTCTGATACCATGTGAAATTCCATAGGGGTAGATCACTGAGCTTGAACAAACCTTACAATTTCATAATGTAATTGCTGAGAAAAATTAGACAAAAACATGGATCAATTCACTCACAAAATTGAAACACACATGAAAAATTGTTGTTGACACATTAATCAGGTGTAAGCTTGCAATAAAAAAGTGTTACAATATAATGAATTTGATACACCTGGGAGGATTCGAATTCACCTCAAGTCTAGGCTTAGTTTGCATTGGAAACATCTCCCGATAATGTTCAGTGGCCACCGATGATGAATAATTAGTTAACTGAGGTAGAACTGAGCATAATTGAATCACATGGGCAAAAAAATAGGGGAGGAGACTCCAAGGGGGTGCATAACTAGATTTCAGTGGTCAAAGAGGGCACTCCTATACTTAGTAGTAGTCAAACTAGGATTTGTAGTCAGTTAACTGAGAAATCAAGGGGACAATGCACCGTTAAACATGGAACTGACTGTGTAGTCTCCTAAATATGTACATGAGGGCGCATTGGAACTCCACTGATGGAAACAAGGCGATCTGAGTGGATAGGAGGGATAATGATGGCCAAAAACAAGCTTGGGGGGGGAGGCAAATTAAGGACTAGGTGCTAGGAGACTCCTCTGCTAATGCATGGATGCATGGAATGCATGCATGCATGCAAGACCAGAATAAGATGGTGAGAATATTCCAACACTATTGGCGATAGTGGAGGAATCTAGAATTTATGGGAGAGTGTCCGAAGCAATGAATTCAATTATTATAGATCCCATCTAAAGTGTTCAAATTCAAGGTCTTTCAATGATTTCAGGCTGATATCTTTATGCAACTTAGTATATAAGATCATTTCGAAGATTATTGCTGATAGACTAAAACCTATGCTATCAAAATATATATCCAGGGAATAATTCCATTTTTTGGAGAATCATCAAATCATGGATGCTATTGGTGTAAATCAGGAGACTTTGCATAGTATTAAGGCTAAAAATTTGAAGGCACTGGTTTTAAAATTGGATTCAAATGGTCAATTCTTATGACCAAGTCGACTGGGTATTTTTTAGATTAGTTTTGCTCCATATTGGTCTCATCCTTGAAGCTACCAACAAGGTGATGGCATGTGTGGTCTCAACAAATTTTGTGGGGTTAATTAATGGAGCTCCTACACATTTTTTAAGGGATATGGGGGTTTGATAGTAAGAAAGTTGATGGTTGCTTGAAGAGGGTTAAAGTTGATGCTCTTATTCGAATAACACATCTACTTTTTTGTAGTTGATGTCATGTTATTTGGCTCTGCTTCTGTGGAGAAATGGACTGTCTACAAGGAAATTTTGGACTTATTATATAGGGCCTCTAACATGCTTATTAGTGAGTCCAAGTTCATGTTCTTGGAGCATGAAATGGATAGGGATGTTACGGTGCAGATTGGTCAAGGTTTACCCTTCCAAGTTTCAACTCTTAGCTTGGGAACTAAATACCTTGGCTACTTTATCAAGCCAAACAACTATTATGCAACTGCCTGGCATGGGATTCTAAGAAAGTTTGACAATAGAATCAATCATTGGTGTTGGATATGGATCTCTCTTGGAGGAAGCTTAATCTTGGTGAAATTAGTTTAAAAAACCTCCTTATTTATTGGCTTTCTTTATGTAAGGTACTGAAGTCAATATTTAATTTTATCAGGAGGAAAGTATTTTATTTTTTGTGGTCCGGTAATAGGGAAAAGGATAAGTTTCATCTAGTAAGATGAGATAGTTTGGTGAAACCTAAACCTTTGGGAGGATGGGACCTTAATAACATTTTCCTCTTTGCACAAGCTTTAGTAGTCAAAATCTTGTGGAGAGTTCTATTTGTGGATAATTTATGGAGCAAGGTTATTAAAGGCAAGTACCTCAAGGAATGTATTGCTCTGTAGTGGATTATATCCAAGGTAAAATCTGTCAAAGGGGTGTCAAACATCTGGAATTGTCTAGTAAGCTCTTATCATATTCTAGGTGGTTAGTTGATCTAGATGCCTCGTGGCAGTCGTCAGATTAGAGTAGGTGAGGATCCAATAATTGGGGACTTGAGTTTTTGTAAATTATCTTCGAATTTGGTTACACTTCTCATAGCTAAGGGTATTCACACTTAGGATCAGGTGCTTTTTCCTGGTGAGGGGTCGATGGTTGGTACTGGGTGGAAAATGGCTCAACAGTTGGGATTATTTGGGGATCACTGTGAGGAATGGAGTTGTTATGTTGTGGTGATTTAGAGGGGGGGTATTCACCTATCAAGTCATGTAGATTCTCTTGTATGGTCATGGAACTAGAAATCCAGTGGGATCAATGCCAAATTAGCTTATGATTCCCTTTTATATGGTGTGGATGTGGAGGATTGTTGGTGTTTTCGTGATATATGGAAGTTGAATGTGCCATTAAAGATTAAGCTTTTCAATTCTTACATGGGATAATTATCAGAAGAGGGGAGGTGTTGCTCCAAATATTTGTGCATTATGCAGTAGTGCGGTTGAGTCAGTGGATCATTTGTTGATTTGTTGTCTCTTTACTTGCTAGGTGTGGCAGAATGTGAAGGAGATTTGCAATATTTACTAGATCTTGTCGCGGGCTCCTTTATCGACTTGTCTTCAATCCTGGACCTTAAATGTTCAAGATTGGGTAGAGTTGCCATGTTTCATAAACTGGGAAATTTTGAAGAATAGGAATCAAATTCTTTTTGAAGGTAGGGGTTTTAACTCTACGAGGGTGGAGTGTACGGATGTAGTAGCGTAAAAATAATTACTGAAGGAGGAGTTTGTTTGTTAGGAAAATTCTTTAAGATGACAAATTGCTCCCAATTTGCATTTGATTAGGCAAGGACACCTTTCAATGATGCTTCTCAAAATCAATTTCGAAGATGTGGAACTGAGGTAATTCTTTGTATTAGAATTTAATGAGCATAAATAATTACCATGAGAGAAATAAACATACAACAAACAAACATACAATTGAGACACATAGTTTACCCTGTAATACCCCGTATAGGAAAAACCAACACCACGTTTTACTCATGTGTGCTTCTTCATTTGTTCACATCTTAAACAATACCTAAAACAAATTTTACATAAGTGACTTCACCATTTACCATTATTTATCCACGTGAACCCTTTTAACATGTATATTTTATTTATTAATGTGCATTCATGTTTTTAAAAAAACGCACTTCAATTTATTTTTTCTTCCACGCAAATACCTTTCTTCAAAAATCATGGCACGGTTCTTTCTTCACATTGGCGCACTGGCTCCAAGGCATCCCATTCGATCTTTCTTATTCTCGCCCAATAGCACGACATCCACAAATTATGGCAGGTCTTCATCAAATCACCAACGATCTTCCTCAATGTCGTCATCTCTATGTCCCTTCGTTCCTGAACCAGAGAAAAAAAAATTGCCCTAAGAAAACCAGCTCATGACCTCTTCTTTCACATTAATGCAATAACACACCCACGTAACAACACCAACGAGCATAACCAACCAAGCTCTGGTACTAGTTATTAGGATTTAATGATGCTTCTCAAAATCAATTTTGAAAATGTGGAGTTGGGGTACTTCTTTGTATTAGAATTTAATGAGCATAAGTAATTACTATGAGAGAAACAAACACACAGCTAGCAACCATACACTTGAGATACATAGTTTACCCTAGAAAACCACTTATGGGAAAAACCAACAACAATGAATATCTTCATTACCTCAAAACCGGCCAACTTGACCAAGTGAGCTCACCTACTCACCTCCATGCCACTTTACAATGGAGTCTCCTCCAGCCAGGATTGTAATTTCATTTCATCTTTTCCCTTCAAACTAAATTTTTTTGACGTTTTGAATTTTTATCTCTCCGTCGCACAACATTTTTGTGAAAAAATAACCCTTCAACAATGAAATTTATTTAAAAAATATTCATCAATAATAATATTTGTATTAAACAGTTTAATTTACAATTAAAAGATAAATTGATGTTTTTATGAAAGGATTTGTTTTAAGTTAAAATATAACAATAGACTCATTTATCCATGTTTTTACATTGATCATTTACTTTGAAAATGATCAATCTATGAACTTTTATTTCAAAGAAATACTTCAACAACCAGAATTGAGTTGAGAAGCCTAATAAACATAATATGCCCTTTGTAGAAGTGGTTTATTTAAAAAACAAATTGCAATTCTACAACAAAATGGTCTTATGAAGTTCTCTTCTTCCTTTCTGAAAAGAAGTTTAATAAGGGTTCAATTTTATGCTCATTGTGTTTTTGTGGGGAAAGTTAAAATCAAGACTAGGCCAAGGTTATTTTATACATCATAATCTTTGTCTGATTACAAATGTTAACCGAGTTGAATATCAAAACAACAAAAACAATTCAATGTTTAAGAAAAGAATAGAATAATTTCATTTAGATTATTATTAAATTTATAACAAAAAATTGAAAAAAAACAAAAATTGTAACTTTAAATCCATAACTGAACCAGCATCACATTACCATATATTCCTTGCTTATTGGACTCCAACAAAGACTTTCCTTATTTGTGCAGGCCACTTATGCTTGAGTGAGCTCCAATAACTCTGAACATCTAGAAATTATACCCAAAAAAAATAACCATGCATAGAACATTCAAGTGATGAGGGATTACTATTTTAGTACAGAACATTGAAGCATGGGAAGAACCAACATAATTTTTTAACACGTTAAGAAAAATGAAATAAGAAAATAACTTTTGAAGACGTTAAGAAAAATGAAAGATTGCATTCTTATGCCATCAAGATGCTTAGCACATTGTTAGTTATGAGTGATATCTTTTCTTTGTTATCAACTATGCAACTCTGTTTGGGGTCAGAATGGAAATACGACATTCTTACGAATCGTGGATATTTTTTTAGCTGTGTCAAAGATTGTTGAAAGTCTTGGAAACTCTAGACTGCAATTTCATTAAGGGTGTAGCGATACGAAAACCCCTAGATGGGATTCGATTTAGGCACCACCTGTTTTGAACAAGTGACGAGCCATGTGAATTGGTGCCAAATTTATTCATTAAGCAACACCCCTTCTGTTTGTGCATCTACTCCCTATTGCAAAAACTGGTATGTTATCATGCCCTCGAGATTGAGTGAATGGAAAGAGGTACAACATTAGGACATGACTTAGGTATACGCGTCTCTTGTATTCTCAAGACTTCCAATCCAGGATTATCCCATGCTTTTTCCAAAGAATCCATTGGTTTCACAAGGTTATGGAAATCAAAGGGAGAAGAGTGTTGTGCTTTTGTACTTCCGTAAGTCAATGTTCGATGAAAATGATCAATACAAAGAAGTTTTTGTAGAATCTGCCTTCATAATATGATTTGCCTTCCTAATATGGGTTGGCTCTTCTGGAAGCATAAGCCCACCATCATCCCGAGGAATACTACACAGCTTGTACACTCTAGCCAATGGAACATCTTGCCACTTGCATTTTCATTATTGCAGAAATGCAATGATGGAATGTCTGGCAACATATAATCATATGGGAAGCAGAAAACATAGGAAATGTCGTCCTTCAATATCATCAATATCTTAAATGGTGGATAAATAAAAATGAATGTCGGATTCAGAAAAATAATGCAACGTCAAAAATACATTTCAAATAATAGTTTGCCTGTTCTTTTGGATGGTGTGTGCATTTTGCACGTCAAATTCCAACCCTGCCTCCATCCCTATATAGGTTTCTTTACATCCAATAAATTGGGCTACAAGAAACCATGTGCCCAAAACTATGTGCTATACCTAACCACCTTTGACTCATTCCAAAGTCAAGGTTAACCCTAACACTTTGGATTGATAGTTCTTTATGTTACAAATTAAAATTTAATTACGGAATAGGGACTAACACTAGAAGTGAATTGATGGCTCTTTGGACATTAGTTTTGTTTGCTAAATTTAAAAATATACTCTTCCTACAAGTTGTAGGTGCTTCGAAAGTTATTATTGAATGGGCCTAAAACAATTGTCACTATATGTCTCGATACTGCACTATTGGATGGAAAAAATTAGAAGCAAGATATTTGAGTTCTCTAGGATATCTTTTCAGCACATTTTCCATGAACACAATTTGGAGGCCGATCGTTTATCCAAACTTGCTTTTCAAGGTGACAAAGAGATGCATATATTGTGAGTTATTTGATAATGGATCCTTTATATATGAGGAATGTATCCAAATATTCCATTCTTGAATTTTTGAATAGTAGCGACCAGGTAAATGGAAGTTGGTTACATCTTCCCGTTTATGTTTTCGCATGGGTGACCCATGATCGTAGTATTGTGTTTCTTTCTCTCTTTGGAACTGGTTACTTATTTGGGCCCTTGTTGTGTGATCGTTTGGTTTTTCTAAGCCATTTTAGCAGTGATATTTTCATCACCTCTGTTATATTTGGATCTCTATTGAACTCGGATCGGGCCTCGACACTCTCGGTATCCGTTTGGAGTGTTTGGTTTTAGACATTTTCTTTGGATCAGTTTGGTTGGTGTTTTAGTTTTCTATTGTATTTTTCTCATATACATCCGAACTGGCAGTTTTGTTGTAATGTTTCATATACTTTATCAATAACAAGTATAGATTTTCTTTTCTGGAAAAAAGAGTTTTCGTCCTCCATGCATATACTCTTTCCTAGCGTTTTCTTGGTGGCGTTCCCACTTATAATTGGTGTTGTGCCTATTTATAATTATACAATTCACAACTACTTTAACAAATTGATATCCATCATAACATTGGTCTAAGTGAGAGAATCAAAAGCGGAGGATGCTTAAGTGGGAAAATCTAGATCCCTCACAATTATGATTATGTTGTGTAGTTCTATAATATTCCATTATTACTTCATTATGAGACTTTTCCATGCCCTATGCATTCTCGATACCAAAAAAACTATACACCTTTATGTATATGTACACTTGCAAGTGGAATGGGAAATCTTGTTCATCTCTATTTGGAGGTAAATCTTTTATACAAATAAATATTCCAGTTGACCAACCAATTGTTATGTTTTTTTTTTTTTTTTTAATTCTTCTTTGCATGCAATGTATCCTTTGCACTTGCACCATGGGAAATGATATACATGCACTTTAATTTTTACAACCATTTGCAAATGTCACTTAACAGTTAATGAACCCAACCCTGGATCTGGGTGACACCAGACAACTAGGAGGGCATGTGTCTGCAAGCAATGTCGATGGGATGACATGATCCAAGGAGAAACCACCTAATTACAGGGAGGATAAGGGAGATCAATAGGAGGTGATCCGAACTGTCCCCTCGCATTCACTCTACACATGTGGGAGAGTCGTCAAGAATCATGGTGTTGGGAGATAAACTGGTTATCTAATGGTAGAGAGGGAATGTCCAAGTGCATCATCATTCTGTAGTGTTTGGTTGGAGAAATGAGCTTCGGCGATAGGAAGATCCCGATGGACTGTGTGCCTATAGGGCGTTAATGGTCATGTGATTGTGATTATGGCTCTTCACCAAAGAGGAAGAAGTAGGCGAGGGGGAGGGCACCATAGAATGCATTTCACGGAGGAGACTTTCAGCTAGGACATCCCTAGATATATATGTTGGGAGGTAGAGGAGCTAGAGGATAATATTTTGAGTCTTTTGTTAGAGGACCAAGCCTCTGTCTCTCCGGAAAACTGTGAGAAAATCATAATTGGGTTCTTAGAACTATGTTAGGAAGGGCCCTCATGGAAAGCGATTTTTTCAAGGACGACATCAAGAAGAACATTCATGACATTAGGGAGAATTTCCATGCTCTTGATGAAATGTTGGATAGACTAGTAATGATTACTTAAACACCTAGATCTTGTTGGAAGCACGTCTAAGGGGTCCTGCGTCAAATCTTGTTCCGGTCTCAAATCAGGGCTTAGTTTACTTGTCTATGATATGTTGTAAGTGTTAATGTTAGTGTCCAATAGCATCTTTTTTGTTAGTGTCTTCAAAATTCTTAGATTTCTTATCTTACATCTAGGTAGTCGTGGAAGAGAAAGACCTCGTTTTTCAGTAATTTTGGGCAGGTCCCCTCTCCAAAACTGGTTATTTCCTATCAAAAAAATTTCTAAGAAGGCGTAACACTAGAAAACTTTTGTCGAGAAATTCCAACCACATTAATGTTCATGTCATGAGCATTGAATAAAACCAAGGGCAACATAAAGAAATATGAAGGAATATGGAGTTTTCATAACAAAAACCAACAATATGATCTCAAACAACTACGTGCATATATGCTGCAAAATTTAATATTCACTCTAAGTTGAATTTTGGAGAATTGAAAATATTTGAGCACAATGGAAAATGAGAAGGTTATTTATCGTTAATAATGAGCAAATAGATACAAATTGGTTGCTAATAGACCCTTAGGCAGGTACTAATAAATCGGATAGGCTTTTATCTCATAAGCAAGATAGAATAAGAAGATAGGGAATGTTATCAACCAAGTTCATTAAGATCTAGTTCACATTATAGAAATATAAACTATATGGAAGAATGTGATAACTACTCTACAAGTCGTGATTTGTTGGGAACATGAGGTAGATTATCACAATGTCGTATTTAAATAGTTTTCCTTACAACATTATGAAGGGATATGTTTTCTGGATGTATGCATTATTGCTGAATTTTTGTTATTTGGAAATGTTGCCTTTTTCTTTTATTTTTCTGTGGGAGCTATGAATCCTTGGTTCATTGACTTGATACAATTTTCATTTTCTCAACTCAATTATGTGTTTATTGGGTTATTAATATTTTTGAAGTTCTTTATGTCCCCAAGGACGCTTCAATCCATTTCTCCTAAAATATGTTATAATCGTAATTATAGTTGTGCTTTGGTGTTTTTTTGTTAAATGTATGCAGTTGTTTAGCATTTGCTCCACAATTCTATTTAAAGTTCGCATGATTTCTATGTAACTAGAGCCCACTTTGTGTAAATCACCCCCCCCCCCTAAATGCCCAAGTTTATATTGCAATTTTTTTCTTGTATTGTTGTATGCATCATTATTACAAGCATATTTATTAATGATGTGAAATGCCTACTTTTCCATTAGTTAATTAAATATAACATTGTAATCAACTAGCCTTGCTTTTAAAGATGAATTATCTCTAAAAAACAATACTTGAATGCTTTAAGAGTTACAACTATGTGCCTACTAGCATGGATTGATTTAGCTTTTAAAAAAACTCTAAAAGGATGTTGTTGACATTAAGATCTAGTTCAAATTATAGAAATAAAAACTATATGGAAGAATGTGATAACTACTCTACAAGTCTTGATTTGTTGGGACCATGAGGTAGATTATCACAATGTCGTATTTAAATATTTTTCCTTGCAACATTACAAAGGGAGATGTTTTCTTGATGTATGCATTATTGCTGAATTTTTGTTATTTGGAAATGTCATTTTTTTCTTTTCTTTTTCCATGGGAGCTATGCATCCTTTGTTCATTGGCAGGATACAATATGCATTTTCTCAACTCAATTATGTGTTTATTGGGTTATTAATGTTTTTGAAGTTCTTTATGTCCCTAAGGATGCTTCAATCCATTTCTCCAAAAATATGTTATAATCATGATTATAGTTGTGCTTTGATGTTTTTTTTGTTAAGTGTATGCACTTGTTTAGAATTTGCTCCAAACTTCTATTTAAAGTTTGCGTGATTTCTATGTAACTAGAGCCCACTTTGTGTAAATGAACCCCCCTAACTGCCCAAGTTTATATTGCAATTTTTTTCTTGTATTGTTGTATGCATCATGATTACAAGCATATTTATTAACGATGTGAAATGCCTACTTTTTCCATTAGTTAATTCAATAGAGCATTGTAATCAACTAGCCTTGCTTTTAAGGATGAATTATCTCTAAAAAAACAATACTTGAATGCTTTAAGAGTTACAACTATGTGCCTACTAGCATGGATTGAATTCAAATATTTATTTAGCTTTTAAGAAAACTCTAAAAGGATGTTATTGATATTATTGATCTATGCAACTAAGAGAATTAGATCATCCTTTCTCATTTAAATGTTATCTCCTACAATGTGTTTTTTCTACTATTTGCTACTCACATTCAAGGTTATATTCAATCTATATCCATCACAAAAAAAATTATTGCAAATTTGTGATCTTTCTCTTGCATGGTCTTCGAAGTTCTTGCAAATAATTTGTCACACATTCATCACAACAATTTTTCATTATTAGTGTTAATGTCTAATCATGTATTCTAAGGTTCCAATAGTGGAGAACAAAGAACGTAGTTTAGCGACCCATTTTCATGCCCTAGCTTGGCCCTCCTCTAACATGTTCAAAAGAACAATTTCGAAATAATTATAGGCAACTTTAGGCTTTCCCTATCTTAAGTTTGTGGTTGTATTTTTTAAATAACAAGCAAGCATATCTTGACTCCCACCTCCATGCATCCTAGATTGATCAATGCACAAATTTATAAGTGCATTTCATAGGTAGCATAATGTCTTGCTCGTATCACAAATACCCATGTATAGTTTATTAACTTTCCAAATTGGTTGCCTTTGCTGGTTGATGAGGCAATTATAATTATGCAATCTAACAACATTACCACTTGGATCTTGATTATTTATCCAAGATAATGTGGAGAAAGATGTAATTATGAGGAATATTAGTTTTGTAAACGTTAATACTATGTTAGTAAACACTATGCTTCTTATTAATATGCAACACCCTATGTAAATAAATAAACAAATTGTGAAAGGTTCTATTTACACTTTTACGAGAGAAAAAGACACCGGTATATTATAATTTTTTAGATGAAACCAAAATATACATTATGGTGTATCAATACGACATTCCATAGTACTAGGCCACTCTAGTGCTATTCAAAAAAATAGTTAAACTTTACATGATATGCTTAGTTTATTTAGTTAAAATTCCAATTACAATCATCCAAGAAAACTAGACTTTTTAGCCATTTAAGGCAAAAACAATTGCTTCTCTTAACAACCTTAAGAAATCAACTTCATTGATATGATGTTGTCGGGACATTCCGACGACATTAATTTTCATGTCATGAGCATTGAATGAGATCAAGGGCAACATAAAGAAATATGAAAGAATCAAGGAATGTGGAGTTTTCATAACAAAAACCAACAACATGATCTCAAACAACTATGTGCATACATGCTGCAAAATTTAATATTCACTCTAAGTTGAACTTTGGAGAATTGCAAATATTTGAGCACATTGGAAAATGACAAGATCTTTTATCATTAATAATGAGCAAATCGATACAAATTGATTGCTAATAGACCCTTAGGCGGGTACTAATAAATTGGATAGGATTTTATCTCATAAGCAAGATAAAGTAAGAAGATATGGAATGTTATCAACCAATTTCATTAATATCTAGTTCAAATTATAGAAATATAGACTATATGGAAGAATGTGATAACTACTCTACAAGTCTTGATTTTTGGGGGACATGAGGTAGATTATCACAATGTCGTAGTTAAATATTTTTCCTTACAACATCATGAATGGAGATGTTTTCTTGATGTATGCATTATTGCTGAATTTTTGTTATTTCGAAATGTCGTCTTTTTCTTTTCTTTTTCTGTGGGAGCTATTCATACTTTGTTCATTGACATGATACAATTTGCATTTTCTCAACTCAATTATGTGTTTATTGGGTTATTAATGATTTTGAAGTTCTTTATGTCCCCAAGTACACCTCAATCCATTTCTCTGAAAATATGTTATTATCGTGATTATAGTTGTGCTTTGGTGTTTTTTTGTTAAATGTATGCACTTGTTTAGCATTTGCTCCAAAATTCTATTAAAGTTTGCGTGATTTCTTTGTAACTAGAGCCCACTTTCTGTAAATCACCCCCCCTAACTACCCAAGTTTATATCACAATTTTTTTCTTGTATTGTTGTATGCATCATTATTACAAGCATATTGATTAACGATGTGAAATGCCTACTTTTTTAGAGCATTGTAATCAACTAGCCTTGCTTTTAAGGATGAATTATCTCTAAAAAACAATACTTGAATGCTTTAAGAGTTACAACTATGTTCCTACTAGCATGGATTGAATTGAAATATTTATTTAGATTTTAAGCAAACTCTAAAAGGATGTTGTTGACATTATTGATCTATGCAACTAAGAGAATTAGATCCTCCTTTCTCAGTCAAATTTTATCTCCTACAATGTGTTTTTTTTGCCACTTGCTACTCACATTCAAGGTTATATTCAATCTATATCCATCATGAAAAAATTATTGCAAATTTGTGATCTTTCTCTTGCATGGTCTCTGAAGTTCATGCAAATCATTTGTGACACATTCATCATAACAATTTGTCATTATTAGTGTTAATGTCTAATCATGTAGTTTAAGGTTCCAATAGTGGAGAACAAAGAACGTAGTTTAGCGACCAGTTTCCATGCCCTAGCTTGGCCCTCCTCTAACATGTTCAAAAGCACAATTTCAAAATAATTATAGGCTACTTTAGGATTTCCATATCTTAATTTTGTGGTTGTATTTTTTAAATAACAAGGAAGCATATCTTGACTCCCACCTCCATTCATCTTAGATTGATCAATGCACAAATTTATAAGCGCATTTCATAGGTAGCATAATGTCTTGCTCGTAACACAAAGACCCATGTATAGTTTATTAACTTTCCAAATTGGTTGCCTTTGATTGTTGATGAGGAAATTATAATTATGCAATCTAACAACATTACCACTTGGATCTTGATTATTTATCCAAGCTAATGTGGAGAAGTTTTTTTTCACACAAAAAAAACCAACTTTATATTAATAAATATTGTATGCAACAATACATAATCACTAATGAGATGTGAGGATCTTCTCAGAGATTTGACTAAAACAAAAATATATTGAAAGTATCTATAGTTTCATATCTGCAACTTTCAAAAACTTTTAAAAACCAGTCAAGAGATACTACATAAAAGGATCAAAATAACGTATTCCAATGAGCCAAACCAACCCTCAGAAGAGAGATAAACATAAAAAGTTAATAAGAATTCCCCTCAAGAGTTATTCACAATAAAAATTTGCATCCGTAGAAACCAAAGCGCGCTTGGAGAGGGAGTCCACCTCAGAATTAGCTTCTCTATAAATGCGATTAATAGACACCCTCCCAAAGGAGGAGATCAACCTTTTCACTTTATCCATCCAATGCTCCAACCTTAGCAAGTATAGTGTGGCAATTCCAAGAGTCCAATCCACAATACATTTGGAATCCATGAATACTTGAAGAGTAGAAACACCTCTACTAGAATCAAAGTTCAATAAGCACCACAGGGCCACAAGTTCGGCTATGGTATTGGTCCCAATTCCATCCATAAAGTCCAAGCGAAAAAGCATGCTCTGGGTTGAGCTTATGTATGTAATTATGAGGAAGATTAGTTTTGTAAATGTTAATACTATGTTAGTAAGCACTATGCTTCTTATTAATATGCAATGCCCTATGTAAACAAATTGTGAAAGGTTCTATTTACATTTTTCATGAGAAAAAAAGACACCAGTATATTAGAATTTTGTAGATGAAACCAAAATATACATTATGGTGTATCATTATGACATTCCATAACTACTAGGTCACTCTACTGCTATTCAAAAAAATAGTTAAACTTTACATACTATGCTTAGTTTATTTATTTAAAATTCCAATTACAATCATCCAAGAAAACTATACTTTTTAGCCATTGAAGGCAACATCAATTGCCTCTCTTCACAACCTTAAGAAATCAACTTCGTTGATTTGGTGTGCCATTTTTGAATTGCAACTTCATCAATAAATACAAGTGATCTCTTTTGACAAAGATCCACTTCCATCTGTTTCCTCTATAATTAGAGTTCCTTCCGAAAGTAATAATGATTCCTTTGATAGTTTACTAGCATATTCATCAATTTCTTGATAAAGATGATCAAACGATTAATTTCAATGACTCTTTTTGTAACGTCCCCCTCACCCAATCCAACCATCAAGAGGGGACGCTAGGCATGTCTGGGCTTTCAAATTTCACCCCAGATCCATAATACGGATTTCAAGAATGTAATGTGTGCAGAAATGTAAATAAAACATGCACAGCGGAATTCAAATCTATCTACACACACATCTAATATGCAATTACAAGCATAAACACTACAGACATCAAATAAAACATTTCCAAATTTAAACACATAAAAATACTTATCCTTATCCAATACAAATCCAAGCAACTGGTTGTGTAAGAGTGCTTTTCCACCCAACCATAGGCACTATGTCCAGCATATACTATTTTTGTTGCTGAGAGGCCACCCCCAAGCTCGGCTATGAGGTACCATGGAGAAGGAAACACCTACAGGATTCTATCTCTCAGCCCACAACCCATTTTGGTCTATGTGCTCATCCAAATGCTCATACAGAGCTCTACAGGGGTCTCACTCAGCCCTCACAGCCTTGGCTTCCACAATACATGCCCCACAAAACACCCTTCTTGCTCAGGCATCCCCTTCACCGATCCACGGTTTTCTTGGGAGATCCATCTTGTTGGGTGCTTCTAGTGTGTGCATAGAAGAAGTCCAACCTTGCATTGGTTGTTATAGAACCACCTACAGCCTCAATCTTTGGCTTCCCAAGCACCTACAAGCAGCAGAACTCAAGGGTAAGGGTTCTTAGCTTGCCCAACCTCTCTATTCACCTACATCCAACAACACCCACTTCCAAATCTACAACATGGTCTCTAAATTCGAATTTATGGGTTCAAAACAACACGGTAGTTTCATGGACAGCAATGGAGAGCTCTGCCACTTCTAAACCTGCATGAAAGAATGAGACAGATGAGGGTTGACTCCAAAGGATATGGGAAAATGGTGAAGAGACAACTAACATAACTTTTGGCAGTAGGGAAAGGACTCCTGGAAACTGCAGACTGACTTCTATCATGACAGAATTGTCACAAAAGTGCAGTCAGTCCCATACTACAATACCTACATGAGGTGACTTTCCCCACCAACCCCACATGTGCATTAATGATTGGAAAATGGTCAAAAAAGGATATATTTGGCTTATTCTCAACACATGACATAATTTAGGTGTGAGTTATAAGGTTGACATGTGGCAGCGTAGGATTTAGTCACCCGTGGACCCCCTTTTTCTTCCCCTTGGTGGAATCATAGCCCCTTTGGTGCTCTTTACACATCCATTGTTGGACCATTATATTATATATGCACATAATATTCCAAATCAACATAAAATCCAATTAAACAGTCCAAATGAAATATAAACATCATGCATGCCTAAACATTCACTAGTCGGGCCTTGGCCTTGAGCTCCACACTAGGAATTCGCACTAGCATATTTTGTTAATTTTTCAGAATTTACTTCAATCTGATCTAGGATCTTAACTAAGAGAACAACATGTACAGCATATCAATCATGGACACAATAATGCAAGCACAAAAGAGACACGGAGTTTACTTGGGGAAAACCATAAAGGTGAAAAACCCCAATAACTTCCTCAGAGATAGATAGAGCAATGATACAACCCAAGCATAAGAGATAGACATCTCCTAGCAGTAGTTTCTCCTCCTCCACAAGTGTGCCACTCTCCAAAGAGTGTGTGAGAGAATAGAATGATGAAATAGAGTGCCTCCCATACTCTATTTATACTTGACTTGACTTGCCTAATAACCTTTACTAGGTCGGCCTTAACTTAACCACATAACACAATGTTGACAAGGCCGACACCCAATAGGGTGGTCTAATAACCCTTTGACCCACATGGCCGACCCCCAATAGGGTGGTCTAATAACCCTTCGACCCACATGACTTATACAGGGCCGACCCCAACAAGGTGGTCTAATAACCCATCAAGTATAAGTTACGACACTTACAATATAAATGACAACACTTCCATATAGAGGAATAATAACATCTCTATAGGAATACAATATACATGTATGTGAAATGCATTCCGAAGTTACATATACATCAACACTCCCTCTTAACTAGGAAGGTATTTCTTGACACAGGTCTTCTAGCACAAGTCTTCTTCTCTAGATCATCGTCAACGAATCATCATCCTCAAATCATCGTCATCGTCACCGCTGCTGCTATGTCAATCAATCTCTGAATCTACTCGTCATAGGAAGTTCTACAGAGCCAATCCTTTTTCATACTGGATGTAGGCCCACCATCTGCAGGTCTTCATCATCACTAGCCATACTGTGGAATCCTCAGGACTTATTACGTGCGTCACAAAACCTGGTTGCAGCATCCCAAGCTGTTACGAGCACACAGCTCTACCTGTCGGATCTCCCAAGAGCACATTACATGTGACCCATCACAAAACCTGGCTAAAGCATCCCAGGCTGTTACGAGCACACAGCTCTACCTGTTGGATCTCCCAAGAGCACATTACATGTGATCTCACCACAAAACCTGGATGAAGCATCCCAGGTTGTTACGAGCACACAACTCTACCTATCGGATCTCCCAGGAGCACATTACATGTGGTCCCCACAAAACCTGGTTGAAGCATCCCAGGCTGTTACGAGCACACAACTCTACCTTTCGGATCTCCCAGGAGCATATTACATGTGGTAATGGAAAAACCTTGCAATAGCATCCCAAGTTGTTACGAGCACACAGCTCTACCTGTCGGATCTCTCAAGGACACATTACATGCCATAGGACAAAACATCGTAAGAGCATTTTCCAGATCTCCCAAGGAGCTATTATATGCCAACGGTAAAACTTAGCAAGAGCATCTACAAATCTCCCAGGGCGCTATTATATGTCCTCCCAGAGCAATTCCTCGAAAGATCATCTGAGGCCTTTTTCATCCTGTCTAGATCTCCTAGGTCTACTTACATGCTCATCTGCACAACCTGTCCATGGCCACAGAGTATCCACCTGATACTCACCATACATCACCCTGATGTACACATGATCATCCTGATCATCATCACTGCATCGTCCTGATGCATGTCATCTGGAGCAACATCCTGAAGCTCGTCATCCATGATCATCCTGATCATACAATGCATCCACCTGATACATATATAGATACATGGTCCAAGCATCCAACATGATGCATACATACATAAATGATCCAACTGATCATATCCAGCATCCAACATGATGCATACATACATAAATGATCCAACTGATCATATACAGCATCCAACATGATGCATACATACATAAATTATCCAACTGATCATACAGAGCAGAAACTAGAACATCATCCTGATGCTCATCATCCAGCGCTTATATCCATAGCCATGTGAGGGATCCTCCTTCCACCATGCTTGGAATGGATTCAGAAAATGTCTCCATCACTTCTTCCTCAAAGTGTCGTCAATCTGAAGAACACCAAGCCTCTCTCTAAAGTACTCGAACTTCACTCTGTCTAGTGGCTTCGTCAACACATCTGCAATCTTCTCATCCGTCGCAACATACAGGAGCTTCACTACTCCCCTCTGCACCATATCCCTGATATAGTGATATTTTATCTCTATGTGTTTCGACCTGTTGTGGAACACTGGGTTCTCAGACAACTTCACACAACTCTGGTTGTCACAAAATATACTAGTAGCCTCTAGCGGTAGATCAAATAACTCAAACAGTAGCATTTGAAGCCATACTGCCTCACAACTAGCCGAACAGGATGCAACATACTCTGCCTCGGCTGTACTCAGTGCTACGCATGACTTCTTCCTGCTAAACCAAGAGATCACACATGATCCCATACTGAAGCAGCACCCAGAAGTGCTCTTCCTATCTGCAGCACTGCCTTCCCAATCTGAATCAACATAACCTTGTAGGTTAAATTTTTTATTCGCATCATACTTGAGCCCATAATCAACTATACCCTTCAGGTACCTCAGAATATGCTTTACAGCAACCAGGTGAACATCTCTCGGATCTGTCATGAACTGGCTCAATGTGCTCACCGCAAAGCAAATATCTGGTCTCATGTTCGTCAAGTACATCAAGAACCCAATCATCTGTCGATACACAGTGACATCAACCGGATCAGATGGAGCATCACACAGAAGCTTCAAGTTCGATGCCATAGGTGTGGCCATGGCCTTGCAATCCATCATCCTGAACCTCTTCAGGATCTCTACTGCATACTTCCCTTGTCCAAGGAAGATTCTATCTGCACTCTGCCACACCTCAATGCCTAGAAAGTAGTGCATCATACCCAAGTTCTTCATCTCAAACTGAGCTGCAAGTTTCCTCTTGGTATCGACAATCAATCTATCATCACCTGTAACAAACCGGTCATCCACATACAATAGTAGTATCACAGGATTGCCTTCCTCAACCTTGTAGTAAAGGTTGGAATCTGCTTTACTCTTGGTAAAGCCCAAACTAGATAGGAAACTATCCATCCTACCATACCAAGTCCTAGGAGCTTGCTTCAAGCCATATAAGGCATTCTTTAACCTGCACACATATGACTTCCTATCATGTGTTTCAAAACCAAGTGGTTGCTCCACATACACTTCCTCTTCGACTACACCATTCAAGAAGGCTGTCTTGACATCCATCTGGTGTATCTTCCATTTCATCACTCGTTTTGTCTTTCTCCATGCTACCATCTGCAGCATGCTTGATCTTATAGATCCATTTGGAAGTCACAGCAGACTTCCCTTCAGGTCTTGGGACTGCATCCGAAACATCATTCTTCATGATCGACTGATCATGGCATTCTTCCATTACTTCATCCCAGATCCTGGGAACTTCAATATCTTCAATAGATATCTTTGTTGTTGGAACACATGTTGTATTCTTTCTTTTTTAGGTGATGGTATATGATCTTTCCTACAAAACAAGTTAAATTGCATGATTAGAAACATCTCATAGTTTCCAGAACAAATTCTTACACATAAAGAAATATGTCATACAGTCATGCAATTATTTTAGCGAATGCTTCAATACAACATTTATCCATATCCCGTAACTTTCTAGATGCCTTCCAATCTCTACCAGAGCATTGTTAAGAGTGTGCACAACTCCCAACATGTCAGCAAAGCGGTTTCATTCTAGATAAGTAGCAATGGAATGTTGTATAGTGCCATAGTCCACTTACCTATCACATGCATATTAGTAGTATATTGTTCATTAATGCAATTATTCTAGTATGCATAATACACAACCTAAGTCTAGGAACATAAGCATATACATCATTGAACAACATTATTTAAACAAACAAATATGTAAAAAATGACAATTCAAATGCTTATCTTTGTTTGGTTGTTGGGTGGACTCCCTCTGAATATCTGCATCCTTGCAGAAACTGCTGGAGTGTGCTCCCTCTTGATCTTTGCTTCCTGGATTACCTGTCCTTGAACTTATATCCATCCTCGATCACTATGCATGCTTACAAGTATCATTATTTTGATATCCTCGAGATCTCATACATAATCATACATTTATTAGTATATTCTCAATACTATCAAAACACAATAATCTTAAGCATGTATAGTCATGATAATTTCAAACAGTAATAATAAGCATTAGTATTCAAGGACTCTTATGGTTAGTCATATCATAAATTAAAGTAAGAAACATAATATGCCTAAACCCGTGATTACTCAAACCTATACTTTTATGACTCTTCTGGTTAGTCATATCATCAATTAAGATAAGAAACATAATATGCATACACCCATGATTAGTCAAACCTATGAATAATCATTATCAATCATGCCATGTATACTTATATAAGAGATCCTATCACAAGGTAGGATTCTAACTTGATATAGGAAAAACATATATGGATTAGTATGTTAGCTAGTTATGTTTAACATACCCACATGATGTCTTCTTGTTCTCTTCAGTGACTTGTGCTAGTAACCTGCATATCTCATAAGTTAACCATTATAGAACCAAGGTATACATACCTCGTAAATGGATCTTCTAAGTGATCCATGACAATGGATGAATCTTTGTCTTCATGTCACCATGATCATATGTTCTTGAGCTAGAACATGATTTGTCTTTCTTGGTGTACCTTTCATGTTAGCGGACAACATAAACCTCATACAACACCATAATGCATTAGTACAATCATAAGTGCCAACACCCTAATCAATGAATATCTTCTATCATGCATTCATAATTTTATTAAGGTGATACGACAAGTCTAAATTTAATCAAGATTGTACTAATCGTAATAATATGAAGACAAACATAACATAAACTTAATCATGAACAATCTCGAAACATACCTGGATAAGTCATACCTGTCGAGATTGCTTGTAATCTTCTTATGAAAGGCCTTAGCCTCATCTCCCTCTGAAACAGGAACTTCTTCACTTATGCAGGTGACCAATCCATTCTCTTCTACGATTAACCCAATCCACTTGATTTGCAGGAACTGGATCTGGAGCCGGATTAGGGTTTGTCAGAGAAACCCTAAAAATTCAAACTTGAATTTCAAACTTCTGAAAGGATAAAAATATGCACCTTTCTGAGCTGGTCAAGCTAGTATACTCAGAATTTGAAAACTGCAAAGTTTCAGCCCTCAAAATTGCCTTTTAGTTTTTCGGATTCACTAGGGAGGACCCTGAATTAGGGTTTGAGTTTCCCGGAGCTTCACCCAACCAAAAAGTTTGATTCAAAGCTCTAAGATTCTATTTTCCTGAGGAGCTTCCAACCATGGTCACAAATTTTCAAAATTCCAACTTTTGCAAAAGCCCTAATTTTCCATCTTTCTGATCAAAGTCCCGAACTGGGGTTTGATCAAGCCCGACCTTCTTCCCAACCAAAAAATCTGATCTTGGTCTCTAAATTTCAATTTTGATGAGTAGCATCCAGCCGTGGTCTACGATTACAAAAATTCCAAATTTCTCCGAAACCCTAAAATCCCGAAGCCATGAATGAAGGTGCTCAAAAATAATTATGTTTTGACATAAATATGCACCTGATTGTTTCTGATGTAACTCTGAACTTTCCGATCCACAGGGTCTGAAACTTCTCCTGTGGTATCCCGACCTGTCATATTTCCAACCCCACAAGTCTGACCTCAATTGGATTCTCTGAGAGAGAGTTATGCCAAGTGTTGCATCATGACCTGTTTATGGGATAAAAATGGAGAGTGAACTTGTACGGAGTGCCACGTGTCACTGGTTCAGTTTTGGCCTCTAAAAACGTTACATGAGAAAGTACAGTCCATGCACTACCTTTCACTTTTTACTAAATTTCATTTGGAGCTTCCTAGCCCAAGTTATGACCTTGTTTCCTAGGTCACCTGTTTATGACTCAGATCTGGAAGAGGCAGAAACCCTAGATTGTACAGATCATAAAACACAAAGTACAACGAATTAGAAGTTTTGCTTTGGACACAAGGTACATGGGGATCTGATCTTCGACCTGTAAAATTTTTATGTCCGAAAACTTTGCAAAAATGTATTTATAGCGAAAGTGCTGCGATGACTAGTTTTTTCTATATCAAGCCCTAGCATCGCAAGTGCAACAAGTGTCATACATGCCATACCATGCCTTCTTTCAGGATAGCTCTGATACCATGTTAATTTTTCAGAATTTACTTCAATCTGATCTAGGATCTTAAATGAGAGAACAACATGTACAGCATATCAATCATGGACATAATAATGCAAGCACACAAGAGACACGGAGTTTACTTAGGGAAAACCATAAAGGTGAAAAACCCCAATAACTTCCTCAGAGATAGATAGAGCAATGATGCAACCCAAGCATAAGAGATAGACATCTCCTAGTATCATCTTTTCCTCCTCCACAAGTGCGCCACTCTCCAAAGAGTGTGTGAGAGAATAGAATGATGAAATAGAGTGCCTCTCGCACTCTATTTATACTTGACTTGACTTCCCTAATAACCTTTACTAGGTCGGCCTCAACTTAACCACATAACACAATGTTGTCTGGGCCGACACCCAATAGGGTGGTCTAATAACCCTTTGACCCACATGACCGACCCCCAATAGGGTGGTCTAATAAACCTTCGACCCACATGACTTATATAGGGCCGACCCCAACAAGGTGGTCTAATAACCCATCAAGTATAAGTTACGATACTTACAATATAAATGACAACACTTCCGTATATAGCAATAATAACATCTCTATAGGAATACAAACACTTCCGTATAGAGGAATAATAACATCTCTATAGGAATACAATATACATGTATTTGAAATACATTCTGAAGTTACATATACATCAACATATTTACATCATTTACATAATTTGGATAAATACATTCCAAGTCAAAACTAGGGGTATTACAATCCCCTTCCCCTTGGAATAACACCGTCCTCGGTGTTTGCTCAAAATTGGAACAAAAATGGATATGCATCTCTCATGGCATCCTCCAACTCCCACATAGCCTCATCGGGACCAAAGTGCTTCCATTTCACCTTTACCTATCTGATGGCTCGGTTCCAGAGCAATGCCTCTTTCCTGTCTAAGATGCATAGTGGCTCGGTTTGCAACTCTCCCTCAAGTTCCACCTGAATCACATCCCAATAAATCACATGGTTAGGATCATGTACATATTTCTTAAGCAAAGAAACATGAAAAACATTATGAGCTCTAGTGTTAGCATGCAATGCAATTCTATATGCAACTGGCCCTATTCTCTCAAGCACTTCAAATGGCCCACAATATCTCAGTGATAGCTTGGCACAACTTCCAAGCTTCAAGGAACTCTTCCTTGGCCTCACTCTAAGATAAACATGATCCCCAACATGAAACTCTCTATGCACTCAGTTCTTATCTGCATAGCTTTTCTATCTATCTTGGGCTTCCTTTAGATTTTGCCTAATATTTGAAACCTCTTGTTCCATTTCCTTAAGCAATTATGGCCAAAGTACAATTTTTTTCACTCAGTTATCCCATGTAACTGGTGTTCTACACCTCCTGCCATACAATGCTTCAAATGGACTCATGCCCAACGATGCTTATTTCCCATTGTTATCTGCAAACTCTACCAAGTGTAGGTAATCCTCCCACTTGGTTGGTTTGTCCATCACATACATGCGTAACATGTCTTCAATCACCTAATTTACCCTTTCTATTTGCCCATTTGTTTGCGGATGGTAGGTGGTACTAAGGTTCAGCTGCGTACCCAAATCAACAAAAAGAGTTTTCCATAAATTTGAGGTAAACTTTTTATCCTTGTCTGAAATTATTGCCTTAGGCAAACCATGCAACCTGAAAATTTCCTTCATAAAAATTTTTGCAATTGCATTCGTTTTATACATGGATTTAACCGGTATAAAGTGTGTTTCCTTAGATAATTTATCCACCACAACCATGATGGAATCATGCTGCATCACTGTCATTGGAAAACCTGTAATAAAATCCATGGAAATCACATCCCATTTCCATTCTGGAATTGGCAAAGGCTGCAACAAACCTATTGGGTGTTGATGTTCAACCTTTACTTGTTGACATTTCATACACTTAGAAATATATTCAGCAATATCCTTTTTCATTCTCAGCCAAAATTATTGCTTTCTCGCTGTAGCAACTATTTTTTGGTATCCTGGGTGACCGAAATATGGCATTTTGTGAATTTCATCCATGACAATTCTTCTCAAATCTGCCACATTAGGAATGTAAATTCTGTTTTTATAAACAAGAAGTCCGTCACCTTCCAAATGGTAACCTTCATACCTCTTTTCCAATTTATGTTGCTGCAATTTGTCATTTATTTGAATAGACAGTTCATCTTCAGCAATACAGTTAGCAATCTACTGCCTCAAATCTAGTTGACAGGTACTAATGGTTGCCACATGCATTTCATGTACTTTTCTGCTAAGTGCATCAACCACCTTATTTTCCTTACCTTTAATGTGTTTGATTTCAAAATCAAACTCACATAAAAATTCCAGCCATCTAGCTTGCCTAACATTTAATGTTGGTTGCTCAAACAAATATTTCAGACCACAATGGTCTGTCCTTAGTTCAAATTTTCTGCCCATTAAATGGTGCCTCCATATTTCCAAGGCATGCACTATGGCTGCAAGCTCCACATCATGAGTAGCATAGTTCTTCTCATGCTCTTTCAATTTCCTTGACTCGTAGCATACCACATAGTTATCTTGCATAAGAAATCCTCGAAGTCCATCTTTGCATGCATCTGTGCATACCACGAAATCTTTTTCTGGATCTGCAATCTTTAGAATTGGAGCACTTGTGAGAAGCTTCTTCAAAAGCTGGAAGCTTTCTTCACATATCGGTGTCCACTCAAACTTTATCTCCTTCTTTTGCAAAGAAGTGATTGGGTGTGCGACCTTGGAGAATCCTTCAATAAACCTCCTGTAATAACCAACAAGACCCATTAAAGATCTCACATCTGTCACATTTCTTGGAGTTGACCAATTCATGATGGCTTCAATCTTCTCGGGATCCACCGATTTTCCCTCCTCGGAAATAATGTGACCCAAATAATGAATTTTATCTTTATAAAAGTCACATTTTCTTAGCTTTGCATACAACCTATGCTCCCTTAGAAATTGCAAAGTCATTCTCAAATGTTCTTTGTGCTCTTCTTCATTCTTGGAATAAATAAGAATGTCATCTAGAAATACAAGAACAAACTTGTCCAAATATTTGTTGAAAACACTATTCATGAGACACATAAATATAGCTGGTGCATTGGTGAGACCAAATGGCACCACCACAAACTCATAGTGCCCATACCTTGTCTAAAGGTTGTCTTGTGAATGTAGTTTTCCTTGATTCTCACTTGATGGTAACCAGAGCTCAAGTCAATCTTCGAAAATACCTTTTCCCCTCTCATTTGATCAAAAATATCATCAATTCGAGGCAAGGGGTACTTGTTCTTCACTGTAACCTTGTTCAACTACCTGTAATCGATACATAATCTGAGCGTTCCAACTTTCTTCTTCACAAAAAGTACATGTGCTCCCCATGGAGACACACTTGCCCTTATGTACTTCTTTTCCAACAACTCTTGTAGTTGCATTTTCAGCTCTAATAATTCTGTTGTACTCATTCTATAAGGTGTTTTGGAAACTGGAGCAGCTCCTGGAACAAGATCAATTGTAAAATCAATGTCCCTCTTTGGAGGAAGTCATGGAACTTCATCGGGAAACACATCCTTGAATTCTTGCAAAACAGAATGGTCTTCCAACTTGGAAATTTCATTTTCTGTTTTCTCCAAAATATGAGTTGCATACAATTGGCAACCTTTCCTACAGAATTTCTTCAACTGCACGGCTGAAATCTACCTAACAGAAATTAGCTTTGGAATACCCTTTACAACCCTTGGGTTTCCTTCTTCATCGATACACTCGAAATTCTTGCTGTAGCAATCGATTTTAACTCTATGAGCTTCCAACCAATACATTCCAATGAGAATATCATAGGAACCAAGTGGTAAAACGTTCAAATTTGCAAAAGTGGACAGTCCACCCATTTTCAATGGACATTTCTCCATGATTTCGCTAACCTTCCTCTTAGTTCCAATGGCTAGTTGAACTAACCATGATTTATTATGCTTTGATTTCTTAAAAGCACAAATCTCAACAACTTTAGGACTGATATGACTATGAGTAGATCCAGGGTCAATCAAAATAGAAATAGATTGCATAGCAATCTTACCTTCAACTTCAACCACAATTGACTGATGATCTGCTTGGCGGTCCTCTATTGCTGCATAAATTCTAGGGACGGTCCTTGCCACTTGACCCACTGTTTCAGCTCCTTGGATGTTGTGAACTTGCTTTTCACTCCCATTCCAATGTGGACAGTTTCTAAGCATGTGGCCTTCTCCACATCCCCAACATTGAAGAGGCTCTCTTGGTTGTCTTGGATTGTCTCCCATCATCCTAGCTGGTTTAGTCACACCTTGTGATGGTTGCCTTGGCTGATTTCTGAAATGAGGAGGCTTGAACCCCTTCTTCCTTTGGTCAAAATTTTCATTTTTCTTATCTTTCCATACCTTATGGAATTCTGGTTTGCTTTTGTTTTGATCATAACAATACTTGGCCTTTCTTATGGCCTCCTCTAGAGTTCGAGGTTCATCAAACTCAATTCTATCTTTATATGACTGGGGCAATCCACTTATAAAATGCTGAATTTTCACCTTATCATCCCTGATATATTTGACATACCTCGGTAGCTCCAAGAATCTGTTTGCACATTCTTCCATTTTCATTTGTTCAAATTTCAGTTCATGGAACTCTTTGATCTTATTATCATAGTACCTGTAAGAATGGTACTTTTCCTGGAAGTACTTCTTGAACTACTTCCACACAATCTTCCTTTCATTAATCCTCTTCACTTGCCTGATGTGGTCCCACCATATAGATGTTCTTCCATTCATATTGAATATGGCCATTCTTGCCTTCATATTTCCTTAATAGTCTTGGACTTGGAAATACTTCCTCATCCCAAGAAGTCAAGCCTCAGCTTCTTGACCATATTTAACCTCACCATCAAAGGCAGGAGGTTTGGCCTTCTTAAATTCTCCATGAGAGTTGTTCTTGGAATACCTCTTCCTCTTGTTTCTACGAGATGAAGAGCTTGAAACTTCAATGGATTCTTCAGATTCAAATGACTGAATATAAGATATTTCTGGAGTATATGTCCTATCTCTAGAAATCCTTCTTGAACTATGGGACCTCTTGTGGGAATTTCTCCTTGAACCACTCCCACTCCTCTCCAGATTTTATGAATCTTACCCATGGTTTCTCTTCCTTTGAATGTCATTCAAGCTTTGAAGCATAGCTACATTCAACTGATTCTAATCCTCTTGAGCTCTAATCATCCTTTCATTGTCTGCTCTGCAGTTCCACCCTTAAGCTCCTTATGGTTTTAGCAATGTCTAGGGGAGTTTCTTGGTTTCTTCTACCATTAGATTATGTCTCTGCATTCTCAACATGCACATTCTCTCCCATTGCATCTATCTCAATCTCATAAGGATCTTGTGCATCCTCCATGATGATACTCTTCTTGGTCCAACCAAGATAAAAAAAATCCCAACTGCACTAGACTGAAATGCTGGCCCTTAACTGTCATTGATAGGGTTATGAATCTACAAAAGTGTTTATAAACACATTTGTTAGATTTATTACAGTCTTAGAAAATTATAACATTAATCTTCATGCAACCTGGGAACAACCCATATTGACAATCATAGAAATTTATCCCACTCAACGACATATGAGGGGGGGCGATGGGGGTCAAGGGGGCTTGCCCCCTTGTGAGTGGGTTGAGGGCAGTGCCCTTGTTTTTTTTTTGTAAATCCTTTGATTTCGTGCAATCTGGGGCATAAGATCGACTGCATTTTTTTTATTTTGGGTACCCAAAAATCGGCTGTGAAAATGTTGTTTTTCCTCTGATCTGCACCTTGTAGATGACCCCTATATTACCTTACCACTGTCAATGATAAGCAGTTTCAGGATCCTGGAAGAGTAGTTTCCTGAAACTACTTTTACGTGCCTAAACTCATGAGAGAGCGACGCGTGGATGGGGCAATTTTCCTTCAGGGTCACAAAAATGAATTAACCTCCATGCATCTTCATGGCCCTTGTTCAATCTCAGTCGTTGATCAAATCTATGCCCTTCAAATGACACCCACACTGCCTTACCACTATCAAGCATAAGTGGTTTCAGGTTCCCATAAGAGCGGTTCCCTAAAACTGCTTTTACGTGCCTGAGCGCACGAGAGAGCGACACATGGATAGGGTGGTTTTATTTCAGGGTCGGGAAAATGAATTAAACTTCGTGCACTTTCATGGATTTGAACCAACCTCAGTCGTCGATCACATCTGCGTGATCCTCCCAGACTAACATGCTCACCGCGGGTCCCGTTGGCCCTGTCACCTCCTCACATCCTGTCTGGACCCAACATTAAATTACTCCTTGTTGTTCGAAAGTGATTTCAGGGTCCTCGAAGAGTGGTTTCCTGGACCTGCTTTTGCAAACTTGAATGCACGAGAGAGCGACATGTCATCGAGCGGTTCAACGCTTCAGGTTCGTGTAATTATGTCTAACCTTCATGCATGTTCCAGGCCTTGAGACACTGTGATCCGTTGATCTGACCTGCACGATATCCAACAACTGACATGACTGACGAGTGTCCCATCCCTTTTGACATGACTATCTGTCACATCTCCCCATGTCACATCAGTTCCTTGTTGGACCTAAAAAGTGGTTTTAGGCTCCAAGAAAAGCAGTTTCCCGAGACCGCTTTTACATTCATGAACGCACCAAAGGATGACACGTGGATGGGGCGGTTTTCAATCAAGGCCACGAAAACAAATTAAATTTCGTGCACCTTC
The DNA here is from genome assembly GCA_027924585.1 of Larix kaempferi. Classification (NCBI taxonomy): domain Eukaryota; kingdom Viridiplantae; phylum Streptophyta; class Pinopsida; order Pinales; family Pinaceae; genus Larix; species Larix kaempferi. Next base: position 10,077,981 of record BSBM01001036.1, read on the forward strand.
GCGGGCCTAAACCATCCTAGTCGTTGATCTACCTTGCTACTCAACGGCCAGATCTTCTCCGCCTTCCCACTCCATCCTTTACGGTTACATGTGCACATAGATCTAATGTGGTCGGTCCACATCACACCCTCCGCCCACGCAACTCCTCCACATCATCCTGCCACCTGGCACGGGTGGGGCCCAACTAAATTTTTCCCAATTTTCAAAATTTCGCATTTAGCAAGGTTTTGATTGGGAAATTAAGGGGAAAGTTTAGAAATTGATTTCAACTCACCCCAAACCCTCAACTGTCATTTAACTTCCATTTTACAGAAACAAATTTTCTACTGAACCAGTTCTGATTTTTTGTTTTGCCTGTAAAATGTGATTTCTGGCCCATACAGCTCTGGCATTGCAACCAGAAGCTCTGATACCACTCTATAACGTCCCCCTCACCCAATCCGACCATCGGGAGGGGACGCTAGGCATATCTCGGCTTTCAAATTTTGCCCCAGATCCATAATACGAATTTCAAGAATGGGATGTGTGCAGAAATGTAAATAAAACAGGAACAACGGAATTCAAATCTATCCACACACACACATCTAATATGCAATTACAAGCATAAACATTATAGGTATCAAATAAAACATTTCTAGATTTAAACACATAAAAATACTTATCTTTATCCAATGCAAATCCAAGCAACTGGCTGTGTAAGAGAGCTTTTCCACCCAACCATAGGCACTCTATCCAGCATATACTATTTTTGTTGCTAAGAGGCCACCCCCAAGCTGGGCTATGAGGCCACCAGGGCAAAGGAAACACCTACAGGCTTCTATCTCTCAGCCCACAACCCATTCTTCTCTATGTGCTCATCCAAATGCTCATACAGAGCTCTACAGGGGTCTCACTAAGCCTTCACAGCCTTTGCTTCCACAATACCTTCCCCACACAACACCCTTCTTGCTCAAGCATCCCCTTCACCGATCCACGATTCTCTTGGGCAATCCATATTGCTGGGTGTTTCTAGTGTGTGCATAGAAGAAGTCCAACCTGGTATTGGTTGCTATAAAACCACCTGCAGCCTCAATCTTTGGATTCCCAATCACCTACAAGTAGCAGAACTCAAGGGTAAGGATTCCTAGCTTACTTAACCTCTCTGCCCACCTACAGCCAACAAAACCCACTTCCAAATCTGCAACATGGTCTCCAAATTCGAATTTATGGGTTCAAAACAGCATGGTAGTTTCATGGACAACAATGGAGAGCTTTGCCACTTCTAAACCTGCATGAAAGAATGAGACAAATGAGGGTTGACTCCAAAGGATATGAGAAAATGGTGACAAGACAACTGACATAACTTCTGGCAGCAAGGAAAGGACTCCTGGCAGCTGCAGACTGACTTCTATCATGACAGAACTGTCACAAAAGTGCATTCAATCCCATACTACAATAAATACATGAGGTGACTTTCCCCACCAACCCCACACATGCATTAATGATTGAAAAATGGTCAAAAAGGAGATATTTGACTTATTCTCAACACATGACAGAATTTAGGTGTGAGTTCTAAGGTCGACACATGGCAGCATAGGATTTAGTCACCCATGGACCCCCTTTTTCTTCCCCTTTGTGGAATCATAGCCCCTTTGGTGCTCTTTACACAGCCATTGTTGGACCATTACATTATTTATGCACATAACATTTACATAATATTCCAAATCAGCATAAAATCCAATTAAACAGTCCAAATGAAATATAAACATCATACATGCCTAAACATTCACTAGTCGGGCCTTGGCCTTGAGCTCCACACTAGGAATTCGTACTAGCATATTTACATCATTTACATAATTTGGATAAATACATTCCAAGTCAAAACTAGGGGTATTACACTTTTTAATCCATTGATATTTTCCATTACTAGTAGTAGCCATAAATATTCCAAATTTATCTTCCCCATGGCCCGCTCAATGCAAATTTGTTATCATGAAAAAACTGAATCCTTTTAACTCCCAACAATTCTTTTCAATCCATTGGTTTTTTCCATTACTGTCATGAGCCATAAATATTCCAAATTTATCTTCCCCATTACCCACTCAATGCAACTTTGTTATCATACAAAAATTGATTCCTTTTAACTCCCTTGCCAATTGCTAATTTGAGCAAGTTCCATAGAGCACATGTCATTAATTTGTTGTTAATACCTCGCCCAAAGCCGATTTAAGGGAAACACAATGTTTTTTAGATAAAAATAAAGTACCTCATGAACCATAAGTTCCTAAGGAGCCTTGATTGTCTCCATAAATATATCCACGAGCCTTAGAGAAGCCAATGTCATGTTGAGTAATAATTCTCATATACTTTACTTTCAAAGCTGCCTAAGTTATAGTACGAGGCAAGGCTCTCTGATAAATGCCTTTTTAATTCTTACACCATATTTGAAGCACTCGAAGGTTGAAACACCTTACCACTTCCCATCTTGATTTACAACACTCAAATCCGCATCCCACACTTCTCTTGAAAAAGGATAGAGAGCTAATAAGTAATCAAAAACATCTTTCTTATTTTTACATAGGATGCATTTACTTAGACCCTCTCATAATATTTTTACGCCAAGAGATGCATTTCTACAGCCCGAGTGGGAGGGATGTGTCTGTCTATCCCAAATATTATAGCCGACATAAAATAAATAAGTTAAAAAAAAGAAGTAAAACAAATATTTTAGTGGATATGAAAAGTAGAAACATAATATTATAGCCAACATAAAATAAAGAAGTACGAAAATATATTATAGAATTAAAAATAAATAAGTAAACAAATATTATAGGTGGCATAGAATAAAGAAGTAAAAAAATATTATAGCTGACATAAAAAATAGAAACATAAGAAGTAAAAAAAATATTATAGACGATATGAAAAGTAGAAACATAATATTATAGTTGACATAAAATAAAGAAGTAAAAAAAATGTAAAAAAAAATATTATAGCCGATATAAAAACTAGAAACATAGAAGTAAAAAAAATATGACAAAAATGCATATGTAATTTGTTAAAATGCAACCATAATAATAGTTAGATTTGATAACTAACTATACTCCAAGACAAAAAGGATTTGAATCTTGGTTTCTAGGTTAACACAAGCCCAATCACCTTACTATTTACAAATAGACCACACTCAAATGTTGTTAAAAACCATAAGATGTAGATTGGTTTGATTTGTTACATTGATTTTAACAATGCATTGCTTTTTGTTTTTTACATGTATGCATTGAATTTATCAATTTAATAAAAAACATTCTTACATTGATTTCAACAGTGCATTGTTTTTTGTTATTTATATCTATACATTGTAAATAACAAAAAACATTGCATATTGATTTGACGCATTGTTTTTTAAATCAATGCAACTAATTGATCAATATGCATCAAATCAATTTGCATTGTTTTTTGTAAATAACAAAAAACAAAGCATTGTTTTTTGTTTTTTGTTTTTAATAGTAATGCATTGAATTTATAAATTTAATAAAAAAACATTATTGCATTGATTTCAACAATGCATTTTTTTGTTATTTACATCCATACATTGAATTTATCAATTTAATAATAAAAAATTACTTTGCAAAGATTTCAACTTGAAGTTTTGTGTTCTTTGTTTCAATCGTAATTTGTTAAAATGCAGCCATAATAATAATCAGATTTGATAGCTAATAGTTATATTTGATAACTAACTATAACTCCAAGCTAAAAAGAATTTGAACCTTGGTCTGTAGGTTAACACGAGCTTGATCACCTCACTACTTACCAATAGACCACAAACAAATTTTGCCTAAAAACAAAAGATGTATATTGATTTGATTCATTGCATTGATTTCAACAATGCATTGTTTTTTGTTTTTTACATGTATGCATTGAATTTATCAATTTAATAAAAAAACATTCTTGCATTGATTTCAACAATGCATTGTTTTATGTTTTTTACATCTATACATTGAATTTATCAATTTAATAAAAAAACTACTCTGCAATGATTTCAACAGATTAAAGTTTTTTGTTATTTGTTTCAGTGTATATCATGGTTCCCCATGATAATAGTGCGAATAACAAAGATATTGACGATCAAAGAAGCAAAGTACAACAAAGGGATAGAAGAGAAAGATAAAAATAATCATCAGAACATACAAAACAAGATCGTGAACGAAAGAGATCGTGAAAAAGAGTTATTTGTGCAAAGGGATTCTCGGAAGCATGAATGGGAGATAATTTCAGGGTTATATAGGAATCAATGTATAACTACAAATGAATATGACATTCTTGGATACAGGGAACGTGATAACATGGAAAATTGGAACTCTAATTTTGTTGATATGGAAACTTCCAATCGTACACTCCAATCGTGTATAATCCTAGTTGTTCACCCCCCAGATCCTCCTACATATGTTTTAGTTAGATTTGATAACTATATAGGGATTCCATGGGATGGCATATCATGTCAAATTGTTCCTATTATACCAATTGAAAGAGGTACAACAAAACAACTCCCATTGAAACTTGCTTGGGGTTTGACAATCCATAAGTCGCAAGGATTAACATTGGAAAAGGAACCTATAAATATTGGAAACAAAGAAAGACAAGGACTCACATTTATAACAATATCACGAGTAAAAGGTTTGGATGGTCTTAGAATTCAACCTCCTTTCACATATGATTGATACGAGAAGATGGCAAAGGGAGTAGGAGTGGAATCAAGAGAAATGGAAGAAGAAAGATTAAAGTTGACCACATTGTAATATATTTGTATTTAAACAGTATATAGGCTTATATTCTTTGATAACATCAACCAAGAGGTTGGCATATATCATATTTAAACATTATCTTCTTTAATTTGTATTCATCTGTATTGTTAAATTTTTTGATGAAATAATTTAACTATGATCACCAGGAATACATTAAAAAATCACATCATTTTGATGCGCACACCTCGATTGGAACCAATATAGACACATATAACTCTGGTTCTATGAAGTGCCGAGAGGGATCAAATCCCTTGAGGTGCAAAGCTTTCATTTCCTTCACTAAAAAGGGGGCTTTCACCTCAAAGTATTTGATCCCTCTCGGCGCTTCATAGAACCAGAGTTATATGGGTCTATACTGGTTTGAAATTGTCCCCATGTAAGGAATTTATTGGACCAAAAGAAGCTTATGATTTTAAGAGGACAACTCCACTTCCAGCTAGTCTTCCAACACCATGCATTTTCACTCTCATACTCTACTTTTATCCTTACCTCATTGCCCGACTTAGTGCTAAAATATATGGAGCTTTATTATTTGAACATATAATCTCATTATCTACTTCCTTTAGTCTTCTGCCACTATGTGAAAGTATTTGTATATATTGGCTCCATTCTTCTGCTAGTTCTCCTTTAAGACCCAACCAAAGATATAATTTCCAAGCTTGGCTACAAACAGTGTTTTCTTCTAGATCATTTGCATGAACCAAACCGAATATATCCTTTCTATGGAGAGCATTTATTAAAGAGTCTGATAATCTAAAATTTTATGAACATCCCAACAAAGGATCCTTACCCTCTTTTTACTTTCTTTCCTTTTCCAATTTTATGGAGTATCCATTTCTCCATTAGGGGAAATGCTCTTACCATTACCTTCAATACAATTTAAGCCTCTCCATAACCCTTATCTTCTTTACTAATCCAATCCTCTGGTGAGTTCGGAATGATGTATTTTTGCATTATTGATTTTCCCCATAATCCTTTATCATGCAACAATCTCCACGAGCTTTTAGTTTCTAAATCCATTCCAAAAAAATGTATGGTCTTTAATCCATATCCACCATTTTCTTTGGCCTGACTAGCTTTCCATTTCACCAAAGGGATACCCTCTTTCTCTCTTTTCCTATATAGAGGAATCTAAAACACTTTTTTCTTATCGTCTCTAGTACACCTTTTGGGGCATGGCTATTAATTGCTAGTATACATGTATCTCCTCCAATATAGATTTCAATAAAGTCAACTTCCCTCCCGTAGACAACCACCTATAACACCAATTAGTGACTTTTCCCTATCTTTTTTACAGAACCATAACCCATATCCAAACTTGTAATCTACTAGATTTTAGATGAAAACCAAGGTATTTAACTCCATGTAAAGGTGAACTGAGTTATAAACTTATAAGGAAGGATTTGCTTACACTACCTTTATTTCTCTTCTTCAAGATTATTGAATAAAATAGAAGGCTTGTTAATGTTCACCTCCATCCCAATTGCTTTACTATACATGTCTAATATCTACTTGAACTTTTTAGCTTCCATTAGAGTCCCTAGTCCAAACAAAATAACTTCATCAATAAATAACAAGTAAAACAATGATGTTGAATTCCTCATTTGTGTTCCTTTAATGGAGAATTCCATTTTATATGCAGAAATCAACCAATGTAATTTTTCTACCACCAAAAGGGCACAATATTGGGGATATCAAACAATATTTTCTTAAACCTTATGACACATAAAAGATCTTAGAGGTTGATTAGTCAATACAACAATTAAGACTAGAGATAAGCATCCAATGGTCCAATTCACCACTTGAATATCCATTCATATTTGAATTAAAATTAATCTTATGTACATCCAATTAATTGTATTAAAAGCTTTGTCCAAATGAAGTTTGATTGCCATAACTATTAGTGTCTTCACCTTTGTTAGGTGCATGCCTTCTTTTAATATGTAAGAACCCAAATTGTTCTTTTGAAATAAATCCTTTGACCTTGTTTATTATGATTTTGAAATGATTTTGTAATCGAATTTGGACAATGATATAGGGTTGTAGTTGATGGGGTCCAAAAATTGTCCTTTTTCATGACTTTATTTTCACTAATTTCACAACCCATTTACCCGTGATTTAGTACATCTATCTTCAAAAGGGCTATCTTTTATTTTATTTTATTAATTAAACTCATAAACATAAAAGATGTCTAATCTATTACTTTTGATGTATTAAATGTAATTTTGACAATGATAAACCAATCCTCGTGATAGCAACTCCTGTGTTATGAAACATTATCAAATATTGCTCATAAACTAAGCATTTCAGTACTCGTTCTGGTACCTAAGAATTTATGTTCGTCACTTATTTTAGTACCTAGTTCCGCATCTATCCTGATAATGAGTTCCACACTAGGCTTTATTTTCAATGATGTATTGGAGCATTCTTTCTATTGATTCTTTGGCTTACTCTTTATATCATTGTGATGAGTTGACTTATCTTCATCTTATGGCTCTTGTTGGTCCCGTAATATATACATGTGCAAACCAAAACCATGACTAAATCTCTTTTGATCAAATTTGTTGAAATTTAAAATAATCATAAATAAATATGAACCATGGCATGGTAGTTATTTAATGTTTGAAAAGCCACTCATCTATATTAATGACACTTAAATCAAAACTCATGGAATGACGTTGGTTTTTAATGGCAATTCAAATTATTTAATATTTAAAGTATTAAAAGCCAATATATATATATATATATATCAATTAGTTATGCCACTTCAAACATAAAACTAATTGAATTACTATCACTCCATGTCATCTAACCATTCGTTTTGGGTTTTAATACAAGTCAACTTATAATGGATTGTTTTTTTATATGCAGGTCATGTACATGATATAACGGATTGTCTTTTAATTATATGCAGGTTCTACAGATCACGTGGAGGAAAGAAGTTAAAGGAGGAAGCGATTGAAGGTTTTAGTGAACGGATCTTGTATTCATTTTATACTAGATGGCGTTTCTTTGTTCCAACTTCATCATTAAATGGCCGTAATTATGATAAGTTGAATGAGAAGATTTTATTGTTGAGATTCCGGCACTTAATCCAGCATTGATATTTCTTATCATCACTCCAGGAAGCTAATTTAGGGGATAAATTACGGGAAACCCGTGAGGAATCTCTCCAAACGGTTCAAAACCCACTTCGCAAATGGCCTCGTTTAGCTATCTACACGGACATTTTCTTAAAATTCGCAACCATTTGGGAGATATACTTGGTTAAAGCACAATTGCCCATATTTCATGGAGTCTGGTTCTCCAAAAACTCAAAATAGATGAATGCATTGTCAAATTGTGGGATTTGATTTCAGTGACATTTTCTGTATAAATATGTGACTGTAGAGGGGAGGTTGGTGTGAGTAGAGAAAGCTTGGTCTTGTTCATACAGTTAAGTTCTGAGGATCCTTCCTTCGAGAAGTTGGACGCCATTCTGAGCAGATTGAAATAAACTTTGTTTTTTAATCAAGTTTCTGGAAACTCGATTGAATATAGCTTTATACATCCCCAGGAAAGGTCGCCTATGGATTGTAGACTTAGTTTCTTTTTTTATTTTATTCGTTGATGTCATACAAGTATGTGTTTTGTTTATTGATTTGCAGGTATTGTTTTTGAAATAACGGTATCAAACTTAAAATAGAATGGATTGTAGATTTTGTTTGATTACTTTCCAACTTGTTTTATTTGTTTTTCTACAGACATTCAATTTGACTTCAGATACAAATGCATTGTATCTCTGGTAGAATTTGACTATTCGTAGGTTGATTAGGTTTTTTATTAGCATGCTCATAAGTCTCGTTCCTTGTCTTGAATGATTTTTCCTCAATGCCTCTTTTCTTTTCTTTTTCTTCTTTTCACTAAAACGGTTAACATTATATTTAAAAAAAAAAAAATAGATCATGACCATAGTCTAAAGCGACCTGTTTACAATTATTTTTCCAAATTCCAACCTATTTTTGAGATAGATTTCTGAAATCCGAATTCCATCATTGTCAAACTTTATTGGTCTCAACCACCACTTTCCTTCTTCTTGAGTTTGGCTTTAATTGATCTCGATCAGCTAGTTCCATGTCAATGAGTTATTCTATTTGATATTAGATGTCTAGCTTGGATATTCATTCCTACTCTCTGTCATCGACGGCTTAAGAGCCCTGCTATTCTCTTCTCTTAACTTCACACAAACCTTGTAATCCTTTGTATTACCAACCCTTCGTTATTTCTCTGGTTTATCGTCTAACAGTGAACCTATGCAACTGAATCTAGTTTGATTTCTAAATTTGTTCAATCCTATGAAACAACAGTCGTCGATCCTCTGAAACACAGTCCACGATCCACTAGGACAGCGGTGCACGATCTTCTATGAATTTCTGAGTTTGCTTTTGTGTAACTCAAAGCTTATGGAATTGAGTGTGTATTTACTGGACCTTTATTTGTTTCTAGATGTTCTTGGATTAGATTGCAGCCAATATTTTCCAACCTATCCGCTTCCTTGTTAGATCCACGCAGAATATGAAAATTTTGATAATTGGAGAAGTTCTTGAGAGTATTTCGAATCCTTTCAAGGATCCTATTTAGATTGATGTTGTCGAATTCTTTCTTTGTGTTCAATTTATTGATCAATATTTGTGAGTCTCCAAAGATTTGGACTTCTGTATATTCTTCACTCATAGCCATCTGACAATCTTTTAAAATAGCAAGTGCTTATGCCTGATTATTGGAACAAATGCCTAATCCTCGGCTGTATTTAAGCTCTTGTTTTCCTCTAGGTGAGAAGATCACCTCCTTGCTCCTGTGGCTCCAGGATTGATTTTAGATGATCCATATTAAAAAATTGTGGCTTTATCTTGCATTTTCCACCATTCTTGAAATTCCCTATCCGGTAATCTGAGTGTCCGGGCTAATTCATTATCCGGTATTTTTCCAATTTTCTCTCTTTTGTTGATGGTTATATTTCCAATCCAGTTTCTCTCTATCGAGGTGAGAGAAGAGTCCATATCTTTATCATGATTTCTAATTGTTTCCAGTGGATAAGCCTTCGCTTTGACGGCCACATGATCCGGAGTTTGTATCTGATTTTTAAATATTATGCTATTTTGTGCCAGCCAAAGTTTCCAGCATATGAATTTAGGTATTGATATCCAGATATTTTTCCAAATTGGATTTTTTGAAAGAGAAATTGGATAACTATTTTTCCAAGTGGATAATAGTTCAATAATTGAACTCTAAGTTGGTGTGGGGATTTCCAGCTTATGTAGAAAGATGGTCCAAACAGAAATCGCAAATGGGCACTTCAAGAAGAGATGTTCTATATTTTCTTGGCTTCTATAGCATAGTGAACATCTGTGCGGTCTTATGAATCCATGTTTTCTAGATTTTCTCCTTTTAAAATGTTCTTATGCATTAAAAGACAGGTGAAGAAATTGATTTTTGGAAGGTCGTAGGGGTTCCAAACAAGCTTCCAAAGAGATGGTGTGTGAAGGGCATTTTGAATAGGTTGTAGTTCTTTGTATCCTTGGGCTGCTGTGTAGATTCCTGAGGTCCCCCATCCCCACTTGTCTTTCATATTACTATGGAGAGGGGTCATCCCAATAAGATTTTGGAGAAGCGTTATCTTCTGGTTTGACATTCTCTCTAGGATAACTGGCAGTGCCTAGTCCATCCAGTTTCCATTTTTGTCCCAGTATGAGATATCCGCCAGTGTAATAATGCATTTTGTAGTGAGCCATTCCCGAATTTCAGTAAGTGAGTTAATGCTTCCGAGAAGATGATTGCCCATAATTCTGTGCATCCACAATTTCATTTTTGCCCCATTTCCAGGTATACGATATAACTTTTTTTGGAATTGCTCGATGCCTTCTCTGCATAAATTCCATATGGATGTACCTCTAGGGATATGTTCAATTTGAAGATTGTAGATAAAGTCCCCTTTTAGATATTTTTTCCACATTAATTTGCTAACCGGATGGGATCGGTTTGAGTATAGTTTCCATAAAAAAATTTCACCCATCGCCATATTAACTAGGCGAGGATCTCTTACCTGGAGTCCTCCTTCCTTCAAAGGTCTTTTGACCATATCCCAACTGAATAGCTGGTATTTATTTTGATTTCCTTTCCCTCCTTTCCAAATAAATTCTTTGATGAGACGCGATATTTGATCTGTAATAAACATTGGTGCCATGAGTATTGAGGATTGATAGATAGTTAGAGACAATAACACTAATTTTATCATAATCAGTTTTCCTGCGTAATTGAGACAATATCCCCCCCAGGCATGGATTTTTTCCTTCAACTTGCTTATGACTTCAATCCATAAAGAATTTTTGGCAGTTCCCAGGGTTAAGGGGATACCAAGGTATTTGATTTTTTCCCAAGTAGTAGACCCCGAGAAGCCCAAGAAGTGAGCTATTATATGGATTGTTTGTTGATCTGCATTCCATCTGTATACTGCACTTTTTCTACTATTAACTAGTGCTCCCATAACCTGACAGTAGCTCTGAATTATCTCTTTAAAGGATTTATCAATATTTAGTGATTCTCCTCCCAGGAATAGGGAATCATCAACAAAGAGAGCGTGGTTTAGGGAAGGAAGTCCTTTAGCCAGTCTTATTCCTGGGATTTTACCTATTTCTCTTGTTGCTTCTAACTTCCTGCTCATTGAGTCCACCATCATGATGTATAGGAATGGGGATAGAGGACACCCTTGTTGAATTCCTCTCGTAGCCTGGAAGAAATTTGCAGGTCTTCCATTTATTAGAGGATCAATCAAAGGGTTGTCAATGCAAGATTTCACCAAGTTTATGAAACTTTTGCTGAAACTGAAGGATGATAAAACTTTGTAAAGAAACGAGAGTTTAACTCGATCAAAATTGTTCGCCATGTCGATTTTTATGAGAATTCATTTTTCTTTTTCGAGCTTACTGGAGTGCATTTCTTCCTGTACAAGTATCACATTATCTAGGATTTGTCTTCCTTTTATGAAGCCTCCCTAATTGGGAGAGATCAACTTGTTGAGCAGAGGTTTGATCCTACTAGCTAGAAGTTTCAAAATTATTTTGTAAGATATGTTGCATAGGGATATAGGTTTGTATCTATCAAAGGATCTGAGGTTCACTTCTTTGGGTATCAAAGAAAGAAAGGTGGAGTTAGTGTTACCTCCCATATTGGATTTTTTTATGAAATCCTCACATCATACAGATGAGATCTGTTTTGATTATGGACCAGCATGCTCTGTAAAAGTGTATTGTAAAACCGTCTGGTCCTGGGGATTTGTCTGGCTCCATATTCCATATCAAACTATAAATCTCTTTTTCAGTGATAGGATTCAAAAGATTTTGATTTTCCAACAAACTGATTGTATTTGGAATGTGTGCAAGAAATTCCGTTGTTGTCTCCTCGTCGTGGTAGTTGTCCTCCGTATACAAGGTGTGAAAGTGAGCTTCTGCTACTTTTTTAATTTTTTCATTACATTTAATAGCTTCACCTTCTTCTGTAATTATCTCAGAGATGTGGTTTCATAAGTTCCTGGATTTTGCTTGACGATGGAAAAATGCAATGTCACGATCACCAGCCTGTAACCACAAACTGCGCGAGTTCAGTCTCTAGTGCTCTTCCTCTTGGCAGAGAGTTCTGAAAACTTTAGATTGGATCTGTTGTTCCTTAATCATATCTTAGGAGGCTATGTCTTGTTCTTCCATTTCCATCTGGAAAGAAGACAGCTCCAGGACAACTTCCTTTCTATGAGCAAGGGATCCCTTGGTCACTTTCTTGATCCAATTTTTTAATGCTTGTTTTGTTTTCTTTAGTTTATGCTCCCATACGTAGCTCGAATATCCCGTAATAAGAGTGTCCCAAGCTTTGGTTACTTCCTCTACAAAGTCTTCCTGCTTAATCCAGAGTAGATTGAACCTGAAGGGAATTGGTCCAAGGTCTTCCTCTTCATTCAGATGAAGGAGGATTGGTTTATGGTCAGGGGCTAGACTGGGAATAATTTTCGAGAGTATGAGTTTATTTTAAGGGAGGATCGTACTCTGGATTAAAAAGCGATCAAGGCACACTGCAATGTGGTGAGGTCCCATCCTGTTGTTTTTCCATGTGTAATTTCCCCTCTTGGACTTTATGTCCACCAAATCCCATTGTTACATCAGATCTTCAACTAGATGAAGCATGGGATCTCTTCCATTATTTCCCCCTTTTTTCCTTTGGATTCATAACTATGTTAAAATACCTTGCCAGAATTATATTCTGAGGTTTATAAATCTCTAGGAAGTCTGATAGGGTTTCCCAACAGTCTTTTTTTTTTTTGCGTAGTGAACAGGGACATATAAATTGAATAATGTGTTGGTTAACTTACTTTGAATGCTGTATAGGTCCGTATAGATCCAATGTTGGGTAGAAAAGGAGCTTTCCAAGTTGAATTTCTCTTCGGACCACAATGTGGCTAGCCCACCAGAGGATCCTCTAGCACTAACTGCATTTCCAGTATTCTTCTTCCATTTGGATCTACTTATAGCTAGGAGAGTTTTCTCTTCTATTTTGGTCTCTTGGAGCATGAGGATATTTGTTGCTTCAATTTTGAGGAGGTATTTTACTGCTTCGCCTTTTGAAGGGTTCCCCAGTCCTCTGCAATTCTAAGAGACCAGATTGATTACTTACTATTTGATGGTGGTCGACCGCCTTTAGGGGTCCTGTATCTGGTATTTCTACCGTAGGCCATGTCCATGGTTCCCTGACTTCCTTGCATCTTGTGTTTTTCAACTTCCTCTTCTCTTATTTCTTTGTTAGATTTCCTCCCAGCTTTCTTTGAGGATCTCTCAAAGAAGTCTTCCTCTAGGGAGGAAACCACCTCCAAAGGTTTTCTTTTTGTCATGTCAACATATGAAGGTGAAGAAGTTACCTCTTTCTATGGGGTCGGTTGTTTTTCCTCACCTTCTTCTTGTAGCTCTCCCTCTTCCTTTTCTTCGTGGTCCACCTATTCGTCCGGAATGCTTAGGATTTCGAAATGATTTCGTGAAGCTTCTTCTCTAGGGTGAGCATTTTCCAAATGGTATTTCTCTGTTGTGTGATTCATTGCCCCAATAAGGTTTTCTTTCCCTTTTGACTTAGAAGTAGATTTTATCATTGCCTACCTCTTAACTTGTTTCCACTATTCTCCTTTGATTTTTTCTGGTTCTTCCTCTATTGTTTTTTTGCAATGACGAGCAAAGTGGCTATATTCGCGGCAGTGTCTAGACTTGAAGGGAATCTGTTCATATTCAAGCTCCTGGATGTGGGACTAGTCTATAACAATTAGGTTTATTTCTTCCGGAATTCCTATTTCTAGATCTACCTCCACACATATCTGCGCGCAAGTATATTGATCTTTTTTTCTACCTTGTATATATATCTCCCCAATGTATTCCCTATGGCCTCTAAGGATTCTGGGTTCCAACAATGTAATGGTAGATGGAGTAACCTGACCCAGACAAGAACTGCGGAAGGAATGTATTGGGTAGGATCGAAATCTGGGGTCCATTTATTCAAATATAGGCCTTGTGGTCACATGAAATAGGGCCCATTTTGGAAGATAAGGTCCCTATCTGCTGCGCTTTCGAATATGAATTCAAACTATACCTTGCCTACTAAAAATATTTTGATATATTCTTCAGTGAGGGGTTTCCAGTTCCGTTGCAACCATGATTCTATGGCTTTTGGGGATGGCCATAACCCAGTAAACTGTCCTATTAGTCCCCTCTCTGAAAGATTCAAATTTGTTTTACAGGGCCTCTCTGCTGGAAGAGCCACGGTGGAGATCCCTGCAAGTTTTTTAACAAATTTCTGTTGAGAGGACGTTGCTTAATGCTTCCCTTGAGTTGAAATCAATATTTTGAATGCAATGATATCTTAAGGAGTTTGTGAAGGAGGAGGATCTATTCCTCCCCCTGAAGCCATGTCCGAAATCCCTTTAGCCTCGATCTAAGATCCACATCATCCAGCTATCTGCAATCATCGGTCGAAGCTGAGCCTGCAGATCTGCGGTCCCTGAAGGAACTAGGTTCTCCCTTGGGAGAATCCCTAGCGGAGGCAAAACCAGAGTGAGAGCTCTCGTAATTGCAGAGCAGGCTCGTCGTTCTCTCCACTATTTCACTTGTGAATTAGAATTGAACAAAGCATCTACATTGTTCATCTTGATTTGAATGTGCATATGGAACAACTTAATCATCTCCCATCTTCGATGCATTGGAATGGTGCTCATAAGCCAAGTGTAACTATTGGATATCTTTCAAATCCCATTTGAAGGGCTTCTCATCAGTTAGATTCTCATCGATTCCTCTTTTCAAACTGTTAAACTGGTTTTCGATTTCATTTACAAATTATGGGCACTGGTGATTTTATTTTATTTTCACACCATTGATTGAAATTTTATAATAATCTTAGACTGTATGTTGTGGATTTCATGTATATACTATGGGTTCTAGACTTAGTGTGAATTTAATGTAAGTGCCATAGATTAAATGTATATGCCGTAGGTGGAAGGTATATGTTGTGAATGCCATGGATTCTTCCAAAATCATAAACTGATGAGATTTCCATAATAAAGAAGTCTTGGTATTTGCACATAAAGCTTTGTATACTTTGTAATTAAATATTATATTCTAGACTTTGTTCTATAAATTTTATTTGAATTATAATTTGTAAATATTTTGTGATCTATTTATTACTTTTTGTTTAATTTATATAATTTTGTAAATATAAATTTATATTTTATAAATCCAGTTAATAAATTTTAGATAATTTATAAATATTTAAAAGTTCTTTTTTTTGTAATTTTTGTATATATTTCATAATTTGTAAATTTCGTATTTTGTTCTTTCGATAAATTTTGTATTTCTGTGGTATTGAACAAATATAAGGAACAAACTTCGAGCATAGGAAAATTTAGTTGTTGAAGATTGTGTTTATTATTGTTGATTGATTTTCATTTTTATATATTTGATATTTCTATATTTGGTTTTTTGCACTTCGTAATTGATTTCCAACTTTATTTTAACACCGAGGGATATATTAATGGCCTAAATCATGAGATATGGTCACTATGTGCCGAGTTTCTTCCCTAGGTGTTGAGCTACCCCTAGTTGCTTGTTTTACTTATTGCGTTTGAGTGTGTTGTCGCCATTAGATTAAACCAGATTAGGTAAGATTAGGCTAGAATAGGGCCCTAATCCTACACATACAATACTAGCACCTCGAAGCTTATGAGTCCTGGATTGGTAATTTAACTATTGAATTAAATAGTATATAATTTTCTCGACATTTTTTGGTGTCGTTTCCGGGGAGATGCTAAGGTATTGGGGTTAAGGTAGGTAGGTAGGTTGCCTTTAAATTACACAAATTGGGGGAGGATAAACGGTAAGACGCAAAGACGACCTCACTACGAGATTTTTGTGGTGTAATATCCCGACCCATCCACTTTTGTGGGTCTCTCCAAAGCCTTGTTGTTCCTTTCATGCAAGTGTGTTTTTCTTTTTGCAAGTTTGAAGTTTGTTTACTTTCCTACAATTTAATTTTCTGCAAGTGTGCTTTCTTTCTTGCAAGTTTGCTTTTGAAGATATAACTCTTGTGAACAGATAACTCGATGACAACGAGGTCTAAAGTAGCAGGAGGAGTTCAAGTTTGCTTTGAGTAGTGTGCTTTAATTCTGCAATTAGTTTCATTTCATTTTTGTTTCAATATGATTCTTAAATTTCAGTTATTATTTCATTGGGTGTTGTAAGAACCCCAGACACTAACCCATATGTGAGACAAGATTCATCAACCAAAAAAATGGATTCAAAGAAGATGATAAGTTTGGAAGAAATATCTCAAATATTAATGAAAGTTGGGATCTCTTCTTTTCAAGGAGAACAAATTTTGGTAGCAACTAACCACTTATCTACCTCTCCTGACATAATAAAAGAATCAAAGCTCCAAGAGCTACAGAAATATTATCTTTGCCAACATGCTGAGGAAGTTGAAAAATTAGGGACTACATCCGAGGGAGAGCGAATTGAGATAGAGGATTTCTCAACATGCATATCAACAAATCCTTCAGGTGCTACATAAATCACTCATTCAGAAGAGGAGCATATACATAGAGATTATATTGAAATTTGGTTCCAAGAGGCAATCAAGCCACAACGCCATTATTTTCTTCAACACTTCTTGCTGCCAAATCAAACAGGTCGGTTGGTTCGTCATATCCTGGTAATCACCGAGGTAACTTTTTCATATTTGGATATGGCTATGTTTCTTATCTTGTTTCACACATGGTTACATTGGAAACGTTCTTACACTTGAATAAAGAGTTTTCTTTCTTTTTAGGTAGAGTAGGATAATAAATAAAAAGTTGCATGTTGTTAGTTTAGAATTAAGTCTCATGCAACCTCATTTTATGTTTTATTTTTAAATAAAAGAACATAGAAAAAGTAGTATTAATGATTAAACCAAAACAACTTGAATCTTTGTTCCTCTTAATACATGCATATTCATAAAAACAATTGTTAGAAGACCAATCTTCAACATTATGGGGATTTACTTAAACTTTAAGGTTTACATAGTAATACCCATAGAAAACCTGTACATTCTAGTTTTATATGAGAGCTTGTTATTTAAGTATCTTTATCAAAGTAGCAGTAGAGTGAATGGCATTTCTACATGCAGGGGAACACTATTGAACTTTTATATGAAGAGGATAGGCTTGGGGACTAGAGAACAACTTTGGGTCATTCTCTTTTGACATGAATTATAATTTAAGGCTATTATAAATAATGTTACTCATGGGTTAAATTTAAATTTTGAGTTATGTGCTTAGAATACTTAATATACTCTAAGTACCAACTGACTTTCGTATACTTTAATATCTTTTGAAATAATTATATAGTTATGAGGCAAACTCATCGGGGTATTGAATAGGCCTGCTGACAGTAGGTCCATGCCAAGTAAATTCATAAATAAGGAAGTTCGGTAAATACAAGCAAAATCATCGGGGTACTGAACATGCTCGCTGGCAGTGGGGCCATGCTTGTATGGTACCAAGGTAAACTCGTCGGGGTATTGAACAGGCTCGTTGGCACGGGGGCTATGCCGGGTAAACGATATATGATAAACACACTACTATGCACATAGTTCAATCAAAATAAGACCCCGAGTGCATATATACATAGTTAAGCCAATCATTCATTTATTTTTTCATCTGAAAATGGTCCGAAGTTGACCTTAAGACCCTGTCATCCAATTCATTCTATATCTAGGATGTCACAGTCCTAGAAGTGGGACCCATAAGTGTAGGAGTCTAATAAACTCAAATGTGAACTTTATCAGTATTACTTGACTGAAAGTAAGATTTTTAGAAGTTAAGAAATGATGATTGGTTTCGTATGGGCTTTACAGACCATTTATACCCTTGTGTTTCCTATCTAAGGACGTGGGGAAAATCCCTATCATAACTTACCTAGTTTTCATGAGCATAAACTATTACTAATTGATTGAATTGTATGTATTAAGGAACCTGAATTAGTATGATATTGTTTTGGTCCTATCATAACATGGAATTAATACTTATTTTTCTCAAAAGTTAAAGTTTTCTTTAGAATAATAATGTTGGCTTCCTTCTCCTAAAATTGCCTTCCAACTGTTGTTCATGATCTAGAGTATTGACATAAAAGAATGCAAGCCAATCCAAAAATTGTCCTTTTTCATGACTTTATTTTCACTAATTTCATAGCCCATTTACCGGTGATTTAGTACATCTATCTTCAAAAGGGTTATCTTTTACTTTATTTTATTAATTAAAACTAATAAACATAAAAGATGCCTAATCTATTATTTTTGATGTATTAAATGTAATTTTGGCAATGATAAACTGATCCTCGTGCTAGGAACTCCTGTGATCTGAAAGATTATCAAATATTGCGCAAACACTAAGCATTTCAGTACTCGTTCCTGTACTTAAGAATTTACGTTCGTCACTTATTTTGGTACCTAGTTCCGCATCTATCTTGGGAATTAGTTCCGCACTAGGCTTGATTTTCGATGATGTATTGGAGCATGCTTTTTGTTGGTTTTCTGGATTACTCTTTATAACATTATGACGAGTTGACTTACCTTCGTCTTCTGGCTCTTGTTGGTCCCGTAATATGTGCATGTGCAAACCAAAACCATGACTTGATGATGAGCTTTGGTTCACTAATTTACAATATTTTAAATTTAAAACAAATGAATAGTTGAAATTTTAATATATTAAAATAATCATTCTAAATTTACTTTAAAACTATTCATACTAAATCTCTTTTGATCAAATTTGTTGAAATTTAAAATAAGCATAAATAAATATGAATCATGGCATGGTAGGCATTTAATGTTTGAAAAGCCACTAATTTATATTAATGCCACTTAAATCAAAACTCATGGAATGACGTTGGTTTTTTAATGGAAATTCAAATTACTTAATATTTAAAGTATTAAAAGCCACCATATATCTATATCAATTAGTTATGCCACTTCAAACATAAAACTAATTGAATTACTATCACTCCATGTCATATAACAATTCGTTTTGGGTTTTAATACAAGTCACAATATAATGGATTGATGCTCACACTGTTTAGAGATTACTGGAGTTATTTCTGATTGGATATATGGTTCTTTTGGGACATGTGGCACTACTTATGGAAGTTTTCAGAACTTGTTGTTGACACTTTTTGATGTTAGAACCGGTTTATTCTGGGGTTTTTATTGACTATATTGTATAATTTGTTTGGACTGACAGTTGGACATATTTACTATTTCGTATATTAATAGTAAGTTGAATTTTTATGTGAAAATAAATAAATAATGGATTGATGTTTTATATGCAGGTAACGTATGATATAACGGATTGTCTTTTAATTATATGCAGGTTCTGGCAAATCACGTGGAGGAAAGAAGTTAAAGGAGGAAGCGATTGAAGGTTTTAGTTAACGGATCTTGTCTTCATTTCCTACGAGATGGCATTTCTTTGTTCCAACTTCATCATTAAAGGGCCGTAATTATGACTTAAGTTGAATGAGAAGCTTTGATTGTTGAGATTCCGACACTTAATCCGGCATTGATATTTCCCGTCATCACTTCAGGAAGCCAATTTCGGGGCTAAATTTCGGGAAAACCATGAGGAATCTCTCCAAACGGTTCAAAACCCACTTCGAAGATGGCCTCGTTTATCTATAACTGCAGGAAGTTTCTTAAAATTCACAACCATTTGGGAGATATCCTTGGCTGATTAAATCATAATTGCCCAGATTTCATGGAGGTCGGTTCTCCAAAAACTCAAAATAGATGAACGCATTCTGAAATGGTGGGATTTGGTTTCAATAAAATTTTCTGTATAAATATGTGACTATAGAGGGGAGGTTGGTGTGAGTAGAGAAAGCTTGGTCTTGTTCATCTCATACAGTTAAGTTCTGAGGATCCTTCCTTCAAGAAGTTGGACGCCATTCTGAGTAGATTGTAATAAACTTTGTTTTTTAATCAAGTTTCTGGAAACTCAATTGTATATAGCGTTGTGCATCCCCAGTGAAGGCCTGTGGATTGTAGACTTAGTTTATTTTTTATTTTATTCGTTGATGTCATACAGGTATGCGTTTTGTTTATTGATTTGCAGGGCTTGTTTTTGAATTAGCGGAATCAAACTTAAAATAGAATTGATGGTCGATTTCGTTTGATTACTTTCCAACTTGTTTTGTTTGTTTTTCTGTAGATAGTGTTTCCCTTACACATTCAATTTGACTTCAGATACAAACACATTATATCTCTGGTAGAATTCGACTGTTCGTAGGTTGATTAGATTTTGTATTAGCATGCTCCTAAGTCACGTTCCTCATCTTGAATGAGTTTTCCTCGATGTTTCTTTTCAAACTGTTAAACTAGTTTTCGATTTCATTTACAAATCATGGGCACTTACATTGATGGGTGATTTGCTTTTATGTTCACACCATTGATTGAAATTTTATAATAATCTTAGACTGTACGCTGTGGATTTCTTGTATATGTTGTGAATGCCATGGATTCTTCCAAAATAATAAACTGATGAGATTTCCATAATAAAGAAATTTTGGTATTTGCACATAAAGCTTTGTAATTAAATATTATATTCTAGACTTTGTTCAATAAAATTTATTTGAATTATAATTTGTAAATAATTTGTGATTTATTTATTACTTTTTGTTTAATTTATGATGATGATGATTAACGTCTATTGAGATCAACTTTGGTTTATTGGACCATAACAAGGTTATTACTTGGTTTGCTTTAAACTTTTGTTCCTATGCTAAAAAATCATAGAAAGAAGCTTTCCAAGATCATTATAGTTTTGGCAAGTCAGGAGGTTAGAAAGGTTTGTATTATAGCAAATACTATGAAACTCATATCTAATGTGGGTGTAAACAGGACACTCTAAGAGAAAGTCATTTTCGTCCTCAACGCTCAATGCTCACAAAGATGGACAACCCTTTCCTCCCACAGATTTTTGGGAATAGACCAATGCCCTATTTCGCTATGGAGCTCATGAGAGTTCGTTCTAATCTTGGCTATATTCATTTTCTTCTTTGAACTAGTTACCATCGAGAGATAATTCTGATCTTCCAAATTAGGGTTAATGACCTCCTTATAGTATCTTAGTTTTCTCTTAATCGCTAAATTTTCCTCGCACCACAATTTTTCTTTAAACTTAGAAGAAATAATATTTTTGACATTATCGATATTCTACAAAGTGTCATTTTCATCAATGCCCCAATGGTTTAACCAAGCCATCGTATCTTTACACCAACTCTAGTT
The DNA here is from genome assembly GCA_027924585.1 of Larix kaempferi. Lineage (NCBI taxonomy): Eukaryota > Viridiplantae > Streptophyta > Pinopsida > Pinales > Pinaceae > Larix > Larix kaempferi. The sequence goes on from BSBM01001036.1 coordinate 10,099,628, forward strand.
GACGTGTAATTGGTTTTGACTTGAATTTAAAGCAATTTTAGGATGTCTCTCATTTTCCATGTTATTTATCTTGTGCTTGTACATCACGTGTTAGTTTTTCAGAAATTTAAATCTGATCTAGGATCTTAACTAAGATAATAACATGTACAGCATATCTACAGCTTATCTATCATGGACACAATAATGCAAGCACACAAGAGACACAGAGTTTCACCGGGGAAAACCAAGAAGGTGAAAAACCCCGCAACTTCCTCAGAGATAGATAGAGCAATGATACAACCCAAGCATAAGAGATATACTCCTAGCAGCAGCTTCTCCTCCTCCACTAGTGCACCACTCTCCAATGAGTGTAAGAGTGAGAAAGTGAATGATGATTAAATAGAGTGCCTCCTGCACTCTATTTATACTTGAGTTGACTTGACTTGCCTAATAAACTTTACTAGGTCGGCCTTAACTTAACCACATAACATAATGCTGACAGGGACGACCCCCAATAGGGTGGTTTAATAACTAGGGAAAATTTTAAGAACCCCCCCTAAATTTATATATATAATAAATGGGCGAATCTCATTGATACACAGGAAAGTGTGAAAGCTATTTTATCAATAATATAATATGCATATATAATTTTTTGGTGAATCTTTCACGAAATTATTAAATCTTGTAAAAGTTGGGCGAATCTTTCACAAAATTATAAAATCTTGCAAAAATTTGGCGAATCTTTCATAGAATTAGAAAATCTTGTAAAATATTGATGAATCTTTCATTCAACTATAAAAACTTGTAACGGCTTGACAAATTGGTTGACAATGAGGTTTTTATGCCTTTTAAAGTTGTGAAGTTCCTACATGTACAATGATGCAGCTCCAACAACATGCAACATAGGTTTCCAAGAAACCCACCACAACCAAAATATCATTTTGGGGAGGGATGAAATCTAACATTAAAAATTTGTAGCTAAATGCAAAAAGTACTAAAGTCACAAAAGTGAAACTCTAGCATGGTTAAGACTATGGCAATATCTAATTGTTGCAAACAAATTAAAGTGATAATATCTGTGAGCTTCATAACTAGTATACCCAAATCAAAGGTAATGATCCTTTATTTGTTTGTCCTTGATCACGCAATCGAAGATGCACACTTGTTTTCTTTCTATCCAGGTAATCATATCCCATGGGGGATAGTACCCAAGGTAAACCCTTTATTCTTCAAGGCACAAGGTCAGGTTAACAACTCATGAATAGATTTCCTACAGCTCATCAACAATCGACTTAGCAAGAGCAAACATGTCATGAAGTGGGATTTTAACCTAGACAAGACAAGGTAGCATTTTTTCTTCACAAATACTTGAGCTACACCCAATTGACTAAAGATGCAGACTTTATTTCTCTTTAGTAGTAATGGGATGCCACATGGAAAAGGTTGCTTACTTAGAGAATGCATTGCATTGGAGGAGGATAGTTTGGAATTCCAAAGGAGGGCAGGATGGAATTGAACTCTAGACATCATTGGGTTGCTTGGATGCTTGCATGGAGGCTTGAACCAGGCTTGAGAATGCCTAGTTAAAATTAATTGATTTCCTCCTCTTTGAGTGCCTCTTCTCCACTTGCATTTTCTTCCCTCTCATGTGAGTGAAGAAAGGCAACTTCTTCCTCCTCGGACCAACATTAGCAAAAAACATGTTGGCAAATGATGGACTGCTAGTTTCATTGGTATCCCTAATAGAAATAACACTTTCTATAGTAATGAAACCATTCGATATAGTTTTATTTTTCTCAGTGGATTTTATTTCAACTATTGACGAAACAGTATCAGACTTCTTGCCTACATTCTCAACAAAACACTTATCCCTTAGTTCTATTAAATCCTTGGTGCTCAAGAGCATATTCTCATTTTCTTAATTAGATTTATGCATTGTTGATGTATGAGACTTGTCTCGAGTTGCAGTGGAATTGGGACTCACATGCTTTCCTCCTCAACGCATTGAAAAAATCACTCTGATTTTGTGCTTGTGACAAAGTTTTTTTCCTCAATAAATAAGTTGGTCTCGTTTCCCCGTGTCCCTATACCACTATCCACTCTAGATGAGAATACTGCTATGGGGTCAGCAAGGGGCTTCCTCTTCCTAAAGCCCATGACACTAGCATTTCCACTGACATCAATTGCATTTTGTCTATGCAACATTTGTAAGTGCATTAATGCTTATCCTCATTGCTTCAAAAGCATTAGTCGCACTTCCTCAGTAATGAAAAAAAAATAACTTCATGAATTTATGAAGCATTTAAAATATCTTGTACTTTTCATCCTTTCATGATTTAGATGGGCATTATGAATTTATTTGAATTGGTGAAATTTAATGGCATTGTGATCATCATAGAAAACTTCTAAGAACCCGAATTCAAAAGAATAAAGTCATGCAAATGATGAATAATGAAATGGATAGGAAAAATATTTGGAAAATTAGACATGAATGAGATATCATTTAACCTGCCCTCGATCTGCATCTTTTCATTTAGAAACAAAAAAGGAAAAACCCTTCCTTAACAAGGATGAAAAATACACATGACAACATGCTTAAGAAATACAAATTTAAATTTCATTCGGGCTTTCAAAAATGGGTTATCACATCTTACAAGAATTTTGAGTAATATACCACTAAGATCAAAAAGACAAGTTATCATTTATCAAAGGCCCTTGGTAATTCCAAACAATGAGGATGGACCAACATAATTTCATTTCAAATTACTTGCTCTCTACTTCCATAAAAATTGAATAATCCATGCAACAATCCATGAAGTTATACAGCCATGATTCTTCCACATGAAATTCAATTGATTGATTTGGTGTTTGACTATAAATCTAACTCTATAGAACATAGGAAATTGTATTCATAATAATAACTACCTAGTTCAACTCAATGCATTGGAATTTGTGATTCTCTTTCATGATATAAGCTTGCTATTATACACAAGAGTTGCACATATAGCCATAATCAGTGGCAAATATATGACAAAATCCACAAAGCACCCTCCTTTCACATAATTCATGTTTTAATATATGTAAAGCAAGCATATTCACATCTTTCCCTTTCCTTTTCACCATTTTGAGCGATTAACACAAAGAAATCAACACATGCCATATTTTGTCATGCTAAAAGCTCAAATAAGGTATTGTCATATGTTTGTACCTATCTCAATAACAAAGAAATTGGAGTGTGATATGCCCTTTACCCTGTAACAAACAAATAATAAATACACTATGCACCTTTCCTTTAAGCTTAAACTTCAGATTAGAGGAAACCTAGGTGCCAAAGAAACCATAGTGGGGCAGATGCAATACTTTTTTAGGACATTAACTATAAGGATTTGGCAAATTGAGCATCCAAAAAAATATGAAATTTGTGAATACCTGAAATCAGAAAATTGTGAATACCTGAAAATTGTGAAAAATTGACCTCTGATTGATTTTTGGACAAATGGAGAAAATTTGTGAATACCTGAAATTAGGCATCGAAAAAAAATTATATTACAACATGGTTCTTAGGCTCATCCCTAAGATGTGTTAAAATTTTGTGTGATGATGAAAATTTCACCTCACAAATGCCACAAATTTGCACCATAGAAGATTCAGCCCTGAGCTGAATCTGCTTTCTCTGAAAACCCTATTCAAACTTCAAAATTTACAGCAACAAATCATCTTCAGCAACATACACAGGGTAGAAATTGCAAACACATCATTGTTAGATCATTTTAGTAGCCTTAAAGGCAAGATCTAATCTTCAAATCGGATCTGAAAGTTATGTTAGCAAATAGAATCTAAACTAGCAACAAAATCAAATCTGAAAATGCATGCTAAGCATGTTAAATGAGCTTGGCATCAACCTGGCTGTTCATTAAATCACCATAATAAATCTGCAGCAAAATCACCCAAACATGAGACCTCTAAAATCGATCTGCAACACAGTTGGAGACAACAAACACATCTCTTTCTATTTCACATGGAGGATAATTTTATTACAACAAAATAACTCATCCAAAGATGGTAATGCAAAAACCTTTCAGCTCATCCAAAGCAAATATTTACCTCCCAACAATTCAGCTCATCCCAAGCAAAGTTTTACATGCACTGGAATTAATAGACATTCACTAACCTGTATGAATTTCCAAAAGGAAAGGAATATTTCATTCCTCTGAGAACCCTTGAAGTACAGTGAGAACCATATTTTACATTAGGTGGAATTAATAGGCATTCACTAACCTGTATGAACATCCAAAAGGAAAGGAGAGTGAGACCAACGTTTTACCTCAGACTTATAGCCATTAGTATATAAAAATTTGTGCACCAAGTCTTGAATTGGATTATATAATTTTAAAATTGAAAAAATAATTCTGCATAGTTTTCAAATTATCAAAATTGACATTTTATAGACATTGTTAGTCTAATGTTGCCTATCATGAAATTTGGAAAAAAGCATCCTAAATTCCTTGGAAAAAATGGAATATCGTGAAATTTGGAGGAAACAATACAACCCTTGTAATATCCTTGAAATTGTCATAATGTAGTGATTAATGAACAGAACAAGGAATTCAAACAAAATACTGAGACCCAAGAATCAGATAATATATTAGACTTAATTCTCGGATATTGTTGTCCAAGAACCTAAACATCTCATCTGCTTCACTGTGGTTGTGAGCCACATCAGCTCACATTTCTTCCACTGACCAGACTTGAATCTTCTGCAATCAAATTTGTTAGTGCTCAAACCCTTACCTGAGGAACTTTGTAGATTCTGATAGGATGCAAAATAGAGTTAGCTACAAAACTAGCTCTGATACCATGTTGATTTTTATAAAGTTAGGTTTGATCAAATAAAGAACAACTTTTAAACAATGATGCAGTAGATCATAAATGTAAATCAATCATACAATACAACTGTAAGAATTTAAAAACATAATTTGCATTTCTTTCAACTAGGGCACTACCAATAGGTCATCGTGCCAATAAATTTAAAAAATAATTTTCATTTATTTCAACTAGGGCACTACCAATAGGTCATTGTGCCAATAATCCACAATAAACTGAAAGTAAGAATGCTAGTAAATGACACGGTTATAAGTACTTACCTGGGGATGAGCCCTTCTCTAATGTACTCATATCTGCTTTCAGTTTTGCCAATAAGGCATAATAGATATAGAAACATAAATAGCCCTAGAAGGGCAACATCATACCTATGAGAGAGAGAGAGATAGACCAAGGAAGAGTGTCAACAATAGGTACAGTTGTGTTAGGACAAACTTCAAGCACCAGTAGACCTTCTAACGTAGTTAGGAGACAACCAATGTCAACCACCAGTCAAGCTGCAATAACCAATACTGGCCCTAACAGGGCTCATAATACAACGTGAGACCTCAACAGACTCTAATAGTCTTTGATAACAGTACCCAGAAATCCATAGGTTAACGGTAGCCTCAATAGGCCCTAACCAAAAATTTCAACGACAACCTGAATAGACCCAACACCAAAGTGGCAGCAGCTAACAGGAGAAGCAAAAAGAATGCAGAACGGCAGCCCTAGAAGGGCTAAACAAATAATCAAATAGCATCAGAATTAGGAGGACCTCTCAGATGAGAAAGACGCATCCCTAGAGGACTTATAATGGCAGCAAAAAAACAGCCCTATAGGGCTCAAACCTTGACATCAAAAACAGAAAAATGTTCCATCAACTAGCTGCCAAACGATGCCCTAGAAGGAGGCCGGAAAAAAAAGAACCCAAACTAATTCGCCCCCCGATTTCATGACCATTTAAAAGGTCAATCATGAGACCAAAACAACGAAGGTGACTCGACAAACAACCAACCCGATAAGGTCAAGTACCATAAGCAGGATAACCACAAGGACAAACAAGATAGGGTGACAAGGTCTCTCTCTCTCGGTATGTGTCCTCACATGTTCCATACATCTACTGAAAGTTTTGTCATCACAGTACTGAAGGGATCATCCCGATGATGTGATCCTTCGGTCCTTAACTTCTTCCTGAGGTCAAGTACCTCATCAAAGGGTGGCCAGTCCTTTGATGAGTCGAACTAGGAGAGAAGGACATCACACATCATTACCATTAACAAATCTACAACATATTCCTCGATGGGAAGCACAGAACTTGCAACAACAATAGCCACAACAATATATACTTCAACAACAAGCTCTAAAAGTGTTGCTACAAAAACCAGAATAGAATCTAGTGCATCATGTTTAGAATGTGCAGCAACAATAACATTATAACCATATAATCATTGTTTCCCATATATTCTCTTTGTTACGGGAGAAAGTGAAGAAAATCCCACCCTTTTCATTCAATATTTTCTTCCTACATTATGCCTTTTCATTTAATATTTTATTTTTACAATATGCCATACTGCATTGTACCATAAAGGATGCAATGGTCTAGCGTCATGTGTAGGGCATAAACAAAGAAACACCTTTCAAGATTAGTTGAGGGTATTTCCCAGGAAATTGTTGGTACAATTCATGGTATAGTCTATCATTATATCTACTGCTGAAATATAGATGTAGAGATACAAATATGATCTTTCCTATGCAAAGTTGCAAATACTGGAAGAAAAATAGAGAATACATGCTCAAACTACTAAAATTTGAAATAGGGAGATGTCTACTGAAACATTTGCTGAAAAACCTTCTGATTTACTGCCAAACCACTATATTTTCCATGAATCTGCCAAATTTATGCAAAGACTGATATTTATGGAAAAGACGTCAGAAAAAATACAAATCTATGCCTGATCTATCAAATTGTTGCTTAATTGGACAAATATCACTTCTATACAACCAATATCTGCAGGAAATTGACTAATTTCAATTGTTGGGCATCTATTTTCATCTACTAGCTTTCAAAATTTACCGTCGCTGCTGAGATTCAAGTGAATACTATATTGACAATATGTAGACATATGAAAATTATGCCAATTACATTAGATAAATGTCGGTCTCGTGCCAATAGGTCTCCTACAAGGGATGCATAGGAATCTAGTAAGCCAATGCATAGACCATTTTTCTCTTCGCTTAGCAACTCAGATCTCATAGTCAAGTATCAAGGGAATAAAAAAATATAAGCAAAATAAATGCAAACTTCCAAACTTGAAAAAATGCTCCAAATGTAAGAAAAAAGCAAATAATTTATGAAACGAATCAAACTAGTACAAAGGGCTCGAACTGCAATCAATTATCAAGTGAATAAAAGTATATTTAACCAAAATAAATGCAAACTTCCAAACTTGAAAAATGCTCCAAATGTAAGAAACAAGCAAACCATTCATATTTGCCAAGATATCAAAGCTAGAAATACAAGCAATTCCATGTACTTGAGTTTTAACTTTTGAATGAGCCCATTCTTGCTAAGCGGAAGTATTGTTAAATTAATTACTTAACCTTTAATACTAGGACATTATCTATGGATAGATAGGTCCCAGACTCCCAACTTCATTTCCTGTCACAAATAAGAAAAAAAAAACAATGCATTAGTTAACTATCAAAACATCAAACTTAAAATAGCTTGCATCAAGGAAATGTAGCTCTAATATTACTATATTTAATACAAAGTAAAGACTATAGAACCTATTTTTACCTGAAATGCAACTTCAAATTTATGTATGGTAATCTTTCTCCCATCAAGAATTTTCCTTTTCCAACCTGCTCCAAGAATTGAGGAACATCGAAGTCAAACTAAAAAAAATCACATGATCTATTAAATTCCATTCATTATTTATACATTGCCAATGTATATTGGTTTAGATTATATCTTGTGGCATATCAAATTCCCAATTCTTATGTCGCTCTTCATTTTCTACACTTTGAACGTGAACTTCTATAGATGAAATATCATTATGAGCCTCCAAAACATTATGTTCCATATCAAGTTCATTGGAGACATTTGTTATATTGTATTCTCCTCTTCTCTCACAATCTGATCGCTAGAGTGCCAGTGCTCTATTGAATGGGAAATTGGTAATGTCATACTTTGTTACATATAATCTTAAACAAGTATCCATATTCTTATCAAGCTTGTTCCTCAACTTTGACTTCAAGAATGACAGTGCACTAAACATTCTTTCATCCTCCACTGATCCCAAAATCATGGTTTGACATAAATCGACTAATTTGAAATACTCTGACATGTTTTCTTGTAGGTATTGACTTTCACCTAAAATAGTCCATAATTTGATTACTGCACCATATTCTATAGGTTTTGGCAAAGCATGATATTGATCTGACATTGTTTGAGCAAAGCAAGTGGCTTGTTGATGTAATTTTGATGAATCTAATATACCTCCAATCTCTTCTCCTTCTACCTTTATGTTCCTACCAAAGTGGTGCACTAAAGTATTCAATTTTGCTAGAAAGTCGACTTTTAAAGGATCTATATCTTTTTCAGAGTTCCAATAATGAGGGTATACCACAGACATAGCTTCCAATAATTCATCTCGAGGAAATCGTTCTCTTATCTCTAATGTTAGTGATTGTGCAATTTGTATCAAGTTGCGTCTCACTGAAATCACAATATCATTGAATTGGTCTCTTGACACATGGCACTCTTTGGTGGTTTGTCCCATCTTAGTAACATAATAAAAGGGAACCATATACCCATGCACTTTCATACATAGTCTCCCTTTTTCATCAAACTTCAAATAATTTCCACTCTTTTCTATATCAATGATAGTAGTCCAACCGTTAAATGTTTGACCCGTAAAAGAATCTGGCATCGTATACAAATTATCCTATGCAAGGCATGCCAATTTTCTTGCATTTGTGTACTCTGCAATATGCATTGTGCGACTCTGAGCCATTTTCACAAGGACATTCATTTCATGAAGCAAAGGAAGAATTCCATCCAATGTTAATAATGTCTCTATATTAGTTAGTCAAAAGAGAAGCTCTTGAGCTTTGTCTACACTAAAGCGATGTTCATACATCACCCCTACCAATGATCGGTATTCACTAAATAGCCTTTGGGTTGGCCCATTCAATGAGATCCATCTTGTATCGACATATTTTAATAGCTTTTTTCCATCAGTAACACCATCAGCAAATTGTTGAAACTCTGTAAATCGCTTGGGACTACGAAAAAAGTATGCATGAGTCTCACGTACAAGTTCTTCAACTTTTGAAACCAGTGGAAACTTACTTACTATTTTAAATGCAAGATTCATCCTATGAGCCATACAATGAATACTAATCATAAATGGTGAAGTTGATAGTTGTAGTTTGATACAAAGACCATTCCTTTGTCCTTGCATGATTGATGCTCCATCAGCTCCGCACATACCAACCTTTTTGCAATCATTAAATCATCCATACCACCAATTTCCTTCAAAGTCTTAATAACAAGTTCATAAATATTTCCAGTTGTAGAAATCTTCTTCATTTTATGAATCCCAAGTAAATATGAATGCCTAATATGATCATTAACCATATCAATACTCATGCAGATCCATGAAGTATTATCAACAGCTGTAACTTCATCCAAAGATAGTGAAAAAAAACCTAGCATTTGCAATCTTCTCTTTCAAATCATCTTTTTCTACCTGAGCTAGATATTTTGCCCATTCCCAACCACTCGTTATAGACCAATGAGAAGATGGAAAATTTGATACTTCAAGAAAAGATACATAGTTCTTGTAATCTGGATAATCTGTCATAGGACGACCTCTAGATAAGATGTGAAATACAGTGCTTGATTGTGTCGTCTTGGATAACAAATTTATCTCCATTGTCTTTCCAAATAGAGATGTGATGGTCCCTCCACTTGCCTCGAGTTTACTCTTGCTTATTAAGTATTTATTATATTCTTCTTGATATTTGACATGTCGACATTCCTCAGAAGATTTCCATTTGGTAATAGACTTCTCCTCACCATTTTCAATTTTCTTAGCATACAACTTTCCTGCATGCTTCTCTATTGTATCTATCTTCATTTGCATTTTTACTACCTTTCCAAGTTTCCAACTACATACAATGCATTTAACTTCTCACGAAGCCTCTTTCTCATTTATTGGAGGTATTGGTTCAATAAATGGAAATTTTGAGGCCCATTCCGATTGGAATTTTCTCCCTATGTCCCATCGGCCTTTTTTCCTTTTTCGTGATAATGAATCATTTTTGTTGCCTTCCAAGGTAAAACCTTCAACATTGTCATTGCCAATTTCTGGTTGAATTGCATTTATCCCAATTTGTTCACTAGAGGAACCCATCCTATCATATGTTATATCGCTATTAGTTGCATTCTCAAAAGAGTTGACATTTGTCTCGCTGATGGGTTGCTCAAAAGAGTTTGAATCATGAAGAGAATCTAGATTCTCGGATTGAGGCTTCTGAAAGTATGATAATACATCCCTTTGTTTTGATGCTTTCTTTCCAAAATCGTTGTTTGACATTTCGTTGAATATTCCACAATTATTAAGATATCAAATCAATTTAGAAACCCAAAGTGAAACCTGCATGAGAAAAATGATATAAAATTAGTACAATTTGTAAGTTATCCATGATGACATGAATTCTAGAGGCTAGAAAATTTGAACCTAGTAACCTAAACCAAGGCAAGATTAACTTCAAAATTATACATAAGTCCATCACGATAAATACAAGTTTTTATTTCTTATGTGTTAAAAAACTAATTTTTTATTTACATTTTTCATTACCAAAATACCTAGTAGAAAAAGTGGCGTTCATAAGAATCAAGATTCAAAATATACAATAGCATCACTTCACTAGTTTCCATAGCCAATAAAATTTAAATATATAAGATGTAATGGTGTCCACAAAGTCATGAAAAGAAAGAATTAAAACCAATGTGAAATAATATCAATAATTTATTCTAAAATCTAAATAGTAACCCCTAGTTCTATAGCACTTAGGGCAATGCCACTAGCCAAAAATATTTGGATCAATAGCTGGAAAAATCACATTTCAAAACCCTAGGTCTATGGTCCTTGAGGTAATGCCAGTATCCAAAAATCCCTTGATCAGCTAGTGAAATATCAGATCTGGAAACACTAGTTATGTAGCCCTTAGGGCAATCAAAATAGTCAAGAATCTCCACAGTCCACACCCATTCTAAAATGCACAAAAATACGAATGATGTACAAGGTTCTAAGATGACACAATGCTAGGGCACCATTCTAAGGGTAAAATCCATTGAACACCACACTAAATCAACAATAAATCGGCACTAAAAAACCTTGAAATAATAGAAGGTCTGAAACTCTGAAGATACCAGCATTACCAACCAATGAAAACCCTAACCAACAACAAAATGAGTAGAATGATGTTCACATCCCCGCTCTAATACCATGTTAAGATTCACAAGTGAAAGGAAAAGAATTGATGGAACCAAAGGCAAACCCAAATTCTGTAATAACCAAGTGAAAAGTGTGATAGAGATAGAAAAAATACCCAAGCACAAGTGCACTACACAACAAATACACAAGTGCACATAAAAGAATGAAATGCCAATCACAAGAGAATACCAAGGGAGCGAAGTTGTAATGAAATGCCACTAAGATTTGAGGCCAAGTGTTGTTGGGTTTACCAAAAATGATTAACCTACTGAAATGAACTTGGACTACTAATGGGGTGTTAAAAAAGATCTTGGATTTTGCCCTTTTTTTATTTTCCCTCTACACTTTGAGAAGTTGAGAGATTTTTTAAATGGTTTAGCTTCTTTGACCACACCTTCTCCAAAGAAGACTGCAAGTATGGATTGTAAGTGAGGCACTAAGGCCAAGGGAAATGCAAGCTTTATACCTCTAATACAAGTGCACTAGAGAAAGAAAGGAAACCAAGCACAAAAGAGAATTCAATACTTGATAGGTCCCTTTGGGATTGTGCCGGTGAATGGGGCATCTTCGTGCACCCTCGTGCTGAAAAGAACTCAAAGAAAAATTCTAAAAATAACCCGAAGGTTGCATGCTGACTTATCATGGGAAACTGTGCATGCATGAATCAAAGAAAGAAATTCCAAAACAGTGTGTCTATTATGCATGTTGAATCCTCCTCAAAAGTGGGCATAACAGTAGTGCTTCAATTCTCATGACAAATACTCAAAGCTTGATGAATATGTGTTAAAATTAGACCCATCACAGCACCCTCACTTAATCTTTGGAAGCTTCCAACAATGGGGCAAATTTGGAAAAGGCACTACCTCATGCAGAAGATAAACTATTGAAATCAACCCCTTGACTGTAGATCCTCATGCAATTCAACCCAAGGGCAGTGCCCTGCATCTGCTGGTACGATTATCTTTCATCAAATGTCAATTAGATGCTAAAAATCAGTCATGGGAGAGTTGACTTGTGACCAAGCCACCAACAGTATTCAAATTATATTTCACTGATCTTGGAGTGTAAGAAAACTCTACTGATAAGTTCTCCAGCATTCAAATGAATCTAGGAATTATGTTAAGGAATATGCTACCTTGCCACATACAATTTCCAGCACTGGTATCTCTTAGAAAAGGTAATAGGTCTCAAGAGTCAAACACAGCAATGGAAACAATCTGAATATATGAAAGGCTGCAAACAACAAGTAGTGATCATCCTTAGGACGTGTCCAACGTTGCCAACATTACAAGAACCCTTGTCCAATATGATATGGAATTCTAAAAGGTTGGAAACTGTTGGATAAAGGATACCACTTGCTGCTGATATGAGGTGCAGGTACAAGTGTTGATAGTGGCTCCTACTCAAGGATGGTATTTTCTCATGGGATGCTAAGAATCCCAAAACTCCACATGTTGCAATAAAAAAACAACTTGCAAAAATTGAAACTGAACTTGACTCTGACCTTTCGACTCTTTTTCAATTCATAACAGCAGAAATTAGAGGCATCTTTAAGACACAAATACCCTAGGTAACTGTACAAGACCAACATATTAATATATTATTCCTCTACAATTCTTGAAGACCACCCACGACACAATTTTTTACCTTACAAATAACTTTAAGCAAAAATTCAGACTCTAATTTATGTTTACATCATGAAAATATCATTATCTAATTCTTTCTAAACTTAACTTAATTGAAAACCCTAACCAACAACAAAATGAGTAGAATGATGTTCACATCCCCGCTCTAATACCATGTTAAGATTCACAAGTGAAAGAAAAAGAATTGATGGAACCAAAGGCAAACCCAAATTCTGCAATAACCAAGTGAAAAGTGTGCTAGAGATAGAAAAAATACCCAAGCACAAGTGCACTACACAACAAAGACACAAGTGCACATAAAAGAATGAAATGCCAATCACAAGAGAATACCAAGGGGGGGAAGTTGTAATGAAATGCCACTAAGATTTGAGGCCAAGTGTTGTTGGGTTTACCAAAAATGATTAACCTACTGAAATGAACTTGGACTACTAATGGGGTGTTAAAAAAGATCTTGGATTTTTCCCTTTTTTATTTTCCCTCTATACTTTGAGAAGTTAAGAGATTTTTTAAATGGTTTAGCTTCTTTGACCACACCCTCTCCAAAGAAGACTGCAAGTATGGATTGTAAGTGAGGCACTAAGGCCAAGGGAAATGCAAGCTTTATACCTCTAATACAAGTGCACTAGAGAAAGAAAGGAAACCAAGCACAAAAGAGAATTCAATACTTGATAGGTCCCATTATGTAGCTCACTTTACTAGAAGAATGACTGAATCACTTGAATGAATAATACAAATGAGTGTGGGGGTGTATAAATGCTCAATAGTCATACAGAGGAGAGGATCTAAACACATCTTCCATCTATTACGCTGAGAATAAATCCAATTGATATTGTAGACCCTATGACCTACATCAGGGAAACAGGGATGGTTTCTAAAAGAATCACAAGTATCAGCAAGTTCAGATTTGCAACATTGATGGCGTGGAAAGATGTGATTCCATTGGATGTATGCAGAGTCATATTGAGAAGTAAATATCTTTAGTAAAAGATGTCTTGAATGTCACTTTCATTATTGAAACCATTGAATGTCTTGAATGTCACTTTCATTACTTAAACCATTGAGAAAAAATTGAATCAAAGCATCATAGATTAAGAAACCATTCACTCCATGCAAAATCATATGAAAATTCAAATGATGATGAAGTTCACTATGTCCTAAGCCTACAATAGACAGCTATAAATGTAAAGGCAATATCATCTAAAAGAACCTTGTCGAAAATTGTTCCTCTTGCAAGTTATTCAATTATCTAAAGACAAACCATGCAAGCCTTGGAGGCATGTTCCTCGTGACAAAAATCCATACAGGTTTCTTCATTATCTGATTGGCCAAAATATCAGAAGTATCCCCATGTAATTGGGCAAACATCCATTGTGTCCACTATGTTCAAAGATGGTGCAAACAAGTCTACAAAAGTCACCTTGATAAAACCCAAATAAGGAAGAAATTGTATCGATTTCTTCCAAAAAATATGCAATGTATTGGATTTCCACTAGGATAGCACAAGCATTAGCTAAAGAGCACACCCTGGAGAGAGAACATTCTATTGCAAAATGAACAAGAAAGTTATCATTAGGTATGAAAGAGAGTTTTAAACCCCAGAGAGTAGATTATCCAAAACCCCTGGTTCTATAGCACTTAGGGAAATGCCACTAGCCAAAAAAAGAGCGCACCCTGGAGAGAGAACATTCTATTGAAAAATGAACAAGAAAGTTATCATTGGGTATGAAAGAGAGTTTTAAAACCCAAAGAGTAGATTATCCAAAACCCCTGGTTCTATAGCACTTAGGGAAATGCCACTAGCCAAAAATCTTTGGATCAATAGCTGGAAAATTCACATTTCAAAACCCTAGGTCGATGGTCCTTGAGGTAATGCCAGTATCCAAAAATCATAGATTAAGAAACCATTCACTGTTATCCAAACATCTAGTTCTATGAAATTGAAAACAAAACTAACCTCTTAGCCTTAGTGAAGACTGTAAACCCCAAGAAACTTTGAACAACTGCAGAAGCCACTGTAAAAAACTCAAGCTTTGTCGAATGCAGAGATCTAATGATTTTTCATGTGGTTTTTACTGGCTCTTGCCCCCTTATATATCGACTTCGACATTCTAGAACCTTCATCTCAGTATGGACCAATTCAAGGTTAAAATCATCTTTACCCAACAAAATTTAGTGGTTGAAACCTCAATTCAAACCCCCGTTAACCAAAATCGAGACCTTCATCTCAGTATGGACCAATTCAAGGTTAAAATCATCTTTACCCAACAAAATTTTGTGGTTGAAACCTCAATTCAAACCCTCGTTAACCAAAATCAAGGGGAGTTTCAGTTGGGGCGATTTGAAAATTTGAAATGAGATTTTCATAAAAAATCTCAACGCTGGGCCGCCATTTCTGAAAATGTGGGGTGAGCCAACTGCTCGTGGGCATCATCGCCAAAATCTTCGAACCAACTTACCAACTCAGAATTGATTGCGGCCTCGGTTGCTAGCTGGGCTAACCAACTGTTCGCGGCCTCCATTACCCTAAATGGTGGGCGAACCAACTCTTCTGGGCATCCATTACCCGAATTTCTGGGCGAATTCACCATTTCGAGATTAGTTCACTGGGCTACATAAATTTTTCCTCTTTCGCGACATTGGCTATTCGATTTCTTTTGACTATGGGTTAAATAAATATGGGGCTAATATGTTAAATTTAAAAAAACTCATTTCATATTAAAAATTCGCCCAGGGTTTCTTGGTGACCCCTATAATTTCGCCCATGGGCTATAATTCGCTCCTAAAATTTTCCCTACTAATAACCCTTTTACCCACATGACTTATACAAGGCCGACCCCATCAAGGTGGTCTAATAACCCATCAAGTATAAGTTACGACACTTACAATATAAATGATGACACTTCCGTATAGAGGAATAATAACATCTCTATAGGAATACAATATACATAGGTGAAATACATTCCAAAGTTACAATTACATCAACATCAGGTACCTAGTCATATCCATGCTCTCGATGGGGGAAAGACCCACTTTTAAGAGGAGAATAGGATAAGATGAGTTGCTTTTAATTTTGAGGTTATAAGTTATAAACCGCTTTTGGATTTGCTCAATCTTTCTCCAAGATTCTCTAGAAATGTTGCACCCCCATATTTCACAATCATATAAGATAACGGGGATGAAAAGAGTTTCACAAAGGAACTTAATTTTGTAAATATAAATTTATATTTTATAAATTCATTTAATAAATTTTAGGTAATTTATAATAAAAAAAATTTGTATTTTTTGTATATATTTCATAATTTGTAAATTTTGTATTTTGTTATTTTGATAAATTTTGTATTTTTGTGGTATTGAAGAAATACAAGGAACGAACTTCGAGCATAGGAAAATTTAGTTGTTGAAGATTTCGTTTATTAGCTTAGTTTTTTTTGCATTTGATATTTCTATATTTGGTTTTCTGCACTTCGTAATTGATTTCCATACTTTAGTTTAACACCAAGGGATAGATTAATTATCTAACTCATGATATATGGTCACTCTATGACAATTTTATTCCCTAGGTGTTGAGCTATCCCCAATTTCTTGTTTTTCTTATTGCATTTGAGTGTGTTGGCGGCATTAGATTAAATCAAATTAGGTTAGAATAGGCTAGAACAAGGCCCTAGTCCTGCACATTTAGTGCTAGCACCTCGAAGCTTACGAGTCCCGAATTGATAATTTAACTGTCGAATTAATTAGCATATAATTTTCTCGACAATAGTCATGCAATATTTTTGGGACATTTTTCTTCAAGATTATAGCTATGAATGTGGCATTCAAATCCCCTGATATTTTCCTATACCTTTCACATTCTTCAATTACCTTGAATAAGTCATAAAATCCCAAGTAAAATTCTGTAGTCCATCCATAAATCCTAGGGATCTTTGCTTTCTTAAAATACTAAAGTACATATTTCATTTTTTCTTTGTTACCTCAATTTTGATACTCTCATTCTTTTGTTCATTTGTTGAGATAGGAGACTAGGAGACTAGGAGGAAAGGATTCCAATGTTGTCCCTCATCCCCTCGGTCAAACATTCTCTCCCGTTGCGAGAAAGTCTTCTTTTTCATTTGGAACAAGCACCTTTCGTCCAAACCATCTCCTCCCAGCCCTAAGCAAACCCGTCACCTCTGTTATAACTTGTTCAGAGACTTGAATCCTTAATCCCCCAGCCTCTAAATGACATTCCATCAAGTTCTGTGTGAACTGTAATGCAATATCCTCATCGAACCCATTCAACCTCTCAAAGTAAGTTGTCCATCCTGCTCCTTCGAAAATTCTGAAAGCTTCTCCGTTTAGGCACAAGGTATCCATTGTCTCCAGTTCATGGCGAACTGCAAAGCCTCCCATGGTGTTCTTCTTCAGCTATCTCAGTTATGCAGACATTTTTTTTTCCAAATTCAGTTACAGGATTTGTAGCATGCAAAAATAGCAATGTACAGTGGTAAAGTTCGTCGGCTATTTTTAGAAAGGTACTGTTATAATTATGGAATAGGCTCGTGGTAAAAGTCATTGCGTAAATTGGGTAAGATGGTGGCGGTTAATAAGTACGGGTGAATAAAAGAATTGACTAAAAATTATTTACAAGGATGAGCGATGGTGGTATAATCATAATTACCTAACAATTCATGCGTAGTCATACCCATGGTTAGGATTCGTACCTTCACAATTACTGTGGCATATCATCAACAATTCGAAGTGGCCCACTTTTGCTATAAAATTGCTTTAATGAAGGCATCCTTCATCATGTGGCTTCATGAAACGTGTAGGCCCTCGACTAATAAGAGAGATGAGTGTGTTCGGGTAAGAATTAACTGTATGAGCGAGTGAAAATTTTGGTAGATTTTCAGTATTCTTCTTGGAAAAATGTAGCAGAAATTGTACTGAATATTGAATTGGCGGAGTAAGATTGCTTCCAACCATCGGATTTTCCTTCAAATAACATTGCAAACAGGTTTTGATCGGTCACTAGGAAAGCTGATGAATTTCATGAATGGTACAGGATGAAAATTGGGAAGATTAGCAGAATTTTAGCAAAAAGTGGAGAAATTAGCGGAGTTTCAGTGGAGAAATTGGCGGTGTTTTTGAAAAAAGTGAAGAAATTGGCAGAGTTTCAACAAAAAGTGGAGAAATTAGCGGAGTATCAATGGAGAAATTGGCGGAGTTTCGGAAAAAAGTGAAGAAATTGGTAGAGTTTCAGTCGAAGAAATGGGCGGATTTTCAGCCGAAGACAAAATTTCCACAATGTTAGGATGAAGTTCAATGGACTTGATAGAAATCAAGAATTTTCTTCACAGATCTTTGTGAAGGGGTATTCAACAGTTGGAAAGGACCACCTATGGTTCATGCAATCAATTGACCCAATACGATTGCTCTTTCTTAATCAATCCTTTCACATATATCCCCGCACGTAGTTCCTATAAACAAACCAATCAAACTAAACTAACAAAAATCATTAGGAAATCTAACGAAAAAAATAAAATCAAACCAAAAAGAATGAAATTAAAGAAGTTCATTTATGTACATTTTTTGTGGAAAATATGCAAAAGATTAAAGAGTTGAGGAAACAGAAGGGGACTCTTGTTCATCTACCAGTTGACAGTTCAGATCAAAAGCAATGCGAGAAGAAAATTCATCTTTTGAGAGCGGTTTATAATAGAGTCGCAGCCGATGACCATTGGCAAATAGGGGTGTCTGTTTTTCATCAATTTTGGTCAATCAAATGGTCCCATTATCAAATATTGTGTCCACTATGTATGGTCCCAACCACCTGGTGAACAATTTCCCTTTGAATTCCTTCTTAAATCGTGAATGATATAGTAAATCCCAATCTCCTTCCTAAAACATCTTCTTCTTAATAAATCGGTCATGCCACCCAGAATGTTGTTGCTTAATTACTGAAGTTTGATGTACAGCAGCTGCACACTTCTCATCGAGCTCATTTAATTGATTCAACCGGTCCTTTTGGGAATTGGTCAATTCCATATTTGCTTTCAAAGCGGTCCACGAGGTTTTATTCTCGAATTCAACGGGGAATACAACATTTTTCCAATACACTAGCTCATAAGGCAAGAACCCTGTGGTGCTACGCCACGTAGTTCGATATTCCCATAATGCTTCAGGAATTCTTTCAGTCCAATCTCTATGATGACTCTTCACAGTGTTTGTAAGACTAGCTTAAATAACTTTATTGGTACTTTCCACTTGGTCATTGGCATGTGGATGATATGGTGAAGTTATTCGATGATGGATATGATATTTTTGCAGAAGAGATTCAATTTTGTGAGATACAAACTGTGGTCCTCCATCTGTAAATACCTCCTTAGGCACCCCAAAGCGAGTAAATATTTCTTCAAACAAAAAATATACTTCGGATTGATCAATATCTCTCACCAAGGCATTTGTCTCCACCCATTTAGTCGTATAATCTGTGCAAACCATAATATAAAATTTTTTGTCTTGAAGAAGGGTTGATGGGTCCTACAAAATCCAAGGCCCATCTATCAAAATATTCAACCACTAATTGTGGTGGTAATGACATTTCATCCAACCTATTAGGTTGACTCATCCTTTGGTTGTTATCATAAGCTTGCACATATTTCTTTGCGTCCTAAAACAGGGTGGGCCAAAAAAACCCATTCTTAGTACCTTGTGTTCGGCCCTTTTATCGGAAACGTGCCCCCCACAAGGTTCATCATGAAAATCTTTCAAGATACTGTGGATTTCATCTTCTCTTACACATCATTTAATTTCCAAGTTTGTCCCTGTGTAGAAGAGGTATCCTTCTATCCAGCAATATCTAGCACTTTGTTGTACAATCCTTCTTCTTTCCCTTTTTGATGAATGCAAAGGAAGATTCCCTACATCAAGGTAATTAGAAATATCTGCATACCAAGGTGATTAAACTAATACTGCAAAGAAATTTTCATCAAGAAAAGAATCCTCAATTGGCGAATTATCAACATTATTGGTTAGTCGAGAAAGGAAATCATCAACAAAATTCTCTTTTCCTGGTATGTCAATGATGGTGATATCAAACTCTTGCAATAACAACAACCATCTAGTCACTCGAGCATTAGTGACAGGCTTATTCATTAAATATCTAATATCTGAGTGATCAGTATGCACAAAAGTAGGGTACCCTGTAATATAATGCCGGAATTTATTGATGGCATAAATGACAGTAAGAAAATCCTTTTCATTCACCCTGTAGTTGAGTTCACCGGGATCCATATTCTTGTTGATATAATAGATGGAATATGGAGCATGATCTTCCTGTTGTCCCTACACAGCCCTAATAGCAGTGTCTGAAGCATCAGAGGAAATGTGGAAAGGTAAGGCCCAATTAGGCCCACGCAAAATAGGTGTTGTAGATAATCTTTTATACAATTCTGCAACGTTGTTTGACATCTATATGTCCATATGAATTATGCATCCTTCATTAGTAAGGAAAATAAAGGAGATGTTATCTTAGAATTTTTTTGAATAAAACGCCTATAATAACCAGCATGCCCAAGAAAACTACGTACCTCTCTTTGCGTTCCAGGAATAGGGTGTTCAAAATGACCTTTATTTTGGAAGGATCCACTTGTATCCCTGCAACATATATAAAATGTCCAAGGACTATACCTTCACTCACCATCATATGACATTTTTCAGTGCTGAGAGAAAGGTGAGTTTGTTCAAAATGTTTTAAAACCTTTTTCCAAATTTTCCAAATCCTCATCAAAGCTGTCACCATATGGGGTAAAATCATCCATGAATATTTCCATACAATCATTAACCATATCAGAAAAAATTCCAATCATAGCTCATTGAAATGTAGTTGGTGCGTTGCATAATCCAAAAGGAAGTACCCTATATGTAAAGGTACCTCAGGGACACGTGAAAGTAGTTTTGACTTGGTCTTCAATGGCAATATGAATCTGATTATACCCACTAAATTTATCTAGAAAAGAAAAGAATTTTTTACCAGACAGGGTATCCAGAACCTGATCAATAAATGGAAAAGGGAAATGGTCTTTTTGTGTAGCTTTAGTAAGTTCCTGGTAGTCCACACATATGTGCCATTTAGCATTCTTCTTAGGCAAAATTACTAATGGGGAACCCATTGACTAACTGAAATAGGATACATAAATCTTTCCTTTAAAAGTTTTTGAATTTCCTCTTTCACAATGTCTCTCAAGTTTGGATTCATTTTGTGTTGAGGTTGACATATAGGTCGACAATCACTTTTACTGTAAATATGGTGAGTACACAACCCATATGGGATACCTCTCATGTCCGTGTACTCATACGCAAATGCTCTTTTATGTTGTTTCAGCAGCGCGGTCAAAGGCTCCAACTCGTGAGGTGCTAGATTGGGATTAACATTCAAATTTCTTCCCGGTTCAATTTCAATTGGAACACTCTTCGAATTTTCAATTATGGGAACTATTTCAGCATTAATTATTTTAGCCAAGACATCATCAGTAAATTCTTCTTGATTAAGCTCACTCATGGCACTGTCCAGGATCTGATATGCATGTTTTGTAACTGTCATCAGTTCATTAATGAAACCACTGATGGTATCATTTTCGATTTCATTTTTAAAAGTTAGGGCCCTCCCTATGGTAAGAAGAGGTTGCGTGCTTTCTTCTTCTTTTGGTTCTACCCATAATGGAATTTTAACATCTAAACTCGGTTTATATGGAGGATATAGGGTCAATATTTTGGTGTCAATTCCATCAGATATCATCATGGACCCTGATCTACAGCTGATGTAAGCATTTGTTGTAGACAACCAAGGCCTTCCTAGAATAAGTGGATGTCCCCCCAACTGAGACTTGGGTTGTATCACAAGGAAATCTGTAGGGTATTCCCACGAATCAACTGATATTACCAAGTCATCTAGGATTCTCTCAAGTTGAATCGTGGATCTATCATCCAATTCTAATACAATAGGGGTTGGTCTAAGGTTAGTGAGTCCCAGCCTTTTTATAGTTTCAATAGTAATCACATTTCTTGATGCACCCAAATCAACTAAAACATTAGGGATTTCGGTATACCAAATATGCACTATAACAGTGGGGTTTCCCGGATCGTCATACTTGGCCAAGGGAGCATTTCCCATCATCAATTCAGATAACTTCTCGATTGTAAGAGGATCCTTAGGCTTCCTACTAGGTTTCTTTACACATAAGGCCCTAATTGTTTTAGCATAGATAGGCACATCATGTAGGGCTTGCAATAATGGGATTTTAACATAAATATTTTTCAGTTCCCCTAGAAGATTGAAGCAGGGTTGCTCTACTGCTTTTAGTAAGGCTAATCACTCAGGATATGGTGGATTCCTTGAAATTTGTACAGGAGTAGTTTCAACATGTGTTTCGGTCGGTGTTTCAGCATGTGTTTCAGCATCCTCAATAAGGGGAATTGTTGTGTTGATTGAGCTCTCAACTTGTTTATTCATTTGTTTCTCAGTCACAGGGGATGGAACATCCTCAATGACAATGGGTTCTACCACTCTCCCATATCGTAAATGTAATTCATTACATGGAATAAGGGTGATAGAGTAAGTTGGCATGTTTGACGTTTCAATTTGTTGCATTACCTTCTTGTTGGGGTTAGAATTAGGTTGAACAGGAAGCCGAGGTCGTAATGGTTCATTACTTGGTGCATCGTTAGGAGGGAGTTGCAACTGTGGTTGTTGATACCATGTGGGAGGGAATTGATTCCCTAGATAAGGATTTCTCCAACCTGGAGGCCAAGGGGTCGATCGATTTAGATGTGGTAGCCATGACATCCATGGGGTAGGATATTGAATTGTAGGTTGAGTATATAGATTCAGTGAGTATTGGGATAACATTAATGTGGAGGAAATTGATTGTTCATGTTATTCCAAGAATTAAAATATGTATTAGGGTCTGGATTCATACCTAGAGCATGAGGCTGGGACGACTTCTTTTGTGAAATGAAGTAGGATTTTTCCACATCCGCGCTTGCTGCCTGCAAGACTACTTTAACTTTTGGCAGTGAGGGACAATCCTTAGTATTGTGATCCAAATCACATAGACCACATATATCTACCTTATCAAGTGGGCATTCCCTTAATGGGTGCTTCTTTCTCCATCTAGTGCAAAATATGTCCAATGCCAACTCTGCCTTGGCCTATTTTTGCTTTGCCTTCAAAACATCCAATTGTGAGAAAATATAACTCATCATATTAGTCTTAAAATTTTCAAGTAGATTACCTATTTCTGCTCGTGTAGCTCCACCACTGGCTGACTTTTGTGCCCTTGTAAAGACATCTCGATCTCTTATGTTGGTTCTAGAAGATCCTCTGGAGTATTTTCGACACAGATCCACAATATGATCAAAATATTCCCTTGAGATGTCCCCCTTTCCCAATAGATTAAGCATATCTAGAAAATACTCTCTGATTCCTCGCAATAGAATGATTTTAAGAAAATATTTTCCAATATCAGCATGACCAGATCTCTGTAAATTATGTAAAAGTCTTTCTACAAAATCCTCCAAACTTTCATCCTCTTTCTGAACCATTTTGAACAATTCCTCTCTCCTATCCTTGGTTCTACAATAATCCTTATATTTAGCAAGGAATACTCATTTCATTTGGTCCCATGTTGTAATAATCTCACCACCCAAACTCATAAACCAACGTAGGGGATTTCCCTTTAAGGTAGCAGGAAACAATTTTATCTTTTGTTCACTAGTGGTATAATCATACCTTCGATAGAGAATGTCAAATTCAAAGAGAAACTCATATGAATCTTTAGTAGACTTACCATCAAAGTTTGGTAATTCCAAAGGTGAAATATTCTTCATGGGAGCCACCTAATATTCTTCATGGGAGCCACCTCAGGAATTTGTCGAAAGGGGAATTCAAGTGTAGCAATTGTTTCTTCATATTGATTATTACCATTGTCCCCCATCTCCTCTTCATGATCATCAGGGTGCCCCTGATGTTCTTTGTTCCCTTTGTTGTTCATATTTTCCTCATTCTTATGCTCTTCTCTCCTTCTTTGTTCTTCCAATTCCTGTCGATACTTCAGCCACTCCTCTTTAGTCACTTCCTGCCCGTTAATTCGATAAATCTCCTCTGGTTTCCTTGCACCCACAGCACTTCCCTTATCTTCAGGGGGTCGCTTATCAGAAGTAATAGTAGGGGTTGGAACTTATGTTACCTTCTCCACGGTTGATACTAATGATTCAAGCCCGAGGAGAATAAAGCTTCCCCTTCCTGAAGATAATCACTAGAATAAAGCTCCGGTAAAGGAATCAGCCCTAGCGATCAACTCATCAATGAATGTTTCCCTTCCTAGACTTGATTTACCACCACGAACTCTTCCACCTGCGGGGTTATTGTTTTGGGAGTTTTCACGTTCTTTTCCTTTTATATTCATGCAAACTTACATAGCGTACCTTGTTTTGTTGTGGGATCTCGTTCGGTCTGTTGAAGGATGCGCAGCTCTTCACTGCGTCTTACCACCTTGCAACCACGCACACAAGATATCTAAAGGAAACAAACTTAATCAGCTACACTCCGTGTCTACCAATTTCCTTCCCTGAAAAGGACGCCAAAATGTTGGTCACGTTAATTACTTAATTAATTCACAAACAAAGTGCTCAATATAAATTGTCAACCCAGGGAAGTATGGTTATTTCAAAGGAAATCAAGCAAAATATATGCATAAACACTCAGTAACTAATTTAATCAACCATAAGTCACCCAATTCATTCAAGAAATACCTTTAAACCTATTTACTAAGTCTCCACTCTGCTCACTGATCAATCCAACTTCAAATGCTAATTCAATCTTCAAGAATCAGGAGAATTCATCACCATAAGACAATCCTGAAAATGACTGCTTCAAGAGTATAATGGCTAATTTACTTTTGCAAGAATTTAAATCCTAAATTAGTATTGCAAGAAATAGAAGAATATGTTCTACAGTTGCAGCATTCAATCGTATGAATCAATTATCTTGCTTCAAACAAAGCCACACATTATTCTACCCGTTTCAATAGTTCATGAAAGAAAGAAAAACAGTAATGAAATTTAGGGACAGAGCACAGGTGTAACAGCAATAATTATACGATCCAATAACACACTTTAAAAAGGGGAATCACACACTATACAGTCGATTGTTTCAGCAAGCCACACTTCTATCTTATCAACTGTTTCAGCAGAATGATAAAAGTTGTAAATTAATAATCACACCCTAAGTAATCACACTGTTTCAGCAACTCGAAATTAAATTTAATTACAATTCCACACCAAGGAAAATTAAAGAAATTAAATAAATTGCTAATTGGACTTGCCTTGTAACAGAGATGCTTTTACACACTACAAGGAACCAATACTCAGAAGATCAGGAAAATACTACCAATTCCATTGGTATAAATAATATTAGATACAGAGTTCTTCCACTCTTATTACAGTTTCCTTTTTAAAAAATAAACTTAATTCCCTGTGAACAACCCAGTCCTCTTTTAAATACTAATATAAAACAGTTCAGATCCTTCAAATTCAAACATCCATGAGGATCGAAGATCCTCAGGCTGTCAAATCAATATCGAAAATGGAAACAGTTACATTCATTATTACATTTAAAATAGAAATTGTTTCATAAACATATATAATCTCAACAGATTGAACTGATCCAACACCAAATGAGTTTTAGAAATCCACGTGGGTGAATGATTTAAGATGCTTCTGCAACGACCCGAATTGGAGTCCTGAGAAGGTGGAGCTACTTGCCACGTACTCTTCCATCTATGTGTATCAGCAGGCTGATACACCCGAATTCCTTGTGGCGTCGATTGCTTTCATTAATTCATCACAAGTTAACTTAATTAGGAAACAAAATCCATAAACACAGGTAGACTTTAATCATTAATATAACAAAGTAATAATGAGTTATACATGCTCAAGTTCATGCTTTTCTTTAAGGAAGATAACAACTGTGGTCATATTAATAAAGAAAAACAGGGTAAAAGTATCATAGGAAAAGTAAGCAAAAAGGGTCATGTTTGGAACCCAACAATGCTCAGAGAGTATGAAAAGCTTTTATCTCCTCAAATTAGTTTACCAATCGATGCTCTCTCCACATAGTTCGACTGAGAGGTCCTTCCTTTGGCATCAAATTTAAAACC
Organism: Larix kaempferi; assembly: GCA_027924585.1. Classification (NCBI taxonomy): domain Eukaryota; kingdom Viridiplantae; phylum Streptophyta; class Pinopsida; order Pinales; family Pinaceae; genus Larix; species Larix kaempferi. The sequence goes on from BSBM01001036.1 coordinate 10,125,818, forward strand.
AAATAATGTATTATTATCATTGAATCAACAACAATTATCAAATGACGGCTTTGTTTCCTTTTGGCCAATTGTAAACCTCGCCAAAGTGTTAAATCCTCGGCCTGATTGTTTGAAGTTTCGCATAATCCCCATGCAAACTTAAATTCTTATTTTCCTTCGAGGTCAAATGTAACACACCCAATGTCACACTAGACTTAATACACAATTTTTTTTAAATAATAAAATATATTAATGCGCATTAGCTACAATTATATGTCATATATGCAATCCTATAAAAAAATGCATAATTATTGCATTTGAATGCATAAATATATACAAGTAATTAGCATAAGCTTCAACTTAATCCATAAGACCCATCATTTCTTTTAACAATGCATAGTATGACCTACGCAGTAAAACCTGCACAGTAATACAACCCGTGGAATTAACAAAGCTAAATCTAAGCTTCAACATAAACATTATTTTTACTTAGCATAAGCTAATGCAGCCTATGGTTTTCAAAAACCACCAGACTATCCAATGCTAAGCACAATATATGAGCTTTTGCATATGGAATTTGTTTATATTATGTTTATTAAACAAAATTTAACTTCGACATATAAGTAGCTTCGACATAAATAGTATACCTTCGACATATTAAGTACCTTTGACATAAATAATATACTTTGACATAAACATAACTTCGACAAGGTTAGCTTATGGAATATTTTTATATTTTATTCATTAAACAACAATTAACTTCGACATAAACAAATACCTTCGACGAGGTTGGCATATAGATTATGTTTATATTTATTTATTAAACAAAAGTTAACTTTGACATAAATAAATATATTTGACAAGGTTGCATATGGAATATGTTTATATTTAGCCCGGTGGGCTAGTTCAAGTGGTTGAGTGTTGTAAGTTGTAAGCAGGAGGTCTAGGGGTCAAATTCCCGGGTGGTTATACATTGCTATATAAGGGCCTCACTTGATGTCCCCATCGGGTTAGCTCCGTAATAAAAGCGAACAGGGTGTAGCCCCTTCGGGTGGGCCCCCTATGATTTCTTACCGTGGACGTACGTACCAGCACCGTATGTTTATATTTATTTATTAAACAAAAATTACTTCGACATAAATAAAAACACATAAATATGCACCCATATCAATACCAATAATGTATTTTTTTACTAAATATGAATAGTGGACCATAATAATTTTTTACTTGGACAAGTGAACTATGACTTAGTGAGCTTTGACGAGTAGTTGTGACAGAGTGAGCTTCGACGAGTGAGTTGGAGCTTCGACGAGTGAGCTATGACAAAGTGAGCTTCCACACAAGCATACAAAATTATGCCAAATATTTCCTTAAGACAAGGAAAATCAATATTTCCTCAAGATATTTAATTTCATTATTATTGAAAACAAGGAAAATAACTATATTCTTTTGTATGTATTTTTTTATACTTACTGCGCAGTAAAAGCATCACGGTAAAGTACTTCTTGGCAGTAAAATACTTTGTAGGAATTGTCCAATATGAATTTCGTTGTCATAACTTAGGAAATATAGTTTCATACTTAAACATTTATCATTATATGCATTTTTCTATTTTATTAAGAAAAAGGAAAATATTATTTCAACATAATCCTTTTAAGCTTACTAAGCGTGGTGTAAGAATTGTCCTAAAAGTGCAAAGTGGGGTTTCCCTAAATAAAATAGGAAAAACATTTACCATTTATTCCAATGCATGGAATGAACTGCGCAATTTGATTCACACCAAAGGAATAAGGGAAACTATGGTTATATACATAGTCACTCCTCAAATATTGTATTACACATTTAAAACAAGGAAATAAAAACATTTATTCCCAACATGTTCCATAAACTTAAGTGGGGTTTCCATAAATTTTTAGGAAAATATATACCAATCTTACTTAACATAAAAAGTAATTGTCATATTGTATTACATACCATGATTCAACTCATTGAATTTGTATATAATCCTACATTTCCAATACTTATAAATTAAAAACCAATTCCACTCATAATTGGTTCATGGTTTTTATAAAATAAGACTTCGACGGAAACATTTGAAATCTTTAGAATTAAAAATTTGTAGCCCATGGTTTTCAAACAACAATACCACTTAAGGAAATACACCTAAAAACATTCCTTAACACATGGTTTTGTTTACAAATTAATTAATAAACAAAATTGGAACTTAAATATTTACTCTACTTGGAGCTTCGACATAAACATTTAGTCTTTTTCAAATAAACCAAATCAACATGTGGTTTTAATAAACCAAATCAGCATGTTTGTTGTTAACCAACTTGTGGCTTACAAATTTTTTAGTAATGCAAAGCACTACAAGCAAGTTTAACACTTATTTGGTACTCGTTTCAAACACAACATTTGAGCATTTAGGAATTATGTTCTTCCAACTATATGAAAAGTAAGAATTTAAATCTTTTATGAAATATTTGCATAAATACATCACTTAACTCATTAGAATTGTGCAGTAAAATATTTCATCTAACTTAGGAGCTGAGCAATAAGAACACAATTGCACAGTAGAACTAGCAATTTAACACAGGTCTTTGCAATAAAATTTAAATATATGCAAATAATGATGCAACTTAAGAAAAATTAACAAAATGAATGGGATTCCTACTTATTTATCCATTCATAATAGTTTTCTGACATTATACTCTTCAACATAATTATAATAAGCATTTCAATTATAAACCCAGAAATTTAAATAAAAAACCATGGCAAATTTTTATCACAAATTATTATTGAAAGTTAATAACACCATTCTCATGAAATAAACTTATATGTTGAACGCTTGAATTGGCAATTGGTTATGTGGTTTCCACGCTCCACCCAACCATAGGTAATTCTGCTCATTAATCTCTCAGCATAAACCACCCCCAAGCTGAGACTTATGCATTCACCACACAGAATTTTCACCAATTCCCAAAATTTACACTTGAAAATTAGGAAGATTGGATTAAATACCAATTTCGTGCCAAACAGTGTACTTAACCTCCTTGATTTCCTCTTGACTGCACAACATGAAACACATCACTGCCATATGTGCTAAAAAAATCCACCAAGTCAACTGCATACACCATTTGCCACTTCACTGGAATGACCAAAGACAAAATGGATAGATTTGCAATACAAATTTTCCAACAAATTGGCTCACGGGTTCAGGGATTCATTTCAGTTTTTGTTCTGGGATAATAATTATCTCCCCTATTCTCTTTAACATACCCAGGCATGGGAAATTCTCTCAGAATTCCAACTTCTCTTCTTCCCCCTTCGTACAGAATGGACACCCTTACTTTTCCCCTAGAATGCATGTCACTTGGAACCACGTGGGATATCCGCCTCGACCCATTTTATTATTATTATAGATAGATAGATAGATAGATACACACACACAACCCAAAATCCCACTTAATCATAATTAAATAATAATTACGATTTTATAAATATATTATAAAGTAATTTAAATGGGTTTTAAGGCCTAGGACAACTTTAAGGGCTTAAATATTTAACAGGGTCATAACAAGGTCTCCATCTAAGTGTCAGAGATATGGATCTAGATAAACTAGCTTACCTATCTATGCAAAACAATAATATATCAACAATAAGTACAAAAAGAGAACAAGAGAAAAGAGTACACCAGATATACGTGATTCACCCAATTGGGCTACGTCCACAAGAAGGTAGTCTTATATTATATCCATAATATCTCCCTCAAGCTTACAAGAGAGCAATTCCAATAACCCCAATACAATATAGCAATATTTGTGTTGAATAAGTAAAAATCATGATTAGTGATGTGACTCCCTTGACTCTATTATATACTAAGAGATGAGGAGGAAATACTCTCACATATTACATGTAGGATAATATAATTCTCCATAATAACATCTCTTTATATAATAATGAATATCAAGAGTATACTTTACCATAATGAATTTGGGATATAATGTATTACTCTTTTACATAAGATTGTGGATATTTTCCGACATAATACAAAGACATTATTATCTTCCAAGGAATATATAATATTCCAACACTCCCCCTTAATAATGGTTGGGAGAAAAGCCCACTAACAAAGGAAGGAAGGAGTCATTACTACTCCCCCTTGATGACAACTTCCCTCATCCCAAGTAAGGAACGAAGATGCACATACTTCGTTGTTGTTAAGGATTTGGTGAAGATATCGACTGCCTGCTGCTCTGTAGGACAATACTCAAGAGAAAGAACACCATCTACAACGAGACCTCGAATGTAATGAGCATCAAGATCGAGATGCTTTGTCTTGGAGTGATATACCGGATTATAAGCAAGATGAATTGCACCCTGATTTTCACACTTCAACAAAGTGGATGATTTCGAAACGAGACCAAGCTCAGTGAGAACATGTCGTAACCAAACTACTTCTTTGGCTACTCTATACTCTGCTTCACATGAAGATAAAGAAAGAGTCTTCACATTTTTGTTGGACCAATAAATCGGACATGAACCAAGCTAAAATATATAACCAGCAGTTGACCGTCGATCAGAACTGTCACCTACCTAGTCAAAATCTATATAACTAGAAAGTGAAACTGTAGCACTGCTCGAATAAAAAACACCATAGTACAATGTCCCCTGTAAATATCTCAGAATTCTCTTGGATGCCTTCCAATGAATTTCATGAGGTTGCTACATGAACCATGAAAAAATACTGATGGCGAAAGAGAGATATGGTCTGCTGTGAGTTAAATATATCAAACTGCCGACTAGCTAACGATAAAGAGTAGCATCAATAAGAGGAGTAGTACACTCAACAATTAACGTTACACCGGACTAAAAAGGCATAGGATAAGGTTTACAATCACTCATGTGGAAACGAGCCAATAAATCTCTAGAATACTTCGGTTGATAGAGAAAAATTGTAAGTTTTAAACCTTAACAGTGAAGTACAAACTTATATTGATTCTTAAGCATTAACAGAAAATATACAATGGCACACACATAACACAGAGATTTTCACCTGGAAACCCTTAACCGGGAAAAAACTAGCAAAACTTAGAGCCGCACTACTCCTTTTCATTATATGTTTATTCAACCATTTACAATACAATATATGGTATTCTGTAGCATCTAAAACCCTAATTCGTTTACCCGAAATTAGGTTACAACACTAATCCCTTTTACCGGGATTAGATAGAGTACAATGGGTCGAAATCGCGAAAAAGCAAAAAACAACTACTGGGGAGGGGATCATGTTGTACACGCAGCCACCATGTGAAGAGATATAACATTCCCAACAAAAATACCATCTGCCAAATGCCAAATTTGAAGACCCAAGAAATAGTGCAATATACTGAGATCAGTAATTTTCAAACTGCTTTTGAATATCTCTTTTCATACTTTGAATGAGAACAAGTTGGTTGCCAGTGATAATAAGATCATCCACATATAAAACAATAACAATGATATTATCATCAACATGCTTCACATACAGGTTAGGATCAGATATACAATGCTTAAAACCATTATTCAAGAAATATGCAACACTTTTATCATACAAAGCCCTAGGTGCTTGTTTAAGACCATATAAAGACTTGTGTAATTTACATACTAAACTTGATGATTCGGCATTAATAAAACCAGGAGGTTGTTGCATATAAATGTCTTCATTAAGATCACCATTTAAAAAAGCACTTTTAATATCCATTTGGTGTATTTCCCATTTATAAGATGCAACAATAGATAAAATGGTTCTTATTATATTCATTTTAGAAACATGAGCAAAAGTTTCATTATAAGTTATACCTTCAAGTTGATTAAAACCTTTTGCAACTAATATAGCTTTATACTTTTCAATTTGTCCTTCTGCGGTAAATTTAGTTTTATAAACCCATTTACAACCAACTAAATTATTTCCTGAATGAAGAGGAACAAGAGACCAAGTCTTGTTCTTCATAAGAGAATCATACTCAGCAAACATAGCTTTTTCCCAATGAGGTTTACCCTTAGCTTGAGCATAAGTAGTAGGATCATCTGTGGCCAAAATTTTGGTCATAAGAGCAAAGTTAGATCTAGTTCTATGAATATCGAAAGGGATTCCGATATCACTTACTGCAGATACAAGAGTTTTTTGGGCCCAAACAAGAAGGTTAGAAGGGACAAAAGTCACTTCAAGAGCTTCGAGATATTCAAGTGGAATACTTGAAGAAGAATAAGAAGGTGAACTAAGATCAGTCACAGAATGGGAAGGAGTAATCGAGATAGGAGTAACAAGTGATAAGGGAATATTCAAAGTAACATGAGGTCCGACGGACTTAGGTGTTGGAGAGACTTCAATAAATTGATCTCTTCTAATGATGACACTTTGATTAGAAGGATCAAACAACTTATAAGCCTTAGAATCCTCATAATAGCCAATAAATATACACTTGTGAGACTTGGTTTCTAACTTTTTTCGTTTGTCATCAGGAATATGAGCCCAACATTCACAACCAAACACTTTAAATTTAATAATATCGGGTTTCCTACCATTCCATTTTTCCTCAGGGGTAAGATGCTTAACAACTTTTGTAGGAACTCTATTTAAAATAAAGTTAGCACAACTTATGGCTTCGGCCCAAAATTTCTTATGTAATCCTTTAGAATAAAACATACATCTAGCCATTTCAACTAAAGTTATGTTTTTCCTTTCAACAATACCATTTTGTTGAGGTTTGTAAGGAACAATATTTTGATGTCGAATTCCATGTTTAGATAAAAATACTTCAAATTATTTCTTAATGAATTCCCCCCCATTATCAGTTCTTAGAGTCTTAATCTTTTTACCAGAATCATTTTCAACCAAGGATTTAAATATTTGAAATTGAGAAAAAGTATCACTTTTATTTTTCAAAAAATAAACCCATGATTTTCTACTAAATTCATCAATAAAGGTAAGAAAATAGACAACATGTGATATAGAAGGAACTTCAAGAGGACCACAAATGTCACTATGAATTAATTGCAAAGGTTCTTTAGCACACCAAGCTTTACCTTTATCAGACATTTCTCTAGGATGTTTACCAAGAATACAAACTTCACAAACACCGTTAGTAGACGAAATATTAGGCAAGCAAAGTACCATTTTAGTTAACATTTTTATTTTACCATAATTCAAATGACCCAATCTTTCATGCCATAATTTACTTAGTTTATTAACATGAGCAACATAGGAATAAAAAGGTTGTCTTTTAGTTGAATTAAAACCAGTGAATTTATATAAACCGGTAGTATGATCAACAAGACCAGAAGAAACTACTTTGAAATTTTGATTGATATCTTTAAGAACATATTTATCAAGCCAAGCTTCAAATTTAAATCCTTTTTGACATGCACGATAAATAGAAAGCAAGTTGATGGGAATATTTTCAACATGAAAAACATCTTCCAATTGACCATTAGCAACATTAACATTACCATAACCAATTACGGAAAGTTGTTTACCATCACCTATAGATACTTTCTGAGATGTGTTTTTATTATTGTCATAACATCTAAATAAAGAAGCATTACTAGTCATATGTTTAGAAGCAACAGAATCCATTATCCATTCCACATTAGAAGAAGAATTACTAGAAGAAACAACAGATGCACATAAAGCTACTTGGGATTCATCATAACCATTATTTTTAGCCTTAGCCATTAAACGTTTCAATTTAAAGCAATTCTTTTCACGATGATTAGTTTTACCACAATGCTTACAAGGATCATACACTTTCTACTTCTTACTAGATTCATGATGTGCATTATAAGCATTACCAGAATTATTAATAGGTTTTGAAGTATGTGAACAAGAACATTTAGCATTATTAAAACTTCTTTTAGGATTCTTATTATGTGCCATAAGAGCCTTATTAGGTGAGAGTTGTCCTTAAACAATTAACCTTTCTTGCTCATTTATTAACCCTTTACAAAAATCATCAAAAGTAGGTTTCGTGGTATTTGAAGATAATTCAAAAGCTCTATTCCTAGTTTGGATGAACATATCAAAACAAGATGGCACTTTTTGTTCTACAAGAATTATAAGAGCAGTGTCTGTTTTCTTGTAATATTTACCACAATTATTTAATTTTTCATTTAAGGTTTTCACTTCAGCAAGATATAATTCTACTCTTTCAAAGTTAGTAGGATCTAGCTCAAAAATCTTCTTTTCAAGGTAATAAGCATAAACATCATCACATTTATCAAATAAAGAAGCAAGCATTTTCCATACCTCAACAGGGATGTCTCCTGCCTCTATACTTACCTGAAGACTATTTGAAACTGTTTGACCAATGAGCCCTCTTAATTGATCACATTTATCTTCCCATACAACCAAAGTTTGAGCATAAACAGGTTTTGTGTGTTCACCATTAACAATCCTCCATAGATTCTTACTCCTAAGAACATCAATCATTTTTCTCTTCCAGGCAAGATAGTTAGGACCAACAAGTTTAGGAACATAAGCTACTTCTGAAGTCATAATGATAGAAATATTGACAAGAAACCAAAATGCTATAAATGACAAGAGAAAAAAAGTGAATAATAGAAAACCGATATACTTTACCGTACTAAACTGCAGAAACACAGTAGAAAAAATAGTAAAGGAAAGAAACTTTTACTTACATCCCTTTTGAAAAGTGCCAAGAAAAGTCACTCACGGGTTTTGCCACAGTGGACTCGTGAACAACACTAAAAAAACGCGGGTTCTGCAAAGCAAAGGTCGTGGTTAATCGTGGGTTTACAGTAAATTCAGTCGCGGGTTCGCGGGTCTTTATAGGTGAATGTCGCGGTTCTGATCAAGGTGTTCGCGAGTGTCTGTGCAGTAAAGTCGCAGCTATGCCGAAGCACTTGCGGGTCTCTGCACAGGAGGGTAGCGAGTAGACTGAAGTAAACACGAGTTAGCAGTGAGAACAGTTGCAAGTATGTTGTAGCATACGCGGGTCTGCTCACTGGAAGTCGTGGGTCTGTAGTATACTTGCGGGTTCGCAGTAGGCACAGTCGCGATTAACTACGGGTTCTGCGAAGAAAAAGTCGCGAACGTCAAGTTTGAGGCCGAAAACAGTGTTGAATCTGCTGAAGATGGAAACCTGCACAAAGTCTAGCAAACTTGGACGAAAAATGTCGGTCTGTCAACCAAAAGATAGATCTCCTTGAGGAGAATCAGAAAATCATATAGATCTACAAAAAACTAATCAAGAAACCCTTGAAAATTTTCTGCAAAATAATATTTACAACAAGGTTAGGGTTAGAAAAAAAACTGCATAAACATGCCCAGATCTGAAGAGAAGCCTAATGGCTACCAGATAGAAAGAAAATCTACAAAATAAACAATGCACAAATGATAAAATATTGTTTGAAAGCAATAGAAGGTGCTAAATCATAGCAACAAGCTATGATACCATGTCAAATATATGGATCTAACTAAAATAGCTTACCTATCTATGCAAAACAATAATATATCAATAATAAGTACAGAAAGAGAACAAGAGAAAAAATTACACTAGATATGTGTGGTTCACCCAATTGGACTACGTCCACGGGAAGGTAGTTTTCTATTATCTCCAAAATATCTCCCTCAAGCTTACAAGAGAGAAATGCCAATAACCCCAATACAATATAGCAATAATTGTGTTAAATAAGTAAAGATCATGATTAGTGATGTGACTCCCTTGACTCTATTATATACTAAGAGATGAGGAGGAATTACTCTCACTTATTACATGTGGGATGATATAATTATCCATAATAACATCTATTTATATAATAATGAATACCAAGAGTATACTTTACCATAATGAATATGGGATATAATGTATTACTCTTTTACATAAGATTGTGGATATCTTCTAACATAATACAAAGACATTATTACCTTCCAAGGAATATAAAATATTCCAACACTAAGACATCTATCCCCCTTACTGTCTATGGTGAATACACAATTCCTCGATTTTTTCAGCATATTGCCTCAACGCAGCCAGTTGTGGATTTTTAGTATTAATATTTACAAAATACAATATGTCCATCCTTGCAGACATTCATAAACTATAGTTACATCTCGGAATCATCGGGCTAGTACGAAGAACCTGCAATAATTAATTAATGAAAACACATGAAATAGCAGAAATAACAGAACTCATAATCACTTTTATATTGATCGCATGCCACTTCAAGGGGGAAACCTCCTTTGAGCAAGCTCAATACAAATAACTTCATGGTGCCTTCATAGGCCTCAACACACACTTATATACTAAGTCTACGGGCCAATACTATGGGTCAAAACCATGGGCCAATACGAACTATGGATCAACAATACTATGGGTGACTTACAAAGCATATGCGCCAAACAACAATAACACAACTATGGATCAACAAATACTACGGGATGACTTACAAAGCATATGCGTTCAACAACAATATACTAACAAAGTAAATAGAAGGGTTGACATGGGTTCCTAACATTCCCTCTCCCTTAAAAAAATATTTGTCCTTGAAGCTTTAGATGTGGAAATTGATGCAGAATTGGATGGAGTGGTTCCCCTGTAGCATCTTCGGGTTGCATTCCGGGCCACTGATGCCTTTTGAGGTTCAGAAGGATTGCTTGGAATGCTGAAGAAGAACCATATCAGTTACGTGAAAAGTGTGCTCTGAATGGTGCTTAGCAGCTTGTTGTTTCAGTCGAATTCTTGCCATGTGAAGATTGTCCTGCAGAATGAGAAGAATCTGATTGCGGTTTCGAAGAACCGAGTCAATTTCCTGAACTAGGGAGCTGCTAAGGGTCTATGGAAGAAGAGATGGAGGTGCCTGTCCATAGACTGCTTCATATGGTGTCCTTGTAGATGTGGTATTGTACCACTGGAGTGCTTCTAGGAAATCCATAGAAATAGTTGTCCAAATCTGTGTAGGGATGGGAAAGGGTTCAAGCAATCCCGAAAGGAGTGTCGTTTCCTCCTTGTTGACTTGGCAAGTATCACAATCAACCACCATCTGTTGAATTGACAGTTTCAGTCCCTGCCAAAAGAAGTTACATTGTTCCCGGTCATACTTTTGGAGGAACCCAGAGTGCCCTGCCGATGAAGAAGCATGGATTTCATAGAAGAGATAGCCCTGTTGAAAATATTGCAACCAGTTTGGAACAAGCAGAGAAATAGTTGTAAAAGAAACTGGGTCATCAAATGTGCGAGAAGGAGCATCTGCCACCATATTGTCCTTACCCTCCCTGTAAGTGATCGCATAGTCATAACCCATGAGGTGGATAGCCCATTTCAGGTGTGCTGGGGAGGAGACCCATTGTTCCATGAAATTTTTCAGACTCTAGAGATCAATCTTGATGCAGTAATAATTCCCTAATAGGGATGGATGCCACGTCGGTACTACATGAAAAATAGCGATCATTTCCTGCTGAGATGTAGACACGGCTAAATGCTTACCGGAAAGGTCTCTTGAAGGCGGAAAGCCCACTCATGCAGCAAAGACACCTGCATATATATCCAAGGAAGTAGTGGAGACCGTTGATGGGAGCATCTAAATGGAATGGATCTGAGCGATGATACCATGTGAATTCTTCTTAAGGATATTTTCCAAGCGATGTGAACTGATGATGCAGAGAGACCCTGGTTGTAAACGTGTAAATTTGTATTGTGTCCCATTGACTGAAAACTGCATCCAAAGTTCAGCAAAATCCCATAAGATGGGGCCAAGTGTGCGTAACCATTGAATGCCCAAACCACATCACATCCGCCTAAGGACAAGGCAAACATGTCAGAGCGAAGGTTATAATCTTCCAAAGAGATACGCACATTGTGACACTTTCCCTTGCAAGGTAAGGTGCCTCCATTAGCAACCATGACTTCAAAGTTGGAGCAAGGATGGACAAAACAATCAGCCTGTTTGGCGATCCGGGGGTCAATGAAGTTATGAGTGCTACCAGAATCAATGAGTATTGTAAGAGGAAGCTTCTTGAAATAACCCCTGACCTGCATTGTTTGGGGGGTGGTGATGTTGGATAAAGCATGGAGAGATATCTCTGGTTGTTCATCCTGAGATGGGGGGTCAATAGGAGGCTCCTGAATGTTGAGCTGAGCATCCATTGGATCTAGAGCTTCTTCACCAATTTTAGAGGCAGATGGAGAACCCATATCCAAGAGATAGAGCTTTTGTTGAACACGTCTATGTCCCCGAGTGAATTTCTCATCACAATTATAACAAAGCCATTTTTTTCTGCGTGCCTGCATCTCTGTTTCAGACAAATGCTTAATAGGAGTTGGTCGAGTTGCTTGCAGAATGGGAGGTCGTTGAGAACCCATATTTTGGAAGGGAACAAAAGTGGGTTTGGAGCGTTGTTGGGCTGCAATCTTGTCTTCTTCCAACTTAGCTAACCCTAGGACTTCCATCATTGTGTTGGGAAAGAACATTTTAACTTCTTACCAAATTTCATCCTTAAGACCACTGATAAAACAACTCCTGTAGAATTCATCAGACAAGCCTTCTGTGTGATTGGCTAGTTTCTCAAATTCGGTCTGATACTCTCTCACAGTGCCACTTTGACGGAGTTTAGTGAGTGCTCCGGTGAAGTCATCAAAATCACTTGGACAAAATCGTTGCAAAAGGAGTTGGCAAAAATCTGTCCATTTTGGCTCGTCATGAGCCTTGATGTACCAACGGTACCATTGAAGGGCTTCCTATTCCAAATGAAAGGATGCAAGTGGAACTTTTTGGACATCAAAAGTATTATGCAGATTGAAATACTGTTCTGCACGATAGACCCATCCAGTTGGATCAGTACCATTGAAGTGAGGAAATTCAAGCTTCGGACCATGTAAATGGCTGGAAGAAGAGAACCCGGTGGCTGCAGAAGATTCTTGTTGTTGGTTATTGTTCATGGCTGAATGTTGAAGATGGAGGCTGAGAAATTTTTCATCCAGATCTTGGAGTTTGGTTTGGATGGCTGCAAGTGCTTCCTCCATGGTTTTTTCTCTAGCGCGGGTGACAACCATAACCAGGTTTTTTTTTGGGGGGGGGGGAATGGATAGAAAAACACAAACAAAAGCTTATTTAGTAAAGGGAAATTTGGATTTGGGAAAAACTCGGAGGGTTAATTGGGATTTGACTAGGTTTTGGACACTTTCTCATGGATAGGGAAGCAAAAAATGGGGATTTTAGAAGCGGGGTGAAAGAATGAGAAAATTTGGCAAAGAGGGACAAAGAAGCAGAATTAAGAAAGGAACTCGATGGCAAAATTTGAAGGCAATTGGGTAAAATCCGAAGAAGTTATGACAAACCCTAAAAATAGACAAATGTGGGATTTCGAGCTTTGGGAAGTGAAATTTGGGATAGAGTCCTCAGGAATTAAATATGCAGAATGGGATTGTAGGGGTGTCAGTGAAGTTTCAGGGAAAATGGAGATAAAACAAGGGAGATATGGCCAAAAAACAAAATTTTATACTTTTTTTTTAGGAATGGATTTGCAACGGCGTGGAAGGGATCTCAAACAGATAAATCTGCAACGGCGCGGAAGTGGTCGGAAACAGAGGGATCTGAAACGGCGCCGACTGGATCAAAAAAGGCTGGATCTGGAACGACTTTCAGAATGGATCTAAAACGATGCGGCAACAGTTCAACTGAAAATAGATATGGACCCCAGGTATGTGCGGCTTCCTAATAGTTCATGGGTTTCACTCGGCCACCAATGTTGTCTGACGGCTTGCGTATTGGGGCAGTACCCCTCACTCCACAGCTCAGGTAAAACTGATAACCGCTTTGCCACAAACGATAGATCTTGGTTTACCTCACGGGTGGGAACTAGTCAATCAAGTAGGGGTCATTGCCCTTTTCGTTGCCAAGTCCTCTCAATGGGCCAGCTACTTTGGGGTTCCTGTGGTACTCCTCACAATGATTTTTAGGGCTTATGCCCAAGTACTTCCCACAGTTAAGTAGATAGGGATTATTCCCAAATCCGAAGCTGCAACAGATGCGAAAAAAAAAAATTGGCAGAAATTTCACCTAGCGAACCCAAGAAAGTGCTCTGGTACCAGATGTGAAGAACCTGCAATAATTAATTAATGAAAACACACGAAATAGCAAAAATAACAGAACTCAGAATCACTTTTATATTGATCGTAGGCCACTTTGAGGGGGCAACCTCCTTTGAGCAAGATCAATACAAATAACTTCACGGTGACTTCATAGGCCTCAACACACACTTATATACTAAGTCTAGGCGCCAATACTATGGATCAAAACCATAGGCCAATACAAACTATGTATCAACAATACTATGGGCGACTTACAAAGCATATGTGCCAAACAACAATAACACAACTATGGATCAACAAATACTACGGGATGACTTACAGAGCATATGCATCCAACAACAATATACTAACAAAGTAAATAGAAGGGTTGACATGGGTTCCTAACAGCTAGGGGTTTCAAACCAGGGGTGTTACATCAAATAGAACCCCCCCCCCCCCCCACACCTGCCATCATTGGATTGTTCTTGGATGCTCCATCAAAAAATAGAATATGTTGGTTCCAACTTTTAACCCATGTTATCATCTTGATAGGATTGATTCTCAAAAGCCATGTAATTTTCCCTTTTTGCTTTAGCTTAAGCTTTTGAATTCTTTGAGTAGGGTGATCAAGTAGTCTTCCTATCCATATTTTCTCTTCATTTGTCAAGTATGTTATTCATTGATTAGATTTCCCTTTACTATTGATTGTTTCCAACATCAAATCCCAATGTTGTGCTCCCACTACTCTCACCTCTACCTTCTGATTTTTTAATATTACAACATTTCTTGCTATCCATATTTTCCAAAAAATGATATAGGGAATAACCTTCCAAAATTGCTTCATTAATGACTTATTGATGAACTTCCTCTGATATGTTTATGCCATGTTACAAAGGCTTCTCTCCAGTTTTTTGGTATGACTATATTAATTCTTAAATCTTCAAAAAAAATTATCAAACTTCCACTGCAAACTCACATGCATTTTCTTCTTCGTGATTGCACATACGACACCGGGAGGGTCCATGCATGCCTCTCCTTCTCAAATGATCAAAAGTTATAATTCTTTCATGACACAGAGACCAACTAAACATATTTATTTTTCACAAAGCATCACTTTTCCAAATTATGGTCGAAATAGAGATTATAGGTAATCCACAACGAGCATTATTTTGTAGATTATATCCATCTTTAATAGTGTAACTGTCAAATTTGCGACCTCGAACCCTCTTCTCCCTAACTGAGCAATCTATAGGAGAAAGACCATTTAAAAGTTTGACCACGATCTTCCATTGGTATTCTAATTCTGCCAATAGATTTGTGATCCTCCAACCCTTCCACTCCCCATTTGTATTCCACTCTGAGATGTCTACCAGAGTATTTAAATTGTTTGCCTTCATCCAATTTTGTAATTATTCTAAGGAAGTATATGTGTTGAAATTAAGCCTTCCCAAAATGTGATCCTCCTATATTCAAATACTTTGTCCATTTCCTGACATCCATGAAGCTTTTTTTTTATTATCTCATTTGAAACTTTGCACAGATTCTGAATAGATGTACATGGCTCTTTGTTGAATTGTTGATCCATGTTTCTATTTTGAGGAGATTGAGTGTATTTTTTGTTCATAGCCTCTTTCCACCATGCATCCTCTCTCATATAAATGTTACACATATTTTTTGCACTTAGAATCTTACTTAGAAGACATGTGTCTCTAATTGCTAATCCTCCATTTCTCATAGGATCCAACACTTGTTTCCAATTTACCAAGTGGTATTTTTTAGAATTGGCTTTGCCACCTTGCCATAGGAATTTATGTTGCAGTTGATCAATCTGGTTTGAGACCTCAATTGGAGGTAGCAAAATAGAGTTCTGATATATATCTAACATTGATAAAAACTGATTTGATCAAGACTAGTCTGCATGTTGGATTAAGCCATTGAGTTCCCTACTGCTCCATTATTTTCCTTATTTTTCCAATCACATTCCTCCAGTCCATTGCAAGAGGTAAAATTAGAAATATTGGAATTCCTAGATAATTGAAATAATTCCAATTCCAACACCTCAACAATGTTTTGAATGGTTGCTAAGTTCCGTCCATATACATGACATTTATGTTTATTCACTTCTCCTCCCGAAGCAATCAGATACTTGTATATAATGAATTTAAAATGAGTTTCAAGTACCACTGAAGATCCTCCCAACAAGAGAATATGGTTTGCAACAAATTGGGAGTGTTTTATCTCCTTTAATCCTATTACAATACTAATTCCAGGTAGATTCCATATTCTCCTCGTGAATTCCAATCTTCTTGTTAGAGCAATATTATACCTTAGTACCTTCATCATTAATTAATTAATGGTTATTAGGTGCTAAACTGGTTAATAATACGTCCCTAGGTGTGAAACTGGTTATTATGAAGTGGTTTGGACTTATTTGGATAAGTGTGAACAAGTTCACAGTATATGAGCTAAAGTATGGGCCAAGAGGTGGTCAAACTAGTTGTTAAGCATGCTTATCCAAGCATTTATTGTTCCAGCATGCGTAAGGCGCCCTCTTTCCCTGTTTTAAGGAAGCACATTGACCAAGGGCGCTCATGCTCTGTATGTGGACAATTCCCACTCCCTAGGCCATTTTTGGCATGTCTAAGCCTAACCAACTTCCACCAAACCTTATCCTCACATGTGTGAACCTCATTATGACTTCCCATGCTTACTCAGTGTTCACATGCATATTTTGAACCTGTTTGAGTTATTTTGGAAACCTCTTTGGTTAACCTAGGGGGGATTGGGGTAAATCTAAGCTAGCTAAGTGTGGATACTCCAAGTGGATGAACCAATCTATTTCATAGTATTGGACTGTTAATAATATATGACATTTTACTCCATTTCATGTGTTATTGTTCATTTGTTCTTCATTTTACATATTTGTGCCTATTCCTGTAAATGTGTTGCAATCTTTCACTAGTGAGGAATCCATAGTAGCTAGGTTCTGATGTGACTAAGATTTTACATGGTATCAGAGATCTTGGAGCTATCATTCGAACCAGCAAGACTATTTTAGTGGCTTGCCAGAAGCAGTGGAGAAACCACAGAATTCCTGTGGCCATTGCATTGAGTCCATTGGAGAAATCTAGTGGCTCTTCTCAGGTGTGATGCTCTCCCGAATGCACCCACTATCAAACAGGGTTCGAATCTCTTAGTATAGATCCCTCCTGAGTGATTGAGAATTTTTTGTAGGTTTTCAAGAGCACCATTGTCACCCAGTGTGCAAGCAGTAGAAGAAGATGGAGCAATCTCATCCAAAATTGCTCACTCCTTTCAACTATTTCGATTGGAAGGATGAAATGGTGATTTTGTTGAGATCCAAGGGTCTTTTCAGGATCACAATGGGCACAGAGTTTGAACCCAACTCTGCCTTGGAGAAATCAAAGTTTTTTAATAGAATGGATGAGGCATTTGGCCTCCTTTGCCTCAGTATTTCGAGAGACCTCTTGTTTCATGTGGAAAGTCTAGCTACACCCAATGAAGTTTGGCTCAAGCTTGAGTCTCTATTTGGGAAGACTGATGAGATGAGAGGGCATCAACTTGAGAATAAGTTGATCTCACCGAGTCCAAGCAATTTCGAATCCATCCAGGATTTCTTCACCAAGTTCAAGAGCTTGGTCTTGCAAATCAAGCAATGTGGTATTGACAAGAAGGAAGAATAGTTGATCTTGTCCATTCTCTCAAAACTAGGTCCTGACTACTCAGTTTTTGTTTCTACATTCAACTCCACAAATCTCACAGTTAGAAATTGGAAAATGCCATCTTTGGCTGATTTCATGGTTATGCTAACTCAAGAGAAAGACAAGTTGGTCTTAATGGGTTCCATTGAGCAAAAAGACCAAGCACTTGCAGCTGGAGATTCGAAATATGCAAGAGGCAAACAAAATCCCAAATCTAAACCACAAGAGAAGAAGATGAAGGAGAAGAAGCAGTCAAGTGATGAAAGCTCAAGTTCAAGTGATGAAGATTCAAAAGTCAAGAAGATGAAGAGCAAGAAAGAGAAGCCCAAATGTGGTTATTGCAGAGGTTCTCACAATGAAAAATCATGTTTCAGAAAGAAGATAGACATTCTAACCAAGCTACTTGAAGAATATAACATTGATGTTCCAGATTTTGGAAGAAGAGAAGAAGCCAAGCTCTCTTTGGAACAAGATCATTGCCTCTATGCCACATGCAAAGGTAAAAATCTCTATGCTTTAGGTGCAAGAGCCAAATATTTTTCTGATATCTCTGTTTCTTATTTACATTCTGATATATCAGATTCAAAAAATTCAGTCTCTTCCCTGAAAGAATCTCCATCCAGTTCACCGAAGCTTTCCCCCAATACTAGTCATTTTTCACTAGTTTTTGACATGCCTTCTGAAAGCTCTTCCCAAATTCATATAGATCCTTTCCATTCTGATATTAAAGGTAATATGCAGGCTGATATACAGGGTATGACAGACCTCAAACCATTTTCCCAACCACTGGATGTCCAAAAGACCATGCAACCCCCAAGCTCTCACATTGAAAAATCTGACAATTTCATTGTTTCCAAAACTGTGTCACTTGGCTATGTTGTCTTTATGTCTTGAATTTCATTCCATGGTTGGAAAGCCATGTCATTGGCCATCATGGGGCTGCTGTTACAAATTTCTGGACCTGATCTTACTACTTATGGTTCAAAACTCAAGTCTCCAGACCCTTCAAGTTTGCTCAACTGTCAATGTGATCTAGCTACACACTCTTCTCTTACTGTAAAACCATTCGATCATGGAGACATTATACCTCTGTTTTTTGCTGCTCCATATGGCTCCTATTCTGATATATCAAAGCCACATGATCTCTATTACAGATTTGGGAAGGTGCTACATCGTTTCGGAAGGAAGATTCATGGTTTGATTTGCCATGTGGAAGCTCCTCAAAATGTTGATTTTGTTGAGATTTTTTATGTTCTTTGGGAAGGATTTTGCAGAGATATCTTTTCCATTATTGATTATGTATTCATATCAGAGTATGTATGCAGCAAGAAGCATTCTTATAATGCTCCCCCATCATCAAATGATGAGATTCAAGGAGCCTTCCAACATGCTTTTTGCCTATAGAACATTGAAGAATTGGTGCATGATCATGACATCCACAACATCTTAACCAAGTATTTCACCAAGAAGTTGTTCATTCAACTCATTCAAGTGAAGAACAAGACCTATTGAAGACATTTTGATCATCTCTGTATCATTTCCATTCTTGAGGGAGGATTTTTCCCATGTGGTTTTGCCTCTTTCCTCGTTTTACATGGACAAATAAATTTCTGTTGTAAAAGGTGACTTGAGCCTTAGTTCCCAAGGACTTATTTTGATATTCCACTAAATCTAGCTTATGGGGGGGTGTTAGAGAAATATTATACCTTAGTACCTTAATCATTAATTAATTAATGGTTATTAGGTGCTAAACTGGTTAATAATACGTCCCTAGGTGTGAAACTGGTTATTATGAAGTGGTTTGGACTTATTTGGATAAGTGTGAACAAGTTCACAGTATATGAGCTAAAGTATGGGCCAAGAGGTGGTCAAACTAGCTGTTAGGCATGCTTATCCAAGCATTTATTGCACCAGCATGCATAAGGCGCCCTCTTTCCATGTTTTAAGGAAGCACATTGACCAAGGGCGCTCATGCTCTGTATGTGGACAATTCCCACTCCCTAGGCCATTTTTGGCATGCCTAAGCCTAACCAACTTCCACCAAACCTTATCCTCACATGTGTGAACCTCATTATGACTTCCCATGCTTACTCAGTGTTCACATGCATATTTTGAACCTGTTTGAGTTATTTTGGAAACCTCTTTGGTTAACCTAGGGGGGATTGGGGTAAATCTAAGCTAGCTAAGTGTGGACACTCCAAGTGGATATTTTTCCTCCTATTTTGTATATAAGGATGATCCAATCTATGTCATAATGTTGGACTGTTAATAATATATGACATTTTACTCCATTTCATGTGTTATTGTTCATTTGTTCGTCATTTTACAGATTTGTGCCTATTCCTGTAAATGTGTTGCAATCTTTCACTAGTGAGGAATCCATAGTAGCTAGGTTCTACTGTGACTAAGATTTTACACTTCTACTTAAAGAGTCGGCTACTAGAATATATAAGATGGGAGAAAAAGGACATCTCTACCTCAACCCTCGTCCCCCCTAAAAGAAATCAATTGGTATTCCATTCACCAAAGGAGCTATCCATGGTTTTGATATGCAAGCTTCAATCCATCCAATATATTTAGAAGAGAATCTAAATTCATTAAGAACATGGAATAGATAGGAGTGTCTCACTCAGTCAAAGGCATTACCATGTCCTTTTTTATGACCATACCTCTCCTTTTCCTTAATTTACTATAATGAATTGCTTGATAAACGAAAAATAATATTGATTAATATTTGTCTTTTGGGGATGAAACCCCCTTGATTTTCCGACATTAAAACACCCAAGAGATATCTGACTTTGGTAACTAGAATATTGGTGATTATTTTGTAGGAAAAATTGCACAAGGAGATTGGTCTGGATCTAGAGAAGGTTGTTGGACATTTTCCTTTTGGTATAAGGTCCAAGAAGGAGGAATTTTTACTTCCTCCTAATTTACCTTTCTTAAGAGATCATTTAATCATTTTACAAATGTATTTCTTTATTAGATCCAAAAAATTTCAATAAAAAGGCTATGGAGAAGCCATCTAGTCCTGTGTGATTTATCAGGTTCTAAGCTCCAAATGGCATTTATTACTTCACTTTCCTTGACTTCTTTGACTAACTCTTGATTATTCGCTTCAGAAACAACATTGGGAATGTTGTCTAGCATTTCAATGCAAGCAACTTGATCTTATTCCTCCTATTTTAATAATATTTTCTTTAAATGTTGGAATGATTCTTGATTTATATCCCTATACTCTGTAAACTTGTTTCCTGTAAAATTGTTGATTTCTTTAATATTATTTTTACCCTGCTTTCACATGTTTGTGAAAATAGGAAGTATTCATGTCTCCTACTTGAAGCCACAAACTACTAGATTTGAGCCTCCAATGCTCCTCCTCAACTCTATATATGGACTAAAGCTTCCTATTTGTTTCTATTTCCTCTATTATCTGGTGTCTAGTTGGACCTCTTGTTTCCATTTGATGTTGTATTTCTACCAATTTTTTCTTTTTTTTTTTCGAACAGAAGGCTCTTGATAATTGAATTTAGACCATCTCTTCAAATCTTGTTGAAACACAACTTATAATTTTGATTCCCACGTGAATCTTGATGACCCTTCCCATTTATTTTTCCATGTTGTGGTGATGATCTCAATAGCCTTTGGGTGGTGAAGCCATAGAGGAATAAATTTAAATGGAAAAGGACCATAATTCATATTCTTTGATAAAGAGAGGTTTATTGGCTTGTGATCCGAAGTAGCTGAAGGTATAATTATTGAAGTAATGCCCAGGTCCTCTTCAAGAAATTTTTTGTTGATTAAAAACCTATCCAACCGAGTTGCAATATAAGTTGATCCAATCCTTCTATTTGACCAATTGAACTTCCCATTTTTGGGTTTTATATCCATTAGATCCCATTCATACAAGTATCTATAACACTTGTTCCTCCTCTTTTTTATCCTTGAGACAGAACTGTATTTAAGCAAAGATACAATTCCACTGCCCGATTTCTTCTCTTTCAATTGCAATAGTTTTCCAACAATCATATTTTCTCTATAATTCATACGAACATATAAATTGAAAATTTTGAATCGAGCGCCAATTGATTTTCTTACCAGATAAGAAAAGATCCAATGCTGACTTTGCTTTGCATCAATTAATTCAAGTTACGAGCTATCCCATAGCGTATTGATTCCTCCAGAGGCTCCACAAGTACTTGCATATATCTCTTTGTTATTTTTCCATTGCTTTTTCCCTAACTCTTGCATTTCTCGCTCTTGTGTTTTAGTCTCTTGGAGAAGAAGGATCGCATTCTTTTCCATTTTTATCAAATATCTCATACCTTCCTCTTTACTTTTGCTCCCCATCCCTCGACTATTCCAGGAGACTAGTTTCATTATTTAGCTGATTGCTTGGTGAGTCCTACTTTAGGATTTCTTAGAGTTTTAGGGGTGGTTGTTCCTTTAATAATCAAATTATTTGATTTTGTAATGATACTGCAATCCAACGTGGTTTGCAAGCCCATCATCTTTTCCTCACTTTCAATTTCTTCATGATTTTCTTTGGTTGGTTTTCTCCAAACTTTTCAAGTAGATCGTTCTTCACCCTCCTCCATATCTCTTTCTTCCTCTATTGTAGCTTGCCTTGCTTTCTTCCTTGTTACTACCCCTGCTGGGACTATCCATGTTTCTTATAATGATTCAAATTCTTCAATTTTCATCTAATTCTTACCTTTATTAGTTTCCAGATTTTCTAAGTTGGCTCCTAGCAGTAAATAGGAGACTCTAGGAGGAAAGGTTGATCTAGGTTCTTTAAGCAATGGAGCCACAACCTTAGTAAATCGTAGCAAGAGTTCTTCTTGAAGTGATTCAAACCAATTTGTTGTGGGATAGGGTACTGATTATGAAGCTACCTGAGATGAATATGGATATGTACGGATGACTACCTGCTTAGAATTCTTATGAACCTGCTTCCATTGTTCCTCTCAATTCTGATTTGTAACTGAATCTCCTACTTTTTTGTAGTCTTTGGTGAAATGCCCATAAGCTTGGCATTCTTTACACTTGAATGGAAATTGATCATATTTAAATTGTTGATAGTGACTCCAGCTACCCATAACTAAATGAATTGTTTTTGGGAGTCCTTTTTCAAGATCAACTTCCACGCATATTTGAGAACATTACAACATTCCTTGCTTTGGTTAAACCTTATTTATGAATTTTCCCAAAGCATTTCCAATATATTTCAAAGAGTCATCTCCCCAACGATGTAGGGGAAAATGTGACAATCTTACCCAAACTAGGACTATTGAAGGGATGTCTAAGTTTAGATCAAAATCAGGAGTCCAACTATTAAAATACATTCCCCTATTGCTTAAGAAATATGCACCACTGCGAAAGATTAAATCTATGTCTTCTTTATATTCAAACAAACATGCATAGAAACGTCTTCCATAGAAGTAGTGTGTCATTCTTCATTTGACAAGGGCTATCCAGTTTTTTTGAAGCCAAATCTCCATGAATCAAGGAGAAGGCCAAACCCTTGTAAATTGGCCAATAAGACGTCTCTCTAACATTGCTAAATCCTTTTGTCTAGCTACAATTGTAGGAATATTTACCTTCAGAATATTAGTCAGCTTCTTGATAAATGGAGATGCCTCATATCTGGATCTTGATTTACTCAATGATTGTAACATCGATCTGAATGCATTTTTCGTCTAGAGCAAGCAGTAGATGATCTTCTCTTGAGGTGGATTCCATTTCAAAACCCTAACTTAGTTTCTTGGAGCGATTTCAACCCACAAACTATACTTGTGATTAGTATTTTTAAGTACTCTTAGAAAATATCATTAAAATGCTATTTTAAGTGTGTATTACAAAAAATTGCTCATCATTGATACATTTTAGTATAAACAAGAAAATTATATATAATGCAATATGTGGAGTGTATTTTAAGCATTTGATATTCATTCAAATGAAACATAAAGGGTGTTTGAAGTGTATAAATGTAAAAATCCTCTAAGTTAAGCAAGCAACTTAAGTGTATGCCCTAACGATATCATATTAGGTCCAGAATAATAAGAATGAAAATGTGAAAAAATTGAAGAAAAGCCTATCATACAAGTTGAGTGTGATACATTTAAATGTTAAACATCAAAGCATGAAATGCTTTATAAGTTGTAATCTTCTTATAATATCATGCTTTATAAGTTGTATTTTTCTTATATATTAATTGCGCCGAAGAGGTACATTCTACAGCCCGGTAGGGGGGAGATGTGTAACTCCTTCCGTGCTCATCCTACAGTTGACACATGTCCTTTATAAAAAATTTAAAAATATTATAAAAAATAACATATCCGCTCAAATTGGATTAAAAAATTTAGAACGGCACATGTATAAAACTACAAAAATTAGATAAATTAAAACCATAAACATTGCATGACACACTTCCTCAACATTTCCAATCTAAAAAGGGGTTTGCACCTTTGAGAGAATTGATCCCTCTCAGTGCTTGGTAGATCCCCTTTTAAGATGGATCTATGTTGGTGTATATGGGAAATATGAACTAAAAAAATATGATATGCCACTATAATATCAAGGGAGGCTGCAAAGCAGCTAGTCCCTGCCTATGAGTTATGTTTCAAGAGTTTTGAAATTTGTTTAATTTTAAGTATCAATTTGTGAAAGTCATAATTAGTAAGTCTTTATAGTAAGTCATAATTAGTAAGTCTTTATAGTAGTTTGCAGGCTCACTAACAGAAAAGTATGAATCAGTAAGAGTAATGGAAATAGAAGTGGTCTGATCTATTCGAGAGCTTACATGTGCTATGTATCTTAAATTTGTTATGTATCTGTAATCAAGTAATCAATGAGCTTCGAGTAGGCTTGATTGAATAAGTCAAGTGAGATTGCTTGAAGTGAGTGAGATTGAGTTTAATCCTGCTTGAAGCGAGCTTGAATGGGCATCTTAGTGAGTTATCCACTTTGGTATTTATGGCACAATGTCTCTTTCTAGTATCACAAAAGAACTTGTAAAAATTGAGTCAATAAACTCTCCATGAACTTATTGTATGGATTGTTGGCATAAACATGGATCATTTTCCCATAGCATTGCCTCCTTTTTATAACATCAACTTGGTCAATGGTAGTTATGACCACTTTTTCATATTGTTTAAATTTTAATCAAGAAATCTTTTAAATAAACTATACAAGACCACATGACAACAAACATAGAAAATTAGGTGAATGAAAATGACCTTTTAAAAAGGTCACAATGATTACAAAATAATATTTATACCATGCTCATGAGAATGAACATAGAAAATTAAGTGAATGGAAATGGCCTTTTAAAAAGGTCACACTAATTACAAAAGAATATTTATACAATGCTCGGCTTGGAGGCAAAAACAAAGCCACTGCTACAAAATTTGAGTTTTATTTCTCAGTTTCCAATAGCTTTTGGGTGGATTGCCCACTAAAAAAATTGATGATACCAAAGGCCTTTGATTGTTGGATAGCGTTCATGATTTAAGACTATTTTTTAGTGGCTTACTAACTTCCAGCAAGAGATGTATGAAATAACTGATGCATTTATTTTAGTACCCTTAAAGTGAATCAACCAGTTTTCCATTCATTATTGATAGAAGTGGTGAATTTGATCTGCGACTTACATAATATCGATCAAGCTGTCAAAGCTATTAACTCTATCATCGTTATAGTGAAGAAACGGGTGTATAAAGACTCTCTATACTCTCTAGGGATATCAAGTGGCTTAACATGTCACCAACTTAAAAGGATTATCTGTTATGTTTTTCCATGAGATCATATGCAGTTTCATATTTACGCCCGCCAAGGTTTGAATTCCCTCTATAGTTACACTACTGCAAAAGGTGGATACTTCGTATTTTCTTGGAAAATTAGTCAGGAAGAGATTTATTCAAGAGTGGTGGCTAGAAATAAGAAGTTTAATTTAGTACCTATGCAATCACCACACTAAAGGAAACTATGGATAACGATAAACCAAAAGTAGGGTTTGTCGAGCGATTGTATGTAAAGGGTTTGAGATAGCATAACTATCCAAAGCGCTACTATATGTAAAGGGTAGCATATGATGTATTATCTTATCACCCGCCAGGAATGGCTCAAAAATATAGAAGATAGACACCAGGGTAGAGACGTGGGTCGTCTTGTTGTTATGATCTTAAGTTGTTTCCTGAAAAATTATGTGTACCCAAAAATTAGACTCCGGCCAAAAATTATGAACTTAGAAGCAGAGGAGTTTATTTATCTAGTACCAAAATTTAATATTTTTCACAAGAAGAATAAACGAGGTTCGTTATGTTTAAAATTTAAAGTTGACCATAACTGTATTTAAATAATGAACTAAAAAAAATGACAAACAACTATCATCAATATAGTGCAAATGACAAAATCATAATCGATCTTCCAAATGTCAATTGTGAGTATATACAAGAAATCATTCAGAACTCGAGCCTATATTAGCCCTTGCCTCCCGAGTGTGTTAAAATATTTGTTAAAAGACACGAAAGCTTTCCACATTTAGGCCATGCATAAACTGCATGCATCCACCATATATATAATGAGGGTAGCTTCCAAAATCTCAACGAGGAATGTTCAAGGAGCCCTCATGGCCGTCGATGGAGGCCATTGATTGCAACTAATTTCATTGAAGACAAATACTTTGGAATTTGGTGTACAAGGCATTTGAGTTGGGTTGGATTCTTGGTTTATAGGAAATCATGGGAGAATCAAGTGCAGCAACACCCACTACCACACCCAAAATTGATACAGTCGTGGGTACCATTGTGTGGGTGAGGAGGAGAAATGCCTCCCAGTGGCCTGGAACGATTTTGGATATGCTTGCTTTATAAAACAGTTATGGATACCGGTTGTTGAACGAAGTAATATCCACCTAGATAAATATTCCTTGGGTTGATGTCAACCAGAACTCGTCCTGCTATTAGGTTATCACTAATCGGTCCTTGCGCTTGAATCTATGAAGCATACATTGCGTTATTCGTCGGGATGATAGAGCAATCCATATTACATGTTCATGGTTTGAAAAAATATAGACGTGAGCATAAATCTATGGAGCACAATGACATTTTGGAGCCTGAGTCACCTTTGGATGCTATGTAGTGAGTTGTTTCATTTCAACAAACAAACCCTTCAGTGTAGTTGTTCAAAAATTCAAGCAAACCAATGAGGAATATTTGGAGGACAATATCACTGAAGACATAACTCAAATGAGAGGGATGCAAGACTTAGATTGAGTATTGCTCCCAACAAGTAGCAACTTAATAAGCCAACAATGGGAATCAACTTAATATGCTAACATCACATGAAGGTATTCCAAAATTAGTTCTTCCTTAGACTATTGTTCGTATTCCATCTTATGTTGAGTTCTTGATTCGTTTGTTGTGGTGGCGATTCTTCTTATCTATCCATTAATTAAAATCATCCTCTTCCATATGAATCTACCAAGTTGGGAGGATGAGAGAAGGTTCTGGGAAAAGAAAGGTACGAGAGAATTGAATAAAAGCATGTTCTTTTGCTTCTCTTCCCAAATATAACATAGAAAATTTATATCAATAACAAGAGTTAGCGAGAACATAAATTTGGATCAACTTTTGATTGACCTTCTCAAAGTTACATATAGGAAGTAATGCAATGATTAGCACCCCTATTGTTACCTGTCCATTTATGCTCCATCGAGCTGTGAAGAACCTGCAACAATTAATTGATAAAATGCACAATATATGAGATCACAGAATATTTTATTGATCGCATGCCACTTCAAGGGGGCAACCTCCTTTGAGCAAGCTCAATACAAATTACTTCACGGTACCTTCATTGGCCTCAACACACACTTATATACTAAGTCAATGCCCAATACTATGGGTCAATACCATGGGACATATAATACTACAGGACGACTTACAAATCCTATGTGTCCAATACTATGGGTCAATACCATGGGCTAATACAAACTATGGATCAACAAAGACTACATGACGACTTATAAAGCATATGTGTCCAACAACAATATACTAACAAAGTAAAGAGAAGGGCTGACATGGGTTCCTAACATCCCCTCTCCCTTAGAAAAAGCTTTGTCCTCAAAGCTCTAGATGTGGAAATTGATGCGGAATCTGAAGGAGTGGTTCCCCTGTAGCATCCTCGGGTTCCATTCTGTGCCACCAAATTAATGCCTCTGTGATAGATTGAGAGAGAAGCTGACACCTTTCGAGTTTCAAGGAGGATTGCTTGGAAGGTTGGAGACGAAGAAGAACCATATCAGATGCGTGAAAATGGCACTCAGAATAGTGCTGATAGGCTTGTTGTTTCATTCGAATTCTTTCCATGTGAAGATTGTCCTGCAGAATGAGAAGAATCTGATCGCGGTTTCGAAGAACCGAGTCAATTTCCTGAACTGGGGAACTGCTGAGGGCGTATGGAGGAAGAACTAGCGGTGCCTGTCCATAGACTGCTTCATATGGTGTCATTTTAGATGTGGTATTGTACCACCGAAGCGCTTCAGGGAAATCCATAGAAATAGTTATCCAAATCTATGTAGGGATGGGCAAGGGTTCGAGCAGTCCCGAAAGGAGTGTCGTTTCACCCTTGTTGACCTGGTAAGTATCACAATCAGCCACCATCTGTTGAATTATCATTTTCAGTCCTTTCCAAAAGAAGTTACATTGTTCCCGGTCATATGTTTTGAGGAACCCAGAGTGCCCTTCCGATGCAGAAGCATGGAGTTCATATAAGGGATAGCCTTGTTGAACATATTGCAACCAATTTGGAACAAGCAGAGAAATAGTTGTAAGAGAAACTAGGTCATCAAATGTGCGAGAAGGAGCATCTGCCACCATATTTTCCTTACCCTTCTTGTAAGTGATCGCATAGGCATAACCCATGAGTTGGATAACCCATTTGAGGTGTGTTGGGGAGGAGACCCGTTGTTCCAGGAAATTTTCCAGACTCTGGAGATCAGTCTTGATGCAAAAATAATTCCCTAATAGGTATGGCTGCCACTTATGTACTTTCCTGCAAAATAGCCATAATTTCCTTCTGAGATGTAGATGTGGTTAAATTCTTGCTATAAATGTCTCTTGAAGGCGGCAAGCACAGTGTTTCAGCAAAGACACCTTCATATCTATCCAAGGAAGTAGTGGAGACCGTTGATGGGTGCATCTGAATGGAATGGAACTGAGCGATGACACCATGTGAATTCTTCTTAAGGATCTTTTCCAGGCGATGTGAACTGATGATGCGGAGAGACCTAGTTGTAAGCCCGTAAATTTGTGTTGTTTCCCATTGACTAAAAACTGCATCCAAAGTTCAACAAAATCCCATAAGATGGGGCCAAGAGTACATAACCATTGAACACCCAAAAACACATCACATTCGCCTAAGGACAAGGCAAACATGTCAGAGCGCAGGTTATAATATTCCAGAGAGATACGCACATTGTGACACTTCCCTTGCAAGGTAAGGTGCCCCCATTGGCAATCATGACTTCAAAGTCGGTGCAAGGATGGACAAAGCAATCAACCTATTTGGCGATCCGATGGTCAATGAAATTATGAGTGCTACCCCAGAATCAATGAGTATTGTAAGAGGAATCTTCTTGAAGTAACCCCTGACCTGCATTGTTTGAGGGGTGGTGATTCCGGCTAAAGCATGGAGAGATATCTCTGGTTGGTCGTCCTCAAACGGAGGGTCAATAGGCGTCTCCTGAATGTCGACTTGATCATCTATTGTATCTGGAGCTTATTCACCAATTTCAGAGGCAAGCGGAGAATCCACATCCAAGAGATAGAGCTTTTGCTCAACAAATCTATGTCCCCGAGTGAATTTCTCATCACTATTATAACAAATCCCTTTTTTTCTGCGTGCCCGCATCTCTGTTTCAGACAAATGCTTGATATAGTTATTCAAGGAGCTGGCGGGATGGGAGGCCGTTGAGAACCCATATTTCTGAAGGGAACAAAAGTGGGTTTGGAGCGTTGTTGGGCTGAAATCTTGTCTTCTGCCAACTTAGCCAACCCAAGGGCTTCCATCATTGTGTTGGGATAGAACATTTTGACCTCTGAGCAGATTTCATCCTTAAGACCACTGATAAAACAACTCCTATAGAATTCATCATACAATCCTTTTGTGTGATTGGCTAGTTTATCAAATTCTGTCTGATACTCTCTCACAGTGCCAAATTGGCGAAGTTTAGTGAGTGCTCTTATGAAGTCATCAAAAGCACTAGGACCAAATCGTTGCAAAATGAGTTGGCAAAAATCTTTCCATTTTGGCTTGTCATGAGCCTTGATGTACCAACGGTACCATTGAAGAGCTTCCTGTTCCAAATGAAAGGATGCAAGTGGAACTTTGTTGACATCAAAAGTATTATGCAGACTGAATTATTGTTCTACCCGAGAGATCCATCCAGTCGGATCAGTACCATTGAAGTGAGGAAAATCAAGTTTCGGACCACGGAAATTGCTGGAAGAAGAGAACCCATTGTCTGAAGAAGACTCTGACTGTCGTTTATTGTTCATGGTTGAATGCTTAAGATGGAGGCCGAGAAATTTTTCATCCAGATCTTGGAGTTTGGTTTTGAGGGCTGCAAGTTCTTCCTCCATGGTTTTTGCTCCTGCCCAGGTGACAACCATAACCAGGAATTTTTTTTTTTCTTGAGTGGGTAGATAAACAAAAACATAAACTGTTTTAGTAAAGGAAAATCTAGATTTGGGAAAAAGTTTGATGGGTAATTTGGGTTTGACTAGGTTTTGGACACTTTCAAAGGGACAGGGAAGCAGAACAGGGGGATTTCAGAAGCAGGGTGAAAGAATAAGAAAATTTGGCAGAGAGGGACAAAGAAGAAGAAATATGAAATAAACACTATGGTAAATTTGAAGGCGATTGGGTGAAAATCGAAGAAGTTATGAGAAACCCTAAAAATAGACAAATGTGGAATTTCTGGCGTTGGGAAGTGGAATTTGGGATAGGGTCCTCAGGAATGAAATATGCAGAATGGGAGTGCAGGGGTGCCAGGGAAGTTTCAAGGGAAATGGAGTTAAAACAAGGGAGATATGGTAGAAAAACAGATATGGTGGAAATTGATCTGCACCGACATGGAAGGGATCGACAACAGATGGATCTGCAATGACACGGAAGTGATCGGCAACAGATGGATCTGCAACGATGCGGAAGTGATCGGCACTCAGATGGATCTGCAATGATGCGAAAGTGATCAGAAACAGTTCTCGACAGAGGAAATCTATGATTTATCAGCTGAAAATAGATATGGACCCCAGGTATGCTCAACTACCTAACGATTCAGGGGGTTCATTCAGCCACCAATGATGTCTAACGGCTTATGTATTGGGGCAGTACCCCTCACTCCACGGCTCAGGTAAAACTGATAATCGCTTTGCCACAAACAACAGCTCTTGGTTTACCTCATGGGTGGGAAATAATCAATTAGGTAGGGGTCATTGCCCTTTTCGCTGGAAAGTCCTCTCAATGGGCCAGCTACTTCGGGTTCCTGTGGTACTCCTCACAATGAGTTTTAGGGATTATGCCCAAGTACTTCCCACACTTAAGCGGATAGGGATTATTCCTAGATTCGAACCTGCAACAGATGCGAAAAAAAA
This sequence comes from Larix kaempferi, assembly GCA_027924585.1. NCBI lineage: Eukaryota > Viridiplantae > Streptophyta > Pinopsida > Pinales > Pinaceae > Larix > Larix kaempferi. The sequence continues at coordinate 10,157,246 of BSBM01001036.1, forward strand.
ATTGGCAGAAATTTCACCCAACAAGTCCAAGAAAGTGCTCTGATACCAGATGTGAGGAACTTGCAACAATTAATTGATAAAATGCACAATATATGAGATCACGGAATATTTTATTGATCGCAGGCCACTTTGAGGGGGCAAACTCCTTTGAGCAAGCTCAACACAAATAACTTCACGGTACCTTCATCGGCCTCAACACACACTTATATACTAATTCTATGCCCAATACTATGGGTCAATACCATGGGACATATAATACTACGGGACGAATTACAAAGCATATGCGTCCAATACTATGGGTCAATACCATGGGCTAATACAAACTATGGATCAACAAATACTACATGATGACTGACAAAGCATATGCGTCCAACAACAATATACTAACAAAGTAAAGAGAAGGGTTGACACGGGTTCCTAACACGAGCCCAGCACCGCACTCACACTCCCACTGTGAGTTGCTCGATCTATGGAATGCCACCATTGACAACACCAAGCATTGTTGGTTGGTCTGTTACCGTTGACAATACCAAGCATCACTGGTTGGTCTATTCATGTAGAAGATAATATTTTTGGCAGACAAAGAGCAAGAATGCAAGCGCAGGCACATATTATAGCCTATCAATAACCCATCAATACAGAGACTAGAGACACTCGATGAGTGATGCATCAAACAACGTGGAAGTGAAACACACAGATTGCTTCTCTCTGCAGGAGTAAGATGTTGGCTCTGTTATTTTTGGTTCCTATAATTTGTTTTTATTGCTCAAATATCGTTGTGTTATGATATTTGGTTTCTATGATGCTTACCTACACAAATTTGTATGTAGCATTAAACTTAAAACCTTAGATTTTGAAGGAATATAAAGAGGACAATAAGTAGTCTAGAATTACATCTCCATCTTTTTTGTTCTTCCAGTTTTGATAATTTCCTCATGGTTGTCGCAATCTTTGCAGTTTCCCATGCAACAAATTGTTCAAGAGTTGTTTGTGCATTTGCTTCCTCCATGAATTCTATGGGGCCTAGGGATGTCCGAGTACAGAGCTAGTTGAGAGCGCCTATTTCTATGGGTCCTAGGGATGTCCGAGTACATAGCTAGTTGAGAGCGCCTACGCCTCACCTACTTAGGCAGGAATGGCGATGTTGCTCAAGCATGATGGGAATAGTTGGTTTGAGCAAGACATGGATAGCCAGATCAAGACATGGATGACAGACAATGAAGAGACCTCTATAGCTCGATCAGATGATGGTTCACACATGGAAAACATGCAATAATGCACATGCAATCCACATGCAACCAACAACAACTAATACTAATGTGCCTAAAATTTTATGTTTGTTAACTAATGCTATATCCAAGATAACATTAATGTAAATGAAAATTATTTTACGATATCTCGAAAATCTCAATGCTTTTAACCCTAAGTTGAAGCACTCAAAAATGAAAATCGCCTCGATATGAGGCCTCAAAATTTTGTATTGGTGAAAAAGGTATGTTGTAAACATCCTGCACTGAAAACTTAGGATAAATGTTAAAATATTGTATTGATTTTTGTGCATATTAATAGAAACAACAGCAAGTCGATTACAAGAGTCCCTTCTGGCCTGAAGGCATGGACTTATAAGGCTTTTAATTATTTGAGTTAGTATAACAATAATAATTAGCCTTATTAGTCCTTGCCCGCAGCAGTGCAGGGACTATAGAAATCGATTTTTCCTATTTCTATTAATCTGGCACAGATTACATAGCATTTTAACCTAAGTTTTATGAGTGTGATTCCCTTCCATCCAATCAACAATTTGGAAGCCTTATTTGGCCTTTAATTGAGGTATAGTCTACTTTTCGTCTTCTATATTCATGCATGTATGCGTTGTCATCCTCCAAGCCTCAAGCCTCAAGCCCTACGTCTGTCATATCCCTTTCCCTTGCATGGAAGGATGCATGCAAGCTACAATAGCATCGGCGTTGAGCGTCAGAGCTGGAAATTGTAGAAGTCGACAATCTCTAGGAGATAACCAACGAGGGAATTCCCGTAGGCCATCTTCATCAATGAAACCATAATGTTCATATAATTCTTGATACAGAAGACCATTCATATGATCTTCCAAGCTTATTGCTAGTGCATCACATCCGTTGTCCTCTCTACAGTGATGGGAATTTAATGCACTGCCTAAGAACCAAGAGTCATCGCCTGGGACACCGCCACTACTAGTGTCGTGGTTCTTCTACCACTGCCATGGTTGATATCTATGCCATTGAGTTCTTAGCCAAAATTCCTCAACTTCATCTCCGTTATGCGGTTCATGCACCCGGCTTCAATACTCTTTCAGTTAATTTCTCCAACAGCTTTGCAGTTTCTCCAACAACAACTTTGATATGGAAAGGTTTGATAATGAAATCCATTACAACTAAGCATCAGGTACCTACAACACTTAAATTCAACAAATACCATTATGTTATTTTTTTTTATACATAAATTCTATATCAAATCCAATGATTATGAATTATTTTCTTTAGATTTCAAACAACCTTAAGCTTAGAATATCCCAAAGCCCTACAATGGTTTATGGCTCTTAGGAAAATAAAAAAATACCAAAAACTGGGAATGAAATCCTCGCAATTGTTTCTAGCATTCATTAAAAACATATACAAAATCATCTAAAACAATTTACCAAAACAAGAATGGAAGAATTCATGGATGTACGACATATTACACAGTCCGATCTGAAAAAGAAACTGAGACAAATTCAAGTCGTTTGCAAAAGAAACCATACATAGCTTTGGTAGATGATTTTCAGTGCCTCCTTAATTATATGCTTATAGGTTTTCAGCAACAGGTGCTTCGTGCAACTATGGTTATGTTTTACTTAGTATACTGACAACTTGTTTTTTTCAGAAAACGTTTTTTCTTTTTCAGATAAAGAAGAGAAAAGTGGTTTGTTTTGTTGTTTGTTTTACTTACCGTCACGAATAACTGTGACACACACATTTGTTGGATCCACATTACGACCACAAGCATAAGAACCATCAGCATCAAACCCTGTTTCCCTTCCTCCTGCAGTCTATGCCTCCACCAGTGCTTCTATAGGTTGTTAGGTGTCCATCAATTTTCATATGAAATTTCAGCAACTTGATCCTTGACAGTTCCTGTAAAAATAAATACGACCAATGCAATAAATGGTGGCCTAGCCAATTTCTAGCCAGAGTCACCTATTAAAGGTATCAATTGTCTGTTGCCTCAATTCACATAGAGAAATTGAGTTTGTTCTAAATTTGTTATATAATTGAAAATCGTTCACACTTTAGCTCTTGCAGGAATACCATCCATCACGTTGAAAAACATGTTACTCTGAGAACTATGTGTTGATGTATTTGTAACTTCGGAAGATATTCACTTGTATATTGTATCCCCAACGGAGATGTATTATTCCTCTGATTGGAAGTGTCGTCAGTTGTACTTGCATGTGTCGCAAGTTATATTGTAAGTGTCATAACTTATACTTGATGGGTTATTAGACCACCTTGATGGGGTCGGCCCTGTATGAGTCATGTGGGTTAAAGGGTTATTAGACCACCCTAGTGGGGTCGGCCCAGTTATTATTATGTTAAGTGGTTAAGTTGGGGCATACCTAGTTGAGTAAAGGTCAAGTGAAAGTTAGTGTATAAATAGAGAGTGTGTCTCTCTCATTTTACACATTGTCTTACTCACTCACTTCGCATTAGTGAGAGAAGAGGAGGAGTGCGCACAAGTGGAGGAGGAGCATGCTGCTGAAGATATCTATATCTTGGGTTTGATCATGGTGATCCTTGTATTGATGCTTATTCTATCACTGAGGAATTTGCGGGGTTTTTCACCTTCTTGGTTTTCCTCGGTGAAATGTTTTGTGTCTCTTGTCTCTTGTCTCTTATGATTGATATGATGTACATGTTGTTCTTTCAGTTAATATCCTGGATCAGATTGAATTGAATTATGAAAAACTAACATGGAATCATAGCTATCCTGAAGGAAGGCATGCTATGGCATTTATGAGACTTGTTGCACTTGCGACAAATCGGAAGCTAGGGCTTGATATAGAAAAAACCAGTCATCGTAGCACCTTCGCTATAAATCCATTTTGGCGAAGTTTCAGGTTCTGAAACTTCTAAAGGTCGTAGATAACATCCCCATGTATCTTGTGTCCGAAGCACAGCATCTAATTCGTTGTACTTTGTGAGATATGATCCGTACAATCTAGGGTTTTTTCCTATTCCAGATCTCAGTCATAAACAGGTGACCTAGGAAACAAGGTCACAACCTGGGCTAGGAAGCTCCAAATGAAATTCTGTCAAAAGTGACAGTAAGATAACAGACTGTAGTTTCTCAGGGAAGATTTTCAGAGGCCGAAATTGAACCAATGACACGTGGCACTCAGTACAAGTTCACTCTTATGTTTTATCCCATAAACATGTCACGTTGTGACACTTGGTATAACTCTCTCTCAGAGAATCCAATTGAGCTCATACCTATGGGGTTGGAAAGAAGACAGGTCAATCTACCACAGGCTGAAGTTTCAAATCCTGTGGATTCATAATTTCATAGATGCAACAGAAACAATAAGATGCATATTTCTGTCAAAATAGAATTAAATTCTGAGCACCTTCATTCTTGGCTTATCACTACTGCGGTAACTTAGGGCTTCGAAGAAAGTTGGAATTTTTGGAATTGGAAACCATTTCTAAATGCTCCTCGTCAAAATTGAAATTTAGAGACCAAGATTGAATTTTTTGGTTGGGCAGAAGGCCGGGCTTGATCAAATCCTAGTTTGGGATTTTGATTGGAATGATGGAAAATTAGGGCTTCTGCAAAAGTTGGAATTTTTAAAGTCTGTGACCACGGCTGGAAGCTCCACAGAAAAATCGAAGCATAGAGCTTTGGATCGAACTTTTTGGTTGGGAAGAAGGGTGGGCTTTATCAAACCCTAGTTCGGGGTCCTGTCTAGTGAATCTGGAAGTTTCAAAGGCAATTTTGAGGGGTCAAATTTTACAGCTTTCAAAATTGAAGTATACTAGCTTGATCAACTCAACAAGCCACATCTTTCCATCCATTCAGAAGTTTGAAATTCAAAGTTTGAATTTTTAGGATTTCTCTGACAAACCCTAATCCAGCTCCAGATCCATTTTCAGCAAATCAAAGTGGATTGGGTTAATCCTAGAAAATAATGAATTGGACACCTACATAAGTGAAGAAGTTCCAGTTCCAGAGGGAGATGAGGCTGAGGCTTTACATAAGAAGACTACAAGCAATCCCGACAAGTATGACTTGAAGAGATACAGGTATGTTTGTGAAATCTGTTCATGATTAAGTTTATGATATGTTTGTCTTCATATTGTTAGTACAATCTTGATTAATCTTAGACTTGTCTTGTCACCTTAGTAAAAGTATGAATGCTTGTAGACATTCATTGATTAGGGTTATGACACTTATGATTGTACTAATGCACCATGATGTTGTATGAGGTTGATGTTGTCCGCTAACATGAAAGGTACATCAAGAAAGACAAATCAAGTTATAGATCAAGAACATATGACCATGGTGACATGAAGACAAAGACTCATCCATAGTCATGAATCACATAGAAGCTCTACTTATGAGGTATGTATAATTTTGGTTCTACAATGATTTACTTATGAGTTTTGCAGGTTACTAAGCACAAGTCATTGAAGCGAACAAGACGACATTGTTTGGGTATGTTAGACATAACTAGCTAACATGATATTCCATGTATTTTTTTCCTATATCAAGTTAGAATCCTTCCTTGCGTTAGGATATTATACTTTTGTATGAATGATAATGAAAGTTAGAAGTTAAAGTAATCAAGGGTTTATGCATATTATGTTTCTTACTTTGATTGATGATATGACTAACCAGAAGAGTCCTATGGTCAAATAAGATTATGCATGAATAAAAGAAGTCTTCCCTGAAACCTTGAATACTAATGCTTGTGATAAATTACCTGTGTGTGAAATAATCATGACCATACATGTTAAGTTTATAATGTTTTGATAGTATTGAGATTATACTAATGTATGTATGATCATGTATGCAATCTTGAGGATGACATTAGTGCACAGCTAAGCATGCATAGTGGCCCAGGATGAATATAAGTTCAAGGACAAGTAATCCAGGAAACAAAGATCAAGAGGGAGCTCACTCTAGTAATTCTTGCAAGGAAGCAAAGATTGAGAGGGAGTCCACCCAACAACCAAACAAATATAAGTATTTGAATTGTCATTTCTTGTATATATGATTACTTAAATGATGTTATCCAGTCATGTACATACTTATGTTCCTAGATTTAGGATATGTATTATGCATATTAGAAAAGTTGCATTAATGAACAAGATACTACTAATATGCAAGTAATGGGTAAGTGGCCTATGGTACTGTACATCATTCCATTGCTGCTTATCTAGAATGAAACCTCTTTGCTAACATGTTGGGAGTTGTGCACACTCTTAACAAATGTTCTGGTAGAGATGGAAGGCATCTAGAAAGTTACCGTGTGAATACGGGATATGGATAAATGTTGTATTGAAGCATTGGCTAAGAAAATTGCATGAATATATGACATATATTTTATGTGTAAGATTTTGTTCTGAAAACTATGAGAAGTTTCTAATCATGCAATTGAACTTGTCTTGTAGGAAAGACTGTGTACCATCACCTACAAAAGAAGGACTACAACATTTGTTCCAGCAACTAAGTTCAAAGAAAACTATCTATTGAAGATATTGAAGAATCTGAAGTTCCCAGGATCTGGGATGCAGTAATGGAAGGATGCCATGATCGAGGAGTACCAGTCGATCATGAAGAATGATGTATGGGATGTGGTCTCGAGACCAGAAGGGAAGTCTGTTGTGACTTCCAAGTGGATCTATAAGATCAAGCATGTTGTAGATGGTAGCATAGAGAAATACAAGGCAAGGTTTGTATCTCGTGGCTTCTCCCAGAAAGAAGGGATAGATTATGAAGAGAATTTTGCTCCTATAGCCAGATACACTTCCATCAGAACAGTACTTGCCTTGGCTGCAGTGATGAAATGAAAGGTACACCAGATGGATGTCAAGACAGCTTTCTTGAATGGCGTAATTGAAGAGGAAGTGTATGTGGAGCAGCCACTCGGGTTTGAGACACATGACAGAGGGACTCATGTGTGCAAACTGAAGAAAGCCCTGTATGGTTTGAAATAGGCACCCAGGACCTGGTACGGCAGGATAGATGGCTTCCTATCCAGTTTGGGATTTACTAAGAGTAAAGCAGACTCCAACCTTTACTACAAGGTTGAGGAAGGAAATCCAGTGATACTACTTCTGTATGTGGATGACTTGTTTGTTACAGGTGAGGATAGATTGATTGCCGATACAAAGAGGAAGCTTGCTGCTGAGTTCGAGATGAACAGCTTGGGAATGATGCACTACTTTCTAGGTATGGAGGTGTGGCAGAGAACAGATGGAATCTTCCTTGGACAAGGGAAGTATGCAGTAGAGATCCCGAAGAGGTTCGGGATGATGGACTGCAAGGCCATGGCCACACCTATGGCATCGAACTTGAAGCTTCTGTGTGATGCTTCATCTAAGCAGGTCAATGCCACGATGTATCGTCAGATGATTGGGTCCTTGATGTACCTGACGAATACGAGACCAGATATCTGCTTTGTGGTGATCACCTTGAACCAGTACTTGACAAATCCGAGACATGTTCACCTGATAGTTGCAAAGCATATTCTGAGGTACCTGAAGGGTACAATTGATTATGGGATCAGGTATGATACGAATCAAAAGTTTAACCTTGAGGGTTATGTTGATTCAGATTGGGCAGGCAGTGCCATTGATTGGAAGAGCACTTCAGGGTGTTGCTTCAGTATGGGATCCGATATGATCTCTTGGTTTAGCAGGAAGCAGTCCTGTGTGGCACTGAGTACAGCGGAAGCTGAGTATGTCGCAGCTTGTTCGGCTAGTTGTGAGGCAGTATGGATTAGGAATCTACTGTTTGATTTGTTTGATCTCCAGCTAAGTGCTACTTATATATATTGCGACAACCAGATTTGTGTGAAGTTGTCGGAGAACCCAGTGTTCCATGACAAGTCGAAGCACATTGAGATAAAGTTCCACTATATCAGGGATATGATGCAGAGAGGAGAAGTGAAGCTTCTGTATGTTGTGACAGACGAGCAGTTAGCCGATGTGTTGACCAAGCCACTGGCCAGAGTGAAGTTTGAATACTTCATAGAGAGGCTTGGTGTACTTCAGATCGAGATTCCTTCCAAGGGGAAGTGATGAGTCTGGAGACACAGATGCACATGAGCCATTCTCACATGATGGTAGGGTGTGTCCTCCCATGGTGCAGATATAAGGGCTGGGGCCATTCCGATATGGTTGAATTGTGTCTTCCCATGGTTGTTGATGTAAGAGCTGTGCCATTTGAGCATGGTTGAAGTGTCTCTTCCCATGGCTGGGATATAAGTGTTGTGCCATTCAAGCATGGTTGAAGTGTGTCTTCCCATGACTGCGATATAAGTGTTGTGCCATTCAAGCATGGTTGAAGTTTGTCTTCCCATGGCTGTGATATAAGTGTTGTGTCATTCCTAGCATGGTTGAAGTGTGTCTTCCCATGGCTATGGATATAAGTGCGATGCCATTCTCGCATGGTTGAAGTGTGTCTTCCCATGGCGTAGATATAAGTGCTGATACTTTCACGGATGGTTGAGGTGTGTCTTCCCATGCCAGTGAGTGTAAGTGTTGTGTGATGTGCATCTGGTTTGTGCTCCATGGACGATGAGGTGATCTAAAGACGATGTTGTGACAGTAGGGTACACAGGTTTTGCAGAGGCATGTAATTAGTCCTGAGATGCTCTTGCAAGTTTTGCAGAGGCAGTGTAATCAGTCTTGAGAGATCTTGCAGGTTTTGCAGAGGCAGTGTAATCAGTCCTGAGGTGTACCTACTTGATGGCTTGCTCGCAGAGATGATGAAGACCTACATGGAGGCTAGGCCTACATCCAACATGAAAAAGGGTTGGCTCTATAGAACTTCCTATGATGAAAAGAATTGAGAGATAGCACCAGTGATCGAGATGACGAGTACAGTAGCAATGACGATGATGCTCCATGATCCAGTGACGATGCTCCAACTCCAGTATTGAAGACTTGTGCCTATGTGTATTGATGACTTGTGTCAAGAGAATACCTTCCTATTTAAGAGGGAGTGTTGATGTATTTGTAACTTCGGAAGATATTCACTTGTATATTGTATTTGTACTTTATTGTATCCCCAACGGAGATGTATTATTCCTCCGATTGGAAGTGTCGTCGGTTGTACTTGCATGTGTCGCAAGTTATATTGTAAGTGTCGTAACTTATACTTGATGGGTTATTAGACCACCTTGATGGGGTCGGCCCCGTATGAGTCATGTGGGTTAAAGGGTTATTAGACCACCCTAGTGGAGTCGACCCGGTTAGTATTATGTTAAGTGGTTAAGTTGGGGCAGACCTAGTTGAGTAAAGGTCAAGTGAAAGTTAGTGTATAAATAGAGAGTGTGTCTTTCTCATTTTACACATTGTCTTGTTCACTCACTTTGCATTAGTGAGAGAAGAGGAGGAGTGGGCACAAGTGGAGGAGAAGCATGCTGCTGGAGATATCTATCTCTTGGGTTTGATCATGGTGGTCCTTGTATTGATGCTTATTCTATCTCTGAGGAAGTTGCGGGGTTTTTCACCTTCTTGGTTTTCCCCGGTGAAATGTTTTGTGTCTGTTGTCTCTTATGCTTGATATGCTGCACATGTTGTTCTCTCAGTTAAGATCCTAGATCAGATTGAATTAAATTCTGAAAAACTAACACTATGATGGAGTAATTCACGGTGGGAACAGGGTTTTCACGAGGCTCATTGAGAGGTAAAGTGAGGATCCCCTGATATCTTAAGCTTTTATAATTTGTTAACACCTCATTGCACAGTCAAAATGGATGTACAAAGCAAATATCACATCTTTATTTCACCTCAAAATAAGGCAGACAAAACACTTTAAAGACTGGATCATGCAGTGCACTCACAGTGACGTTCTTCAATAAAATCAACGAACAACAGAATGAAGTGATAGCTCCAATTTTCCAGAATTGGTGTATCCAATATTGTTGTCTTCAATAGGTGGTAGGTAAAAGCAGAAACTGAAACAAAAGAAACCAAACATGCTAGGCGAAAAAGATTATGTGCCCTTCGACCCATAAAAATAAATAATTTTTTGGATCCTTTTATTGGTGTTTATTTTCTCAAATCATTATATTTAATTATGACTTAGAGAGGCTAGTAGTGAGATATTAGTTAGAGGTCTCTATCAAAACAATGCTACAATTTTGGATTTATGTTATTGGCAAGGGATTTGGAATTCATCGAGCCATAGCTTTCAAATCACTTAATCATTTGGATATAGTCCAAGTGGTTGTGGGATGGAGTGTTAACCTTCCCACTAAGGTCCTATTCTCGTATTCATGTCGCCATCTTTGAGCCACATGTTGTGTGATTTTAATCTCCGCAAGCTTACTGGTTTCGATGAAGTCTTTTAAGGCTTCATTGGTTGGTCTAAGAACTCGTCTTGCCCCTTTCTTTTCTTCTAGGGACGTGATCATATTAAAATATCCTATGATGATCTAGTGCTTATCCCCAACCCAGTTAGCCGACCAGGAGAGGGATTCTAGGAAGGTCATTTTTTGAAGGTTGATGCTTGGACCATAGACGTTTGATATCACCCCTTTTATCCTGGTATCAAGAAGTTCAAAGTCCACAGAAAGAGTAAATCGGGTTTCCCAGAAATTCGTGAGATCAACCTTATATGGTCTCCAAAGGATCACTACTCCTCCTGTCGTGCCTCGAGCTTCAATCGCCATAGTCTTACTACCTCTCCACACCTTGTTTCCTATATCCTGCATCTTCTCCATTCCACACTTTGTTTCTTGTAGGAATACTATTACTGGTTTCTCCATCTTGATCTTATTATTCAAGCTTTTTATTTTGCGCGGGTGGTTCACTCCGTGAATGTTCCATGTGATGATCTTCATTGAAAAACTTTATTTACTTCTGAGAAGGTAGACTTAATGGTGGGGTACTGCCCTGACTCAATGATTTTAGTTCCTACCTCCGCGATCCGATGTCTGTTTGTTTTTCGTCCTATTTTCTCACCTTCTTCTGGTTGTTTCCTTTTGCTCCCTTTTTGAGGTTCTTTGGCTATTCCAAAGAATGGTGTAGCCTTAGCTTTGAGGATGGCCTCCTGCAGTAGTTCCAATTGTCGGCGCAAGACATATCCTTTGCCCTTTTTATCACATTCCTTTTCGATTGCATCTAGATCCAGCTCCCCCAGGTCCATATCTTTTGCTTCATCGGGTATATCGTCTTCCATAGCCTCTAGAAGTTCTTCAAGATTTTCTTGGATAAGATTAGTGGTTGCTTGAATTGTTTCTTTTCCTTTCTTCTGGATCCAAAGATCCTCCAGGTTCTCCCCTACTAAGTTTAGGGTTTTGAATCGGTTCGGGGGAAGTGGCTTCTTGGCTTTGGATTGTTCGTGCTGCTGCTGGTTGCTCGGTCGCCTCCTTGGTTTTTTTCGGCTCACTTGGATAAATCTCTCCTCAATCGATTTTCCTTCCTTCTCTTGGGCTATCGGTGGGGTAATGGGGATTTTATTATTGTGCGGCCAATCCCTGTTAAGATGACCATATTCATGGCATCTACAACACCGAAAATGGAGGTGCTCGTAGTCTAATGGCTAAGTCCAATCTTCATTGTCCCATGTCAAGTTGATAGCTTCAGGGAGATCTTGCACCAGGTCCATGTAGACACAAATATGGGAAAAAGAGGTGTATCATCTCTGCAGATTTTGCTCAGAGGATTTTACGAATTTTCCCAACGTATTGACAATGTCTTGTAAGATATCTGGTTCCCAGTACTCACAAGGGAGGGAATAAAGCCTAATCCATACTGGGGCTATGTTCAGATCCTCTTTATTAGGGTTAAATATTTCCTTCCATGGGCATAGGTAGAGTCCAGTAGAGAAGAAGAAATAAGGGCCTCCTTCCAGAACTCGATCTATGTCCTCCTAATTGAAAAACACAATTGTAAAGAAACCCTTGGCTCCTAAATGCAGATCGTAGTGACCTTTGGGGTTCTAGGTAGTCTTGATCCATCTTCTTAGATCCTATTCTTTTGGCTAGATTCCAATGAACTTCCCTATCAGAGCTCTTTCTTTCCATTGCTCTACACGTTCCCTAAGGTTATCTGATATGATTTGTAGAGAAGGGATATGCTTTCCTCTGGGGAGACAAACTCCTTGGGTTTTCCCCAATCCCGGGTTGGCTCGATTGTTTCCATTCTTTCCAAGCTCACTCTTCCGAGGCTCGTCAGTGGTGTACGCAATAGTGTGTGAGGCGGGGGTTCCTGTTGGCGTGAGGAGTAGGGGGAGCTTCCCCCTCCAGAGATCTCCATTATTCTTCAAACCTTAGAAAAATCAGAACCCTCGATGTTGTCATTTTCTCCTTGGGGCTCTAGTTAAGTAAAATTGGTTGCTCTAATAGCTTTTGGGTGGATTTCCCACTAACAAAATTGATGATACCAAAGGCCTTTGAGTGTTGGATAGCGTTCATGCTTTAAGCCTATTTTTTGGTGGCTTACTAACTTACGGCAAGAGATGTATGAAATAACTTATGCATTACTTGCTTATTGAGTACCAGCTTATAAAGGGCATGTTTGATCCCTTTGCTTAGGGCATATTCGATATTAATTCACTCCAATATCAAAGCCATTCTTTTAGTACCCTTAAAGTGAATCAACAGGTTTTTCATTCATTATTGATAGAAGTGGTGAATCTGATCTGCAACTTACATAATATTGATCAAGTTGTCAAATCTATTATTGATTCAAATATCAACTCTATAATAATTATAGTGAAGACACAAGTGTATAAAGACTTGCTATACTCTCTAGGGATATCAAGTGACTTAACATGTCACCAATTTAAAAGGATTATCTGTTCTGTTTTTCCACGAGATCATATGTAGTTTCATCTTTATACCCACCGAGGTTTGAATGCCCTCTGTAGTTACATTACTGCAAAAGGTAGATAGTTCATATTTTCTTGGAAAATTAGTCAAGAAGAGATCTATTCGAGAGCGGTGGCTAGCAATAAGAAGGTTAATTTAGTCACCTATGCAATCACGACACTAAAGGAAACTATGGATAACGATAAACCAAAAATAGGGTTTGTCGAGCGATTGTATAACTAGATGAGATAACATAACTATCCAAAGCGCTACTGTATGTAAAGGGTAGTATATGATGTATTATCTTATCACCCGCCAGGAATGGCTCAAAAGTATAGAAGATAGACACCAGGGCAGAGACGCGGGCCGTCTTGTTGTTATGATCTTAAGTTGTTTCCTGAAAAATGATGTGTACCCAAAAATTAGACTACGACCAGAAATTGCAAACTTAGAAGCAAATGAGTTTATTTATTCACTACAAAAATTTCATATTTTTCACAAGAAGAATAAACGAGGTTTGCTATGTTTCGAATTTAAAGTTGACCATCACTATATTTAAATAGTGAATTAAAAAAATTTCCAAACAACTATCATCAACTAGATTAGCCCTTGCCTCCCAAGTGTGTTAAAATATCTGTTAAAAGACAGGGAATATTTCCACGTTTAGGCCATGCATAAACTGCATGCATCCACCAAATATACGAGGGTAGCTTCCAGAAGCCCACCGAGCGAATGTTCAAGGAGCCCCCATGGTCGTCGATGGAGGCCATTGCTTGCAACGAATTTCATTGAAGAAAAATACTTTGGAATTTGTCTCCTTGGGTTTCCCCAATCCCGGGTTGGCTCGATTGTTTCCATTCTTTTCAAGCTCACTCCCCCGAGGCTCGTCAGTGGTGTGTGCAACAGTGTGTGAGGCGGGGGTTCCTGTTGGCGTGAGGAGGAGGGGGAGCTTCCCCCTCCAGAGATATCCATTATTCTTCAAACCTTAGAAAAATAAGAACCCTCGATGTTGTCGTTTTCTCCCTGGGGATCTAGTTAAATAAAATTGGTTGCTCTAATAGCTTTTCGGTAGATTGCCCACTAACAAAATTGATGATACCAAAGGCCTTTGAGTGTTGGATAACGTTCATGCTTTAAGCCAATTTTTTAGTGGCTTACTAACTTACGGCAAGAGATGTATGAAATAACTGATGCACTGCTTGCTTATTAAGTACCAGCTTATAAAGGGCATGTTTAATCCCTTTGCTTAGGGAATATTTGATATTAATTCACTCCAATATCGGAGCCATTCTTTTAGTACTCTTAAAGTGAATCAACCGATTTTTCATTCATTATTGATAGAAGTGGTGAATCTGATCTGCAGCTTACATAATATCGATCAAGTTGTCAAATCTATTATTGATTCAAATATCAACTCCATAATATTTATAGTGAAGACACAAGTGTATAAAGACTCATTATACTCTCTAGGGATATCAAGTGGCTTAACACATCACCAACTTAAAAGGATTATCTATTCTGTTTTTCCACGAGATCATATGTAATTTCATCTTTATCCCCACCGAGGTTTGAATGCCCTCTGTAGTTACATTACTACAAAAGGTGGATAGTTCGTATTTTCTTGGAAAATTAGTTAGGAAGAGATCTATTCAAGAGCGATGGCTAGCAATAAGAAGGTTAATGTAGTCACCTATGCAATCGCAACACTAAAGTAAACTATGGATAACGATAAACCAAAAATATGGTTTGTCGAGCAATTGTATAACTAGATGAGATAACATAACTATCCAAAGCGCTACTGTATCTAAAGGGTAGCATATGATGTATTATCTTATCACCCGCCAGGAATGGCTCAAAAGTATAGAAGATAGACACCAGGGTAGCGACGCGGGCCGTCTTGTTGTTATGATATTAAGTTGTTGCCTGAAAAATGATGTGTACCCAAAAATTAGACTCCGGCCAGAAATTGCGAACTTAGAAGCAAAGGAGTTTATTTATCCAGTACCAAAATTTCATATTTTTCTCAAGAAGAATAAACGAGGTTTGCTATGTTTCGAATTTAAAGTTGACCATAACTATATTTAAATAGTGAATTAAAAAAAATGATAAACAACTATCATCAACTAGATTAGCCCTTATCTCCCAAGTGTGTTAAAATATTTGTTAAAAGACGGGGAATATTTCCATGTTTAGGCCATGCATAAATTGCATGCATCCACCAGATATACGAGGGTAGCTTCCAAAAGCTTAGCGAGCGAATGTTCAAGGATTCCCCATGGTCATCGATGGAGGCCATTGCTTGTAACGAATTTCATTGAAGACAAATACTTTGGAATTTGGTGTATTGGGCGTTTGAGCTAGGTTGGATTATTTATTTTTAGGAAATGATGGGAGAATCAAGTGTAGCATCACCCACTACCACACCCAAAATTGATACAGCCATAGGTACCATTGTGTGGGTGAGGAGGAGAAATGGGTCTCAGTGGCCTGGGACGATTTTGGATATGCTTGAGTTACAAAACAGTTATGGATACCGTTTGTTGAACAAAGTAAGATCCACCTCGATAAATAGTCCTTGGGTTGACGTCAACCGAAACTCATCCTACTATTAGGTTGTCACTAGCCGGTCCTTGCGCTTGAAGCTATGAACCATACATTGGGCTAGTCATCGGGCTGATATAGAGCAATCTAGATTACATGTTCCTGGTTTGAAAAAATATAGATGTGAGCATAAATCTATGGAGCATAATGAGTCACCTTTGAATGCCATGCAATGAGTTGTTTCATTTCAGCAAACAAACCCTTTCAATGTAGTTGTTCAAAATTTCAAGAAAACCAATGAGGCATATTTGGAGGACAGTAACACTGAATACACAACTCAAATGAGAGGGCTACAAGACTTTGGATTGAGGATTGCTCCCAACATGAAGCATCTTAATATTCCAACAACAGGAAGCCACTTAATATGCCAACATCACATGAAGGTATTCCAAAATTAGTTCTTCCTGAGACTATTGTTCATATTCCATATTATGTTGAGTTCTTGCTTCGTTTGTTGTGGTGGTGATTCTTCGTAGCTATCTATTACTTCAAATCGTCCTCCTTCATATGAATCTACCAAGCTGAGAGGATGAGATAAGGTTATGGGAAAAGAAGGGTATGAGAGAATTGAATAAAAGCATGCTCCTTTGCTACTCTTTCTAGAAGTAACATAGAAAAGTGTTGACTTATATTAATAATGGGAGTTAGAGAGAACATAAATTTGGAGCAACTTTTGATTGACCTTCTCAAAGTTACATATAGGAACTAATGCAATGCTCAGCACCCCTACTGTTACCTATCCATTTTTGCTCCACCAAGCCCAGCACCACACTCACACTCCCACCGTGAGTTGCTTCGATCTCTGGAACACCACCATTGACAACATCAAGCATCACTGGTTGGTCTGTTCCTGTAGAAGATAGGATTTCAGAGAGCAAGGATGTGGGCGCAAGCACACATTATAGCCTATCAATAGCCCATCAATACAGAGATCGGACACACTGTATGAGTGATGCATCAAACAACGTGGAAGTAAAACATAACTATTGTTTCTCTATGAAGGAGTAAGATGATCTCCCTGTTATTTCTGGTTCCTATAATTTGTCTTTATTTCTCAAACACCATTGTTCTATGATATTTGGTTTCCATGATGCTTACCTACATAAATTTTTATGTAGCATTAAACTTAAAACCTTAGCTTTGGAAGGAATCTAAAGAGGACAATAAGTAGTCTTGATGTTTGGTTTCTATGATGCTTACCTACATAATTTTTTATATAGCATTAAACTTAAAACCTTAGATTTGGAAGGAATCTAAAGAGGAAAACAAGTAGTCTAGAATTGCATGCTCGTCTTTTTTGTTCTTCTAGTTATGATAATTTCCTCATGGTTGCAGTGGTCTTTGTGGTTTCCCATACAACAAATTGTTCAAGAGATGTATGTGCATTTGCTTCCTCCCTGAATTTATATGGGGCTTAGGGATGTCCGAGTACAGAGCTAGTTGAGAGCGCCTACGCCTCACCTACTCAGGAAGGAATGGCGGTGCTACTCAAGCATGACATGAATAGTTGTTTTGAGCAAGACATGGATGGAAAAACATGAAGAGATCTCTATAGTGTGATCAGATGACGGTTAACACATGGAAAACATGCAAGGATGCACATGCAATCCACATGCAACCAACAACAACTAATACCAATGTGCCTAACATTTTATGTTTGCTAACTAATGTTATATCCAAGATAGCATTAATGTAAATGCAAATGATCTTATGATATCTCAAAAATCTAATTGCTTTTAATCCTAAGTTGAAGCACTCAAAAATGAAAATCGCCTCGATATGAGGCCAAATAAGGCCTCAAAATTTATTATGGGTGGAAAAAGTATGTTGTAAACTCATAATAGGGACTTTGGTGAGGTGGCATGCTACATTATGTGGGAAACATCGAGAGCATGAAACCTGCATATATTTGAAGATAGACACATCTCACCGGATTGGAGTTCCAGACAAGCTACTGCATGTTTCTTTGAGCGACCTATTTCTAAAAGGAAGAAACTTCTCCGGCGACGTCCACTTATTCCCCTGATAAATATGCTCTCTGTTGGTTGTAGCTCACATTTTGATGGGGCTTCACAATCACAGGCCTCACTTTGTGGCATGGGTGTAGTTATTTTTGGGGGTCAGGCAGAAAAATTTCAGTTATGGATGAATTGTGGCATGGGGACAAACACAAAAGGAGAGCTCCTTACTCTCTGGATGGCCTCTTGTTTGTAAAAAGACACCATCTCATGCTGCAGGAAATTATGGGGGACTCTCGTATTATTATAAATTGGGAAAAGGGTGATACTTCACTACAAGTTATGCATCTAATTCCGTGGATGAGTCAAGTAAAAACCTTTCTTAAAGATCTTCCCCAGATCTCTCTCCTGTATGTTTATCACGAACATAACACCTTAGTAGATTCGTTATCTCACTTGGGCCTTTCTGCGGATCCAGACTACATCCACTTTGAACATTGGTCGGGGGACCACTTGATCCATGCTGGAAGGGAGAATACTCATTTTTCCTGATTCAGTGACATGTTTTGGTGGCTTTATATTATTTTGTTTTTGTCTCTTCAATAGCATACTCTGAGATAGAGTTTTGGCTGTGTTTTTTTTGTAGTCTTGTACATACTCTTTACATATCCGGTTTTTCCTTTTCCTTTTTGGATGGTTTTCAGATTGCTATTGTTGGTGGATAGGGTCCGTTTCAGGATATCTGACTTCTTTCTCTATATTTTTGCCCTAAATGTGGGGGTTGAGGATCACCACAAGTTTTATCTCTCACTTATGGCTGTTGTGATCTGTAGGAAGGTCGACTTTGCCGACATTGGTCTTTTGTATTCGAAACTTATCATTTATACTTGTTATAATACAAAGTATAGAATTTTACATGTGAAAAAAAAACACCCCACACGGAAAAGTTAGGATAAATGTTAAAATATTGTATTGGTTTTTGTGCAGATTAATAGAAACGAAGGCAAGCTGATTACAAGAATCCCTGCTAGGGACTACTAAAGATTTTAATTATTTGAGTTAGTATAACAATAATAATTATGAGTGACGACAAGCCGATTACAAGAGTCCCTGCTAGGGTCTAATAAAGCTTTTAATTATTTGAGTTAGTATAACAATAATAATTATAAGTTACACTCGAGTACATAAAATATGATATCAAAATAATTTTTTATAGTTGTATTTTTCTTATATATTAATGTATATGGGAAAGATGAACTAAAAAAATTATGATATGCTACTATAATAATAATAAGTCTTTTAATTATTTGAGTTAATATAATAATAATAATTATTATAAGTTATAGTAGAGTTTAGTTAATAAAGTATGATATCAAAATCATTTTTGATGTTATATCAAAGTAAGGAGAATGCTATGATAAAAGTTAAGTTTAGGGATTTATGTAAGTACAAACAATTTATGAACTATAGACGAAAAAGATTACCTGCCTTTCGATTCATCTAAATAAATAATTATTTGGATCCTTTTATTGGTGTTTATTTTCTCAAATCATTATATTTAATTATGACTTAGAGGCTAGTAGTGAGATATTAGTTAGAGGTTTCTATAAAATAATTCTACAATTTTGGATTTATGTTATTGGCAAGGGATTTTGAATTTATCGAGCCATAGCTTTCAAATCACTTAATCATTTGGATCTAGTTCAAGTGGTTGTGGGATGTAGTGTTATCCTTCCCACTAAGGTCCTATTCTCGTAATTAACATTTTAAAATCAAAATGAGTATATGTTGGCATGACGTTGAGCCTTGTTGTTAACTCGACTCTCTGCCCTGAAGTTTTTTTTTTCCATGGAAAAAATATCACAATCCAAATTTTAATAAAAATATGAACCATATTGTTCATCCAGGCTATAAGCCTTACACTGAGTAAACTTTGAGATTAAATTGTACAAAATTTTGTCATAGAGGTGAACCTCTTATAGAACTAAAATAAAGACTGTTGCACACAAGTGTGATCTTGTAGTACATAAAGATAGCTAAAAAGAAAACTCTAGGAGGAATAAGACCAGTGTATCTCTAACTAGTATCCCAAAACATAGTCGTTACCCACATTAGAGTGGATAACAGTGTCTATGTGAAAAAAGGTCTTGGATCATGTTCTTTGATTGAATCTATGTTGAACTCCATAGTTTAAGAGTATCCTCTTCAAGTAAAAGACCATGTTTTGAGAGCATATCAACCTTGCAATTCCTATCCCTATAAACATGTTGTATAGAAACATCTTCAGATACCTCGATCAACCCACATATGTCATCATATATTGGCCTTAGGTAAATATTTTTAGGGTCTCTTCTATGTTTAATCTAGTCCACCATAAGCAATGAGTCACCGAAGAATTGAATAGACTTCACACCAATGGAGATGGCTAACTGTAAAAGCTTAAGGACTGTCATCAGCTCGGCTCTATTATTCCTAGTTGTTCCAAAACCTACTGCAAATTTGAACCAATGGTGTTTAGAGATATACACTGCCACCAATACCCCCTTTACTGGAGTTCCCTTGTGTTACTCCATCAAAGAATCCCCCGGCAATGGACTGATCAATCTGTGGAGATGAAGAACTATTCTTATGTGAGGCCCCTTTGTCTTGTTTGAAGTGATCCAGAATACCAAGACCTTTGGCTACGTAAATGTGTGAGGGGAAACAAAAACATTTTGGAAAATCAATTTGTTGCGGGCTAGCTAAGCCCCCCAAATCACAAGGAGAGAAAGGGCCTTATAAACTTGGTAGACAATATTGTTTAACCAATCCTGAAAAGTAAATATGGTCTCCTCACCTTCCCAATGGAAATTAGTTTTGGATACCACAAAGACATAATTTCACATCTCAACTATATACCCTGGAGATTTGTTTTCTCTCCTTTCCTTTTAACTTGTAACTTGCTTTAATATCATAAAAATATACATTAGATAGAAAACAAATAAAACAATTATTTAAAAAATTCTTTATAAAAGTGATAACTTGCCATTTTGTTCAACTTCATATGTTATAAAACTTTATTGTATTATAATAAAAAAATATAATCTATAATGGCATTTAAGAAGCTAGTCGAGTGTGGGTGAGATTTACAATTATTAGTCTCCGCCAAGGTACGGATATAATTTTTCGTTTAAAAGTCAAAGCTTTTTGACTTTGCATTAGTTTGGAACTACCATTTCCATAATGTTTAAAAAAACAATATTAAACTCATTTTTTTATAATGAAAAATATATATTATATTTTTAGAAAATTAAAAATACTATTTTCTCATTGGTGAAGGACAATCTTGATAAGACATAAATCCTTGTAGGAGGGATTTAAATTTTTAGAAATAAAAATAAAAATAAAATGAATTTAAAATAAATAAATAAAAATCTTACATTTTGACACGTCACCCTTATCATTGAATGGTCACGGAAGGCTACATTGAATGCTTTTAGCTATTAGTAAACCAGAGAGGATGACATGGAAGCCAAAGAACAAGTGTCCTAGTACAATCACTATGCATGTTCACTTGGTGTGCTTGACGGAGTTCATAAAAACACTGACTGGCAAGTTTACAAGGTGTGGGTTTTATGTGGGTGTGGTTTACAACAAACAGACTCCAAAACCTCAACGTCTCACATGGTATATTGGTTGAGTAAATTAATCAAAGAAATTGATTGGCATGTTAACATGTCGTGGTTTTTTAACTTTTGAAACATATCAAGTTTGAAGAAGATCCCATGGTTCGGCAGAATAGACCAAGGAATTGGTCTGACCAAACCACATTCAAATCTCCTGGGACACCGACCACGACAACTAAAAAAATAGTTTAAACAAGGCGTAGTGAAAAACCCCTCGTATTACCGTCGGGTCTTGGAAGTTGTCATGAGGGAAGGTCCTAACTCTTCTTGTTTCTGCTACACTGTTAATAATGCCTCCTATTATTGGGATCCTTGTGGTCAATTTAAGGAGTTGAACTATCCATGCTTCAGCTACTATTTATCTATGCACAGCTACCAGTATTTTTGAACTATACCCATCAAATTAATTTGTACAATAAAATTGTGTCAAAATTCTAAAATAATATAAACATATATCGATTTAATTATAGATATAATTTTAGTGAATTGTTTGGAGATAGTAATTTTATCAACATCAATCCAATATCTAGATATTTTGAAAAAATGTCGCAGGATTTTCTCGTCACTCAAGCTCCTTGGAATTGATATTGGAAAAGAAATGATATCAGTAACTGGTCGCCTCATCCCAGAGCCTAGATTAAAGTCAAACGTGGATAAATTCTCCGGAAAGGAACCGATAATAAGGAAACTGAACAAAGGGCAATGGAAGATGAAAACCGTTTCTAGTCTTGAACAACCTCTCAAGCCTCACAAGTGGGATGTTATTGTGTTCATCCCTCATAATCAACCTATGGAAGTGAAGACGGTGATAAACAAGTTACTGGACACTTACACCATCATGTTCATCAAATATTTTGTGTTGTATTGCAAAATAGAGATGATAAATACCTAATAAACATAAAAAACCTTTCAAACCTTTTTTAAAGAAAGAAGCAAATATATATAAATTTAAAATTATTAAAAAGACAAGAAAATATATATTCTCATTTTTCCTATAAAATATAGAATATAATATTTTTTCGAAAAATATTTAAATAAATTTTAAATTCAATTTTTATAAAAATATAAAAATTATGATTTTAGTTACATATTATAAAGTTTATTCTAATAAATATAATTAAGACTAGTCAACTTATATATTAATGCATTAAAACTTGAATAGTTTATAATTAATTAAAAATATTTTATATAAATATAATATAATTTGAAGTATTAATTTATAAACATGAATATGGATTTTATGTTAAAACAAATTGTATTTATTATATATTATTATAATAAAATTTATTTAATATTAATATAATTAAATATAATTAACATATATACCTTAACCTTTAACCTTTATATTGTTCACGAAACGCATTAATAAAATTTATTTAATATTAATATAAGTAAATTTAATTAACATATATACCTTAACCTTTATATTGTTAACCTTTAACCTTCATAACATGGGACTTTAAGTCACCTACCCAAACTGCAAAATGGATCACCTCCTCTTTCCAATGGAAAGGTACCTTGTTAATACCGTTCAAAACAAAAGAGGACAAGCTAACAACCCCCTATTCACCTAACTACGAATAGATCTTAGAATGCTTCACCCACCTGGGCACGGAACTAAAGTATTAAGGTAACCCCCCGTTCAACTAGGTACCCACATACGTAGGCATGTCCCGAAACCTCCCGATTAAGTTTTTAAAAAGTGAAAGGTGCTTTTAAAGTAGTATTTATCTCAAGGTCTCTCTCTAAACAGAGGTGTAGGCATCCATTACCTTCAATGTTTAAATTGTTATCTATTTTTATTTGGCATCTACAACCTGCAAATTATTCTTCTGAAACTGTTTGTCTCATTTAGGGCGTTTAATTGTTATAATTTATCATCTATTTAAAACCTCATTTCACTCAATCAAGATAGAACCCCAAAAGGCACCGAGTGCTCAGGTTAGCATTGAACGAATGATAACTTCAATTGACCCTGTAAGACCTTGGGAAATAGCGGTAGAGAGACCTAAACATAGCAACGAAGCCTCGGCCTTAGGTTGTGACACCCTACTATGGGCTTTGGCCACTACCCTCGTAATGTTGATGATCTCGTTTCAGAGCTGCATCCAATTTGGCTCTCACTTGAGAGACTTTAGGATGCAATGAAACTGCCCTCTTTATTAACTACTGTCGTTCTTCAAAGAAGGGCGTTGTAAATCATAAAGTTTTCTACTTCACAATGCTCTGCACCTCGACCCGAATGGATAATATGCTTCGAACCCACCACAAAAGGGGTTTGATTTATAAACAAATGAGCATAGTGCATCAACGAACTCAACCAGTGTCAAATAAATGCGATACGTAGTTGCAATACGTGATATAAATGAGCGGGTTACTTATACTACTACCATTTACAGGGATAAAAATATGATGATTATCACATTTGACATCCCCATACAGTACCATACAATCCACTAACAGTTATAATGGTTAAATGGGAACCTGATCCGAGTTGTAGACTAGGGGCATCACTAACCTGAAAACGACTGAACCGAGATGGAAGACCTCTTCCTTTGCTGTAGCGACCTCCTCAAGCAGCAGACTCCTTCGTTTTGTTTGTGATTCCCACAATTCTTGCAACAGAAGCACAAAAATGGGAGAAGAGGAAGATGATCTGAGATGTTATAGTCGTAAATCTGGGCTGGTGGGTAGATTGGGCTTCAGTAATGGGAAAAGACCCCTCTGTTGGAGCCCATATCGCAATCTGAAGCTCCCAGATCCCCCGTATTCGGTGCAGTCCCCCTGGCGCCGTCCATTATATGTCCACGTCTCTCTTGCACTGCGTAGAGGAGAACCCATTCAACAGACAGTCGAGACGTCGATGCCACAGATGCAACACGCTTGGGGCGGATGGGTGCATGGTCGATGGATCCTGTATGCATGCCAGATGAAGTTGGATGGCATGGATGCATGCATACAGTGGTATGTGTGACTAACAGGCTAGTTATATATATGTCCCCGCAACGGTCATTAACACTTTGTTGCGGGGTGCATATTGGTTGCCCAACATTTATGGCACCGAATCTATCTATGGCGTGTGACTAGGGAGAACATGCCCAACCTCCAACAAAATATGCCAAGTACAAACTTCATTCAAAACATTATCTTGCACCAATAATAAATATCCTTCCATGTGTCGATCGTATAACATCCACGTATTAAGCATTGTGTAAACACAACCCTAAAAAATTCATTAGAATAGAGCTTCCTACTGGCCGGAGTAAAACTCCACAGTGATTCAAAGTGAACAATATATTCTACTCCCTGCTTCCACCACCTGAAAATTAATCCGATGACTATTTGTCCAACTAGTTCAACGGCTATGGTCAATTGTTTGTCTATTGTTAATAAATGCGTTGGTGGGCCTTATCTATACCCTGTTATCTTTACTTTATTTTCTACACTCACAGACACGACTTCGTTGGACTGTGTAGGGTTGGAATTTCATTTCAACTCTGCACTTCTAACTATTTTTTTTTTAGGTTTTGAACTTTTATTTTGCCCGTTACCTGACGTTTTAGTGAAAAAATAACCCTTCAACAATGAAGTTTTATATAAAAAAATATCCTTTAATAAAAATGTTTTTATTTAATAATTTAATTTTTAATTAAATGATATACTTTAATTTCCAATTAAAATGTAATAATAGACTCATTTACCCATGTTTTCATTCATCACGTGCTTTGAAAATCAAGGGTGGAAAAAAACAACCTACTTAGAGTGACAAAGACATCTTTTTTTTATAACAAAAACGGTTATTTTTTATTTGATAATAACACGGTTGGGCCAAAGCCTAATCAACCCCTCTTATAGTTTCCTTTTCCCAAATGTCTGAAAATCCCTTCATCTTAATCTTACAAAGCTGGAAAGTAACTGTCGTCCTATGGGATTGGAAACCAAATAGAATCTTCATCATTCTTGATCAGTTCTCCTTGAGCTAAGAGGCAGCCCATATTGGCCCTTACATCCACTTCCTTGTTTAGACTCCGAAGGATGTGGAAGAAGGAGGTGGAGATGAAGTTTTGTAGCATTTTACGGAACCTCTGCAAGGTCTTGTTGAGCGTCAAATTATTGAAGTGATCTTTCGTGTTTAAGATTTTTATTAAGATTTTCGAGTCCCCAAAGATTTGAATGTCTTGGTCACTGTTCCCTTGAGCAAGCTTGCAAGCTTTGAGCAGTCCTAATATTTCGGCCTGATTGTTAGTGCTCTGCCCTAGACCCTAACTGAAGTTGTGTTTACTGTGGCCGTCTGGGGATTAGATTACTCCTCTAGCTCCTGCTGTCCTTGGATTTCCTTTAGCTGCTCCGTCGAAGAAAATCGTAACTTTGCCTTATTTCTTACACCACATTTGGAATGATGATTCAATGCTCCGAAGTCGCCACTCAGGATTGCTGAAAGGACGATAGGAATTCGTATTCCTAGCTCACAGCAAGGGGTTTCCGAGCCAACTAATCTCTGTAGGAAGGAGCAAATTGTCTTGCTTGTAGGGGCGATTTTCCAATGTCTCTAATAGCAATGCTTTGGCTTTAGCAACCATGACTAAGGGGGAACATGGGCTGTTTTGGAAGATGCCATCATTCCTGGCCAACCAAACTTCCCAACAAATGTATTTTGGGATTGCATACCATGTTTTTGACCATAAGGATTTGCTCTTAATCGCTTGAGGATAACACTCTTTCCAGGAGGAGAATAAAATGACAACCGTGATCTACGATGGGATTTGAGCATTGAGACCATGCAAAGCCTACTTCCATACTTATTGTGTGAATGGGCATTCAATGAACACATGGTCAATAGTTTCTTGAGCCGCACAATAGAGAGGGCATATGTGTGGCCCAATAATTCCACGTTTTGCTAAATTATCGCCAGTCAAAATTCTTCTGTGCATGAGGACCCAATTGAAAAAATTGATCTTTGGGATGCCGAAGGAGTCCCATACGTGATTCAATAGAGAGGTTGGATGAGTCTGAGTGTGATGATATTGGAGAGAAGCAAATCCCTGAGTTGTTGTGTACACTCCAGCCGATCCCCAACCCCATTTGTCCTGAGATCGCATATGCACCAACGCTAAACCTGAAAGTGTAGCGAGCAGAGTGCTCTGTTGAGCTTGCAACCAATCTGGAGGACGAGGGAGATTCCAGGCTTGCCAATTTCCACCAAGGTCCCATGTAGAAATATCTACGAACTTGTGAATACCATGCTGAGAGAGCCAGACACGCAAATCAGAAAATTCTTATGAGTACCTAAGAGGTTGTTGACCCATAATTTTTTCTTCTCACAACCAATTTTTTTTCCCGTTTCCAGGAATTCGATAGAGATGGTCTTTGAAGAACTCCCACCCTTGACTACACAGCTTCCAGAGCATGGTGCCTTTGCTGGAAGTTCCTTCATCCATGCTGTTCAAATAAATCCCATGCAAGTATTTTTTAATGAGCACTTGGCATACTGGATGGCTTTGGTTTGAGAAGATCTTCCACAAAATCTTTCCTCCCAAGGCCAAATTAGCCAACCTAGTATCTCTTACCTGGAGTCCACCTTCTGAGAATGGCCTTTTCACAATATCTCGGCTAACCAAGTGATTTTTTTTTTATTCCCCTTACCTCCTTGCCATAGAAAGTTTCGATTCAACTTAGAGACCTGCTCGATGATCATCTTTGGAGCCAAAAGAAACAAAGCCTGAAAAATAGGAAGAGAGGAGATAACAGATTTAATAAGGGTAAGCTTCCCGGTGATGGTGAGCCACTGTCCACGCCAGGCTGCCATTTTTGCCTTAATTTTGCTGATGACTTCGAGCCAGTGTGAAGCCTTGGTGATTCCCAGAGTTAAAGGCAGGCCTAAATACTTGATTTTTTCCCAAGCTGCGAAGCCCGTGAAACCTAATGAGTGGGCAATTCGAAGGATGGTAGGTTGGTCTACCTTCCAGCCATACACAACACTTTTTCTCTTATTGACTAGAGCTCTAGAGACTCTACAAAAGCTTTGAATAACTTTGTTGAAAGCCCTTGCAATTTTTATGCAGGTGCTCCCCAAAAGGAGAGAATCATCGACAAACAAGGCATGATTTATTGGTTCTAGATCTTTCATCACCCGAATGCCTAGAGTTGTCCCTGCTACCTTCTTTATTGTAAACTTTCGTCGTAGAGAGTCTGCCATCAGAATGTATAGGAAAGGGGACAAGGGGCAGCCTTGTTTTATGCCCCTCGTGCCTTGGAAGTAATTGGTCGGCCTGCCATTTACTAGAGGGGAAATCCAAGGCTTTCCTATACATGCTCTGATCAACCTTACAAAGTCAGAGCTAATGCCAAAGGAAAGAAGAACTTGAAAAAGAAAAGAGTGTCTTACCCGGTCAAAGGCATTAGCCATATCAAGCTTTATAAGCATCCCTTGCTCTTGGCATTGATGACTAGAGTGGATAGTTTCCTGCACAAGAATCACATTATCCATGATATGCCTTCCTTTAACAAACCTTCCTTGGATGGGAGAGATGAGTTTTTCAAGCAGAGGCTTGATTCTATTAGCAAGGAGTTTCAAGAGAATTTTATAAGAATCATTGCATAAAGAAATTGGCCTGAAGCGATCAAAAGATCTAGGGTTTGATTCCTTGGGAGTTAAAGCTAGGAAAGTGGAATTTGTGTTGCCTCCAACCTTGGCATTTTGGAGGAAGCATTTGATCATTCAGAGCAAGTCAACCTTGACTATGTTCTAGCATATTCTGTAAAAGTGAATGGAAAATCCATCGGGCCCTGGGTCTTTGTCCGGCTCCAACGTACATATGACATTGTTGATTTCAGCTTCAAAAGACTTGAATTATACTCCTCCTCTACCAGTCTTGGAATGTGAGTGAGAAAGTCTGAAAATTCCTCCTCAGAATCCATACCTTCTTCTTTGAAGAGCTGCTGAAAATGAGAAGTTGCAGCCTCTTTAATTTGAGCTAATTCTTTGTGAACAGTCCCATCAGTGGAAGTGATTTCAGCTATGTCATTTCGAGAGAGGCGAGCTCTAAATTGATTATGGAAGAAGGTAGTATTTATGTCGCCAGACTTAAGCCAGAGGCTTCTGGATTTAAGTTTCCAGAACTCTTCCTCTTGCCTGTAAGAGTGAAATGTGGTGAGTTGGGCAGCTTGTTCCTTCTAAATTTTTGAGAAAGTGATGTCTTTAAAATCCAACTCAAATTGCATATCTAACAACTATTTGGTGGTCTGCTTTCTATGGCTAGAGGGAGAGGCTGAGGGCTTTTTTATCCACCTTTTCAAAGCAATTTTGGTTACCTTTAAATTATGTTCCCACGCATAGTTGGGTGACCCTGTGACAGGAATGGACCAGGCATTCAAAACAGTATCCAAAAACCCTTCTCTTTCTGTCTAGAGGGGGCTAAAACGGAAGGGGATGGGCCCCAATCTTTCGTCTTCTTCGACGAGTAGTAAAATAGGTTTATGATTTGAAGTCAATTTTTGTAGAATTTTAGTAGAGATAATCCTTTTTTTTCTGTCAAAAAGGTACTCTGCTGTAAAAATCTATCCAAACGAGCTGAAATATGATGCCCCCAACTCTATTATTTGACCAGGTGTAGAGCCCTTTTTTGGCTTGAAATCCATTAAGTCCCACTGTTGAATTAGGTCTTCAACAAAAGGAAGAAAATGGTCTCTACTGATGTTGCCTCCTCGTTTTTCCTTAGGTTGAAGTCTCCCGCCAGAATTATATTCTTGGGAGAGCGTATCTCTAGAAAATCTGACAGTGTTTGCCAACAATCTTTCTTTTCTGCATAAAGGATAGGAACATAAAGGTTAACAAGAGCAAAGTTCATCTTACTTATAGAGTGACGAAGTTCAGTGTAGATCCAGTGCTGCATCTCGAAGGAACTTTCGAGGTGGAATTTATCATCCTCCCACAGAGTAGCGAGCCCTCTGGAGGTGCCCCTTGCACTTACTACTTTTCTGGTATTTCTTTTCCATTTCGATTTGTTGATCTCAAGAAGGGATTCCCCTTCTATTTTAGTCTCCTGGAGCATGAGGATCTCAGGAGATTCTGATTTCAGCAGATTTTTTATAGCTTCAGCTTTTAAGGGATTCCCCAAGCCTCTGCAATTCCAAGAAACTAGTCGCATTATTTACTAGTAGTTAAGGGGGCAACTCCTCCCTTGGGAGGCCTGTTTCTAGTATTTCTGCCAGTGGACATCTCGATCGTGGGATGGATATCTTTCATTTTTTGCCTCTCTGCTTCTTCTACCCTTGTCTCCCTGTGAGATTTTCTCCTAGCTCTTTTCAATGGCCTCTCAAATGTCTCATCTTTAGAGGATCCTGAAATCTCCGTGGACTTCTTCCTTTTCATTTCAGCGTAGGAGGGGGGGCTAGAGGCTCCTGTTGGGGATCCAAATTGTAGAGGGGCAGTTTCTTCCAGGATTTTATCTTCGGCAAAATTAGTGGGCTGTTGTTCAACCTCTTCAGCAATTGAAACTGGAGGTTCTTTTGGAGTACTGAGAGTTTCAAAAGGGTTATTAGTTGTCTCTACTCTTGGAGGAGCTGAGCTCCATTCACCTTGAAACTATTAAGAGGAAGGGACTTCACTCCCCGTGGGCACTCCTTTCCCTTTTGTTTTGCTATTCTGTTTCACTGTAATTGGTTTCTGAACCTGAGTCCATTGATCTCCCTTCGTTTTCTCAGCCTCCTCCTATCCTTTCTTTTTGCAGTGTTTGGCGAAGTGACCATAACCATGGCAATATCGGCATTTAACTGGGAGTTTCTTTTAGTCTAACTCTTGGATGTATGAATAGTCAACCACTATGAGCTTTATAGCTTCAGGGAGTCCTACCTCCAAATCCACCTCTAGACATATTTTTGCGCAGGTGTACTGGTCCTTCCTCTCTACATGATCTATATATTTTCCAAGCTTATTGCCTATGGCTTCTAATGATTTGGGATTCCAATAGTGCAAAGGTAAGTGAGGTAGGCAGACCCAAACTGGGACTGTCGATGGCACATCTTGCATTGGATCAAAGTCTGGAGTCCATTTATTTAAATGCAGCACCCGAGGGCCCATAAAATACAGGCCATTCCTAAAGATGAGATTCTTGTCCTCTACATTGTCAAAGACAAAGACAAAGAAGCCCTTACCGACTAAGTAGCTTCTAATGCCATCTTTGACCAAAGAGATCCAGTTCCTTTGCAACCAGGTATCAACAGCTTTGGGCGGCGGCCAGAGACCGATGAACTGACTTATGAGCCCTCATTCAACAAGGTTCAAAGCATATCTACAAGGTTCTTCAGTCGGCAGGGCGACTGTGGGTATGTTATCCAATCTTTTAACGAATTTTTGTTGTTGTTTACCACATGCAGCAACCAGATTTTTAAATGCAGCTAGCTCGGGAGGAAGGGGAGGGGAGGCCTCGGGGCCCCCTCCAAGGGCCGTGCTGCGAAGGATCATCTTGCAGGATCAAGAACCCACCACGCAGGAGGCAGCTCGCAGCCGACCAAAAAATATGTTTTTAGTGACAAAGACATCTCAAAAGTAACAAGTGTCAGCATTATGCATCTGAAGTACATCAAGTGATAAACTTAAGAAACAAACAAAGTGTGGGACCTAGAATCATTTCCAAAGGTTAATGTCACACCACATATAATGTAACGTATAAAATTTTGCAAGGTTAACATGTTGCATCAATGGTGTAATTGAAATTGTGAAATTTTAATTTTCAATTAAAAATATGTTTTTATTAAGGAATTTAAGTTCCAATTAAAAGATAACGATCGACCCATTTACCCATATTTTTAGTTGATCATGTGCTGTTAAAATCAAGGGCGGAAGGGTGGAACAAAAAAACCTACTAACAATGACAAGACAACTCAAAAGTAACATGTGTCAGCATTATGCATCTGAAGTACATTAAGTGATAAAATTAGGAAACAAACAAAAATGTGAAACCTATAATCCTTTCTAGAGGTTAATGTTAGGCCACATGTAATGCAACATACCAAAATTTTCAAGGTTAACATGTTGCATCAATGGTGTGATTGAAGTTGTGACATTTTATTCCAAAGGAATTGAGTTAAAAGGCAAGATAAATATAATATGTCCTTTCTAGAGGCAATTCATTAGAAAACAAATTGAAATTGAGATTGTAATATGATATTCTCCCCTTCCTTTGTCAAAAGAAGTTTAATAAGGTTATTTTTCCAAGGTATGGACTATTTTGGATTCCTCCACTATTATTGCATGTGAACTTGCACATACCAAGGTACACCAAATCTTTCACGGAAGTGGAGTTGTCCATGTATTATCCATGATGCAAATCTTACGGTAAAAACTATTTTTTGGGAACAAGTTTTGCTAATATAGAGCCAGTGATGTGATACATTTTTTCCATTCAAATTGACAACCATGGGATTCAATTTAATTCTCAATGTGTTTTTGTGGGGGAGGGTCAAAATTTGTATCAACCAGTTCATGGTTCCTGCTTTCTTCTTTCGGCCATTCACTTTCCCTTGGCTATAAATGGATAAGAAGAAACCACTTTCAACTTCAAACTTGTTTAGAAACATTTTTACCCATGAGCAAATGTAATTGTTTCAACCAATTACTGAGACTACAAGAATACTAAAATGTTATTAAGTTTTAACATATATCAAATAATTCATTTTAAAGAAATGTGGATAGATACGTGAAAAGCTTTTAGCAACAAGACCTATAAATTGTAACTTGGAAGTATTGAAAGTGTACAAAGTGGGATTGGAAGCCTTCCACAACAAAACCTTGTTTCCATGCCTTTGTCCAGTCAAAAGTCTTAACCAAACTCAATATCAAAATAACAAAAACAATTTCATGTTTAAGAAAAAACCCATAATAGTTTCATTAAAATTTGTTTTAGATTATTATCAAATTTATAAAAAAAATGAAAATAACATCATACCAAAATTAGTAGCTCCAAGTCTATGGCAGTCGGAGGAGAGCACTTTCAAACTGTCTAGAAAAATGGGTATCTAAATTCAATAGGTTCTTCTAGCTTCTGAGGCCCATAACCAAAAAGCAAGCGTGTCTGAAATTCCATAGGTGATGCTTGGTAGATTCGATACTATGATAAATTCTCAGCTCGTAGATTCCTACGAGGATGGATTTGAGGAGAAGTGATCGAGGTAATCGCAATCATCATAAATTGCTGATGCTTGGTAAATTCAGTAGCTATTATATCGTTGACGCTTGGTGGGTGAATGGGTTAATTCCTTCATTAACATAGTTTAAAATTGACTTCTTCTTCTAAATTGGTACCCACCTCTCTCTTGGAGTTGCACTTTCGAATTTGAAAACTAACTTATCCTCTAAAGGAAGGGCACAAAGGCTAGGGAGATGAACTAAAAGGAAGGGAACAACCCCATATTGGGACAATGCTAGGAAAATATAAGAAAGAAAGAACAAATGGAATGAAAGAAAATCCATCCCCATTGAAGGAAAACTCACCCACCTACTCTTCAATCAAATGGGAAAGTTTCACTCAAGTGAGAAAGTTTAAATCTCCATTATTACATATATAATAACATGCCACCTACTGTAGGCCACTTATCTAGGCATATAAATATCTTAACAAGGTTATTGATAAAAAATAATGACGGTTTTGAAAAATAATTAACCATCAAAAAAACGTCCTAGCAAATTATTTGCCCATTCTTTGATACAGTTTGTTAATATTTTTAACCGTATTTTGATGGGTAAAATGCCCCATAACGAGAATATGCCCGTCAAATTCCATCATTGGGACTTAGATGGATGGCAAAAATAGGCTCCACATCCGGCATGGCCCCACAATTACATATATTACACCCAACACGTCTTTGCTCCACAGATCATTCAAATTTACTTATCATTGCAAATATTTTCCGCGAAAAAAGAGGTGAGATTCTCTGGGTACCACCTCTTCCAATACATACTATACGTACATCATCATGATTTTAGGGCCTTAGTTTTAGCTTTCTGGACAACTTACATGCCAAATAAAGATTAGATATACACACAACCAAGTTCTAAGACAAAGTGAGGAAATGGCGACATTCATATGGCCTCATTTCCGACGAGGGGCTTGAATACTTGGACAATAATTCTTAAAATATTGTTGCGGGGTTTTATGGATATAATGGCTCAAGTTATTGTTCATGGTAAATCCAAATATTTTTGGATATTAACTATTTAACTTAAGATCATATATTTAAGATAGGAGTAGTCTATTTATTCTATGTTTTCAACTTTACGTTGGGTTTTGATCGAAATCTGATAATTTTTTATGGAAAAATCCAAATTTCTATGTGTTTAAATTGTATTTTTGAATCCATAAATAGATTTAGCACCCTCAAATACCCCCATGGCACTCAAATTATGCAATTTCCATAGCTAATATATATGATTTTAATATTTTTTAAAGATTTCCAATCGAAATACAAACAAAATTAGACAGAAAATATGCTCAAAAAAAGATTGAAAACTTAGAATATTTAAACTACAGCTTTAAGATATATTATATAAATTATTTTTTATTATATCTGGTATTAAGCCTATACAATATATTATTATTACACTTTAATTATTATTATAACATTATAATTAATATTAGTTGACTTACATAAAATCTTACAATTAATCTTATTTAATCCTTATAATAATTAGCTATATTATATATTTGTATTAATTATAATTATACTAGTTATTTTATTTTTTTTAATTGCTATAATTATTGAATATAACCTCTTTATATATATATATATATATATATATATATATATATATATATATATATATAACTTTCGCAATTATAATATGTATTGTTGTTATTTAAAAAAAAAGTTTTTTTCTCACTCTTCTTTCGTCTAAAAAATATTATAGTAATTATGGCATTATAAGATTGTTATCAACATTAATGATAACAACTATGTTGTTAACATAGATGTTTTTTAAAAACAGCATTGAAGTTGTTTACTAAATTTAACACTAAAGCTGTTGGTGCCAACTCTAACACTAAAGTGTTGATGAATGGAAATGGGTTTCAAAGGGATGAAGGACTACCAAAATGGTCGAGAAAGCCTGGGTCTTGGCAGTGCTACCATAGACTAGGCTTCCCAACATTGCCTCATTCTAGCTATCCTCCACATCACCACCCCCATCACTAGTGCTAACTCTAACACTAAAGTTAATGAATGAAATTGGGTTTCGCATTTACTTCTCACAACACTTATCACAAATGACTTATTTTTTTCAGCATGGTGAGATCGATTGGACTTCACTATTTATTATTTCTATGGACATATATCTCATATGACTCTGCATTATAAAAAAACACGATTTTCAATTCTCATACAATTTAAGGGACTCGAATATAGCACACCTAACGTAGGGACTAGCTACTTTGCAGCTATTTCACTTGTTTAAAAAGTTCTTTATAAAAGTGATAACTTGCCATTTTGCTCAACTTCATATATTATAAAACTTTATTGTATCATTACAAAAATATAATTTATAATGGCATTTAAGAAGCTAGTTGAGTATGGGTGAGATTTATTCACATTTTTAACAATGTATTGAATTTAAAATAATATATTTAATATAATTTTAAAATAGCTAAAACATATATTAAAATTAAATTATATAAATTTGATTTTCACAAATTATACAGGTTTGTGTAGAACTTTTCTAATTTAAAAATATATAGGATTTATGTAAAACTTTACTTAAATTTTTATTTAAAAATTATATGGATATTAAACATAAATGAAATTAATTTTAAAACTAGAAATTTTCATATAGGTATGTCTGTCTATTTTTATTTCATGTTATCTTAATTAAATGCAACCAAATTAATATTGATAAGCTTTAACAAAATATAACATTGTGTTATATAATTAATCTATATTATACAATATAAATGAGAAAAATTGATATAGATGCATCTTTCTATTTTTACTCCATGTTATCTTAATTGAATGCAATAAAACTAATATTGATATGCATTAACAAAATACGACATTATGTTTTATAATTGAATCTATATCATATTGTTCATTGGATGTAGCTTGGGTGGTTGGGAGGATTGATTGTTGTCCTCCCCACCCAAGTTCAATCCTTGTAAGTGACATGTTGAGATCTTAAATGGGCATATTTGATGCTCTTGTTGAGTCACCTTTGTAGCGACAATATCTGGCCGCCCCACATTCCTCGTGGAATACCGGTGGGTTTTTTCATAGATGCAACAAGCACCGATCTCCAATGTCGTGAACCACACGGAAAAAAAAGAAAGTGAATCTATATCATACAACTTCACGTTAAAGTGGTAACATTCAATAACATTAATATTTTTTTTAAACAAGGACGAGTAGAAAATTTGTAAAAAACAACCCAAGTGATACAAAAAAATACCAAGTCCATATTGTCTCTAAATCTATCCAATCCATATAGATCAAGAGTAAAACTACCACAAGCATCCTAACTATTACATCCGCCATTACCACAGTCTGGAAGCTATAAATGCAAATAAACTACCATAATTACAGAACACAAAATTAAACCGTAAATTATAGAAAGGAGAGCCAAGACACAATCGAGTCATTCCTGAGTTTTCATAAGCTCGTTCTCTAATTCTGGGGTGCCGAAAATGTCCACAAAAACCTTGTCCTACTACTGCATAATCTTCCTCCAATTCTTTGGGATTTGCAAACATGGTCTCTCGAGACTAATCCCCTTTCAACATCTCCTCGTGTCTGTCTGCAACAAGTGTAAGTTTCCTTAATTAAACACCTTGGACCTGCACCTGTCCCTCCAAATCATCAAAGTGATAATCCATATTTGACACATGGATTGTCAACTGAGATATGGTTTCTACCACATCTTCCAGTTGTGTAGAGATTCGCCTCAAGATGGCCTCGAGATCTGCAATATCTGCGTTCACCTCGCCCATACTTGCTCCCCAACCCAACTCCTCCAATACCATGTTTTCCAATGTATTCATGGTCATGGTATCAACCAATTATGCACACAATATCCAAACTGCTCCTTCACGCCGCTCCATTAAAGTGAAAAGGGTACCCTTGGACCTGACACAAAAGGGCCACCACTTTGACTATGCAACATATGCACTTCCCCAACACACCTTTACCACATATAGGACTGACTCTTCACACCAAGAATGAACTTCAAACCAAACACTATTACCAAAATCTGAAGCTTCAAAGGACTCCATATATCATAACACTGAAGCTAGTCTAGATACACCAGAGAACCATCAAGATAGCCTTCATATGAGATGAATTAAATGACCATCCTATCTCATACTTTGCACAATTTAAATATGAAAGCTCATATGCATGCAACTAATGAGGAGAGGGTGGCTTATGCCCATTAGAGACATTAGGGGAGCCATCAAGAACGCTAGTGACCCCCTTTGTTTTCCATCACTCCTTTATCCAAATAGGCAGCCAAATTGGCAAATCAATCCACCTCAACATTATTTTCCTTCTTTATGTGTATCATACCATAAGATGAGATTTGCTTCATCAAATTCCTAATTCGAGATTGCATCCTTCCTCATATTGGGTTCAGAGATATAACTTGTTTTCGGGCTTACAAAATGATGAGCATGGGATCTCTAAAGATGAGCACATTTGACATGCCCATGGAGACCAAAATTTCCAAGCCCATAAACAGAGCGTAGCTCTCATCTTGATTGTTGGTAGCCACGCACAGACTCCAGGCTTATGTTTCAACTATTTTCCCATCGAGATCAAGGAGGATCCCCCACTCCTGCCTCCCCACCATTCAATAACATTAACATTAAAAGTGTTTAATATTTATGTTACCTTATATGTTGGATATATAACCGTAGTATTAATATTGATATTAGAAATTGAATAATAAAATCATTTAATCTTTTAATGGTAATATGCTTTATGTAGATTTTATATGATAAATTATATTTGTATGAAAAGTATATCAATAAGAGACTTTTCTTTATTTTCAGTCTTTCGCATTTTGTGTAATTTTTTTTTTCTACATTTTCCATAGTTTATATTTTATATTACATCCTTAAAGCTAATTTTGATGTTACCCAATAACATGCATGAAAATACAAGGACTTTTAGTTCTCGGCAATGCTAGGACTCCTACTTTTTAATTGGCAATACATTATCATGATTAGTGAGGTCTCCTACTTCTTAATTGGCAGTCAACTATCATGATTGGTGAGGTCTCCTACTTCTTAATTAGCAGTCAACTATCATAATATTTATTATTTTATTTAAAAAATCAACTATCATAATATTTTTTATTTTATTTAAAAAATCAACTGTCATAATTTTTCTTTTGTATGATTTTTATTATTTTATTTTAAAAAATTAGAGGAGTTGAATTTTTTTAAGATGATACTTATATCAACCATAGTTTTATATTGTTTCCTTCAAATTAATTTTAATTTTACCCAATAACAAGCATGGAAATGCAAGGACTTTTAGTGCTCGATGATGTGAGGACTCCTGCTTCTTAATTGGCAATCAATTATCATAATTAGCAAGGACACTACTTTTTAATTGGCAATCAACTATCATAATTTTCCTCCTATATGATATTTATTATATTATTTTAAAAAATGATTACAGAGGAGTTCAACTTTTTTAAGACAATACTTGTATCAAAGTTGTGGAAGTTTATTGTTGGTTTTAAGTTATAAGTTATAGGTTGATTCAATAACTTCTTCTTTAACATTGCTGGTGATGTTCATGTTATTCCTTGGGATCCTTCTTTGGTTTGTGATTATTATTCATGAGAATTGGATAAATACTTGTAATTCTTACTATAATGGCATATATTTATGTTCCTTTGTTCCATACTAATACTCTCGCTCCAAATTGCATGCATGTGTTTCATCATAATTCCATATGCATAAATTAAACTTTCAAATGCAAGTTTAGAGAATGATGTGTTACCAAGATGTGGTTCCATGTTAATACTCTTACTCTTTACATAATATATAAAATTTATAAACCATTACTTATCATTGATTACATCGTATGACGTTTCCCTCTTCCAATCATATATCTTCTCATAGAATTTCAGTTTACTTATGATCGTTAGATTTGTTTGACGACTATACATTTGATCTAGGGCATCTAAAATTTACAATTTGTCAAAACTAGAATTGATAAAAGGCAAGGCATCCAAAAGCTACGGTGTACATATGGATGGTCAATAATTTAAACACTATAGTATCAATGCAATAAGAGAGAGACAAGATTTGATATTTGTTATCTACATGTTCCTGCTTTTTTACTTCATCACCTATTGTTTCCTCCAAAGGTGAGTATGTTATAGGTTTTAATTTATGTTAAAGGTTCTAATTTATGGAGATATACAAACTTTGAGCTCTGTTAGTTTTTCTCTCTCTCTTTACTTTAGCCCTTGGCATTTCCTTGAAAGCCGAGCATGATCCAAATTTTGAAACTACCTCTGCATTTCTAGCAAATTAGGGATTCGGTAGAGGGAATCAAATCGAGATATGACAAGAAATAAAATTGATAAGCCAGAGTATTAGAAGCAAAACATGAACCTTATAATGGAAGCAATGAAGCATAAAAAAATAAACTATATAGAGAATCAAACGAAAGTTGTAGGAAGCAAATCCTACAGACATGGTGACAATTTTATAAAACGCACTTCGTGTTTGCCACATCCTTTACTTAAATACCTAGTGTTTTACCACTGGTGAGGCCATGAGACTCGAACTTGAATATTGAGTAACATTTCACAGGTCAAAATGATGCAGACATTATCAAAGCCACATCTTAATCATTTAACACAAAAAGTAGACTTGATTGTCAGTAAGTAATTATAATTCAATAATCGCAATTCCTCCATGGTTCCGCCTTATTTCAAGTCGAGGACGACTATAAAAGGAAATTGTTCCAATTGTTCTATCATTTTGCACCTCTTTACTCTTTCAAATTCTGTAAAGAGTTCAAGCAATGGAAAAGGATTTAATGACAAAGGTGTCGCAAGTCTTTTTTGGCCATTCATTTCGACTCGATGATCCTTGAGCCTTGTCACCACCGTTGCTTAGAGGATTACGTGTCTTTGGCATGGGTTACCCTTTTTTCATGCTTTACAAGATTGATTATGAAACAACCATTTTATTCACTAGCATAGGTTGCCACCTCCAATTATGGCTTCATCAATGATTTTTTAGAATTACGTGTTTATTTACATGAGATTGGACTCGAAACCATTGCCACAATATATCCATT
This sequence comes from Larix kaempferi, assembly GCA_027924585.1. Classification (NCBI taxonomy): domain Eukaryota; kingdom Viridiplantae; phylum Streptophyta; class Pinopsida; order Pinales; family Pinaceae; genus Larix; species Larix kaempferi. Next base: position 10,196,833 of record BSBM01001036.1, read on the forward strand.
AGGAGTTCAAGATGCCACTTACGCGAAACCTAGATAGAGAGGATAATAATCCATCCCACAACCACTCAAACTAGACCCAAGTGACTTTTTTAAATATAAATTTAAAATTACATTAATCTTCCATTCAATTAATAAATTTTGAATTTTATTAAATTATTTAAAATTACATTAATCTTCCATTCAATTAATAAATTTTGAATTTTATTAAATTTAAAATTACATTAATCTTCCATTCAATTAATAAATTTTAAATTTTATTTTTTCCTTCATACCATTCCTCTCCATTCCACTCCTCAACAGAAAAAGACCTTTCAACTTAAAAAAAAACACATTTCAACTCCCCAAAATAAGAAAAATATATTTATTAGAAAACCACATTTCTAAGAAAAAGAAAAAGACAAAAGACATCGCACTCTTTGCACGAACCCTGCCTAAAACAGAAAAATATATTTCTTAGAAAAACACATTTATAAGAAAAAGACAAGACATCGCACTCTTTGCACGATCGCTGCCTTTTTGCTCTTTTCATCCCTTCTTGATTATCGATCGCTTCCTTTTTGCTCTTTTCATCCCTTCTTGATTACATGCCTTTCATCATCGGCTTTTTTTAATGTGAAAAGGAGAATGTGGACAGACCACTTATTTGTTGAAAAGGAGGACTCGGCAGTGTCTCTAGTATCCAGTCTTGAAAACTGGCTGAACAGTGATGTTTCTGGCAGCTTAAGGAATTATCCTGTTATACTTGCTGGGGCATCTTAAGGAATTACCCTGGAATTACCCTGTTATACTTGCTGGGGCATCTTAAGGAATTACCCTGTTATACTTGCTGGGGCATCTGGCTGCCTCCATAGAAACACCGGTGCATTCACTATCCAAATTTAGTGAAACCCATACCAACCTTTATGGCAGCGTTGGGTATCCTGTTTGAAGCAGAAGTTTACACAGGTCCTTTTCCAACATATTTACGGTATGGCAGATCTGCTCTCCAAAGACGCACTGGTTTTGGATGAAGGGACAGTTCTTCTGGAGGAGATCCGTCCTCCCTCCATTCGCAGGGACGTTCAAGGCTTACTACGTTGGAACTGGGGTGGTTAATGTGTACTGCCAAAGTATTTATGAGCTTCTCAACGGTCCTCAGAACTTTGAAAAGTGGCTGAACGATTACCGGTGATTATTGCAGTTAGAGACTCAAGGATGCAAACAATAATGAATTTAGAGCCAAAGCCACTCGGCCCTGTTCCTCCAATCAGGTATTTTATTATGTCCAGCATCTCGCTCACAATCATAATGTTGTTATTATTTTGCACAAACGCTGTCACCCAGACCTTGATGCAGTCTGTTACTTGCCTATGGATTTCCTGATAAACATAAAAAGTATTATAGAATTCAAATGATTGAACCGTACATGGAGAAAAAAATGATTCATTATTGTGTTTTTAATAGGTTGTCAGGTAGGGCCATAGGGTCCACTGATTCTCTGATCTATGAGATTGAATTTAGGCTCATGGTCTGCTATATGAATTGTTCTACTCTAGATATGGCCAGTAGAAGAACAAAGAAAATTTCAACCACTATACTCATGTTGTTAAAGCCTTAAAAAATAACTAGGGTTTGCATCAATTAGCCATTAGTAATCCAGATCTAGAAAAAAGCCATGAAAACATTGTCTGTGTTCACTCTTTGTTCATACATTTTAGCCCTTCCAATTTCGTCAATCTTACTATCGGAGTGTTCATATTGAAGATGGAAATTGTTTTTTAAAACCGAGCAGTGATAAGATGATCATTTATAAATCTAGCGAAAGTTGAAATATTCATTAGGAGTGAAGGCCCTTAAAGCAATATTGAGACGCTCTAGTTTGAGAAGGAGAGGAGCAGTGGTAGAAGATACAAGAGCAAGTTGTTCACTGCCTTCCTTTACACTATCAGTTCCATCGTAGTTCATATTCATGTTATTTTCTTTTGTAATTGGCTAATGTGCAAATTGTGACTTCTTTGCCTTATGTGTTTCTTCCAATCATTTATACCCGTTAAAGAATTCTTTATAAGGCAATCTTGCTTCATGGAATATTTTTTTAAATGAGAGAAAAAGCAATGGAAATGTGCACAAGTCACACCTTTAGAAGTGCGTGTAGTGATCACATTAACCATTATTCATGCTAGTATGACTATCACTAGGAACTAAATGGAAAAACCAGGATCAACTGAGTGCATTGCTTTTTATTGCTTGATTTAATGCTCAAAACATACCTGTTTAATCAAATTAATCCACTGGAGTATCATTTGCCTTGTTTTTTTCCTTAGTCTTTCGTAGTGGTCTCCCTCCTTGGTAGGGCCCATGTGCCTTCTTTTGTTTTAGGTATAACTTTCATCCTTTTCCCCTTGACCTTGACTTTTCCCTTTTTGGGCATTCCTTCTCTTTGTTTCCTTTGAATTTTATGAATTTGTGGAATGTTCCATGCAATTTATAGGGTTTAAGACTACTTACACTTGTCCTTGTTTTGTGGCTCTCCATCACAATACATTGGTACATATCAGGTCCCTACTCCTTTGTTTTATTTATTTATGTGTGCCTACTAGTTGGAGGCTCATCCAATTTGTAGAAATCTCTCTCCCTTACTCATTTTGCAATTTAATTATTTATATTTTTCACTTGTAGCTTTTTTCCATTGTGTTTTGTGTCTTTGCCTTGTAGGTGGCCTTGCCATGAGTCATTCTCCTCTATGATTTGTAGTGTTTTTGTAATTCATTGGTTATTTTCTCAAATGTTTGCCAGTGATTTAAAAAATATGGATTCTTAGTGCTCCTCCTTGCTCACTTCAACCACTTGAGCTCCATTTCAACCCACTGATACACTTTTTGGCCTCTGATGTCCCCTTTGGTGTTTTGGTCTTCTTTTCAACCTATGAATCCTCTTTTTGGCCTGTCAACACCCCTTTTTGGTTTCTCGATGCCCTTTTTCGTTTCTCGACCTACCTTTAGTCTATTATCCCTCCTTTTTGGCTTCTCAATGGCCTTCTTATCTTTTCAACCTACCTTCTACTATTTTTGTTCCTATACCTGTTCCCTTTCTCCAAATGGGAGTTTTGTTGGGACACTCACAATGTTATCTTATAGACTTTAGTTCACTAGTTGGTAAAATGTGAGGATTATTTTTCCTCCTTGTTTCTTCAAATCATTGTGATTGTCCTGACATTAACCATCCTCCCCATTATATCACACCTCTCATGTGGCTCTCCATCACAATACATTGGTACATATCAGGTCCCTACTCCTTTGTTTTATTCATTTATGTGTGCCTACTAGTTGGAGGCTTATCCAATTTATAGAGAAATCTCTCTCCCTTACTCATTTTGCAATTTAATTATTTATATTTTTCACTTGTAGCTTTTTTCCATTATGTTTTGTCTCTTTGCCTTGTAGGTGGCCTTACCATGAGTCATTCTCCTCTATGATTTGTAGTGTATTTGTAATTCATTGGTTATTTTCTCAAATGTTTGCTGGTGCTTTAAAAAGCATGGATTCTTAGTGCTCCTCCTTGCTCACTTCAACCACTTGAGCTCCATTTCAACCCACTGATACGCTTTTTGGCCTCTGATGTCCCCTTGGGTGTTTTGGTCTTCCTTTCAACCTATGAATCCTCTTTTTGGCCTGTCAACACCCCTTTTTGGTTTCTCGATGCCCTTTTTTCGCTTCTCGGCCTACCTTTAGTCTATTATCCCTCCTTTTTGGCTTCTCAATGGCCTTCTTAGCTTTTCAACCTACCTTCTTAGCTTTTCAACCTACCTTCTACTATTTTTGTTCCTATACCTGTTCCCTTTCTCCAAATGGGAGTTTTGTTGGGACACTCACAATGTTATCTCATAGACTTTAGTTCACTAGTTGGTAAAATGTGAGGCTCATTTTTCCTCCTTGTTTCTTCAAATCATTGTGATTGTCCTGACATTAACCATCCTCAACATTATATCACACCTCTCATGTAAGACAAGTCATGTTCAGACATACCTCGGGAATCAGTGTCATTCTTCACGTGGAATCAGAGAGATACACATTTGTTTAAAAAAAAGCTAACCCCTTAGGTAATGTGGTTAACATTTAGAAATCCATTTTGCCAATTTTTCACTAAAAGAACTAGATGATTACATTGCCCAACGATTGTACTTAGAATCCAAATTTTATATTACATCCCAAGAGGGAGATGCCTAAGCTTTCTTATTTTCCTTTTAGTTATGCTTTTATTCTCATTGTTATTGGATCTGTTTTTATCCACTCTTGTTGTATCTTAGCTTGCAATTTTCTTCTTCCCTTTTGTGTTTGAATCTCCACCCCATTGACCCTTTCTTTGATTATGTTTTCACGATTATTTATTTCTTTGGTTTGCAGGAACATTTTAATCCTTTTCAAATGTCATTTTTTTTTATAATTTTTATGTGGTTCACGGCACCGGAGATTGGTGCTCGTTACATCCATGGGAAAACCCCCCGGTAGGAAGGACGGATATTGTTGCTGCAAAGGTGGCTCAACGAGCATCATATATGCCCATTAAGGGCTCCAACATGTCACTTTCAAGGATTGAACCCGGGTGGAGAGGATGATAGACATACCTCTCAACCACCCAAGCTACATCCAATGGACTTTTTCAAATGTCATCTTATGTGATTCCCTATTCATTTTCAGAGTTGGAGTAGAATGCCCACTAGATAAACTTTTCTCCTCCAGATTGCAAGCTAGTGTTGCATAAATGCAGGGAGAAACAAAATTTCAGCGAATCAATAATAGTCTTTGGTAACAAATACAACCTTAAAATGAATTGTTGGTTCTATCAGTTAGTCATTAATAATCCAAAACCCATAAAAGGCCATGAAAACAATGTCTATGTTCAGACCTTGTTCATACATTTTAACTGCCCTCAATGCCATCAATCTTATTGTTTGCGTGGTCATGTATAAGATGGACATTGTTTGTTAAAATTGAATGGGGATAAAACAATACTGCAAGTTTATAAATAGATCTAGCGAAAGTTTAAAGATTAAATTATGAGTGACAATGATATCAAGATGCTCTAGGCCAGTAAAGAGAGGAGTAATGGTGGAAGATACATGAGACATTGGTTCGCATCCTTCATTTACGGTTCTAGTTCCATCTTCGCTCATACCCTTATTATTTTCCTTTGTATTTTGCTCATATGCAAATTGTTTGATACCCTTCTTCCATGATCTCTCTTTGCTATTTAAATCGGCTTGCTGTTTTTCAGTAACTTCAACTACTGTTACTAGAATCCTAGTTTCCAGAGATATATTTTAAACCCCAATTTTGTGCAGACTGATGTGTTATGATTGTACCCAGACATCAGATAATGCAACAGTAACAGAACTCAACTTCTCTTAATTTATAAAATCAAGGAAGGAAATGTGTGTGTTGTACTTTGAATAATAACAATGTCATTAAGATTGTGTTGGTTAGTTGAGTAATTTCATAAGAATGGGATTGAAGACAAAAGCGATTAGATGTATGAGAAGCAACAATTCTTTCTCTCAAATCAAACAAAAGTGAATGGATTCCAAATAATTTTAGTTTGCAAGATTATGTACATTTAGATTAAAGTTTGTTTAGAAAAGATTTTGAACTCTAGACATTGCAAGATTTGAACTAGTTGCCAAACAGAGTTTTCAGAAACAAATGCCAACGAGAATATATTTTTTCCTTCAAGAATTTCTACACAAAATCATCTGTCTCGAATCCTAGTAATTTTGTTGTTGTTCATCCAGTCATTTATTCTCTTCAAAAAATGACACTATTAGGCGATCCTGCTTCCTCATGGAATTTTCTTCAATAAAACTAGAGTGCAAGTCATGCATACTGTAAAGTTAAATCTATTCTATTCATCTTCATGACGCTACCTAAAGTTTAACTCATTTGAATTGATCTTTGTTATGTTTTCATATTAGAATAAATTATTTGAAAGTAGTATTTTTCTAATATAATTTTAGAAGTGTTTGCAGTTATTCGGGCTCTTCCACATCCAACCAATCATAGCGGCTCCTTTTTTCACATTACTTCATTATTCATGCTAGTTATTATTATTTTTTCCTTTTTTAACTAATGAATCCCAAGACTTCCAAGTAAGAGCACTATGTGCTAGGAAATTGGAATCAAATCTAGGCCAGTGTAGAAAAACTCACTTGTTTGGACCACAACACTTAGACCATGTAAGTATCATTATGACTAGGTATTGTTGGAACTTGGCATAGCCTCTGATTACTTGGTTTAATGTGGAAACCACACCCATTTATTCAAATTAATATAGTGGATAATTTTTTACTTTGTTTTTTTCTTAGTTTTTGTCAATGCCCTCCCCTCCTTGCTAGGGCCCATATGCATTTTTTTTGTTTTTTCTTAGGGTATAATACCCATCCATATCCCTTTGACATTGAATTTTTGCATTTTTGGTCATTCACTCCTCATTGTTTCCTTCAAATTTTATAAAAATGTGCACCATTCCATGCAATTTATGGAGTATTCACCCTCTCTTTTGTGTTTCTCCATCACAAACACATGATGATAGAAGGTCCCCTACCCCTTTGTTAAATTTATTTTATATGTGTTTACTATTTGGATTATTTTCCCTTGCTATAAGTTGGATTCTTATCCAACTTACTTAAATCCCTCCATCCCTTACTCATTTTCACAACTTAATTGTTATATTTTGTAAACCCTTGAGATAAGCTGGTTTCTCATTCAAATTGCATAAAGCCCTCCCTCCCTTGTTCATTTTCACAACTTCATTATTTATATTAAAATCCATCTTACATAGATTCCTCATCCCTTACTCATTTTCACAACTTAATTGTTATATTTTGCAAACCCTTCAGATAAATTGGTTTCTCATTCAAATTGCATAAAGCCCTTTGTTGTCCGCCAAATTGCACACCAGCAGCAGAAATCTTTCGAAAGTTGTCTCTTCACTACAAGTGAGAGAAGTGTGGCCTTGGGGGCAAGCAATGAGCTAGGTACTATCACCTAAATCCCAGCTCCTCCGTTTAGGCTAACTCCTAACGAAGCCAAGGGGGAATAGTCCCTACAAAGAGTTAACTATGGCTCAATGTTTTAAATGTTTTGATTGTGTGGTGATACGGATGGGTGTTGTTTAGGAGTTTTTTGATAATGAAAGACACAAAACTTACAATAGACACAAGATAAAAAACAATCCACGTTGCGAAACAAGATGTAGCAGTATATAAAGACTAGTAAATTATAGCATTCACAGATAGACAAAATCCAATGAACAATGGTTCCAACTTAAATTTAAAGCATGTGAATATAAAAGACCAGTGCCTTATTCATTGGGTGAAGGAGTCAAAAGTTTGAATGTAATGTTGGGGGATGCTGAATATGTAGTCTTAGTAGCTGTTTGTGAGAACGTTTTGCAATTTATCTTGGTAAATTTAAAGTTTTAATGGTCTTGATTATTAGGCTAAGAACCAACAAGGTAATCAAAAGTCCGGAAAGGTATACTTTTAAGTGGCTCCCCTTTGATGGTATGTCAAGACCGTCTAGATTTTGAAGGGTAAGTGTTCAATGGCTTGACCACCCTGATGTCTGACAACGGTATGTTTCTTGGCTCCACCAGGTTTAGGATCTTTTGCCTCCCACTTAAAAGTTTCTCGAAATAACGCCGGTACGTTGGTTGGGGTAAACTTTTATTAAGTTATCACTTGTGAGATTAACAAGTCCAACACCTTTCTGAGTACTAGCCCAACCCTTTCAGGTTGGCAGAGCATACGGGTGTCAAATAAAAACCAAGATAAATTAATTAATGGGAGTGTGAGTTGGAATATTTTAACATTATTAAAGCACACAGTTCAACTCTCCGACAGAGAGCGCTCTTGACTTAGTCTTAAGACCAAAGTTCAAGAGACTTATTTGATTGAAATGCCAAATACAGGGGGAAAAGATGCAAGCTAAAATGCTCTCCGAAAGAGAGTGCTCTTGACTTGGATTACGGCAAGTTCAAGAGACTTTGTTTGTTTATTAAAATAGAAGCAGATTGTAAGCATGAACACATATGATAGCTCAGTAAGATGGGAAAATAAAAGACAAAGATATCACTTGCAGAAATGAACAACTAGCACTCTATAACAAAAATAAAACAAACTATTCGGCCAAGACTAAACTAATCTAAGAAAAATAAACTAGTGGGATCAACCTCCGAACAAGGTGAACCGCTAGAACCGCTAGTCCCGAAAACCTTCCAGCTATCCCAAGGATACTACCTCAAGTCAAGATTTGGAAATGGAGTACAGAAAATAAAATATTAATCTATGAACTTGAAAAAAGAGAGATCTAATCTAAACAAAGTACAACACTCTTCCCCAAATGGGGAAGAAGAACCCAAAAGTGGAGGACTCCTCCACTTTGCCTTTTATTTAAACTTTTACAAATGCCTTTGGAAAAATCCTTGAAAGGTCTTTAAGAGAAATAAATGACTATGAAACAAGCTTAGGAGCCCTTAATGGCTTTTACAAAGGAGAGTATACATGGTTTATAAAAATGTTTCAAGTCTTCTCCTTGGTTTAAACTTTTGATATTCTCTTGGATCTTGTCTTCACAAGCACTTTTTCTCTTTCAAAGCAACCTTCACAAGCTCAATGAAATCTCAACAAGCACCCATTAAGTGTTAATGAAAATCAAAATGAACTTGAAACTACTTAGATCTAGAATCTAGAAAAGAGATCTAAAAGACTAGGTGCATGAGATTTAACTTTGAAATATTAACAAATGTAAAAACGGACCAGCAAACAACAAATGCCTAAAAAATGATGGGAAAGAGATCTAAAACATGAAATTGTTGTTATGCAATTTTCACTTTTGAATGATAAATCTAAGCTAGAAATCTAAACAAGCATATGCAAAACTAGGAACTTTGGAAAAAGAGACTAAACTACTAACTACTTAACACTTTTATTGCTTTTTTGTTGATGTTTTAGGCTTCAAAATGGGCTTGGACGAAAGGGAGAAAGGGAAGACAAAGAGGAGGACGAAGTGGCTAGATGGAGGAGGAGAGGGACGAAATGGCTAGATGGAGGAGGAGGAAGAATGGAGGTAGGAGGGAAAAGATGAAAGGGAGAAGGAAAACTAGAGGAGCGAATGGGAGAAGAAGACTAAGTGGATAGAGGAAAAAAGGCTAAGCAAATCAAGGCAAACGAATCAAGGAGAAAGCAAGAGAGGCTTGAAGAAGAGAAAGCCTAAGGTAACCAAGGTGATTGTTTTGAAAAGCTTTGATGGATGAAGCAAGATCTCTTATTGCTTGATCTTGAAAAGATTGAACCTCTTTGGCAATATGTAGAGTGAAGATGAAAACACACAAAGACCTTGAACCTTGGAAAACACCTGCAAAACCTGCATACTCAAGCGAAAAACATAGATATATAGATGCATGTGCTAGATTGTTAGCCTTCTAGAAATATAAATCTATGCTTAAGAATCTCAAGTACAAAAAGCATTACACAATGTCACCTCGTTGCAAGATGAAGCATGGCCATCGAGAGCCGCCACGAATTGACCTCCAAAGTCACAATTTTATTCAACAATTAACTGGTTTACAAAATTCCTCCAGAGTTTCTTTGCTAAAAGTCCATGAGGAATGAGGAAAAAGGCCCTCATTATATAACACAAGACAAGCCTAAGCTACCCTAGATCGAATTGGTATGATGGAAGCCAATGACACCTAACACAATTCAAATACCAAGTCTAAATCCAATCATATCCCAATCTATCACAATCTTGGAGTGCTACACTCCCATATGAACTCGAATTGTATTGAATGAGATGAGGAGGTGGCCTCCACCTAGGCAAGGCACCCCTCATCTCCACATTGGAAGTATCACCAAGCAAATAATCGAATGCCACATGTAAAACTCGAGCTCCAAGTAGAGATGACGTGAGGATGTGGTAGGTGCTTGGAGTTTGATTGCAAATCAAGTGCAATCTTGGTAGTTGGGAGTGGGAGGTGGTCTTCACCTAGGCAAGGCGCCCCCACCCCTATTAAATGCAACTCAATCACCAACCAATTTTCATTTAATAACCAATCCACATCACCAATTCGAGCTTGCATGCATGGAGGGTGAATTCTCTTGGAGTTAATCACTGCTGGTGACTAGATACTTGGCTGGATGATGACTGAGATGATTGGAATATTCATTAATGTCCAGTGCCATGCCAATTAGCCTGTTATTTTAATCCATTTGGATTATTTTGGAGAGATTTGGATTATCTCCAAAAATTCAATTTTTAATATTTTAATTAATAATTTCTCTGTAAATGGCTTTTTTGAGAAATTATTAATTATGAGGCTGAATTGACATCCAAAACTTAGGATAGACTGGTCCGGGGATCATGAATGATTTTTGGCTTAAGGTTGGAGCCTTCAATCATTGAATTCGGATCTCGGATGACTGACATATTACAAATTGAAATTTCTCTATTTAAACTATAGAGATTTTTTTTTTTTCCAAGAAAAAAAAGCGTAATTTCATTCATCTGTAGAGATCAAAATTACATTCTGTAGGTTCACCATAAATAGTGAATTCTTCAAGATTATATATTCCTCATGATGGAACTGTTATGTCTTCTTTCAGATTACAAAAAAAAACATACTATGATGCTGTATAGATAGGTAGATCAGCCCCGTAAGGCTTATTTCATAAATTATTTCTGTCTGTGTTGCTGGACCGTCACATTTAGAAGAACCAATGGGATAATAAAATGCTTTTACAGTGTATCAAAAAGTAGTGACTGTAATATAGATAATGTGTTGATGATGTGCTGATATTGTTCATAGATTCTCTATAAATGGCCTATGATAATATGTCTGTGTTCAGCCATTTAGAAATTCTTTCACATGCCAAGTGCCAATCTCCCTCGATAGCCCCTCCTTGGATGTGGTGTCCGCTTCTTTGTTATTATTCCTGTAAACATGCCGGCAAGAAATATTGTCAAACCGCAAAAGGATCATCCTAATGGATGTGAGTATATTCACCAGCCGCAAATTCCTGCATTCTTGTATCTGTTGGATCCAGTTAATAACATTCATTGAGTCCCCGAATCAATTCAATTAACTATAGAGAAATTTATCAAAATTTAAAAAATAATTAAAAACCCAAAATTGGAGGACCCGGTAAAATTTTTTCTGAGGGTCCCAGGGACCTAGGACATGACCAACACCTATTCTAATAGTGTCTAGTAGGCTTATATACATCAGTTGGACTCTAATAACCCCCTATGGCTAAAATTTTCAAAATCTGGCATTCCAGCTTTGGAGGAAGCAGGAGAAAACCTCATCGATTATAGCTCGGCTATAGGCAAAGTATAATTGACAAGGGAAAAAAATCCCTGGAATACCTTAGTTGCTTAATCAAGTCATGGGGAACCGAGACACTCAGAATCCTATTAGCACACTTTATTACAAATCCCATGGGTCCATGGTCATGTTGACTGAAAAACAAAACTGACTAGCCAAAATTGGCTAGGTACAAATGTTGGATCATCTGATACATTGGAGTACGAACATTCATCATGTTTGTCAAATGGCGGCTCTTCAGATAATCCAACTATGGTACAAAAAGTTGGTAACATCTGGCTCCAACTGCGGGACGAGCACTTGCTCGATCTATGGATCAAAGAAAGTGTTCGAGAATCCCAGAACATCGGTTTCCTGCATGGAAACATAAGTGTCTTAGTCCAACATTTTCATGATAAATAATGCCAAGAATGAAAATACCAACATAAAATATTTTTTGCGTTTTTTCAAAAAATAAAATCTTTCTTTTCCTAACATGTATGATGCAAACATGATACAATATTTCAATGTATAAAAGCTATGATACATAAATATGGTACAAAAAGGTAAAATACATAAAGTACAACAAGATAAGGTTTAGGGATTTCCTGAGATGTGTTATCGGACAATCCACTCGAGCGGACACGAGCCGGATCTCCCTAGTTCAAGTGAATCTAGAACAAATAGTACAGAATACAAAACTCATTTCCTAGATCTAGTTACAGATTGAGTACTTAAATATCATACCTTTCAAATCGCGGATCCTTCTCTTTGTTGTTGCTCCAAGTCTCGTGGTCGTCAGATCTCTAGCTGCAAGACTTGTCAAGACAATATGGAAACAATACAAGCAATACAAGATATCTAAACAATAACTGATCTAAACTAACAGTTGAGGAAGAAAGTTCTAAACATCATCAATGAGACAACATTTATGGAAAGAGATTATATTAACTGTATAAAAAGTGGGAATACATAGAAAGAATGAAGCTACAACCAAAGCCTCAACGTCGCATCCTCCATCCAACATGTCCAAGCCAGGTCTCCAAGATGGTACAAGCTTCCCAATCACCAATATGGATCCTATCAGCATAAGGGTACCATAGACCTTCCCCCCTCCCATGGAGAGAGTGGGTGTTTATATAGGGCTAAAGAGATAGGGTAGGTTGAGGATTAAGGGGAGATGGTTAAGGGATCTTTCCATAAGGTTAGGAACCGAAATGCCACTTCACCTAGAACCTAGGGATAGGCCTCCACATCACTCATCTTCGAGAATGGGCTCGAAGATACTCTTTTATCCAAATAATTGACATCGTCGCATGTTGCATTAGGACAACCTGCGACGTCGCATGTTGCACAAGGGCAGACTACGACGACCTTGAAAAGTAGGTCAATTAAGCCCTCGAGTCATGGGAAACTTCAGGGATGTGTTTTTACTCTAAAATTGGTTTAGGTAAAATAGCAAAGAGTTTACACAATGGTCAAGATGACGACATTATCACAACGGTCATGATGACGACACTTGGTCATAATGATGATACTTGCAATGGTCATGGTGACGACACTTGCAACGCTTGCGACACTTGTGACACTTGCACAAGGGTGACGACATTTTGGTGTAACAAGATGACCCCTTGGTCATCTTGAATGTTGTTTCGATAAAGGGTTTCAGCTTTTGCCCATTTCTGGCTAATGGTATCATCTCCCCATCCATGGTATTTAGAAAGCAAGAATGTGTTCCAGCCTGGCAACGTATAATAAAAGGGCCTTTCCAAAGGCTGTCGAATTTTCCATGCTTCCCTGGCTTTTCCCCTCTTTTGTCCCATAAGAGAACAGTATCTCCTACTTGGAAATCTCTAGGTTTAGATGATTTGTCAAAAGTGGTCTTCATACTTTCCCGATGTCTTAGCATTTTGTCCAATGATGTCCTTCTGCTTTCAACAAGTTCAATGATCTGATTTGCCCTGTCCTCTAATTTTAGTTTTTCGGTACCATAATCAGTCAGCATTCTAAAAATGGGTATTTGCATGTTGAATGGTAATGCTGCTGTGATGCCATTAACAAGTTCAAAGGGAGATTTCCCAGTGGAGTTCTTCTTGGTGATCCTATTTGCCCAGAGAGCATACTTGATTTTGCTATCCCAAGATCTTTTGTTATCACCCACAGTTTTCTTAAGGATGGTCATTAAGTTCTTGTTTGAGGATTCTGCAAGTCCATTACCCTGAGGATAGTAATCAGAAGAGTGTGACAGAACAATGCCATACTTAAAACAAAAATCATTCATTTCTGCTGAGCTGAAAGCCTTGGCATTGTCTGTTGTTATTTTCAAGGGAGTGCCAAACCGGGTGATGATCCTGTCCTTAATGAAGTCCATGATAACCTTGTTTGTGGCTGTTTTGGTGGGTAGCTTCCACCCACTTGGTGAAGTAATCGGTTGCAGTAAGGATCCAGTGAAATCCATTGCTAGAGTTATCTTTGAACTTCCCGATAAAGTCAAGACCCCATTGCTGAAAGGGTGCAATGACAACTACTGGCGTAAGGGGTAAAGCAGCCAATTTAGGTTTTCTTGTGAAAAGTTGACATTCCTGGCAATACTTGACATGTTTATAAACATCTGCAAAAATAGTCGACCAATAGTATCCTGCTCTAAGGATTTTATGGGCAGTTGTATTCGCTGCATAATGGCCCCCACAAAATCCTGAATGGAACTCAGTTAAGATCTTTTTGGAATCTTGTTCATGTACACATCTAAGTATTACACTGTCAAGGTTTCTCCAACCCAAACCCTCTTGAGTGGGGCAATACCTAGCGGTTTTTAATCTAAGAGCCCTTCTCTTATGTCCCTTGAGATGATCTGGGACATCTAAGTGCAGCAGATAGTATATGATGTCTGAGTACCAATGATTGTCGAGTTCTTGTAAAGCTGGTGTCATTCGAGGATTGGATGAAAGGTTTGCACAACTCATTTCAATAGCTTCTTCATTTTTCTGAGTTAGCATCTTAGCTAGGCCTTGCCCCTTTATTAGTTTAGTGGGCCTAATCTCTAGATCATACTCTTGGATTTTAGATACCCATGTGCCCCTTGTTCTTAAGCAATCCTGCTGGGATAGGATGTCTTTTACTGCAGCATGGGGGACATACCCTATAACTCTTGAATAACCAATGTATGTTCTGAAATGTTTTAGAGATTTTACCAAAGCATAGGCTTGCTTCTCCATGATAGTATATTTCAATTCCGAATTTTGAAGGGCTCTACTCATGAAGGCAATTGGTTGCTCGAACCCTTCGAAGTTCTTCTGGAGCAACACCCCGGCAATCGTGTCCTCTGAGGTAAAAGAGAATATCATGAATTCTTTTGTGTAGTCAGGGTTGATTAACACAGGTGATCTAGTAATAGCATCTTTGATGGCTGCAAAGGCTTCCCTCCCTTCATCATTCCAGACAAATTTAGCATCCTTTTTTAACAACCGCTACGTGGGTTTCATTAGCTCGGCTAAATTTGGGATGATACTTTTTATGAAGTTGATATGACCGTTGAAAGATTGGAGACCCTTAACATTTCTTGGTAGGGGAATTTTTTGGATAGCTTCAACTCTTTCGGGGTCAACTTTGACCCCGTCTTTGTTAACAATGTGACCTAAAAGTTTACCCTCCTCAATGCCAAAGACCGATTTAACCAGATTCAAAGAAATCCCATACTCTTTGCATCTTTCAAATACCTTCCTAAGGTGACCAATATGGCTAGATCTTTCTTTTGAAAATACAATCAAGTCATCTTGGTATATTTCAATGATTTTGCCTACCAATTCCTTGAAGGCATAATCCATGGCCCTTTGAAAAGTGGCCCCAACATTTGTAAGACCGAAAGGCATTCTTAGATATTCAAAAGTTCCCCAAGGGGTCGTAAAAGCAATTTTATGTTTGTCTTCTTCTTTGATGACTACTTGATTGTAACCCGAAAAGCCATCCAGCATTGACATCATGCTTGATCCAGTGACTCGTTGAAGGAGGGTCTCCATATTTGGGAGGGGGTAATTGTCTTTATGACATGCTATGTTTAGATTTTTGAAGTCTATACATATTCTTAAACTGCCATTCTTCTTTCTGACTACCACCAAGTTGGAGCACCATGAAGTATGTCGTGTGGGTGCTATAATGCCTGCTGCCAACATCTTTTCTAATTCTTGCTTGACAATAGGAGCCAGCTTAGGATTTATTTGTCTCAGCTTTTGTCGGAAAGGTTTGCCCTTTTGACATTCGGGTTTCAAGGGAATGGTGTGTTGAAAGACATCTTCCCTATATGTTTTAAGCTCATCTTAAGTGAAGGAAAATATATCCCTAAATTCTCTTAGCAAGTTTATAAGGGCATTTCTTTCTTCTTCAGAGATACCTTTTCCAATTTTTAGTATTTTTGGTTCTGTTTCCGTTCCGATGTTGACTTCAATGTACTCACCTGGCTTCATCTGGTCCACACTATTCTTTCTCCTATCCTGTCTGTCAAAAATATTTTTTAAGGCAACAAAACCTCGTGGAACCAGATTTGAGCAGTTACCTTCATCATGATAGTCTTTGCCTTCTTCCTGATCATTTGGTTTATAATTTAAGAACTCATCAATGTTATTTATCAACTTTAGTATTTGTTCATCATCTCTGAAAACTTGCCAATGTTCTATATTATTAGGAATGGAAGGTCTGAAATTTATTTCCAAAGGGCAATGCCCCTCTAACATTTCATCTAACGGTAGAAGTGTTGTAGTGGAAACTGCAAGTCTATCTGTGCCACTATTATGATCTCGAGGGATTACTTCTATTTAAGGGCATCAAAGAATTCCATTGTGTCCCAGATTGCATTTCGGTATTTCTTAAGTCTCTGACACTTACATGCAAACTGACCCTTAATCTGTTGGACAATTAAATCTAAATCCCCTTTTATAGTTAGCAGTTTGATTCCCATGTCCTTGGCAATCTCTATGCCTAGTAGAAGTGCCTCATACTCTGCCACATTGTTGGTTGCCTCGAATTCTAATCTGAAAGCAAAGTTGAAGACCCTACCTTCTGGTGAGATGATGACAACCCCAGCCCCTTTTCCTGCTCTAGAGTATGCTCCATCAAAATTCATTTTCCATAACTTATTTGTTTTTTCACTTTTAACCTCTTCATGAATTGGATCTAAAAAGGTGGAGTTGATTTGATAGGTCCCAATTTCACCAGTATTGCAGATAAATTCATTTGATGGTTTCTTAGGATTCTCAACATGGTATCTCCTTTCCTTTTCAGTGTGCAGTTTTACAAGTGAGTTTTCGGAAGCTGGAACTGTTGCATAAGACCAATCTAGCTGTATAGAGCCACCCAAAGTTGCACCCCACTTTCTAGAGAGTATCATACCCCACCTATCTGGTACATCTATGACAAGGATGTCCATGGTAATATGGATGTCCGGATACTTGGCCAATCTAACAGGTACATTTTCTATCATCCCTTCAACCTCAACCGGTCTAGAATCCGTGGCACATACATTTTGGTAGGGCCTGGTGGTTTTTAAGTTAAGTTGTTGCATAACTTTTTGGGTCATTAGACTTGCAGCAGATCCTAAATCCAGCATACAATTCTGTAGAAGAAGGTCACCTATCATCAATGATATATAGAAAGGGGGGTGAGCTTCATTTCTTGTTTCCCTAGTATGCAGGATGATAGGAGGGTCCTCATAAGTTGTGCCATAGCTGGTTGAAGTTTTCTCTACATTGTCCGAAAAAGTGACCTTAGGGGTTTGAGGAGTAAGAGGAGTGGGTGGACTGGGTTTGATAGTACATGTAGGAATGGGTACTTCCAGTGCTTTCAACAGCTTTTCCTTTTGACCAGGAATTTTATAGAGCTCATTTATGGGTACAGGCACCTTAGTAGTATTGAACCAATTATTCCAATCAAAATTTAATTTACTAGAGTCAGTTGATTCAGTTGGAATAGTTACCTTCGGTGGCTGCATGGCAGGTGCAGGATTTGCTTTTCTTTGGTAACCAACCCCTTTAAACCTCTGCATATTGTGGAGATGTTCATTGGAAGGTCTTTCTCCAAAGTTTTTAGTCATATTGTCTGGCTCATGATTGCACTGCTCGGCCTATTTCCAACTTTCTCTGGGAACGTTGCGGATGTCTCCTACTGCATTTATGTACTCAAGCTCACTTGATGTTGGCTCACTAGTATTACCCTCTGGAAACCTGTGCTCCTACACATAGTTTGCAAAGTAGCAAGAGAATTCCTTATGGAAATCTTTGCAAGCTCTGCAGAATGGGATATAGGTCTCAGTCATGTTAGCAGCCTCTATTTGACTTGGAGGCCTCTTTTCATTGTTGGGATCCTTTTTTCACATTACTTCATTATTCATGCTAGTTATTATTATTTTTTCCTTTTTTAACTAATGAATCCCAAGACTTCCAAGTAAGAGCACTATGTGCTAGGAAATTGGAATCAAATCTAGGCCAGTGTAGAAAAACTCACTTGTTTGGACCACAACACTTAGACCATGTAAGTATCATTATGACTAGGTATTGTTGGAACTTGGCATAGCCTCTGATTACTTGGTTTAATGTGGAAACCACACCCATTTATTCAAATTAATATAGTGGATAATTTTTTACTTTGTTTTTTTCTTAGTTTTTGTCAATGCTCCCCCCTCCTTGCTAGGGACCATATGCATTTTTTTTGTTTTTTCTTAGGGTATAATACCCATCCATATCCCTTTGACATTGAATTTTTGCATTTTTGGTCATTCACTCCTCATTGTTTTCTTCAAATTTTATAAAAATGTGCACCATTCCACGCAATTTATGGAGTATTCACCCTCTCTTTTGTGTTTCTCCATCACAAACACATGATGATAGAAGGTCCCCTACCCCTTTGTTAAATTTATTTTATGTGTTACTATTTGGATTATTTTGCCTTGCTATAAGTTGGATTCTTATCCAAATTACTAAAATCCCTCCATCCCTTTCTCATTTTCACAACTTAATTGTTATATTTTGTAAACCCTCGAGATTAGTTGGTTTCTCATTCAAATTGCATAAAGCCCTCCCTCCCTTGTTCATTTTCACAACTTCATTATTTATATTAAAATCCATCTTACATAGATTCCTCCATCCCTTACTCATTTTCACAACATAATTGTTATATTTTGCAAACCCTTGAGATAAATTGGTTTCTCATTCAAATTGCATAAAGCCCTTTGTTGTCCGCCAAATTGCACACCAGCAGCAGAAATCTTTCGAAAGCCGTCTCTTCACTACAAGTGAGAGAAGTGTGGCCTTGGGGGCAAGCAATGAGCTAGGTACTGTCACCTAAATCCCAGCTCCTCCGTTTAGGCTAACTCCTAACGAAGCCAAGGGGGGTAGTCCCTACAAAGAGTTAACTATGGCTCAATGTTTTAAATGTTTTGATTGTGTGGTGATGCGAATGGGTGTTGTTTAGGAGTTTTTTGATAATGAAAGACACAAAACTTACAATAGACACAAGATAAAAAGCAATCCACGTTGCGAAACAAGATGTAGCAGTATATAAAGACTAGTAAATTATAGCATCGACAAATAGACAAAATCCAATGAACAAATGGTTCCAACTTAAATTTAAAGCATGTGAATATAAAAGACCAGTGCCTTATTCATTGGGTGAAGGAGTCAAAAGTTTGAATGTAATGCTGGGGGATGCTGAATATGTAGTCTTAGTAACTGTTTGTGAGAACGTTTTGCAATTTATCTTGGTAAATTTAAAGTTTTAATGGTCTTGATTATTAGGCTAAGAACCAACAAGGTAATCAAAAGTCCGGAAAGGTATACTTTTAAGTGGCTACCCTCTGATGGTATGTCAAGACCGTCTAGATTTCGAAGGGTAAGTGTTCAATGGCTTGACCACCTTGATGTCTGACAACGGTATGTTTCTTGGACCCACTAGGTTTAGGATCTTTTGCCTCCCACTTAAAAGTTTCTCGAAATAACGCCGGTACGTTGGTTGGGGTAAAATTTTATTAAGTTATCACTTGTGAGATTAACAAGTCCAACACCTTTCTGAGTACTAGCCCAACCCTTTCAGGTTGGCAGAGCATACGGGTGTCAGATAACAACCAAGATAAATTAATTAATGGGAGTGTGAGTTGAAATATTTTAACATTATTAAAGCACACAGTTCAACTCTCCGATAGAGTGCGCTCTTGACTTAGTCTTAAGACCAAAGTTCAAGAGACTTATTTGATTGAAATGCCTAATGCAGGGGGAAAAGATGCAAAAGCTAAAATGCTCTCCGAAAGAGAGTGCTCTTGACTTGGATTACGACAAGTTCAAGAGACTTTGTTTGTTTATTAAAATAGAAGCAGATTGTAAGCATGCACACATGTGATAGCTCAGTAAGATGGGAAAATAAAAGACAAAGATATCACTTGCGGAAATGAACAACTAGCACTCTATAACAAAAATGAAACAAACTATTCGGCCAAGACTAAACTAATCTAAGAAAAATAAACTAGTGGGATCAACCTCCGAACAAGGTGAACCGCTAGAACCGCTAGTCCCGAAAACCTTCCAGCTAGCTGGATGTCCGCAAGGATGCTAACGGGGAAAGAGGAGTAACCACAAAACTATGTGGCCCTGCCCTTGGGATGAAATCCCAAGGATACTACCTCAAGTCAAGACTTGGAAATGGAGTACAGAAAATAAAATATTAATCTATGAACTTGAAAAAAGAGAGATCTAATCTAAACAAAGCACAACACTCTTCCCCAAATGGGGAAGAAGAACTCAAAAGTGGAGGACTCCTCCACTTAGCCTTTTATTTAAACTTTTACAAATGCCTTTGGAAAAATCCTTGAAAGGTCTTTAAGAGAAATAAATGACTATGAAACAAGCTTAGGAGCCCTTAATGGCTTTTACAAAGGAGAGTATACATGGTTTATAAAAATGTTTCAAGTCTTCTCCTTGGTTTAAACTTTTGATATTCTCTTGGATCTTGTCTTCACAAGCACTTTTTCTCTTTCAAAGAAACCTTCACAAGCTCAATGAAATCTCAACAAGCACCCATTAAGTGTTAATGAAAATCAAAATGAACTTGAAACTACTTAGATCTAGAATCTAGAAAAGAGATCTAAAAGACTAGGTGCATGAGATTTAACTTTGAAATATTAACAAATGTAAAAACGGACCAGCAAACAACAAATGCCTAAAAAATGATGGGAAAGAGATCTAAAACATGAAATTTTATGTTATGCAATTTTCACTTTTGAATGATAAATCTAAGCTAGAAATCTAAACAAGCATATGCAAAACTAGGAACTTTGGAAAAAGAGACTAAACTACTAACTACTTAACACTTTTATTGCTTTTTTGTTGATGTTTTAGGCTTCAAAATGGGCTTGGACGAAAGGGAGAAAGGGAAGACACAGAGGAGGACGAAATGGCTAGATGGAGGAGGAGAGGGACGAAATGGCTAGATGGAGGAGGACGACGAATGAAGGTAGGAGGGAAAAGATGAAAGGGAGAAGGAAA
Source organism: Larix kaempferi (assembly GCA_027924585.1). Lineage (NCBI taxonomy): Eukaryota > Viridiplantae > Streptophyta > Pinopsida > Pinales > Pinaceae > Larix > Larix kaempferi. The sequence continues at coordinate 10,217,691 of BSBM01001036.1, forward strand.
ACTAGAGGAGCGAATGGGAGAAGAAGACTAAGTGGATAGAGGAAAAAAGGCTAAGCAAATCAAGACAAACGAATCAAGGAGAAAGCAATAGAGGCTTGAAGAAGAGAAAGCCTAAGGTAACCAAGGTGATTGTTTTGAAAAGCTTTGATGGATGAAGCAAGATCTTTTATTGCTTGATCTTGAAAAGATTGAACCTCTTTGGCAATATGTAGAGTGAAGATGAAAACACACAAAGACCTTGAACCTTGGAAAACACCTACAAAACCCGCATACTCAAGCGAAAAACATAGATATATAGATGCATGTGCTAGATTGTTAGCCTTCTATAAATATAAATCTATGCTTAAGAATCTCAAGTACAAAAAGCATTACACAATGTCACCTCGTTGCAAGATGAAGCATGGCCACCAAGAGCCTCCACGAATTGACCTCCAAACTCACAATTTTATTCAACAATTAACTGGTTTACAAAATTCCTCCAGAGTTTCTTTGCTAAAATTCCATGAGGAATGAGGAAAAAGGCCCTCATTATATAACACAATACAAGCCTAAGCTACCCTAGATCGAATTGGCATGATGGAAGCTAGTGGCACCTAACACAATTCGAATCCCAAGTCTAAATCCAATCATATCCCAATCTATCACAAGCTTGGAGTGCTACACTCCCATATGAACTCGAATTGTATTGAATGATATGAGGAGGTGGCCTCCACCTAGGCAAGGCGCCCCTCATCTCCACATTGGAAGTATCACCAAGCAAATAATCGAATGCCACATGTAAAACTCGAGCTCCAAGTAGAGATGACGTGAGGATGTGGTAGGTGCTTGGAGTTTGATAGCAAATCAAGTGCAATCTTGGTAGTTGGGAGTGGGAGGTGGTCTCCACCTAGGCAAGGCGCCCCCACCCCTATTAAATGCAACTCAATCACCAACCAATTTTCATTTAATAACCAATCCACATCACCAATTCGAGCTTGCATGCATGGAGGGTGAATTCTCTTGGAGTTAATCATTGCTGGTGAAGCATGAAGCATCACACAATGTCACCTCGTTGCAAGATGAAGCATGGCCACCAAGAGCCTCCACGAATTGACCTCCAAACTCACAATTTTATTCAACAATTAACTGGTTTACAAAATTCCTCCAGAGTTTCTTTGCTAAAAGTCCATGAGGAATGAGGAAAAAGGCCCTCATTATATAACACAAGACAAGCCTAAGCTACCCTAGATCGAATTGGCATGATGGAAGCCAGTGGCACCTAACACAATTCGAATCCCAAGTCTAAATCCAATCATATCCCAATCTATCACAAGCTTGGAGTGCTACACTCCCATATGAACTCGAATTGTATTGAATGATATGAGGAGGTGGCCTCCACCTAGGCAAGGCGCCCCTCATCTCCACATTGGAAGTATCACCAAGCAAATAATCGAATGCCACATGTAAAACTCGAGCTCCAAGTAGAGATGACGTGAGGATGTGGTAGGTGCTTGGAGTTTGATAGCAAATCAAGTGCAATCTTGGTAGTTGGGAGTGGGAGGTGGTCTCCACCTAGGCAAGGCGCCCCCACCCCTATTAAATGCAACTCAATCACCAACCAATTTTCATTTAATAACCAATCCACATCACCAATTCGAGCTTGCATGCATGGAGGGTGAATTCTCTTGGAGTTAATCATTGCTGGTGAAGCATGAAGCATCACACAATGTCACCTCGTTGCAAGATGAAGCATGGCCACCAAGAGCCTCCACGAATTGACCTCCAAAGTCACAATTTTATTCAACAATTAACTGGTTTACAAAATTCCTCCAGAGTTTCTTTGCTAAAAGTCCATGAGGAATGAGGGAAAAGGCCCTCATTATATAACACAAGACAAGCCTAAGCTACCCTAGATCGAATTGGCATGATGGAAGCCAATGGCACCTAACACAATTCGAATCCCAAGTCTAAATCCAATCATATCCCAATCTATCACAAGCTTGGAGTGCTACACTCCCATATGAACTCGAATTGTATTGAATGATATGAGGAGGTGGCCTCCACCTAGGCAAGGCGCCCCTCATCTCCACATTGGAAGTATCACCAAGCAAATAATCGAATGCCACATGTAAAACTCAAGCTCCAAGTAGAGATGACGTGAGGATGTGGTAGGTGCTTGGAGTTTGATAGCAAATCAAGTGCAATCTTGGTAGTTGGGAGTGGGAGGTGGTCTCCACCTAGGCAAGGCGCCCCCACCCCTATTAAATGCAACTCAATCACCAACCAATTTTCATTTAATAACCAATCCACATCACCAATTCGAGCTTGCATGCATGGAGGGTGAATTCTCTTGGAGTTAATCACTGCTGGTGACTAGATACTTGACTGGATGATGACTGAGATGATTGGAATCTTCATTAATGTCCAGTGCCATGTCAATTAGCCTTTTATTTTAATCCATTTGGATTATTTTGGAGAGATTTGGATTATCTCCAAATATTCAATTTTTAATATTTTAATTAATAATTTCTCTGTAAATGGCTTTTTTGAGAAATTATTAATTATGAGGCTGAATTGACATCCGAAACTTAGGATAGATTGGTCTGGGGATCATGAATGATTTTTGGCTTAAGGTTGGAGCCTTCAATCATTGAATTCGAATCCCGGATGACTGACATATTACAAATTGAAATTTCTCTATTTAAACTATAGAGAAATTTATTAAAATTTAAAAAATAATTAAAAACCCAAAACCGAAGGACGTGGTAAAAAATTTTCAATTTTTTTTTTTTTTTTTCCGAGGGTCCTAGGGACCTAGGACATGACCAACACCTATTCTAATAGTGTCTAGTAGGCTTATATACATCAGTTGGACTCTAATAACCCCCCATGGCTAAAATTTTCAAAATCTGGCATTCCATCTTTGGAGGAAGCGGGAGAAAACCTCATCGATTATAGCTCGGCTATAGGCAAAGTATAATTGACAAGGGAAAAAACTCCCTGGAGTACCTTAGTTGCTTAATCAAGTCATGGGGAACCAAGACACTCAGAATCCTACTAGCACACTTTATTACAAACCCCATGGGGCCATGGTCATGTTGACTGAAAAACAAAATTGACTAGCCAAAATTGGCTAGGTACAAATGCTGGATCATCTGATACACTGGAGTACAAACATTCATCATGTTTGTCAAATGGCGGTGCTTCAGATAATCCAACTATGGTACAAAAAGTTGGTACAACCTCTCTCACTTATTCTTCATTATTTATTTTTTCACACGGAAAAAAAATCATTATATTCGAAGAGAATATACATCGGACTATCCAAAGGACTTTTCAAAAAGTATGGCTACAAAACCAGCCACTACTATAATAATTCTTGATCATGTAAGTCTGCTATTCAAGCAAAAAACTTAATAGTCTTTCAAAATGACAAAATGGTAAGCACAAATGCAGCAAGTGCCGTGACCTTCGACTTCTCATTAACATATCAGAAACAGAAAGCCACGGCTTCCACTTATTCCTCGTTCACAAATTCAAAAAAACAGAAAGTGCCCGCATGTAAAGTGAGAGCCTCCTTAAAGATTTCATCGGCCTTCAAATTAAGCTCCCAATAAATATGAGTGAAGTTTGTCCATTGGAATTGCTGAAGTGACTCTAGGATCTGCTGGAGAAGATGCTACAGTCTTATATTTTCAATGATGCATTTCCCATTTGCCTAGTCTATCACCATTTTTGAGTTACCCATCACTTGAAGTCTGCTTACTCTTTTTAACTTTGCGAGATGAAGACCAAAAGGTGGAAAACTATGCCTTCATGTTTGAGCCCCTTCCTGAAGCGTAACAGAGATGAATATAGTGAGATTGATTTAGAAAAGGAACTACCCCCACTCCACAGATAGCAGGGTGGCCTTGGTTGGCCCCATTGAAAGAACCCCACGGCATTAAAAAGTCTAACTGTGGCATGATAGGAATATGTGATTCTTTTGGTTCCACTTTGAATTCTCCGGTAAGTTTGAAACCAGTCCTGTTGTCGAAACCTCAGGAGCATCAACATTCTGGAAGATGCTAGGATTTTGTGCCCACCAGATGCTGTATACAAAGAGGCATGGAAAAGCTTTAAATTTTTTTACTGATACATCTTGATACCATGCTTGAACATTGTTTTCTTGCGATGGGAGGTTCCACTTTATCCTGGGCGAAAGATCAGAAGCTGACAATGCCCATACCCGAGCTGTCGAAGGATTCCTCGTTCTTGCATAATGCACATCTATTGGGACCTACCCAGCTTATTTTCATCCTATTTTCCCATAGGAGAAGTTTGTTATTTAGAGCCAACTATAATACAATTTTACATTTTAAGGGGCCTGGATATTTCCATAGGCACTCCTACCATGATTCTTTCTTGTCTCGAAAGCGCCACTTGGAGATTGCCTTGTAATTGAGCTTTGTAGTGAATTGACCCGAGTTTGGGTTTTTCGACCAAGCCAAAGTGTCCTCTTCTTTAGATTGAATCACAAGACTAGACACTAAGAAAGAAATGTAAACTTGCCATTCGACAGCGTGATTGCCTTGAAGACCAACATCCGAGGTTGTTTTCCAGCCTGACTGCTCGACTACTTGAGGGACTTGAGCCTGAACATTAACAAGGAAAAAGAGATCCCAAGTGTGAAGGCACTGCAGGGGATTTTGAGATAGATGAAAATGGTCCTCTGAGCTGATCTAAGGGTCTTCACCCAATCGAACCTTGCACCCGTCTTCGATTTTCTATGTAGTCCAAGGACCAATCTTCTCAAAGGAGGCCACCAAAGCTTTCCATACAATGGAACCCTTCTGAGAGGATTTACATGGTGAATGAAACCAATCTTCCATGGCAAGACCATTTAAATACTTAGACTACATTATTTTTCCCCATAGAGAGAAATTGTGTTTTAACCTTTAGAGACTACGAGCAACAAGGGATTGGGAGAAAAGATGAATGTCCTTTAGTTCCTAGCCTCTCAAACGTTTTGGCAGGGCGATTCTGTGTTGATTTTTAAGCAGCATCGAGAGCCATTCTCGGTGAGAATGGAGGCATTTGGTCAGTTACCATAGTTGATCAACTTTCAATCTAGGACTGAAGCTCAGCTTGGGGCTGAGAACCATTCTTCGGGAGAATGGGGGACTTGGTTAGGGACTAGGGGGTTGATCAACATAATTCAGTCTGGGATTGAAGCTCAGCCTAGGGCTGCGAGCCATTCTTTAAGCATGGAGGCACTTGGTCTGTTACCAAGATGTTGACTTCGGTCAACCTTAAGCCTGGGGTTGAAGAACTTGCTCAGTGACCAGGACCTGGTCTGGGACTAGGACGTTGATTCAATCAATGTGAAGTCCTAGATTGGATCTAGGCAAGTGTTGTAAACTTGTACTCCTCTCCTTGGTCAGTGGGGCTATGGGACCTTCTCAAGGGACTGGCCATCCCTTGTTGATGTACCTAGCACATGACCTTGGTAAGCAAGGAGAATAAGAATGATCTTCTTTATTTATGATTATGTACTTTGAGATGGCATGTGTGGACCTTAGAGACCAAGAGAAAGGGTACTAGAGGACTTACTTAAGAGCTTGGGTCATAGAGCCCATTGTTGAAGGACCATGAACCCCCCTTGAAGGACCAAGAGACCCATGAAAGGTCCAAGTTCCCCAATGAAGGACCAAGAGCCCACTTGCAAAGGACCAAAGGTCCAAAAATAAAAGTCAAATTTTTATTAAGGGGTTAAAAGTGAAAAATGAAATAATGGAACCCTAACTAATTGGATTTTAACATTTAATTAATCCTAAAACTAAGGACCTGACCCTCAATGATGTCTTATAAATAGAAAGGCACTCTCATTTGGAAAATAGATCACATGGCATCTTCATCTCTGAAATTGGAAGATTGTTTTTGGGGTTAATGCTGGTATCTTCCTTCTTCAACAACACAGGACTGATTTTTCCCCTTGAAGGAAGCCGTTGAGTTTTTATGAGGTCTGATCTATTGTTTTTGGGGTAGCCAGATTTGTTGGGACAGAATTGCTACCACCCTAGCCCTGATTAGGGCCTGTTACAAGCTTGGCAGCCTTGGCAAGGGTTGCTCCTCTCAGCTGAGCCCTGTTCTGGGTACTCTCCACTCCACAAAAATGTAATTATGGCTTGTCCTAGCAGGCCGAGCCCTGTTAGGGTTGTTAAATCTCAGCCATAGATGTTTTCAAGGAGGTCGAGCCCTGTTAGGGCTATTCTACCCTAGTCGCAGGGGTTTCTCAAGAGGCGGAGCCCTGTTAGGGGTTTTCTATCTTAGTCACAGAGGTGTACAAGAGACCGAGCTTGTTTAGGGGTTAACCTTGCAACAACAACACATTCTTGAAGGGTTTAGACAGTCAACAATAGTCAACAGTCAAGGTAGCTTCAGGTCTTGGTCAGGGTTTGATCTTCTAGTTGATGACAACAGGGTTTGATCTCTTGGTTTTAGTGCCCTAGAGGCAAGTTGAATTTGTAATATAGAAGTCTGCTCTTTATCTCTGCTCATGTAACTCTCAATCATCTCATATTTAAAGAAGATCGTTCTTGCTGGGGTTTTTATACCTTAAAAGGTTTTCCCTAGGATAAATTTTTTGTGTCTCTTGTGGTTGGTTGACTCCTTTTTTTGGATGCTCTATTGTTGTTTCTATTGCTGCTATATATAATCTCAAATCTACAAGTTTAATAGTCTACTAAAAGCTAATTTGGACTGCTATCTGCTAACAATTAGATCTATGTTAAAAATTTAACATGGTACCAGAGCTTTGGATGTGAAGAGCATAGTTTTGGAGCAGGTTACTGTTGGCTTTGTGATCCTAATACAAATATGAGGAGGATAAAAATTTTGCAGACTTGTTTCAGTAGTCTACACCAATGGCTTCAGTCTCTTTCTGGCTAGAGGACAAACTTGAAGGGTCATCTAACTTCAACTCCTGGAAGGCAAGAATCTCGGCTACACTGGAAGAAAATGATTTGGATGATCTAGTTACCCATGTTGTAGATGAACCTACCTTAGCTGTAGGGAGGGTAACATTCAAGAAGAAGCAAGCCAAGGCAAGAAGAATCATCTATGATTCAGTCAAAGAAAACTTGATGCCTGTCAATAACTCCATTGAAGACTGCCAAAGAGTGTTTTGATACCTTGACTAAACTATATGAAAAGAAAGCTCCTAGCCAGAAAAGAGTTTTCAAGAACAAGCTCCGTACTTTGAAGATGGAAAAGGATGAAAGTGTGGCTTCATTCTTTTTGAAGATTCCTTAAGTAAAGGATCAACTCCTAACTATTGGTATTACTGTAGATGATTACGATCTTGTTGAAACTGTTGTTGATGGTCTCCCTAGCTCTTGGGAAACTTTTCTATCTGTTGTAAATGGTCGTGAAGTCCAGCCAGATTTTGAAAGATTATGGCATGACTGTTTGCAAGAAGAAGGAAGAATGCAAAGCAGAAATGGTGGCTCTAAGGAAGGGAATCTTACTCTTGCCGCCAAGACAAAGAAAGGCAAGAAATTCTTTTATCAGAAGAACAAGGGTAAGAAGCCTTAAGGTAAGTGCTTTGATTTGTCAAAAGTTGAATGTTACAATTGTCACAGGATGGGAAATTATGCCAGAGATTGTAAGCAACCAAAGATAAAGTTCAAAGGAAAATTTCAAGCATCCGCTGCAGAAGAAGCAGAAGAAGAAGGACCAGAGAAGAAGAAAAACAATAATTCTACCTAAGATTAAGAACCAAGAAGTGAATTCTATTTGGTTTCAGCCCTCTCAGGATCCATTACAAATAGTGCCAAGTCTTGGTTGGTAGACAATGGAGCTTCCAGACACATGACAGGATTTCGAGAGGCTCTTACAAAATTTAGAAAGAAGAAGTTCACTGCTCAGGTGGAACTTGGGGATGATACCACCTATGACATTGAAGGAGCTGGTTCAACATCTTTTCAACTTGACTCAGGGACTATCTTACATATTGAAGAAATATTGTATGTTCCTGGCCTAAAGAATAATCTCCTCTCAGTTGCATGCTTAGAAGATAAAGGTTACAGAGTAATCTTCATGGATAGAAAGGTTCTCCTGTGGCCAAAGAATGAAGAGTTGAGTTCAGCTATGATGATTGGAGTTCGAGAGGGAGGACTTTACAAGGCATCTAGACACTCCATTTAGGCATTATTGGTCCATGGCACTATCAACCCATGTGAGTTATGGCATCGAAGGTTTGGGCACCTTCATTACAGAGCTCTTCCTGGTCTACAAAAGATGGTGACAGGTATGCCTGAATTTTCTTATGAGCATGACGGTGTCTGAAAAGGTTGTGCTCTTGGCAAGCATGCCAAGAAATATTTTTCTAACAGTAGCAGTAGATTTAAAGGGATTTTGGATCTAATCCATTCAGATATATGTGGTCCTATGACTTCACCTTCTATGAGTCGCTGTTTATGTTATGTGATTTTCATAGATGATTGCTCCTGCAAAGCCTGGATTTATTTTCTAAAGACTAAGAATGAAACTTTTGATAAGTTCAAAGAATTCAAGGCACTCGTTGAAAATCAGATAGGAAGGCACATCCGTATCTTGAGGTCAGATAGTGGGGGTGAGTTTGAATCTCACCATTTTGATTATCTTTGCCGAGAAGCAGGGATCAAGAGGGAGCTAACTGTGCCCTACAACCCTCAACAAAATGGGGTTGTAGAAAGCAAGAACAAAACAATATGTGAAGCTACCAGAGCTATGTTATGTGATCTTGATCTTCCATTGTCTTTATGGGCTGAGGCCGCCAGTACTGCTGTCTACATCCAAAACATAAGCCCTCATGCTATCTTGGGGGAAAAGACTCCAAGGGAAGTGTTCACAGGTAAGAAGCCTGCAATTGATCCCATGAGGATTTTTGGTACTCCATTATATATTCATGTGACAAAAGAAAAGAGAACAAAGTTGGAACCTTCCAGAAAAAAAGGTATGTTTGTTGGTTACAATGAAAGCTCAAAATCCTATCATATCTATGTTCGAGGTTATAGATACATTGAGGTTAGTAGAGATGTGATATTTCGTGAAGAAGCTGCATTCCTCCGATCTAAAGAGCTTCCAAATGACTTAGACTCTCCTCCTTCAGAAGTCCCAGATTCTCCTCATTCAGATGATCAGAGGGAAGAGGAAGATGAGCCTTTAGTTCAAGATGTTGCAATAGAGCCTGAGATGCCTACAAAAGAATTGCTTGAGGCTCCTCCTTCCAAAAGAAGACCTGCTTGGTTTCGTGAAACTCTGTAGGAAGCAGAAAAGCATAAAGCTCCTTCAGGAACTTTCAGAGAAAGCAAGAAGCCTCATAAGTACTCTTGTCTTATTACTTAGTTGGGCCTTCTCATTGATGCAGAACCTTCCACTTATGAGGAAGCAACCAAACAACAAGTATGGAAAGATACAATGACAGAAGAGTACAATTCTATCATGAAAAATGATGTATGGGAAGTGGTCCCAAGGCCAAAGGGAAAGTTTGTAGTGACTTCTAAGTGGATTTACAAAATCAAACATGCTGCTAATGGGAGCATTGAAAAATACAATGAAAGGTTTGTAGCTCGTGGTTTCTCTCAAAAGGAAGGTATAGATTATGATGAAACCTTTGCTACAGTTTCTAGGTACACCACCATCAGAACAATTATCTCCCTCGATGTAGTTTTTGGATGGAAACTTCACCAGATGGATGTGAAGACAACTTTTCTCAATGAAAAAATTGAAGAAGTCTACTTAGAGCATCCAAAAGGTTTTGTGATCCATGGGAAGGAATCCCATGTCTGTAAGCTGAAGAAAGCTTTGTATGGACTGAAACATGCCCCAAGGGTCTGGTATGCAAGAATTGACAGTTACCTTCACATCTTGGGTTTCTCCAAGAGTGCTGCTAACTCCAACTTGTATTTCAAGGTTGTATAGAACCATCCTCTGATTTTGGTTTAATATGTTGATGACTTGTTCCTTACGGGAGAGGAACAACTGATAGCTCAGTGTAAGAGGGAGCTCACTTCAAAATTTGAGATGAAGGATCTAGGTCTTATGCATTATTTTCTTGGTCTAGAGGTCTAGCAAAAGCCAGATGAGATCTTCCTTGCACAAGGAAAGTATGTAGTTGATATATTGCGAAGATTTGGGATGCAAGATTGCAAGTCGATGAACACACCAATGGTGTCAAACTTGAAGAAGCTACATGAGTTGACTTCTTGTTTAAAGTCAGTGGATCCTACCTTGTACCGTTAGCTTATTGGATCATTGATGTACTTGGTACATACTAGACCAAATATCTGTTATGCAGTGGGTGCATTGAGTCAATTTATGTCTAAGCCCCTAAGCATACATTGGGTAGCTACGAAGCATGTGCTTCGATATTTGCAGGGCACAATTAGTTATGGGCTCAAATACACTTCCAGCAATGGAGTGATGTTACATGGTTATGCATACTCTGATTGGGCTGGCAGTGTAGTGGACTGGAAAAGCACATCTAGGTATTGTTTCAGTATGGGATCAACCATGATCTCTTGCTCTAGCAAGAAACAAGCTTCCATAGCTCAGAGCACAACATAAGCTGAATATATAGCTGCCAGTGATGCCTGTAGAGAAACAGTGTGGCTTAGGAAGCTACTATCTGATTTGTTTGGTGGAAAGCTTGAGCCAACTGTTATCCATTGTGATAAGCAAAGTTGCATGAAGCTTTTAGAGAATCCGGTGTTTCATGACAGATTGAAACACATTGAGATGAAGTATCACTTCATCAGAGATATGGTCTAGAGAGGTGCCATGAGACTTCAGTACATTCGTACAGATGAGCAGATTTCCAATGTATTGACCAAGCCTCTATCATTAACAAAGTTTGTGTACTTCTGAGATAAGCTTGGTCTTGTAGAGAATGCCTCTCTCGCTGAGAGGGAGTGCTGATTTTTGAGCAGCATTGAGAGCCATTCTCCTGGAGACTCCTGGAGAATGGAGGCACCTGGTCAGTTACTAGGGTTGATCAACATTCAGTTTGGGACTGAAGCTCAGCTTGGGGCTAAGAACATTCTCCGGGAGAATGGGGGACCTGGTCAGGGACCAGGGGGTTGATCAACATAATTCAGTCTGGGACTGAAGCTCAACCTGGGGCTGAGAGCCATTCTTTAAGAATGGAGGCACTTGGTCTGTTACCAAGATGTTGATTTCGGTCAACCTTCAGCCTGGGGCTAAAGAACCTGGTCAGGGACCAGGGCCTAGTCTGGGACCAGGGCCTGGTCTGTTAAATTTTCAGTATTAAATCACAATACTAAAGGATCTTTGCTGAGAGAATAACATCTACAGTATATCAATGCATGACAATCATAATATGACAAGCATCACAAGCATCACAAGAATCAAAAGCATAGAGACAAGAGACACAGAGTTTCCGTGGGGAAAACCCTAAGGTGAAAAACCCCACAACTTCCTCAGAGATAGAGAGAGCAATGGCTCAACCAAAATACAACCAAATAACACTGAGATAGTCTCCTAGCAGATGATCCTCCTCCTCCTCACAAGTGCACCACTTTCCAGAGAGAGAGTGAGTTACTTTTCCGAGTGAGTAAAATAGAGATCTCCTATCTCTATTTATACTCACCTTTTTTTCCCAGTGACCTACTGGGGCCGACTTGTCTACTTTGATACACCCACATTATATTATATATTAATCAGGGCCGACCCCATAAGGTGGTCTAATAACCCATCGACAAGTACACACACTTGCGACACTTGTCAATCCACATGACGACACTTCCTTATAGAGGAATAACACATCTCTTATAAGGGTACAATAAATATAAATATAATATACAGATGAAATACATTCCGAAGTTACATATACATCAACACTCCCTCTTAACTAGGAAGGTATTTCTCGACATAGATCTGCTAGACAAGTCTTCTTCTCTGGATCATCATCATCGATGCATCGTCATCATCATCGTCACTGCTGCTACTATCTCAACCAATCTCTGTCTCTACTCGTCATAGGAAGTTCTACAGAGCCAGTCCTTTTTCATACTGGATGTAGGCCCACCACCTGCAGGTCTTCGTCATCACTGGCCATACTATGGAATCCTCAGGACTTATTACGTGCGTCACAAAACCTCGAAAGAGCATCCCAGGATATTACGGGTACACAACTCCAACCTGTAGGATATCCCAGGGCGCTATTACATGTGACCCCACCACAAAACCTCGAAAGAGCATCTCAGGATGTTACGGGTACACAACTTCGACCTGAAATCTCCCAGGGCACAAATTACATGTGGTCCACCACAAAACCTAGCAAGAGCATCTCAGGATGTTACGGGTACACAACTCCGACCTGAAATCTCCCAGGGCACAAATTACATGTGGTCATGGCAAAACCTCGCAAGAGCATCTCAGGATGTTACGGGTACACAACTCCGACCTGAAATCTCCCAGGGCCCAAATTACATGCCATAGGACAAAACCTCGCAAGAGCATCTCAGGATGTTACGGGTACACAACTCCGACCTGAGATCTCCCAGGGCACAAATTACATGTCCTCCCAGAGCAATGTCTCGAAATAGCATCCCAGGCTGTTACGGGTACACAACTCCGACCTATAGGATCTCCCAGACATGCTCATCTGCACAACCTGATCCACGGCCACAGAGTATCAACCTGATACTCACCATACATCATTCTGATGTATCCATGATCATCCTGGTCATCATCACTGCAACGTCCTGCTGCATGTCATCTGGAGCAACATCCTGAAGCTCGTCATCTATGATCATCCTGATCATCACTGCAACATCCTGCTGCATGTCATCTGGAGCAACATCCTGAAGCTCGTCATCTATGATCATCCTGATCATCACTGCAACATCCTGCTGCATGTCATCTGGAGCAACATCCTGAAGCTCGTCATCTATGATCATCCTGATCATCACTGCAACATCCTGCTGCATGTCATCTGGAGCAACATCCTGAAGCTCGTCATCTATGATCATCCTGATCATCAATGCATCTACCTGATGCATACCAAGTATCTACCTGATACATATCATCATACATGATCCTCCTGATCATCAATGTATCCACCTGATACAAATACAAATACATGATACATATCACCATACATGATCCATCTGATCATACAATGTATCCACCTGATACATATACAGATACATGGTCCAAGCATCCAACATGATGCATATACAAAATACATACGCATGATCCAACTGATCATATCCAGAATCCAACATGATGCATACATACATAAATGATCCAACTGATCATATCCAGCATCCAACATGATGCGTACATACATAAATGATCCAACTGATCATATCCAGCATCCAACATGATGCGTACATACATAAATGATCCAACTGATCATATCAAGCAGAAACCAGAACATCATCCTGATGCTCATCATCCAGCGCTTACATCCACAGCCATGTGAAGGATCCTCCTTCCAACATGCTTGGAATGGCTTCAGCAAATGTGTCCGTCACTTCTTCCTCGAAGTGTCCTCGATCTGAATAACGCCAAGCCTCTCTCTGAAGTACTCGAACTTCACCCTGGCTAGTGGCTTCGTCAGCACATCTGCAATCTGCTCGTCCGTCGCAATATACAGGAGCTTCACAGCTCCTCTCTGCACCATATCCCTGATATAGTGATATTTGATCTCTATGTGTTTCGACCTGTCATGAAACACTGGGTTCTCGGACAGCTTCACACAACTCTGGTTATCACAGAAGATACCAGTAGCCTCCAACGGGAGATCAAATAACTCAGACAGTTGCTTCCGTAGCCATACTGCCTCACAACTAGCTGAACAGGCTGCAACATACTCTGCCTCAGCTGTACTCAGTGCTACGCAGGACTGCTTCCTGCTAAACCAAGAGATCACACCTGATCCCATACTGAAGCAACACCCAGATGTGCTCTTCCTATCTGCAGCACTGCCAGCCCAATCTGAATCAACATAACCCTGTAGGTTAAACTTTTGATTTGCCTCATATCTGAGCCCATAATCCACTATACCCTTCAGGTACCTCAGAACATGCTTTACAGCAACCAGGTGAACACTCCTCGGATCCGTCAGGAACTGGCTCAATGTGTTCACAGCAAAGCAAATATCTGGTCTCGTGTTCGTCAGGTACATCAAGGATCCAATAATCTGACGATACATAGAAACATCAACTGGCTCAGATGAAGTATCACAAAGAAGCTTTAGATTCAATGCCATAGGTGTGGCCATAGCCTTGCAGTCCATCATCCCGAACCTCTTCAGGATCTCTATTGCATACTTCCCTTGTCCAAGGAAGATTCCACCACTCTGCCACACCTCCATGCCAAAAACAAATAGTGCATCATCCCCAAGTTCTTCATCTCGAACTCGGTAGTAAGCTTTCGCTGCGTGTCGGCAATCAATCTATCTTCACCATACCAAGTTCTGCACATATATGATTTCCTATCATGTGTCTCAGAACCAAGTGGCTGCTTCTTCTTCAACTACACCATTCAAGAAAGTTGTCTTGAATCCATCTGGTGTATCTTCTATTTCATCACTTTTATATTTCTCTATGCTGCCATCTGCAACATGCTTGATCTGAAAGTTCTATTTGGAATTCACAACAGACTTCCCTTTAGCTCTTGGGATCGCATCCCAAACATCATTCTTCATGATCGACGGATCATGGCATTCCATTTCTTCATCCCAGATCCTGGGAACTTCAATATCTTCAATAGATATCTTTGTTGCTGGAACAAATGTTGTAGTCCTTTTGTAGGTGAAGATATACGGTCTTTCCTACAAAACAGGTTAAATTGCATGATTAGAAACATCTCATAATTTTCAGAACAAATTCTTACACATGAAGAAATATGTCATACAGTCATGCAATTATCTTAGCCAATGCTTCAATACAACATTTATCCATATCCCGTAACTTTCTAGATGCCTTCCAATCTCTACCAGAACATTGTTAAGAGTGTGCACAACTCCCAACATGTCAGCAAAGAGGTTTCATTCTAGATAAGTAGCAATGGAATGTTGTACAGTGCCATAGGCCACTTACCCAACACATGCATATTAGTAGTATACTGTTCATTAATTCAATCATTCTAATATGCACAATACATATCCTAAGTCTAGGAACATGAGCATATTGAACAATTTTATTTAAGCAAACAAATATGCAAGAAAATTAAAATACTTATCTTTGTTTGTTTGTTGGGTGGACTCCCTCTGAGTCTTTTCTTCCTTGCAAGAGCTGCTGGAGTCCTTCTACACCTTCTTGTTGTGGAATGTAGAGAGATGGACAACTCCCTCTGAATATCTGCACCCTTGCAGAAACCACTGGAGTGTGCTCCCTCTTGATCTTTGCTTCCTGGATTACCTGTTCTTGAACTCATATTCATCCTTGGTCCCTATGCATGCTTATTAGTATCATGATTGTGTTATCCTTGTGATCTCATACAAAATCATACATTCATTAAAACACAATAATCTCAAGTATGTATAGTCATGATCATTTCAAACAGAAATAATAAGCATTAGCATTCAAGATTTATATAGGACTCTTATGGTTAGTCATATCATAAGAAACATAACATGTCTAAACCTGTAATTACTCAAACCTATGACTCTTCTGGTTAGTCATATTATTAATTAAGGTAAGACACATAATATGCATATGCCCATGATTATTCAAACTTATGACTTTATGAACAATCATCATCAATCATGCCATGCATACTTATATGATAGATCCTATGATATAAGAAATACATACCTGGTCACCATATTTGCTAGTTATGTCTAGCAATGTGTTCTTGTTCTCTTCAATGACCTGCATAACTCATTAGTTAACTTTTTCAAAAACAAATTATACATACCTCTATGTGATCCATGACTATGGATGAATCTTTGTATTTATGTCACCATGGCATGTTCAGGTTGTCCCTTCAATTTGTACAAACCTCCCTCTTGCTTTCCAATCACTACTGCATCATCTATGGTCTTTCCCTTTGGCCACATTAGGACTTGGCCATCCACAAATGCAACCCTCATACCTTTTGCATCTAATGCAGAAATGGAGAGTAAGTTCTTCTTGAGCCCAGGTACATAAAGTACTTCCTTCATCTTCAATGATTTTCCAGAATCTAGGTTGTAGGAGGCTTCACCACTTCCTTTGATTGGATATTGGTAATCATCCCCCAAGTTTCACCTTATGGGGTGATTCATGTTCAGAAAGGTTCACAAAAGATTCCTTGAACCCAGTCATGTGTTTGGAGGCCCCACTATCAATCAACCAATCATTACATCCATGGGAGATGGTACCTGTAAGAGCAGAGATCAGAACATACTCTTCTTCACTTGATGAGTCATCATCACTATCACTTTCTGCCCTAGCCTTCTTCTTTGGGGGTTCATCATCTTCGGCAGCATGAGCATGAAATCTTCTTTTGCTGCCCTTCTTCTTCTTACTGAAGTTGTTGTTATTATCCCTTTTGTTCTTGGGACAATCTGAAGCATAGTGACCCTTCTCATTGCATGTAAAGCATCTTAGGTCTTTCTTGTTCTTCTTTTGATGGGATCTATTGAGGCGAGAGAGATCCTTCTTGGTTTTGCTTCTTTTGGTGTGAGCTGCAAGAGCTTGATCTTCTCCTCCCATCTTTTCCTCACGAGCTATAAGTCTAGCTTCTTCTTGAGAACATTCTTCTCGAAGTCTACTGAAGGAGATCAACTTCTTCCTTGCACAAATTCCTTGAATAAAGGAATCCCATGACCTGGGTAGGCCATTTAGAGTAGTCATTACCACCTCACCATTCTCCACCATTTCATCTACTGCTTCTAATTGTTCCTTGATCTGAGAGACCCTTGAAAAGTAAGATTGAATGGTTTCTCCATTCTGAAACTTTACTGCTTTCAATTGGTTCTGCAGGGTCATCTTCCGATTTATGTTCCTTCCTTCAAATAGCTTGGTCAAGGATTCAAACATCTCCTTGGGTGTCTTGAGAGAAGACACATGGGGTATGAGATGGTCTTTGATGGAATCAGCAATGATTCTCTTTGCCTTGACCAAGTTCTTCTTGTGCAATGCCTTGGCCTCTTCATCCTCTGGGATAGGGATGTCTTCTTTCACATATGAGTCCAACTCATTCTCTTCCAGGATTAACCCAATCCTATACTTCCAGGCTCGGAAGTTATCAGCCCCTTCAAGCTTATCCTCAAGCTTGGTGTGGAGAGACATCTTTAAGAGTACTTCAAATGGAAATAGAAAAGATTTAGGACTTACCACTTGAAGTGCTGAAAACTGGATCTGGACCCGGATTAGGGTTTGTCAGAGAAACCCTAAAAATTCAAAATGTGAATTTCAAAATTCCGAAAGGATAGAAAGATGCGCCTTGGAGAGCTGATCAGCCTAGTACATTCAGAATTTGAGATCAGCAAAGTCTTGCCCTTCAAAATTGCCTTTTTGTCCTCTCGGGTTCACTAGGGAGAGCCCTGAATTAGGGTTTGAGTTTCCTGGAGATCTACCCAGCCAAAAATCTCGATCCAAAGCTCAAACCTTCGATTTTTGCAAGGAGCTTCCAGCTGTACCTTCAGTTTCCAGAAATTTCTATTTTTGTGGAAACCCTAATTTTTAGGGCCAAATTTGAAAATGCTCGGAACTGAATTCTGATTGGACAGATAGATGCGCCTTGATGAGTAGATCCAATCTACTATACTGAATTTCAAAAATCTGTGGAGAGAAACCCAATAAACAAGGAATACAAGCTTCCGTCACTGCAAAATGTCTTCTTCTCAGTTAAGCTCTGATACCATGTTAAATTTTCAGTATTAAATCACAATACTAAAGGATCTTTGCTGAGAGAATAACATCTACAGTATATCAATGCATGACAATCATAATATGACAAGCATCACAAGCATCACAAGAATCAAAAGCATAGAGACAAGAGACACAGAGTTTCCGTGGGGAAAACCCTAAGGTGAAAAACCCCACAACTTCCTCAGAGATAGAGAGAGCAATGGCTCAACCAAAATACAACCAAATAACACTGAGATAGTCTCCTAGCAGATGATCCTCCTCCTCCTCACAAGTGCACCACTTTCCAGAGAGAGAGTGAGTTACTTTTCCGAGTGAGTAAAATAGAGATCTCCTATCTCTATTTATACTCACCTTTTTTTCCCAGTGACCTACTGGGGCCGACTTGTCTACTTTGATACACCCACATTATATTATATATTAATCAGGGCCGACCCCATAAGGTGGTCTAATAACCCATCGACAAGTACACACACTTGCGACACTTGTCAATCCACATGACGACACTTCCTTATAGAGGAATAACACATCTCTTATAAGGGTACAATAAATATAAATATAATATACAGATGAAATACATTCCGAAGTTACATATACATCAACATGGTCTAGGATCAGGACGTTGATTCAATCAACATGAAGCCCTAGATTGGATCTCCTCCTTCAGAAGTCCCAGATTCTCCTCATTCAGATGATTAGAGGGAAGAGGAAGATGAGCCTTTAGTTCAAGATGTTGCAATAGAGCCTGAGATGCCTACAAAAGAATTGCTTGAGGCTCCTCCTTCCAAAAGAAGACCTGCTTGGTTTCGTGAAACTCTGCACGAAGCAGAAAAGCATAAAGCTCCTTCAGGAACTTTCAGAGAAAGCAAGAAACCTCATAAGTACTCTTGTCTTATTACTTAGTTGGGCCATCTCATTGATGCAGAACCTTCCACTTACAAGGAAGCAACCAAACAACAAGTATGGAAAGATGCAATGACAGAAGAGTACAATTCTATCATGAAAAATGATGTATGGGAAGTGGTCCCAAGGCCAAAGGGAAAGTTTGTAGTGACTTCTAAGAAGGAGGCCGATTGTACAAAACCCATTATCCAATTCATCACTCTAATATTCAGGCCCATCTTTATAAGCACCAGTCTCAACAACGCCCAATTGACTCTATTGAATGCCTTTGAAAGATCGATCTAAAGGACGATGACAAACTTTTTATGCTGATGGATGGAATGAAGCGCTTCGTGAGTGGGGGTTACGACGTCACGAATTTGGCGATTGCAAAGGAAGTCAAACTGTTATTTATTAATGGTTTCGCTCAAAATAGGTTTTAGTTGCGCTAAGATCTTTGAGATAATTTTGTAGATTACGTTGCAACATGATATGGGTCTGAAATCATCAAAAGAGGAAGGGTCCTCGATAACTACCTCTCTCACCCTTATATAGGTTGTAGCCTTATCTCATTTTACAATAAAAAATTAATCATTTTCCCAAAACCCTAAACAACTCTGACCAACTCTTGACAAATCCTTGAGGTGGTCAAATCACAAGTACAAACTTCAAGATTTAAAAGGTCCTCTTTTCCTTCTCATGAGGAATAAACAAATATTTTCTTTAACCTTTTTAACAAACCTCCCAAAGTGGGTTAAATCCACTTGATTTTCTCCATAAAATATTAAAAGGTCCCTTAACCACTTTAGATGGCATGTTCAACAAAATAATGACTTGAAGGTTAGACCATGCTAACCACTTCCTTGACCCATTAAGGCCCTCAGATATGAGTGATGGCACTAAGCTACTCCAAGATGTGCCCAACACAACAGGGTGGCCCACGAGTTGATTTGAAAGTGGACAAGATCCATGTCAAAGCCACTTAATATCCAACAATCCCCCATGATGAAAGTGAGGGCTATCCATAAAGTGTATCGCTCAAAGGAATGGTCATGAAACAATACCAAAAAGTGGCCCACGAACTGATCTACATCGAATCCCATCCAGTACTCAATTCGTGGGTCAAGGTGGAGGGCATTATTCATGCCAACGATGTCAAAATGGGTGTCACCTCTCAATGTGTCCACGAATCTCTTTGGTGCTGGACATCTGCCACGTTATTCCTTAATGTATGGCACGCCCGTACTCACCGATTATGACCAGAAGATGGCAGTCACATGGTCATGTGATACGAGGGTACTTTCCATGCATGCCCTGCAATCTGATTGTTCCCTTCGAATACTCCTGAGCGCCCACCTCTCGGTTTCACAGTTCCAGGGTACTAAAGCATGCCACGGGATACAAGGTGAAGATACTACGAGCCAAAGGATCTATGAGCCAAGGGATAACCTCTCGTGGATACCATTAATGCCCTGTCATTGTCCTCAGTTCTGGAGTTGCTCAAACTTGATCGAGCAAAGGGAAATATCATACGCCAGGATTCCGCTTCGACTCTCCATTTCCCTTTCGAACTTATCTGGACTCTTAGATCAATTGTGCTGCCTTAACTGCTGAAATATTTTAGAAGCTTTGTCATCTCCGCTATAGTCCTTCAATATAGATATACATGAAAATGGCGAATCTGGTACTTCTACAGTGCCTATTAGATCAGGGAGGTTGGAAGTAGATGACAACCAGAAGTATACCGGATTTAAGAGACCACTGACAAATGTTGTATAAGTGTGATGAAGAAGTTGCTCTGGAATTGAGATGGTGGGATAAAGTCAAAAATGATTTTGATCTCATCCAGAGGTATAGCCACAACCACAACTTCACAATAATGAACTTGCTTATCAGTAGAGTTTACTTCATGCTTCTTCCCTTCAATGAAATTGCTGCAATGTCTTTGTGGAGATGTAAATAAAACTTTTGCCCGATCAATTAAACCTGCAGCCATTTTCCAATTGCCTTCTTCCAGTGACGAAAGTCCACCACCTGGCCCACACAAGGAAACTACTCCAGCTAAACAACTGATATCCACATTCTGTCCATAATTGATCCTCACAATAACCATCCCAGTGTAATGGAATGCTACAGGTGATCATTGTCCTGGAACACTGTTTGAATGATCATTGTCATTGTCCTTCCTTATTAGATGGGACAGACTCTAAGGATGTCCAAATAAAACATCAGCTGATGGGCATTTTTATTAGCAAAGTCTTCTCAAACTAGAAGCATGTCCAAGGAGTGGAAACACCCTAATAGAAACCCTCTGTATTCCATCAAATCAAAGCTTCAAAGCTAGGAGACAAATGTTGGATTAAGGCTGTTGTCCCCAACCAATAGCCATACATCGTTGTTCCCAACCAATAGCCATACATCGTACCAAAAGGTGGGTAATTTCCTTCACAATCATATAACTTGGACTGTGTGCAGGTCTAGTCATAAAACTAGAGTGATCTTCACTACTTTAATATGCTGCTATTGTATTTTCTTTATTCTAGGTCTTAGCTGATTTCATACTCACGGTAGAACAAATTGCTGAGATTATTCCTCACTCGGGTATGCCTTAATTACATCTTTCATCCAGCAAGAATGAGCTTCTTTAGGACCTTCATACAATCAATAACTTTCTTGACATGAGTCGGCAGAAGTTTCCAGGCTGTCACATTTTCAACATAAACTCCAGATTTGCAAGTTAATCTTGATGCAATGATATCATCATAAAGCAAGCCAATATTCCCAATGCTACTAGCAGAGGCGAAGAGTTATCAACCAATCATGTCCTTCCTCTAACTTTATCACTCATGTTACACAGGTTTACAAACTGCCAGAAGATGTATGCTCAGATATGCTTTCTTGCTGTTTGATAACCCTGAGATTTTGCCCATATTATCTTCGTACTCCTCTTTATTGTAGTTATAGAGTGGAACCATGCCTCAAAATTGCTCAGAGATATTTACTATTTGCTGCTACAACTATGTAGGTTATGTTCCATTTCTGATAAAGGGGACATTCACTACTGCTTTTCACTGCTTCAAACTGTCCAAAATCTTCAGAATAGTACAAGAACCTTCTTGAAAACCCCAAGTAAACACCCTATGCAAATAGGGGGTAATACACTCCAAACTGTTCATAGAGTGGAACCATGCCTCAAAATTGCTCAGAGATATTTACTATTTGTTGCTACAGCTATGTAGGTTATGTTCCATTTCTGATAAAGGGGACATTCACTACTGCTTTTCACTGCTTCAAACTGTCCAAAATCTTCAGAACAGTACAAGAACCTTCTTGAAAACCCCAAGTAAACACCCTATGCAAATAGGGGGTAATACACTCCAAACTGTTCATAGAGTGGAACCATGCCTCAAAATTGCTCAGAGATATTTACTATTTGCTGCTACAGCTATGTAGGTTATGTTCCATTTCTGATAAAGGGGACATTCACTACTGCTTTTCACTGCTTCAAACTGTCCAAAATCTTCAGAATAGTACAAGAACCTTCTTGAAAACCCCAAGTAAACAACCTATGCAAATAGGGGGTAATACACTCCAAACTGTTATTCTTCAATTCATTCTCCTTAAGGATAGTGATGAAGGTGTCATTCTCCTACAGATTTTATACAAGTTTCAGATCTCTATACTAAATCAGCAGAATGTAACTTTGACCAAATATGATGGCCACTTGCAAAGCAGAAATAAAAAACTACTTCTAACAAAACATAACACTAACTCATCTCTGTTTTAGTTTTTATGTGTGCAGAGACAAGAGCAAGGAGAAAAGACACTGGGTCTGCAATTATATTGCAGACCTGTGTTAGCTTAAGGAGGAAGGTTCGGTGAAGATGAAGGGATGAAAGGAGGGGGAGATAGGGAGGAAAGAGATTGTGAATGGAGAATGGGAGGCAGCAGGAGAAGAGACGGCGGTAAAGAAAAGGGGAGAGGAAGGATGGGAGAAGGAGTGAAGGTTAATGGGGAAGCAGCAGAGGAGGTCACGGGTAGAAGGCAGCAGCAGCAGGTCCGAGTCTGGAGAGTGGCCAGCGAGGGGGTTTAGAGGGGGTCCGAGGATGTTAGAAGGTGGAAATAAGGAGAGCGAATTGCTAGGTGAGGAGGGCGAAGGTAGGAGATGGAAAGAGGAGGAGGTTGTAGGGGTTTAGGGTCTGCAAATTGGGGCTAAAACACAGAGAATTAGGGTTTAATTTAGGAATTTTAAATTTAATTTTATGAAAAAGAAAAAGTAAAAAAATCTAAATTACAAGAAAAATTAACAAACTAACCTAACATAATATTTACAAATAGACAAATTTAGTAATTAGGTTAAAGATGTAGAAGAACAACCTAGGGTTTGAAGAGAAAATCACCCTAACCCTAGGCATCAAGGAGGATAGCCTCTCCTTGAGATGGCATTTGCCAAGTTTGGAAGACTAGGGCTTGCTCAACAACTACAAGAGTTGGTTGATGATGCCCTAGCTAAGACAAACTTTGGAGACCTAAAGCTCAAGTTGACAATGCTAGAGTAACTAAAGGCTGAAAATGACTTATGCTAGGAAAAAATGCAACATCAATGGCTACCATTCAACCTTATTAGACAAAGTACACATCAACATGTTGAGCCCAGAATTGGCCTCTTTTAATCATCCTCGATCACCTTTTCTTCCCCTGTCGGCCTGTCCTACACCATTTAGCATGCTAATCAGACCGGTTGTCCTCACTTTATTTCCCCAAGCTGCCAAGGTATGACTGATCATTGCTCTATCTTATTAATGCTTATGATTGTGATAATTAAGGCTGTTTATCTCTCAATTGTGCTAACATGTTATGATTTATGAAAGTAGTTGAGATAAGTGGACTGCAGGAAGGTGGGGCTGAACAAGTCTTGAAAGGAGGGATGTTCGCTGCTTAGAAAGGATCCTCGGGGCTCCGATCATCAATTAAGGCACATGGTTCTAATGTAACATCCCAGATGGAGCTGTGATAGGGCAGCTGTAACAGAATGCGCAATAATTGGAGATCTTTAGTATGTTGCTGCTCTAGTATAGTTGTGATCTGGAAAGATCGCCACTCCTGGGCCAATCAACAGCTTTCTCACGTTTTTCTATGTCTTTACTATGCCATGTTTGTAACATCTTGTATTATTTTGGGGCACCTAAAGATCAGAGATCTTCATGGCTGCTCGTTAATAGATTCAGATGTTATGATCTGCATGTATAAATATGGGGAGTTGTCTCGACCCAGGGGTTTGAACAACGAAGAATTTATTCATTGTATTAGCAGTAAAAGCAAACTGTGTAATCATTCTTCTGTTAATATAAGGAGTTACCTCTGAGTTAAAGGAACTTTAAGTTGTTCAGCCAGCATCTCTGTGTGAAGGCTGGGCCCGTCTTCCACAGAGATTGCTGAGTTAAATTAGGACTTTTCAATTTATTGTTGTGTGATGTTTTGTTGATGATATTTCCTTTGTACGCAGCAGTAGTAAGTGTGGTGTGGATTTCCAGTGTAATTAAGATTATATTTCTTTGAGATTGGCAAGTAGTACAGAGTGACAGTCGACTGAGTAAGAAACTTTATGCAATTCGTGTGACAGTTGTACACAGCCTTGTTCATCTCGCAGTTAAGTTGTGATCCCATGAGCCCTTGCAATTTATCTTTCCTGTTATGATTGTTGATTTTCATTCCTGTAATTCAGTCTCTTAGAGCAGCTGAACTCAATCCTTTGCAATTGAATTTCTAGATTAATATTCAGTTTATGCTTATGGTTTTCAAGAGTGATCAGATTGAAGAAGTGAGTTACTTGTTCTAGGATGTGAATAGGATTTCTTTTTATCTGCAATTGTCTTTGAATCTTATATTATTTCTTGTTGATGCATGGTAGAAAGGAATTGAAATTATAGTATCTAGAAAGCAATTGGGATTACACAGATCTTTGGGATGGACATAGTTGTTAGAGGATAAAAGTATTCAATTATAGTGATTTGGTGTTTAAGCATAGACTGTGCATCTATCCTTTGAAATAAAAGACTTTCTCGGGTTGACAATAAATCTCGTCTGCTCTGTATGTTGGAATAATCTATTTTCATATAGGGTGTTCGACACAACATTTAACAAAGAAAATATCAAGAGAAGAGACTTGGATACCTCCTTGTGCATGTGTTAATCAAACAACTCCTAGCATCACCTTCGCAAAGTGCAAGAGCAAAGATACTTCAAAGAAATGTCCCCAAACTAGCAAGCATATGCATCCTCAAGAGGTGCGCATCCCTCTATGAGCCCAAGAAGGGTAAAAATCAGAAAATTTAGTTTTGTCTCATAAGTTGATGTTTAAAATGATTTATTAATACCTTTTCACACTCACTTCACAAAAATAAAATAAAATCCAAGCCGACATGCATTTCTAAATGTCAATTTGAAATTATAAATGTCAACTTAAAATTAAAACAAAAATAATATAAAATAATCAAATATGTGGGTAATTTGGGGCATTTTCTCCAGAATTTACCCACACATGGCTAAAATGGCTAAAAATGAGCATATTGGTTCGTTTTGAAGGCCAGACTGTGGAGGGGGGGTTCGTCATGCCCCAACTAACCCCAACAGAAGTGCATATCCCTCATTGCTCCCCCTTAATCAAGCATCACAATCTGGCTCCAAGGATGACGTCATCATCAGGAGGCCCCAAAGAGAGGGCGCTGGTGAACTGGAGGGCCAAGAGGGTGCTGGAGGTGACCTGGAGGAGAAAAAGATGCCTCAGTGCTGAAAGAACCGTCACCAGAATGCTAAATCAGGGTTGGGGTCATGTGACCTAGTGATCCACCCCTGGAAGCCCCGGACACCAACCTCAGGGCTTCAAGCCCTTTCATGAGGCAGTCAACAATGCCACTAAGCCATAGTACTTCCAAGGGAGAAACCAGAGAGTATGGCCATAACTCCTACCCAAAAAAAGCTGGCTAAACACCCCTCATGGTGAGAAAAATTGACCCCTTTCATGAGGTAGTCAACAATGCCACTAAGCCATAGTACTTCCAAGGGAGAAACCAGAGGGTATGGCCATAACTCCTACCCAAAAAAAGCTGGCTAAACACCCCTCATGGTGAGAAAAATTGACCCCTTTCATGAGGCAGTCAACAATGCCACTAAGCCATAGTACTTCCAAGGGAGAAACCAGAGGGTATGGCCATAACTCCTACCCAAAAAAAGCTGGCTAAACACCCCTCATGGTGAGAAAAATTGACCCCCTCTCCCTAGGGCACCTCTGCAGGTGCGCTGGTATTGGTACCATCGTAACACTGGCTCCAACTGCGGGACGAGTACTCCTCCCGAGGGTGCTCGAGAATCCAAGAATCATCTGGGTACATGTAGACCTACACACATGTGAAATAATCAAGGACATCAAACTACCATGAGGTAGACACCTCCGTCGTGCCTTGTTCATCATATGAAAATAAAATAAATGCATAAACCAGTGACTAACCTACGTAGACATGAAGAACGTCAAATGCAATGCATGGGTAACCGTATATGCCTAACTAAACCTACCTATGCTAAACATAAAAATTAGAAATATTAAGTGAAATCATACCACAAGTGTAATCATTTGAGTAAGCAATTCATACCTAGTGCTTTACCTTTGTCTTTAGAATGAATCGATGATAAGATATTATGGATCACAAAGCAAATACGTACCAATGTCTCCGTTATGATAGGAGATGAGGGTTGGATGGCTACGGGGACCTGGGAGCTTTGATATTGCTGCCACGGAGAAGGGTTGCTTCCACAGGCTCCATTTATCCAGTCTTTCACCGGGCTTAAGGTATGGACCATCTTCATGATATACTGGTATTGAGAAAAAATTATGCCTGAAATTTGTTCCTTGATTGTCAATTTGAGAGGCCATTGGTGGAGGTGAACCTTGCAAATTTTTGTATATAAGCTGCAACTTGTTTCAACATTTCTTTGGAGATACAAGCATATTGTTCATCTTTATAATCATCATGTTAGTACCCCTAATGATCTTTAAAATTTTGAAATTGTCAACCACATAATTTATGCCTTCACATTTCAAACGAAAAGATAAACAATAGAAATCGTGACAATGTGAAAAGAATGTCATACCTGTCCACATACCTGTATTGGCTTTACTGAAAATCATCGTTGAAAACTTATCGATATTGGACGAAAAGGGCTGAACACTTCTTGTAGAATGTTGTTGGCTAGGGCGTACCATGAACTGAGAGACAATGGATAAACTTTGCATATGGCTATTGACAACAGGTACCACATCTTGCACTACTGCATCATCGAGCAAAACAAAAGGGTTGATCCATTCTTCATTGATGGCAGAGTAAGCTTCTTCATCCACACACGAGCTTGGGAGATGGTCTACCATGATGCTACAAGGTCGTGAAGAATCGTACATTGGTGGACCAAGGAACTTCCAATAATCGTCGTCTTCCGCAAACCTATAATTTTCTTCCAAGAAAGCCAAAATATCATAAGAAACCATAATCTAGGGGCACGGAGAATTCACCTTTTCTTTATATCCTTCAGTTTCTTCAATTAAAGCTTCTTGCTCTTCATCTTCAAGAGTCACTCCATTTTCGGTCACAAGGGCCATTACATCATTTACCCTGTCCTGAACAATGTTTTCTTCAAGTAAACCTTCTGAGAATTGATCTTCATTGGGGACTGTTTCTTGCTCCTCTAATACTTGTTCGTCAGCATCCGTATGATCGTCCTTTACAATCTTCATGATTTCCTCTTTAGCATTGGGACCCCATTGATTGCTGAATACTTCAACCGGTTGGAAGAAGGAAAATATCCCCTTAGGTGGGAGTCCTTCGTACCAAGCATCCATATCTTGATGCAAGTATGCTTCTCTGACTGACAAATGAGCTGAAGTCGACAGCTGGGAGAAATCTACTTTGATCAGATACTAATGATGAAAACATTTGTCAAGTATGAAGATACACACCAATAATGCTAATGGGCTTTAAGGTATGAGCACAACTCACCAATGTGAAAATGATCTAGAGTCAAGTGTGGATGAAGGGTCATCTGATCAGAACCCAATGATGCTCAGTCCTGTCAGATGGGGGATGGTTACCAATAAGGCTAACGCCCATCAAGGTGCTATAGCTTCTGGGTCAAACCTCAGATGATGTGCTGCAGTTGTTGAAAAATGATCTGCCAGGAAATAGGTAGCAGTGGGAACATTTTTTCCCAGCTCGAAGTAAGAAGAAGAAATATAAGTCACATGATGTCATATCCCTATGGCTGGATGAGGCAAATTACTAACAGGGATTGACTCATAGCAGAACAAGAAGAGACAGGATCATAGTAAGATTGAAGACTCATCCTGATTTCTCTTCGACACTACCCACACCTATCAGACTCAATGATTTGGAGCAAAAATGAAATGTGAACTGGAACTGGCCCCATCCGAAGGAAACTCTGAGGAGAAAAAGGCAACTATGCATGATATCAGAGTTGACAAGTGCTGGTCTAGGTGTGCAATAGTACTAGGTAATCATGTGAAAAGCAAACATAAAAGACTTATGACTAATTTGGCAAGTGCAAAATTAAACTGGCACAACTGTTGCTGAAAGGAAAAGAGAAAAAAACAAAGCTGAAACAAAAGAAGAAAGCAAGAAAGACAAACTGGAAATGTAAATGGTAAATTGGAAATCAGGACAACGATAAAAATACTAGCAATGACAACTACTGCCCAAAAGAAACCCAAAATATTTCCTTGTTTTTGTTTTGTAAAGCGTAAAGCTTCTTATTGAAAGTACGACTTCAATCCCTGCCCATTGACTGGAAGCTCTTCTCTCTGATCGTCCAAACTAGTGAGATTAAAAGTGTTGGGACCTAGGCCTTGTTACCAGCCATTTTGTATCGGTGTCCACTAAGAGATATTGACAGATTCAACGGGCTGTCTAAAGCATTCTAGGCAGTCTTCTCAATACTTGCAGCATTGCTGGGCACTTATCGACATCAAAGAGCAACAGTCTGGGTAGTTTCTTGAATTTTCAGCAGTCACCTACAGTATTAAAACATAAAGTAGCAGAATAACAGTCTGGATATAAGTTAAGTGTGGCATTACGTCAGTTGAGGTCACCTTGAAATCTATACCCAGGAATTGGTGCCAGATCATACACATATTGCAGTTCGATGAAGAAGTGAATTATGGTGGAATCTGACCACAATTTCCTCTAACATACCTTTTGCAACAGTATACCTCAGACTTATGGTATCTTTTTACTAAATTAGTTAATGATGATGTAAATATGGAGACAGTGCCCTGGTGTGAGGACTTGGGAGTCTACAACTGTTGGAGGATTAATGGTGCAACTGTGTGAGTCACAGAATTAGAAGGATCGGAGTTTTGTAATTCCTATGGTAAGGTTGGCTCATGAAGTTTTGGTGGCCTTAAGGGCTGATCTGAACAACATCAGACAACTAAAGCTTTTGACTCCAATGATGATGAAGATGCAAGAATTGAGAAGGCATGGAAATCTTTAGAAGACCATTGATGAAGACCTGTATCAAAACAAATCTTGTAGCAGATATAAACACAACTCATTTGATCATGGCAGCACTTTCTAGCACTTAGTAGACTTGGTGTGGATTTGTTTGACAAGGGGAATATGCGGCAGAATTTGAGGCATATTCCAAGCTTGTTGCATTCATCAATCGGTATGAGGATTAATTTAGTTGTGTTTTCCAGCTAGATGCTCAAGCCCAGAAGGAATTCCAGCAGCAGAGATATGCATTGTAGAGGGCAAAGTACATAGAATATGATGAAAGTTGAGAAATGAGGTTCCATCTGAATTTGTGATTAGATTAGCAAAAGAATGATGAAGGCGTTCTCATGTCAGTGACCACAGGTGACCAAACATTACATATACTTACAGATTCTAGGCAAGTACTGCAGCCTGCAGTTAGCTACCTGCAGATAACTTATGTTAACACCAAAGAAAAGTCGCCCCACATGTAACTAGAGTCTTTGGTTTTATATCCTCTCTCATCTCTTCGTATCAGTTTTTGCCCCCTTCATAAAGAGAATTCGAAGACATTTTATGTGGTATTTCAGCTTATCCTCACTAGGTTATATAAATAAGGTCCAGGGATCGCAAACTCAAAATATGCGACTTAGTTCCTAGAGTGATTTCTGGATGGATTATGACACTGGGTGATTGCGTTGGCCCACGGTTGTGTGATTCCTTTTGCTCTAGAGTATTTGCAGTGTCAACATCCTCAGTTTTTCAATTTGCCTTCTTGTAAGGGACGTGTCTACACAAGAGGCACTTGGGCCAGAAATATGTGAACGATTTCAGTATGCATCTGAGTTTAATGCTTGTATTGGTGCCTTTAGCGGTTATGCTCATCCATCTCTTTGAGCGTGGAGACTTCTGGAAAGTATGGGTCAGATCTTTGAATATGTGGTGTTTAATGCTTGTATTGGTGCCTTTAGCGGTTATGCTCATCCATCTCTTTGAGCGTGGAGACTTCTGGAAAGTATGGGTCAAATCTTTGACTATTGAGAGGACCCTCAACCTTTGTCTTATAACGGCCCGGTTTAATTATTTTAGAAGATTTATGTGTCATGCCACAATATTAAGCGGTTTTCTAGAGGGATCGGTGGTGCTTTCTGGATGGTGCATGCTTTAGAAAGGGCTTAACTCAGGGTCTGTTGTCTTAAGTGTACAATTCAAACCTTCCAATACCGACTTGTCTAATGAATATTTCAACATGTAGTGATTGGTGAAAAACTTAAATGGGTGGTCTAGGAGTTAATGTCTAAACTTTCAGAGCACATACACTGTGGCGAATCATTCTTGTTCCATTGTGGTGTAGTTATGCTCAACATGTGAATTTTCTACTAACAGAGTAGATTTGGTGATCCAGTTTGCCTTCCTCCCTTAGTTGTGCTAGATCATTTATGAGTGTGACGCCAGAGGCATCCACATGTACATGAAAGATCTTACTCCAATTCTAAAAAACTAGAATAAGGGTTGTTACCATCGTATGTTTTAACTTTGCAAACCTGATCTCATAGGCTTCAATCCATACAAATGGGACTACTTTGCACAATAGTTCTTCCATCTATGTCATCAACTCATATAACCCTTGATAAATCTATAATGATACATTGTGTCCTAGTGTATATCAAAGTGCGAAACCATTCTTGGGCACAAGAAAATTTACAATCACTGATATCTTAGCTTGGTCAACCGACAATCTCTTTTTAGACACAATATAACCCAACAACACATTGAACATGGCACATAAGATGGACTTCTTAATATTTAGCGATAATAGCATTTGTCGACACCTATCCAACTTCAACTCGAGTTTCATAGCATGATCCTTTATTAAACTTAAACTGTATACTGTCCAATCAACTAGCAATAGCTCGAAAAACTTGTGAATATGAATGACCACTATGAGAAATACAACAATCACATTTTTTAGTCCAAGGGCATCACATTGTAGGCATACGAACCCCATTCCATGGAAAATGTGTTTTTTCGTTCTTTCTTAGCTATATGGAGTTAATGATATTTCGAAAACCCATATGTAAAAGAGTATGCCTCATTCTTTGTGACTTATTCCAAAATTTCATCACTAAATGGGGTCGAAAATGGGTCATAACATGCCTTGTTAAGTTTGTGGAAATCTACACACGCATGGATTCCACACATTTTCTTGTCTCTAACTAATCCATTCTTACAACTCTACTGGAAAGATCAACCTATAATCCAACATTTTATTGATTTCATGTTTCACTTGCTCATAGTGTGGGTCCTATTTCACTTGCTCATAGTGTGGGTTCATTCTATGTAATATCTTCTTTATTGCTTAGACACCTCGATTCATTTCTATTTGCATATGAATGATCTCTCCAACCACATCATTCATTTTTGTGTAGCTTTATATCTTTAATTTTGGTGTAGCTTTATGGAAACATATGTACCTAGATTGCGGGGAAGCGCCCCCCCCCCCCTCACCCCCGCTCGGGAAGCTACTCGGAAGCTAATCGGAATTGTGCTTCCGTTTCGCTTCCGGCCGGAATCAATTTTCCAGAGCTCGGTTCCAGTGGGTTTTCAGCGCTCCCTGCCATTGTGTGGAAGCGTTGAGGAAGCGATCGGAAGCTTCGCTTCTTGATCGTTTCCCTCCGCTTCCCGATCGCTTCCATTTTCGCTTCCCAGCGCTTCCGTACGCGTTAAAAAATGCGTCCCAACGCTTCCATTTTCGCTTCCCGTGGCTTCCTAGGACGCTTCGCGTTAACCCTATAGCTAATGGTGATGATTTTTGTGGCTCAATGCCTACTGTTTTACCCAAGTGACCTTTGCACTTCAGTTGCAATTCCAATTCCAGCCTGCCATATTTAGTGCTTTTATTGTAATGATACTATCCTTATAATTCTTAAATACAACCATTTATAAGGTATATTTGAAATATACAAGTGCTCTTGATAGGCTCGTTGCCTGTCCTATAACAATAACAGAGATCAATGAAATACATATATATACTAGAGTCCAAAGAAGGCTAGCAACTCACCATGAAAGTATACCCTTTTTAGCATTTGGATGTGGCTCTAAATAGAATGGTGGCAAATTGACTGCAAAGGGTACAAATATATAAGTAGGACAAAATTCAAAAATAATTAATTGTAAATCATCATTGAAACTTAAAATAATTGAGCATTCTGATAGCCTTAGATGAATTTCTGTGTTTTTTCTTCTTATTCACTTTGGAACCATTTTGAGAATATTCAGAATGTAAATGTGGTGTAAATAGATAAATTCAGGTGCACCATCTTTGCAATGGACACAAACTATAAATAACTTGCTGGCCTGCTTTAGATATAGGTTTCCTTGGAGAACATGGGGGCCTTTTCTCTTTGGCTTATAGGCATATATGTTTGTCCTGCCTAAATCTGCATCCATTGTCAATGACTTGTGGTGATAAGCTGCAATGGGGAATGCCATGTATTTATCATTTGAGAGGCTTTTCAGCCACTTGCTTTATGACCTCATTTTGTTTCCATGTCATTGGAACCATTTTAGCAAAATCACGTTGCTGGCTCTTAAACAATTGGTAATAATTTTTACCTGTTGAGCCATATGTTAATAATTTCATAACGATATAAGTCAGGCCATGCCAGTGAATTATTTTTGTCTGTTAAATCATTTGAATAAGTATATATTTGATCTGAGATTTTAATTTGGCAACAAAAAGAGGAAATGTTGTATTGATCAAGGTAAATATGGTTAAGAGTTCATATGTGATACAATTGTTTGAAAATTATCTCGGATGCTAGGGATGCACAACTAACAACTTTACATTAACATTGGTATCTTGGTTTTTCCTTGACTTGTGTAGGTTTGAGTGAACATAGCAAAGAATGATATTCCTTGAGCGGATCAACTGGGTCCAACTGGGTCCTTATTATTAGGTTGTCCTTTAAGTGAAATTTTTTCATGCTGTACAGTTGGATGGGACTTCATTAAGTTGACATTGAAATGAGATATTTGCGTGCTGCAATATGTGGTCATCTTAAATCAAACTAATCCAATGTGTTAACATACATAAATTATGAGAGCTTTCTAGAACTACTGCATCTAATTGGGAAGTGTCTGTGTTAGACAGGGAATTTGCTGTCCATCAGCATGGCTCTAAGAAGGCAAGAAAAATCAAAGGATATCAAGGGCAATAGGAAACATAAGTAAGAAATAGAAAGGGAATAAAACAAGATTACACACCGAAGCTTAGATCCAAACTAAAGAGGAAGAATATAAAAGGGCCAGTTAATAAGAGCAAAGTTGCAAAGAGGAAAACAAGAAAATAAGGTAAGACATATTTAACAAAGAAAGTAAAAATCCTAGAGGAAGGAAAAAGCCAATCAAGGCAAAGCAAAAATAAACATAACTCAAAAAATTAGAACACTAGGAGGGGACAAGTAGAGCAAGCATCGATGAAGACAACTAAGGACATATGTCAAGGCCCAAGTGCAAGGGCAAGAAAACTAGAGTATGAATGGCAAGGGTATTTAGTACACAGCCTCCACCCTAGGTGGTAGTGAACTCCACATGGAGATATTGTTTTAAAATATTTATGTACGCTTCTTCCTTCATTGTTACTGAGATGTTTAAGAAACATAAGCAACTTGTCCAATTCCATGGTGAATTGGTTTTGTTGAGATTGACTAATAGGGGGTCCATAATTTTCTAAGTTCTCCTTACCATGAGGTAAGTTGACATTGTTGCCATCAACAAACCTAACCTACCATTTAGGTTTAAGAGAGACCGAAACTAATAGCTTTTTCTTCATAACTTTTACCTTGATAAGTAAAAAACATAGATGTAAAGTATGTTTTCACCAATCTAGCGATCTTTGGATTAACACCCATTCAATCGTAATGGCAATCTTGAGGGCACCAAGGTTCGTGCTAGGATTGATCATATATGCATCAAAACTATAATACCAAATAAATTATATTGTATTATTGTTTATTTCATGTTTTTATCCTTTCCATAACTAATTCAACATTCTACATGCATTTGTTGACATATATGCATCAAAATATATAAAAAATGCTTCCGGAACGCTTCCTAACCGAAAGCTTTTGAATATTTCGCTTCCCGCTCCCGCTCCCTCTCCCGCTCTCGCTCCCGCTCCCAAGTAACCTTGATATGTACATCTTTGCTATTTTTGGCCGACCCTTTGTCCCAATCTTAACTTGTTTTATATGTAGTGGCTCATGGTAATACATTGGATTGTTGGTATCCCCAAGGTCCTAGATGATGTGGTGACTATTGGTTTCCTCACATTACAAATGTTGGAGCTTCTCTGTGGGTTCAACATCTATGGGGTCTGTTACTCTGCGACTGGTCCATTTATGGGAAATGATGAATGTGTTGAATCACCAATACAAACAATGTATCCTCCCCACAAAGTTAGAAAGTGTCACAAAATATTTTTCGTAGTCAATTGCATAGTTGTGCCAACCTAACTCCATCAATCACTAGATTGATTTAATCCTCCTAGTGTTTGCTAGTAAGATCATACAATTGATCTAAGATCCATTTTGTCCATTGGTTCCACAAAGCGCTCACCTAACGTTGGATCCAAAGGTTGAGCGACTCTATGGATTTTTTTCTCATCATCGTTTCAAATTTAGAATGACATCATTATCATTATCATGATCCAATATCTTGATGAGTTCAAAATATTCATAGGTCTTGACCCCATCAAGATAAACCTCAATCTGTTATAGCATATTGATTGAAAAAATATGTCTTTAGTTGGCATATTGCAACTAGATTGAGGAGTAAACCATGCTTGTCTATTCCATGAACTCCGAGGATTTCTTTGGCAAGATGTTCACATTTGATTCGAGATGGAGCATGACTTCATATTGCAACTAAATTGAGGAGTAGACCATGCTCGTCTATGCCATGAACTCCTAGGGTTTCTTTGGCAAGATGTTCACATTTCATCTGTGATGGAGCATGACTTATTGCATCTCATATCCTCTAATTAGTGAATTCAATTGAAATTCTTTTCTTGACCTTTTTGTTTGCATGTGACATAGGTCACTATCGACTATTTGTACGGGTGATTCCAGTTACCGCACAAGTACTCCCTTCAGACTGGCAACTTCTCGTTCATCCTCCAATATTTGTAGGAATTTTTGCAACCATCCATTGAACTCATCTTCTATGCATTGCAATGGTATGCTCTAGCCTTTGCTTGTCGACTAGGAAATACTACAAGCATCCATTGAATTCATCTTCACTGCACTAATAGGCTCCAGCCTTTGCTTGACGACTAGGCTATAAGTATTGTTTTTCCTACCTCTGCAGACTTTGCATCTTGTGTACAGACAACCTCCCACATCACCTCCATTGCATCGCGCAAGACCCTTTTTGCTAAATTGCATCAAACATGTCTACCTTCTATCAAGCCCTATGGATATGCCCTTAATCTATGAACCCCATATCTGCTCCTACCTTGGCCACGCCCTGGGTGATGATATTTATGCTTTTATATGCGCGACCCCTTATATATCCCTAGGTGTCCTTGGTTCAAATTGCTTTGGACAATCTTCGACATTATTCTCAATGTTTCGATGGTAGCCACATTGAGGATTATGCTACCTTACGCTATGTTGTCTTGGTTATGGTTTTGTCTTCTATTTGTGGCCTTGGTAAGCTCTACTACGAGTAAGTTCTTTTTTAATTGCACGGTGAGCGTGAATAATGCACAACAATCCTTTGTGTGGTGAGTGTTCGTCCTGCAAAATTCGTAACGTAGAAATGTTGAAGTGGTACTGCATTTTTGCGGTAGTGGTTAATGGTTAGGATCATGACCTAGATTTCGATATATCATGTATACCCCCCCATTTGCCTTGCCCACAAACAAATTCCTAATAGCAATGGTATATCCTTGGAACATGGGGCAATTTTTTTACAGATAGCCTTTTGTCTTCCACAACGTGCACCACATCGCCTCCTTTCTCTTTGCTTTCCGTTTCTTAACTCTTGAATATGCTTAGATATAGTTGTTAGTTGATTACTGGAACCGCGCCAACCCTGGAGCCAATCTTGGAATCAATGCTTGAAACATTTAATTCTAAAGCTTCATGATGTGTCAAAAATCGTTATTGTTGCAATGACGTCAACATATGAGGTAGTAATGTGTAAATAAACCATTTTTATGTTGCACCTCGTGGATGGTGTTGTTACTCAACCAACTCATCAAATCTTACCACTGGTGATACTTCTAGATGGTCTCTCCAACCTCCTACTTGATCTTCATTAATTTTGTAATGCTCCACTGTTTTGACTTTGATAATTGAAACTCCATTTCTTCTCGACTCCAACTTATTCAGTGTATCATTGGTCCCTTAAGTATCTTATTTTCGATTAGAGGTGAAGAAAAGGATCTTACTAAAGAGTGTACCAAGAGAGCAAACTAACCGTTGATCCACCTACCATGATACATGTGGTTGTTGATGGTATGCTAACTACTTCGGGAGCAACTGTGATTGTGGAATCACTCTCAAAATCCAACGGACTGTGAAGTGACTTATTGCTTCTTCTTTGGAACAATTATTGTGGTATGTCAAGTCCCATAGTGATACCTTGTGTAGGATCAAATCAAGATGAACTTATAGTATTTTCAGGATGATCGGATCCTACAAACAATGGAGTCGCCTAGTGAGAATAAAAAAATACACAATGAACAAGGTTTACCTCACCAATGTTGTTTAGATTTCCCAAGGATTGTCGAAGGGTCCTTGGCAATGGTGCCAAATTGCTATCATGTAGATCTGCACCCACATATTTGCCCAATAAGTATAGGCCTTCTAGATTTCGGATTGGTTCTTTTCCAATCCAAGGGTGGTGTCCTTAAGTGTTGTGCATTGTAATATGATCTGCAAATCTGATAAATATATAAAGAAAAACATCGTATTGATATCTCCCCTATGTCTGTCCTACACAATTTAGAAGGGAGGGTAAATTTTGAAGATTATGTTTAGATAGGTCGAGACAATAAATTAGGATTTTGATGGAAACAAAAGGAATGGTAAAACAAAATCATGTGTTTATGAGTGATTGAAGAAATCAAAACAGAAAGCAAGGAACCATCAAACATTTACCATAGATTAGATCATTAACACCCACAAAACAAAAAACTAACACAAAGTATAATCGAAAACTTATAGACTGTTTGCACCATGATGGTTGGTGTGCCACAGGCTGTCAATGCTCTCCTCGCCAATAAATGCAGCTAGTGGTCAGAGATGGGATGAAAGGGTCTTTGCTCTGGTCTCTAGTGCTCCAAGAAGAATGTCTAACCCTATATCTTTGCTCTGCCTTGACTATATAGGGCTCCAATCCCTAATGCACCCCGCACTTACTGGTTGATCATGCATGCAAATGAGAGTACGCCCCTCCTAGTGAGAATGTAATTGTAACTTCAGAAGATATTCACTTGTATTTTATATTGTATTATTATTGTATTTTATTTGTACCTCCGACGAAGAAGTTTATTCCTCCGGTCGGAGATGTCATTATTACATTTGGTCATGTAAAGTCATTGAGGTAAATCCTCCATTGTAAGTCAGGACATTAGATCCCCCTAGAGTCAGTTAGATTAGGGTTATTGAGTCCCCTAGAGAAGTCGACACAGTCAGGTTTAGCCAGGGCCGACCTAGCAAGTGAAAAAGGTCAAGTGAAAGTAAAGTATAAAGAGAGAGCTTAGCTCTCTCATTTTGACCACACACTCACAGACACAAGTTCGCATAAGTGAGAGAGAGAGGACAAGTTTGCATAGGAGAAAGAGAGAGGAGCTGCAAAAGACCATCTTTGTTTTGGGGTTTTACTTTTGTGATATTGTATTGGTGACGATTCTATCTCTGAGGAAGTTGCGGAGTTTTCTCCTTTATGGTTTCCACGAGGAAAATCTTTGTGTCTATTGTGTTATGCTGTACATGTTATTCTTTCAGTTAAGATCCTAGATAATATTGATTAAAAGTAGAAAATCTAACATGGTATCAGAGCTAACCTGAAAAGAAGACACTATGCAGCTGCGGAAGCTAGGGCTTCTAAATTTTGGGTCTTCTCTCCATAGATCATCAACGAAAAGAGGCTAGGCTAACTCGCCCTAGGAGGGCGCATCTTTCTGTCAAAGTAGAACTTGATTCTGAGAATTTTCATTTTTTGGCTCGTCACTACTACCGGAGGAAAACTAGGGCATCAAATATTTTGGGTTTTTGTTCACTGATTTGGGGAAATGAGTACATTGGGCAACTCGCCTTGAGGAGGCGCATCTATCTGTCCAATCAGAAGTTCCAAATTCCAAGTTTGGAAAATTAGGGTTACTCTGACAAACCCTAGGCCAGCCAGCTCCAGAACCAGTTTGGGCATCTAAAAGTGGTAAGACCTAAAAGCTTTGCTATTTCCATTTGAAGTTCTCGTTAAAGAGGTCTCACCACACCAAGCTTGAGGATAAGCTTGAAGGGGTTGATAACTTCCGAGCATGGAAGTATAGGATTGCCCTTGTCCTTGAAGAAAATGAATTGGACATGTATGTGAATGAAGAGGTTCCAGCACTAGAGGGAGATGAGTCTAACGCCTTACATAAGAAAAACTTGGTTAAGGCCAAGAGAATCATTGGAGATTCCATTAAGGATCATCTCATCCCACGTGTGTCATCTTTGAAGACACCTAAGGAGATGTTTGATGCTTTGACAAAGCTCTTTGAACACATTTCCTCTTTTAATGAAGACTCCATATCCATCATCCTCCAAGGATGATATGGAAAGTCTGCTGACTTTCATGCCTGGAACGAACAACACTCCGTCTACTTCAAGAATTTCACCAAACCTGAGTTGGAATTTTACAGTTCCAACTCCTTTGATTTCCGCTCGAGTGCTTCCAATACCTGTTCCAATAAAACGACCTCTGGCTATTTCTTCAATCTTCTAAAAATATCCATACTTCCCTGTCATGTGGCTTGTTGATCCACTATCAACAACCCACATGTCACGGAAATCTAAAGTGATTCCTATACTAGATTGAACATAAACTAAAGAGAACCCACTTTCAAATTGGGAAGCAAAATCTCCCATCTGCTGATGTTGCTCCCTCTTTATCTTCATTCCCTTTCCTTTTTGGACATTGACTAGCATAATGACCAAATTTATTACAACAGAAGCAACATACCTTGTTGAGATCTTTTTCCTTCTTCTTCCACTTGCCCTTACCTTTAGCTGCAAGAGCAACATTATCTTCACTGTTCTGAGCCTCATTCTGGAATGTCCCCTCCCGGGACTCTTCTTGAACAAAGTCATCCCATAACCTTGTCCAATCTGTAAGCTTTTCTCTGGCAACCACTCCTCGCACAAAGGTGTGCCAATTTGCAGTGAATCCATTGAGAGCATACCTTACAAGCTCTTCATCATCCACTTTCTCACCTGCAACACCCAATTCATCTCTAACTTGGGTGATCTTTGTGAGATAAGTAGAAACTATATCAGTTTTTGTTATCTTGGTATTTCTCAGTTTCTCCCTAAGAACCATCTTTTTGTTTTGGTTCTTACTCTGATATAAGGTACATAAAGCAGTCCACATTTCAAAACATATTTCTTACCAGAGACATGAGAGATCACATGATCCTTGATAGAGTCCAAGAATATCCTCTGAGCTTTGATATCCTTCTTGTCAAAAGCAGATTTGTGTGTGGCATCTGTAGGAACTGTTATCGCAGCGGAAGCTCCAACAATATCCCACAAACTTTGCTCCTTGAACAATATCGTGATCCGTTCCTTCCATGGACTGAAGTTACCAGCTCCATCCAACCTATCCTCGTACCTTAACCCTGCTGATGCCATGACTCTAATTGATAACCACCTGAAAGACTCTTTTGTTCTAAGTTCACAAAGAAACACAAACTGTCTTCAGGAATCTTACAGAGCCAAGCTTTGATACCATGTAGAAATTTGATAAAATAACAAGTTCTGTTTATGACATTTTATCAAACACTTTAGAATGCATCTCTAGGTTTAATATTTTTTTGAGTTATGATTTATTGTCCAATAAATCTTCTGATAACTGAAATATAAACACTTATACATTCATCCAATGACCTAGCTGAAGAACTGAAGATATAAGCATACACATTGAAAACTCATAAATTTTTAGGGCCAATGCCTAGGGCAAAACCCTCACACTTCATGAGGGAAAACCTAGAGAGAGATTTTATTAAAGAGCAGCAATTAATTACAACAACGACATTTATGTAATCTGAAATACGTTGGAAAACGTGCCAGAAAACAGAAATAAATACCAGCAATAAATGCAGCTGTATGGCCTCTTCTTCCTCACCAACCTACCTCGAAATCTGTGCCAATGACAACCCTCGATTTCTGTGCAATCTTCCTCAGCAAAAATAGCATAAAACTACCTGGAAATGTAATTGTAACTTCAGAAGATATTCACTTGTATTTTATATTGTATTATTATTGTATTTTATTTGTATCTCCGACGGAGAAGTTTATTCCTCCGGTCGGAGATGTCATTATTACATTTGGTCATGTAAAGTCATTGAGGTAAATCCTCCATTGTAAGTCGGGGCAATAGATCCCCCTAGAGTCAGTTAGATTAGGGTTATTGAGTCCCCTAGAGAAGTTGGCACAATCAGGTTTAGCTGGGGCCGACCTAGCAAGTGAAAAAGGTCAAGTGAAAGTTAAGAATAAATAGAGAGCTTAGCTCTCTCATTTGAACACACACACTCACAGACACGAGTTCGCATAAGTGAGAGAGAGAGGACAAGTTCACATAGGAGAAAGAGAGAGGAGCTGCTGAAGACCATCTTTGTTTTGGGGTTTTACTTTTGTGATATTGTATTGGTGACGATTCTATCTTTGAGGAAGTTGCGGGGTTTTCTCTTTTATGGTCTCCCCAAGGAAAATCTTTGTGTCTATTGTGTTGTGCTGTGCATGTTATTCTTTCAGTTAAGATCCTAGATAATATTGATTAAAAGTAGAAAATCTAACACCTAGAATGTGTATGCATGATGATCTATGCTGTCTTTTGCTGAAGATGATTGAGGTGCACTCTACTGTTGAGATATTGTAACTTCTAAGAATATTATATTTGTACTTTATTATTCCGGAGATGTTTCATTCCTCCGTGAAGATCTTATTGTATATCCGGAGATGTTTATTCCTCCGCCGGAATGTGGTAACTTGGGTTATTAGACTTCCCCAGTGGGGGTCGGCCCTGTATGTGTTATGTGGGTCAAAGGGTTGTTAGACCACCCTAGTGGGGTCGGCCTAGTCAGTTGTAGTGGGGTGTTTAACCCAGTGGTAAAGTTGGGGCCGACCTAGTTAATATAAAGTACAAGTCGGAGATGTGTATATATAGAGGAGGTGTGTTCCTCATTTGACACACTTCCCTCACTCAGAATGTAGCGCACTTGTGGAGGAGAGGTCTGCTATGGTGGAGGAGGAGATCATGTCTTTGGTTTGCATCTTTGTATATTGCTGGTCATCTATATTGAGGAAACTTTGCTGGGTTTTCTACCCCATGAGGGTTTCCCAGGATAAATTTGTGTCTCTTGTGTTTATGCTGTGCTTGTTGTTTCTTCAATGATCCTGTATATGCTATTATTGTGAAATGGAATGTAATGCTGATATTTTCTGTCTTAGCATATTGAATCTTAACATCTACTAACCTAGAGAGCTTGGACAAGAGTGGTAAGAGAGTGCGCCCGTGCAAAATGAAATGAGATGTTTTCTCCTCCTTGGCCAATGCAAAACGTTGGTATCCTCCTTGGCTCCCCTCCAACACTCTTCAATTTGCAAATGAGCAATACAAAACCCCAAAAATTTGTTTTCTAAGTGAACCCGCGGGGCGATTGATACATTCAGGTCGACTCGTGATTTTTTGCAAAAATTCAAGAAAATACCGCAATAAAATCAGTAATATAAATATATCACCAAAATATCGGGCAAAATATCGACCAATGTATTGTGGTCGAGTTAGCCTCACGATATATTGCGATGTCAACGATATATCGCCTATATTTGTAACAGAGGGAAAACAAAAGCACGCGTTTACGAGTGATTGAAGAAATCAGAAGAAAAATCAAGGAACCATCAAACATTTATCATAGATTAGCTCATTAACATCCACAAAAACAAAAAGCTAACACAAAGTATAATCAAAATCTTATTACTCATTACCAAAACACGATTTGCAACATGATGGTTGATGTGCAATAGGCTGCCAATGCCCTCTCCAGTAAATGCAGATGGTGGTCAGAGATGGGATGAAAGGGTCTTTGCTCCAGTCTGTAGTGCTCCAAGACTATATAGGCCTCCAATCCCTAATGTGCCCCACTTTCTGGCTGATCATGCATACAAATGAGAGTACACCCCTCCTAGAATGTGTATGCATGATGAGTTATGCTCTCTTTTGTTGAAGATGACTGAGGTGTGCTCTACTAACTGACAAAGTGAGGACAAGAGCGATGAGAAAGTGTGCCCCTGCACTGAAGATTATTTGCATGCATGGTGAAGATTTAAGCCAAGTGCACCCACTTGAATTGATATATCTTGCATGCATTGAGCATGGCGCTCTCTAACTGGAGTAATCTGCCCTCCATGCATGAACAGGGTGTCCCCATTTCAACTTCCACCAAACTTTTTGCATGTGTGCTATTACTGCTTTCATAACTGGCCATATGAGCCCTCAGTTTGCATGAGGGTTTCATAAGCCAAGGGCACACTTACCTCTGACTTAGGCTAAACTTTAGACTGCTGATCACCAATGGTACCCTCTCCCAGTTTAAGTCCAAGTTCCTGTTCTGCATGCACCACTCATCTACTTAACTTCTGTGCATGGTTGAGTGCACCCTAACTCAAACACATCAACTGTTGCTCAAGTCAGATGTGCCCTTTTCAGTTTACAAGTAGCTTAGGGTTGTTTTATGTGTTTAATACTTTTAAATGAATAAGACTCTATTTTTGGGATTAACAACATGGTTAATTTAGTGTTATGAGTAAGAAGGCACCCTCCTTATGCTGCAATAACTGTTCAGCAGGTAGTTAAGTGTACTTAGGTTGCTTTTCTAGGCTATTTCATTATGTTTTCTGCTTTTAACAATACAGGCATGTAGCTGTAATATGCTCTCCCCAACACTCCATCTAGATTGTTCCTTTAAATTTTGTGTAGATCCAAATTTAATCAATAACTGAAAACTGAAAGTGACATGGAGGGGTGTTTTGTGAGGTATTTGAATGAAGATTACTTGTTCCCTACAACCATGAATTTTTTCTTGAAAATACAGCAACAAACTTTTCTCCCTGGTTGTTCCATCAGATGAACATTATTTTTGCATCACAGGTGGCAATGTCATGGTTGAGTAGTATTTATATCTTATTTTTTGCAAGCTACCCAATGTAATTGCTTGTGGATGGTTGTAGGGGTCATTCAAAATGGAACTTTTGAAAGTACCCAGACCATGCAGAGTTATTTTACTTTCAATATTTTGAAACCCATGTGATCAACCCCTCTTAAGAGATTGGTTTCCTGTAGCAGCGGGTTAAATCCATCATCTTCTACGTCATTTTCCGCTCTGCATGCTCGTATCTGTCATATATATCAATACAAATTAATGTAGAAGATCCAATCATGGTGGCCCAAGCTAATAACAGAATTAAAATGATGTTTCCTAGAGGTTCTTTCCTTGTTGTTACAAACATAACTTAATCTGCCGTCAAGAAATAGATCCGAGTTAGTCCCTTCAGCGTTTTATCTCCCATCCAAAACCCTTTATCATATCCTTCATAAAAGTGGATAGAAATTTATCACAAATCCAATATCTGTCCCTGCAAACTCAATTGTTACTTGTCTACTGATGTACAGGACCACCGATTTGACATATGCTCCTAATCAATGTTGCTGTCAGTGTTCTTCAATTGTATTCATTCTCCTGCTAGGCAAGTGCAATTTGTTATCCAGAGTACTTTTAGAGGTTTAACTTCCTTGGAGTTATTTCTAAATTTTGGAATCTGATCTTGAATATTCTTCTATCTTCACATGCACAGAGTAGCATAGAATTACAGCAAATTGAT
Source organism: Larix kaempferi (assembly GCA_027924585.1). NCBI lineage: Eukaryota > Viridiplantae > Streptophyta > Pinopsida > Pinales > Pinaceae > Larix > Larix kaempferi. The sequence continues at coordinate 10,262,091 of BSBM01001036.1, forward strand.
CCCCAAATTGTTATCACACAATATTGTCCACCCACTCTCATGAAAACCATCCCCATCACTTGCTTGAAGATTTTGGCATCAACCCTGCACGTCATACAAACAAGAAGATAATAAAATAGCAGAACCGGAAAAAGGTAGATGAGCAGTCTTATTTTGACTTGCTTTTTAAAAATTTGGCATGCCCTGATAGTTCTGTCCAGAGCCTTGATGTATGCAGATTAATGAACAATCATGAACAACCTGATGGAATCTCACTGGATCTTAACCCTCCAGTAGTGCAAGCACAACTAGGGGTTAGCATCTGATCATACTTCTGCTATTTAAAGGTGGTAAGACTACTCCAAACTGTGCATCAAGACAAGGTCCAGTAGTCTCGTGCATTCTTTATTACAAGAAATCCATGGGATTTGGTGCCCTCAAGACGAATCCCCTTGTTGTTGTGCGAAATCCAATTGTGCTATAGGAGTTGAAACCTCAAATTCACTTGGTGACTGTAGTACAAAAACCTCAAAACTTTTCTATGAATCCATCCTCATCACTAAATTGCTGGAAAGAGTCCCTGAAAATGACATGTCATTTTGTTGTTGTGCGAAATCCAATTGTGCTATAGGAGTTGAAACCTCAAATTCAATTGGTGACTGTAGTACAAAAACCTCAAAGCTTTTCTATGAATCCATCCTCATTACTAAATTTCTGGAAAGAGTCCCTCAAAATGGCATGTCATTTTGAGAGGTAACAGGAGGAAGCGGTCAGATTTTTGAGGTTTGACTTATGGTTCATGCGATGGGATGTATAAAATTAGGATGAGAAACCCAACCAGTTTTTGGTAAGGTAAGAAAGCCCAAGCTGGTTTTGTTAGCACTAGTGTAAGTTTTAAACCTTAACAGTGAAGTACAAACTTATATGATTCTTAAGTATTAACAGAAAAATACACAATGGCACACACATTACACAGAGATTTTCACCTGGAAACCCTTAACCGGGAAAAAACCAGCAAAACTTAGAGCCGCATAGCTCCTTTCTCATTATATGTTTATTTTACATGTACAATACAATAAATGGTATTCTGCAGCATCTAAAACCCTAATTCGTTTACCCGAAATTAGGTTATAACCCTAATCCCTTTTACCGGGATTAGATAGAGTACAATGGGTCGAAAAAATGCAAAAAAGCAACCCAAAAATTTTTGCAGTCCGAAACGAAGGGGGTGGGCCCTGTCGGGCTACCCCCCCCTCTAAACCCCCCCCCTCCGGACGCACCCGGCGCAGGGACCATGTGAAGAGATATAACATACCCAACAACTAGTGGGTTGCTGCATCACCGAACCACAACCACTCCTTGACTGCCATATCACGGAAGGTACATTTATGCGATTTTCCAAAATGGAATTGGGTGGCTAATTCTATGATTAATAACTTCTTTGAAGCTTGTAACTTGTCAAAGTTTGAGCTTGGAGTGATGGTTGAATGGTGAAGGTGCATAAAAAACTAAAGGCTTGATTAGTGTTGTGTCTCCTAATGAATGAAAGTTACAAAGTTCGAGGTAATGAACCACTACAAAATCTTGGCCTAAGCCTCTCATCTTAAGAGAAATAGAGGGTGGATAGGATAAGTGGGAGAGATTGAATGCGTGACAAGAGAGCCGCAAGCCTATATAGCTAATAGATTAGTTGGGCCAATTGATCATCAACAAATGCGAGCATGAGCCAGAAGCCAAGGCAGATTGATGTTTAGAGCCACTGTTAAAGCTGAGAGTTAAGTTAACCAAACTTCAGAGCCAAGAGGGAGAAACTAAGCTGGGGCAGAGAAAAACATAGTAGGGAAGGACAACCATAGTCAAGGAAGTCGGATTGACTAGAGAGATGGTGTGGATAAAGCTCCAAAGCCCATTGGGGAAGTGCATGATCGTAGGGGGTCATATCCGAACATGGAAATGATGTGCGACATTGTAATGCAAAACAAATATCTAAATGCCATTTGGAGTTTCTTCCCCATGAGGATTCTCCAATTAAAGATGTTTGGTGTTCTGCTTGAACATTTCATGGTGCATGTTTACTGAGGATTTTATGTTATTGGTTTTGTTAACAAATGAAACAGTAGAGTTGGACATAATTTTAAAGTTCTAAAATGTGATTAAAACAACATTTGGGTGCCATTGGGTGATTTTGACTTTCCCATTGGATATAGAGCAACACCAACACTATTGCTTGGAGTGTTAGGATTTCTAACTCCTTGGACTTACAAGGAAGTTCCTCACAATGTGAACCGTTGCCTTATGGGAAAAATGTATAGTGAAGAAGATAAGGCACACCTACCATATGGTGAAGAAGATAAGCACACCAACCATAAATCTTATAGTGACCACATTATTACTGGTTACAAACTACCACTTCCTTTTTGATAATCTTCCATGTTAGATTAATGGTCAAATAAAGTATGCCTAGTTTTAGATCTTTCAAATTTTGACAAACTTAATTGGCAAATTGTTTTTTGTTATTACTAAGGTTTTGATCCAAAGAAATCCTTTCCTTATCCTTCTTTGGTTGGGAATTGATTGTAAACTTGGGTTCAGGTTCTTGAGTTTTAGTGGGCTCCACCCTTTGAACTTTGGGAAACAAATCTCCACTCTCTTGATGAAACAAAGCATTTTTCCTAGTGGGATGTTCCTCTCACTTTCATTACATTTCTAGTGTCTCGCATTCTTTAACGAGGATAGCAAGGTAGATTGCATAGGGGAAGAACCTTATTGAGGACGATCAATTAAACATACAGATCTAGAGTCATTTTACTTGGAGAATACTACCTTTATAGGCCTAGGCATAGAAATGGTTTATTTGTATGAAGATATTTAATTTGGATTGGACCTTTAGAGCCTTAGTAACAATACATTAATAAAAAACATTGTTTCATGAGATAAGATATTGCTTTAGGACTTTGTAAAACTGCTTCTATTAGAGTTCATTAATAAACCATTGATGGGTTCGATTGTTTGCAAAATGATAAGCATGATTGCTTGTGTTCTTTTAGCCGACGAAGCATAAGGCTTAAATGCAACTCCATGCTTATTGTGCATCCACGTTCTCACCCTGGCTTGACAGGTTCACATCAATTGCCTAAAACTTTTCAATCATTGCAATTCACCCTATTATGATTTCATTTGTAGCGGTCCTAATGTTCCAAGGCACTCTCGGAATCACCTATTTTTAAAAGGAGGGGGGAATGAATGGTAAAATCGAATTAGATTTCCTTTGCTTGCTTAGAAGATAATGTAGGCCCTATCCATACATACAAAATTGTAGTTTATGATATGCCCTAGGTTAGATATGCCTACTTTCCATTGACCCTGGAGACATGGATCTTTGTTGTAACGTATGCTTTACTTTTTGATGATCTTGGCTTATGATGTAACTGTTGATGTTTGTAGCTACGTGAGGTGTCCTCAGTAGCTAAGTCGACCTAGAAAGAAAACAATTAATAAAGTGTAATTTATTATCCTAAACGACAAGTCGGCCTAGGCAGAATTGACAAGTCGGCCCTAGTGAAAAAGTCAGCCAGAAAACCGGTATAAATAAGGGTGACGCCTCCTCATTTGCACCACTCAAGCAAGTTCGCTCAAACAAGGGGAAATTCTCTGAAGGGTTGTAGAAGACTGCTTTTCTGGGGTTCTTTCTTTGGCTTCGTCTTTTTATGTGATCTTTCTTGTCATAGATCACTTTTATATCTGATGTACTTGTACTTTGTACTGAATCTCTGAATAAGAAAGGTTGGATGGGTTTTTTCCCGAGTTTGGGTTTTCCCAGGGTAAAATATTTTGTCTCTTGTGTTTCTGTGCATGGTTATTCTTTCAGTGATCCTTATGTGTAGTTAAAGTTGAAAGAGATGAAAATTATACTGCTATATCATTAAAATCTAACAATAACTAAGTTAGCTTACTTTTAGCATATGCTTATAACATAACATGGACTTTAAATATTTCAGTTCTTAGTTAACGGAATGTGTTGAGTCACAACATCAATCATCAAAGCTTGTAAAAACCATCTCTCTGGAATAACCATCTAGAGATGATGCATTACCTACCGTTTGTAGCTTGGATCTCTTAATGTTCAAGTTAGTATTTAATTGTTGAAATTTGCTGAAATATTTTTGCTAGGTACAAAACAAGCCTACATATCCTCTATTTCTTTTGATCCTTGTAGTGATTGGCCTTATCTTTCTCATTGTTGCATTGAGTTCATTTGTGTATTCTCAATAGTTATCTTCTTTTGGCCTATATATTGATTTTTTCTTTTTCTTTTGCTAGGCATTCCTTCTTGTAAATTCATTTTGTCGAGATGTTTCTAGGGAGTTTGCTTGGAGCAAATTCTGCAATCTTGATGATGTTTATCACTTTCAATTGATGAATCATGCAATGTGACTTTTCTTTGATTCCTTGAATTGCCTTGTTAGATGGTCATAAATTGTGTATGATAGAAGGTGAGTTGTTAGTGTTTCATTTATTTGAAATTGTACACTTGACATACTCCTTCATTCCAATAATTTTGTGTTTTTCTTTTCATCTCTAAAATTCACATTTATGTTTGTGGCAAGATGTTCAAGTTGTTTCAAATTTAGAATACATCGTTATCATTATCATGATCCAGTATCTTGATGAGTTCAAAATCTTCATAGGTCTTGACCCCAAGAAGATCAACTTCAATCCGTTATAGCATTTTGATCGAAAAAATATGTCCTTAGTTGGCCTATTGCAACTAGATTGAGGAGTAGACCATGCTTGTCTATCCCATGAAATTCTAGGGTTTCTTTGGCAAGATGTTCACATTTGATTCGAGATGGAGCATGACTTCATATTGCAACTGGATTGAGGAGTAGACCATGCTCCTCTATGCCATAAAATCCAAGGGTTTCTTTGGAAATATGTTCACATTTGCTCTAAGATGGAGCATAAGCTTCTTGCACCTCATATTCTCCAATTAGTGCATTCAATTGAAATTATTTTCCTGACCTTTTTATTTGCACGTGACACCTGCTTTATCGACTATTTGTATGGGTGATGCTAGTTACCACACAAGTACCCCCTTTAGACTGGCAACTTCTTGGTCATCCTCCAATATTTGTAGGAATTTCTGCAACCATCCATTGAATTCATCTTCTATGCATTGTCTTGACAAGATCTAGCCTTTGTTTGATGAGTAGGCTATAAGCATTGTTTTCTCTACCTTTGCAAACTTTGCATCTTGTGTGCAAACAACCTCCCACATCACCTCGATTGCATTGCACAATAGCACTTTTGTTAAATTGCATCAAACATGTGTGCCTTCTATTGAGCCCTATGGGTAGGCCTCTAATATATGAACTCCATATCTACTCTTATCTTGGTCATGCCATGGGTGATGATGTTTATGCGTGTAATACACGATCCACTAGATTTCCCTAAGGGTCCTTGGCTCAAAATTGACTGTGTTCATCCCATGTTGCTTTTTGTCCCATGCCTCCCATTTCTCAATTTGATTTGGACAATCTTCATCATTATTCTCAATGTTTTTGTAGTGGCCATAGTGAGGATGATGCTATGTTAAGCTATGTTATCTTGGTTATGGTTCTACCTTCTATTTGTAGCCTTGGTACAGTTAATGGTTAGGATCATGACCTAGATTTCGACATATCTTGTATATCCCCCCTTCTGCCTTGCCCACAAAAAAATTCACAATCCTTTGTGCGGATTGTGAACTTGGTTCACAAATTCACAGTCCTTTGCCTAATAAACTCTACTGCAAATAGGCTCTTTTTGGAGTGCTTGCTGAGCGCGAACAATGCAAGACAATCCTTTGTGCGATGAGTGTCAGTCCTACAAAATTTGTAATGTACAAATGTTGTAGTGCAACTGTATTTTTGTGGTAGCGGTTAATGGTTAGGACCATGACCTAGATTTTGACATATCTTGTATATCCCCATCTACTTTCGCACAAACAAATTCACAATAGTAGTGGTATATCTCTGGAACATGGTGCAAATTTTTTGTAGATGGCCTTTTGTCTTGACAATTCTTTGCTTTCCATTTACTAGCTCTTGAATCTGCTTAGATAAAGTTGTCAGTAGATTAGTTGAGTTGTGCCAACCTTGGGGCTAAACTTGGAATCAATACTTCAACCAATTAATTCTAAGGTATTAATGTGTCAATAAACGTTTTTTTTATGTTGCGCCATCATGGTGTCCTATCATACCACCCCACCATGCAAGGCTTACACTTAGTCTCTAGGAGGCATTATAACATTCCCCATTTCACAATCAACATCTTTATTGAGAGAGGGATTTCCTCTATTAGTCTTTAGTGTGGTCCTTGAAAACCTCTAGCATGTTTGTTGAACACTGATGGCATTTTGTTGCAAGTCAAAATCATAGCTTTCAACAAAACCTCTATACCAAAAATCAACCACTTCGTTCAACTTATGTTCATATAATTGGATCTTTAGTAAGTTCTCTACGATCGCTCTATTATTGTCCATGGAATCGAACATTGATGCTTCTCCGTGATTCTTTCTAGTCGAACAAGTACTTAAATCTTGCAACATCTTCTTTTACAAATGCACTTTCTTGAATTCTTTGTTCTCACGAATCTTGAATCTCGACATTCACTAGTTGCCACTAAACACCATCTTCACTTTGCATTTTTTGAGGTCCGAACTTTGGAACCATATTGTTGGATCTATGATGGACCTAGGTTCTGCAAAAGATGTCCAACATATGTTCGATGTAGAGTACACAAAAATAATCAAACTTTCAAAGGAAGGTCTTGCCATGGGATATTTGCCATGTGAATAATTTGTAGAGTATTAAAGATTTAGTGGTAGTGTTGAATTCATCACTCCTTTAATCAGATTCATTTAAACTACTAGAATTTCTAGCATTCATAGTAGACACGAGTAGAACAATCTTCCATTGTATTCCCACTATAAACATTATTACATCTCTTAACAACTTGAACCTAACTTTCAAGGCCATTACATACCATTCTCATATATATTGAATGCATCCCAAAATATACCAAAGATTTTACCCACTGTGCTATTGTTGTATCGATTTTTTGCATTTTTAGAAGGTTGAAGAGATTGGGCATGGAGGGTTTATATTTCTCTATGCCAATTCTTGGTCAAAAGTGGGCCACACCAAGTGCCAAACATTATTTTAAATTGCTACGTCTCACTTTTTTATATTGGTTTCTCACTTCACATATTTCTTTGTTTTTGTTAACTTTTTAAGATTATTCTTACTTTTATATTTTATAACCGGAATGAGTAGAGAAATTTCGTATTAAACCGATTGAGGAGAATCAATCGATACATGATAGTGCATGTTCAAAATATGCAAAACGTTGGACAACAACAATACATAATTTCTCCTCCTTATACCTATCACCTTCACAAATAATGACAACTATAAATCTAGATAAACTGACCTAACTAGCACAAGTAAAAATTATAAACAACATACATTTAAAAGGACTTGTCGCCACTTTGGCCTTTTTCCTGCTAGTCTTTGTTTGAGTCACTAGAGTTGGAAATTTAGATTGCATCGATGCTCGACTGTTGAACTGTGCCCTCTTCTATATGCTCGGAGCCCATTGATTGAACCTTTGCACAATGAGCATCCATATGATGTTAAATGCATCTTAGAATCGTTGACTAACTTGGCAATTTGCTTTCCTTGTTTTGCAACAATGTTCTCTATAATGCATTGTATTTCATCATGTAAAGCCCATATAGGATTTAATGTTGTCAATAGTCCCTTGCAGACTCTCAATCCTTGAACTTAGGAGGCTCATCATCCTCGTAATCTTCCTGATGTCTCCCTATTCATCCCCTCCCATGTCGCCGCATCCTACGAGACTATCCATGCCCACATTCAAAATCATTAGTGTAGAGTAGGGCCCTTCCCAAGGAGAGAAACCCCTTTTTCAACTATGAGCGATCTCTAAATCCATATAAAAAGCATAGAGTCAATTCCTTTTGTTCATTGGAGTCCAAAAGGATCCCACCCCTCGCACTTGGCACTCTAAAGACAATATGCATGGATATTTCTTACTATTCCTGTCTTCATCTAATCACAACTTGCTACATTTTTGTTTTATTATTATTATTTTCATTTCGAGGATGGTATCGTCTTAAACCATTCAGCTGTAGTTTTGGCAACTGAACCCAATAGAGACATCGAGTGAGGCCTTGCTTACAATCCATAGCACTCAATCACTTAAATGCATAGCATTCAATCACTTACAATCCATAACACTCAATCACTTAAATGCGTAACTTGTTACACTAGGTTGGGCTAAATTTACATATCTTGCACCTTGTTGGTGTGGGGTGTTTATGATGAATCAATAATCGTTGAGAATAAATGGATGGTTGTGAAGGTGTTCCCACTTGCCTCTTGAAAATATAAAACTTATTTAGAAGTTCACTTGTCCTAGTTGAAATGCCTATTTTGTTTGACTATATAATTTTCTTTCAACATTTGCATACTTGAACTCGGAGATGAACTCTAGTGGTGGCCTTACCAATTTCATAAAACACAATAATTAAGGTTGGAAGTAACTTTCCTTTGTCTTTTTTCATGTACACTAATTCATACATCATAGTTTTGCTCTCCATCATTTTGTGGTAACGATGCAAAACTAGATTTCTTACAAACACACTTATTTTTAAGCATGATTAAATAATGTTAAGCATAATTAAATTGTAGATTATTGTAATACTAACATTGCAAAAGATTGATCATACCCCGTCTCTAGAAACATGAGAGATATGTATTCATTTTCAACATTAGGAGAGGAGAGTTATTGAGACTCGTTGGTATGTAGTGTGTTCCCATAATTTGTATAAATGTAAGTCGAGTAAATCGAGTGTGATGGAAGTATGGAAAGATTCGCTTATATTTCAATGAGTATGTGTTGCTTGCATGTTTGTGAATTATTATCTTCAATTAAAATACCTTATTATGTGTTAATAGATTTGTTAACACGTAATTTGCTAATTTGTGTTCATTGTACTAAACGGGGTTTGTCTAGCGCTTTCTCACTTTTCAATCTTGAAATGGTATATGTTCAATCTTGAATGTTTTTCATGAAAGCCATAATAATCCTAGTAATCTTGAAATGGTATATGTTCAATCTTCAATGTTTGATGGTATTGACAAACATGATCTTGATGAGTGATCAAATTCCATTTTTCGTGGACTTGTAGCATTTGAATTGGAAAAAGTAACATAATGTCTTGGATTATTTGTAGATGAAATTGAAGGAGGGTTTAGGCATGCCCATTTTTTTTTGGCTACAAGGTACCTGGTTTATTTTAAATAGGCAAGGATGATGTGGCAAAGAAATTTCTCAAAAGCAAAGTCCATCACTTTGTTGTGAACACAGCATCAAATGATAATTATTTTCCTTTGAAATAATTGAATGCATAGCTTTTTTTAGGCATCTTTATTTTTATATCATCATTTGATAATTTCTACAAGATTTTTCATTTCGAAATAATTGAATGCATAGCTTTTTTAGGCATCTTTATTTTTATATCATCATTTGATAATTTCTACCAGATTTTTTAAAGACATCTTGTAAAATCCATGTAGATTTTTTGAATGCATATTGTAAAATGCATTTTTAAAGTGCGCGCACGTGTGCAACACACATATCTTAGTAAATTCTACAAGATTTCATGTAAAATCAACATAATTCCAAAGTGTATATGTTTTATGTTTTGGATCATCTTTTCGACGATTTTCTATGGTTGAAATTTTGCTAGAATTGTTGGAATTGCATAATTTGGTGCTCAAGGTGCAATGAAGAATATAATTTGAACAATGAAAAGTGGTGATTTTAGGAAAGATTTCATTGGAAACTGCTTATTTTATTTTAAAATATATATCATGATTTTTCTTGGAAGTAATTGAAGTCATTAAAATTAAGTGTTAATAATGTTGTAAATAATTGAAAATTTTATAAGTTTTTATTTTGAAATAATTAATGAATGAAATACTAACACTACTAAAAATGAGTTTTTATTTTAAAATAATTAATGAAGATTTTCAATTTGTATAGTTTTTATATTAATAATTAAATTAAGAGTGTTTTACTTTTTTGAATGATTATTGTTGCTTTATTTTAAAAATCTTTAGTTTATGTTTATTTTTATGTTGTTTTTTTGTTATTTTTTAAGCATATTGTTGCACCAAAATGTCGTAGTTTGTTTTTATTTTGGCATCTTTGTAAGCCATGTTTCATTAGGAAGTAAGGATGTAGTAGTAAGAAGGACATCTTGTATTTATTAATTTATATAATACAATAAATTGTGATATTAAAATATTGTTTATTTATTAAAAACTAATTGAAATAATATATTGTATACCTTTACATTTTAGTAGCATTTTAAATGTACATTTTTTAAAAGATATTTATAATGAAAATTGTTTCACAAAATATAATTGAGTTTAATGGAAAGTATCATGGTTTTAGGTTTTTTTACAAAATATAATTGAGATTAATTGAAAGTATCATTGCTTTAGTTTTTTCGAGTGCATTGTTTGTTTGCTATGATCTTAGATTCTCAAGGTCCATTTTTCAATTATCCCACTTGTGACTCAATGCTTTGAACAATTGAGTTTATTATGATGGGACTAGCGACTATTGGGCATGATTTCCAAGCGTCGCCATGTGATCAAGCTTGAAATGCATTGTGGAGTAAATCAAAGACCGTTGAGAATTTCATAGATATAAACTTAGGGGTTTGGATAATACAAAACCACCCCATATTTAGAGCATTTGCATGAAAATTAAGTTCTTGTAGGATGCACTTTCAAATTCAGAAATCAACGAAGGCCATTCCCGTGTTCAAAGTCTTGAACAATGACTGTTAGGATTTGTTGGTTATATATGTCAAACTTTTAGTAATTCTTGTTACTTTCTCAATTGGATAAATATTATAAGCAAGGTCAAAATCAAATCCCATAAGTTGGGATCCCATTAGCTAAATCCAATAGAGAATGCTTAGAACAAAACCTGTACACAAGCACAGCTTAAACTCATACATCAAGCACACCGAGCTTCCAAACTTGATAGTTATAAGACCAGACAAGTGATTCTTGGTTCCCTCGAGCGTGAAGAAGCCACTAGATCCTAACATAATGTCGAGAACACAACACATACACAGGCTGGGGAGGACACGTGTCCCCATGATCATGCCTCATGGCAAGAGAACCTCGTGGGGACATTCAATCTCAAATTGAAAAAACTATAATACTCATTTCATATTAAAAATTAAAGATTATAAAATATATAAAAATGTGAATAAATATATATAATAAGATGAAAAAAATTGATGGAATTTAAATTATAAGGTCCATATTTACAATTAGACTTTGTGTCAACCTGGGGTCTCCATGTTAATAAAAAATAAAATTCCTTAGACCACATTTTATATATATGAGATCCCTTGCTTGTGGGACAAGGGACTTTGCATAGTATAAAAAAATACATGTACACAGATCCATAAACACAAACATATGCAAAAGATCTACAAACACAAAGTTGCATACAAAAAACATGTATACAAATTCACAATCAAATAACAAATAATTACAAATTTGATTACCTTTTCTCAAACAAACAATTTCATAGATAAAATACAAATGCACTTGATATAAACTGTACAAATATTATAAATCCCACATTCAATAATCCAACATTCAATTTCAAATTTAAGAAAAACAATAACATTTATTTCATATTAAACAATTTCAAATAAACCAAAACATACAATCAAATACAACAAATATTAAAATATAAACAATAACATTATAATACTAAAATATTTAATAAATTAAAAAATGCATTTAAATAATACACTCCTCTACAACTAACAAAAATAAAAATATAAAATATATATATATATATTAAATATAAACAATAACATTATAATATTAAAATATTATATAAATTAAAAAATACATTTAAATAGTATACTTCGCATACAACCAATAATAACAAAAATAAAAATGTGAAAAAATATATATATTAAAAATATAAAATATACAATAAGATGAGAACACTGGATACAAAGATCCACACAAACAACATAAGCATACATAAAGTTGTGAAAACAATAACATTCATTGAACAATTTCAAATCAACCAAAACAAATACAACATAATAAATATAAATAACATTTTAATAATAAAATATTATATATATTCTAAAACATATTTAAATAACGACCAAAAAAATGTGTAAAAGTAAATATTAAAAATTATAAAATATAATAAGCACAAATAAAAATATTATAAAATATATAATAAGCAAAAATAAAAATGTTAAAAATATATATAATAAGTGAAAATATAAAAATGTTATAAAATATATAATAAGCAAAAAAAATAAAAATGTTAAAAATATATAAAATAAGTGAAAATAAAAATATGAATTGAAACCAAATGCTTTAGACATTTTAAATATCATAATAAATTTTAATTTTATTATATATATATATTATAGTTTTAAAAATTAATAAACTACATAAGGCTTATATATAAAATTAAGTTTCAAAATTAAAATTAAAATTATGAATTTAATTATGTTTTAATTTAATTTGTATTCATTAATTTAATTTTTAAAACTAAATATATATTATAGTTTAAAAAATAAAATTATTAAACCACATAAGCTTTAAAAATAAATTTAAATTTCAAAATTAAATAGTAAGTTTCAAAATTTAAATTTATTATGAAATATATGATATGCCAAAAATTAAATTTAAAGGTTACAAACATAATTAAAATCATAACATAAATTATTTTTAAAACTTTTTATTAAATTTTTATTTTCAAATATTAATATATAAAGAAAAAACTATTTTTTTAAAAAATTTAATATACATTAATTATATTTTAATAAATATTATTATTAATGCTTTAAAAATCTAATTATATATTTGAGAGCTTTTTTTAGTTTTGAGGTTTTAGAATCTCTATGGACAAGATCAACCACGTGAAAAAAACTATGCTTTATTGTTGTTGTTGTTGTTACAACAAAACTAATATGTACTTTATAGTTATGATTTTATTTTTATATAAGTTTTTAAAATAAATTTAAATTTCAAAATTAAATTTAGATTATTAAACACAGTGAGTTTCAAAATTTAAATTTAAATTTTATAATAAAAATAAAACTTTGAAATATTATGATATGCTGAAAATTAAATTTAAAGGTTATAAACATAATAAAAATCAAAACATAAATTATTTTTTAAACTTGTAATTTAATTTTTATTTTCAAATATTAATATTTAAGAAAAAACTATTTTTTTTAAATTTAATATATAGTAATTATATTTTTTCTTAGCTTTAGATTTTAGAATATACATAAACTATGCTTTGTTTATGTATTTATTAAATTGATTTTATTATAATTATGATGTTATTTAATTTATTAAAAGTTAAATAATTTTTTTTTTTATTGTTATAGATTTTGATATTAAAAATGAAACAAAACAAAAAAAATTAAAATAGAAAAAATAAAACAATTTAAAAGAATAGAAAAAAGTGAAATCACATAGTACATATTTATTATTATATTACATTACAAGTAAACATATATATATAATAAAAAAGTTATACATAAATTATATAATACAAAATTCATATAAATATACTCAAATACATAAACAAACAAATGTCATTTCACACAAATATACTCAAATACATGAAGTTGTATACAAAAAACATGTATAAAGATATCAAACACAAATACAAAGTTGCATACAAAGATATCAAACAAAAATATAGAGTTACACACAAAAACACATTATTTTATTTAATAAACATAGAGTTGCATATAAAAACATTATTTTATTTAACAAAGATAAAAATCATTTCATTAAATTTAAAAGTTACAAACATAATAAATATCATAACATAAATTATTTTTTAAACTTATTATTTAATTTTTATTTTCAAATATTAATATTTAAAGAAAAATCTATTTTTTTTAATTTAATGCACAGTAATTTTATTTTAATAAATATTATTATTAATGCATTAAAAATCTAATTATATATTTGAGAGCTTTTCTTAGCTTTGAGATTTTAGAATCTCTACTAACAAGACCAACCACGTGAAGGTGAAAGCTCATATGGTCTCAAAAACTGTGCTTTGTTGTTGTTGTTACAACAAAGCTAATCTGTGCTTTGTTGTTGTTGTTACAACAAAGCGAGTTGTTTAATTTTTAAAATTTTTGTTTGTGTATTTTATTAAGTTGATTTTATCATAGTTATGATATTATTTAATTTATTAAAAGTTAAATAAGATGAATTTTTTTAATTGTTATAAATTTTGATATTAAAAATAAATGAAAAATGAAACAAAACAAGAAAAAAATTTAAAAATATAAAATTAGAAAAATTAAAACAATTTAAAAAAAATAGAAAAAAAAATTTATTATATTGCATATATATATATATATATATGAATTATACATAATTTATATAATAAAAATTTCATATAAATATATAAACATAAAGTTGCATATATAAACACACAAAGAAAAAAATCTAAATATAACCTATAAATCTACACAAACAAATGTCATTTTCACACACATTTATATACTCAAATACATAAAGTTGCATACAAAAAACATGTACAAAGATTTACAAACACAAACACAAACACAAAGTTGCATACAAAGATCAAACACAAACATAGAGTTGCAACAAAAACACATTATTTCATCCAACAAACATAAAAATCATTTCATTTAATAAACATAGAGTTGCATACAAAAAACACATTATTTTATTTAACAAAGATAGAATTCATCTCATCTAACAATCACATAAACATAAAAATCATTTCATTTAACAAAACATAAAGTTTCATACAAAAAATATTACAAAGATCTACAAACACAAACATATAGAGTTGCATACAAAAAACACGTGCAAAGATTTACAAACACATAGAGTTGCATACAAATATATCAAACACAAACATAGAGTTGCACACAAAAACACATCATTTCATCCAACAAACATAAAAATCATCTCATTTAACAAACACATAAAATTGCATACATAAAACATTATATCCTCTAACAAATCATATGATCTAAGAAACACAAAGTTGCATACAAAAAAACATTATTTCATTTAATAAACATTAAATGCATTTCATCTAACAAACACAAAGTTGTATACAAAAAACATGGTCTCATCTAACAAAAATAAAAATGATCTCATCTACCAATACATGGACATACAAAATACATGTACAAAGATTTCAAACACATAGAAATACAAAACAACATTATTTCATGAAGAAAAACTTTCTTCATGCAAAAAACAATGTTTCATTTAATAAACTTAAAAATTATTTAATAAAACAAACACATAGAGATAAAAAACAACATTATTTCATCTTACAAACCTAAAAATCATCTCATCTAATAAACACATAGATTTATGAAATACATGTACAAAGATCTCAAACACAAACATAGAGTTCATACAAATAACAATATTTCACATAACAAACATAAAAATAATTTTTCCTCACAAACACAGAGTTGCATACAAAACACATATACAAATATCTCTAACACACTAAAAAAGATGCACTAAAATACAACAAACAAGATAGCTAAAGTAGTTACGTAAATAAATATATATATGTTAAAATATAAATAGTAGCAATGTAATAATATAAATATTATAAATAATAAAAATGTAATAATATAAATACTATATAAATATATAATTAAAGATCCAAGTACTTAAAAAAAAGAGGGGAAAGCAAAAACAAAAATGTAAAAAAAAAATTAAAGCAAAATAAATATAAAAATTAAAGAAAATAAATATAGAAATGGTTAAAATTTCAATTATATAAATGAAGTTTATTTATGTATTAAGAAATATAAAATTAGTTTGTGTGAAATCATTAAGTGGAAAATGAAGTTTATTTGTGTTGAAGAAATTATAAAATTAGTTTGTGGAGACAATTAGTGGAAAATGAATGTGAAAAAAAACATACCAATTAAATTAGTTTATGTGGAAATAATTAGTAGAAAATGAATGTAAAGAAAAAAACATACCACATAACACTATAAGAGACTACTCTAAAGAGGATGGGGCGCCCCACCATTTAGAGCATTTGGATGGGTTTAATCCCATCCCCCAAAAATAATTTTTTATTAAAAATAATATATTTGTAAGTCTCTCTCTTTACAAATTCTCCAAAATATTAAACTATACAAGTCCAATGCACATCACATTGTAAATAACATTGAATCAATGTTTAAAAGATGCTTGATACCTGAAAAGATAAAAAATCAAAACAAATATTAGACACATTTTTATTTAAATATTCCTTTAAATAAAAATATGAAAAAAATAAAAATGATTACCTTTCTTTCTCTCTATTCGTTAACATTTTTAAAAAATACAATCAATCAATCAATGTGTTTAATTCAATCAATACAATGCCTAATATATGAAAAAACCAACATAACAAAACATATATATATATAAGACATCCTTATTTAAATATCACTTTGAATAATAAAAACAATAATTATCATTACATTTATCTATTTCTATATTATATTATATTAAATAATAATAATTAAAATACTAGTTACTCCAATCATAACATAAGATAGAAATAAAACAGTTTTTTTTTTAAATATAAAAATTTTAAAAATAAAATAACAAACAAGGCCATATGTCCTCCCCACCCCACCAAGAAGAAGACTAATACCTTTCCTACTGAATTGACACTAACCTGGCAGCCAGAAGAAGACTAACACTTTTCCTACATGGAAAAAACCGAGTAAGCCCAACCGTCGGCAGACTAGACATGCTCTACTCGATAGCGAGCGAGAGCCGGATCAAACCCAACAACCATTCTGTTTTCACTTGAAACCTGTACACTAATTCATATACCTTCTTCCCCAAATACTGGATTCATTTGTGTAGCACATCATTCTATGGCGAGTTGTCGATTGTTTTCTTCCAGGGTTTTGGACTTGGCCATCCAAAAACAACTGACAGCGTAGGAACTGTAGCTTGGTGCCTGCCAACTTGATGAGCATTCCTAGGTTATGGTCCATGTCTATTTTCTTTAAAAAAAAGGAGCATTCCTCTACCAACAAAGTTATACTAAGATGTGAATTCCCTTCCTAGGTTATGGTCCATGTTTAATTTCTTTAAAAAAAGGAGCATTCCTCTACCAACAAAGTTATACTAAGATGTGAATTCCCTTGGTTTCTTAGACTAAACCAGCACATTCATCTGCAATATAATTACATCTCTTTCTATTACAATAGAAAAGAACAACAAACTTAACTTCTCCCAAGCTTACAATGCAAAACCAACCAACTTCTCCCAAGCTTACAATGCAAAACCAACTTAGCTTCTCCCAAGCTTACAATGCAATACCAACCTCTAAGTTTAGGATATGGATGGTCTTTATGTCTCGGTTCCCATTCTTAAAACACTGCTGTTTTTTTCGGTTGCTAACCAACATTTCAATCAATGAATCCATTAGCTAAACTACTTAAATAAAAACTGAATCTAAATTTAATGGATATGATGCCGTGGTTGCAGGGTGTTGAACTAATACACAGAGATAATGGCGCAGGCGTAGTCTGATGGCAGGTTATACATACTTGAAGCCAACAAGCATCAATCTGTGGGTAAAGTAATGGAGCAGAAGGAAACAGAAACAAGCTCCAGCTTGATTAAGAAATATCAAGCTCCTCGATTAAATCCACAGACGAAAGTTCGATAATAACATAATATTTAATCTAGAGGCATCTCAAGAATGGTCATCCTAATCCTACTTTATGTAAGGTTAAGTTTGGTGAATCTGATTGACAAATCACATCACTTGTATATGCAAACAAGCAACTCCCAAGTCCGAAATAAAACTATTTCTTGGCTGGCTCAACTCATTAATAAGTAAAATTGCAAGTTCTGAGTCATTTGTCCTTTCTCAATTTCATTTACTAGTCTTCATCGATATTCTGTTTTCGCTTGAAACCTGTATACTAATTCGTATACCTTTTCTTCCCTAAATACTGGATTCATTTCTGTAGCACATCATTCTATGGCAATTTGTCGAGTGTTTTCTTCCAGGGTTTTGGACTTGGCAATCCAAAAACCACATTAATGATCTGTCAGTCAGCGTAGGAACTCTAGCTTGGTGCCTGCCAACTTGATGAGCATTCCTAGGTTATGGTCCATGTCTAATTTCTTTAAAAAAAGGAGCATTCCTCTACCAACAAAGTTATACTAAGATGTGAATTCCCTTGGTTTCTTTACATTAGACATGCTCGATTGATACCCAACCTAGGAAGGGGCATTTAATGAAGTTGCGTAAATCTATTAAAGGTGGGCGATAATAGAGAAGCAATGGGTGAATATATGGAAGAAAATTAATTAGTACGCTTGTTTTGTGAGTTTAATTACCAGAACATAACATAGAGACATTCATATCTCTATACGGCTTTAGATATTTAAATAAACTCATTGACAAAACCATAACAGAAAAGGAAGCCAGAGAAGCTGCTCTCGATGTAGATAAGGAAATAGTCAGGTCAATAGGTGTTATATAATAAATGTCTTGAAATCACGGGGTGAAAATTCCATGGCAATGATTGGGAACCTTGGAAATCATGAGAGTAGCCATCATCCCTGTCAACCACCATGAATGTGTCAATGTTGAGCCTGATAATGTCCTCTTGAGAGTGTTCAAGACTAAGAGGACATTAGTCTTGGCCCGACTATGCTATCCTAAAGGGGGGAGTTCGGAACCACTCACTATAGCTCTCCTAGTAACCAAGGTAAACAAAGCTCTCGAGAGAACTATTAATGTGTCCACAAGATTTCTGTTCAGGACATGGAAGAGAAACAATCCCTCTATGCAAAGGGTAGGGAATAGCACATCAAGGTGTCCTAGAGGTCTTTTTGGACTAGGGAGCAATGCCTAACTAAAATACTATTGATTGTGCCTATGGCACCATTGGCTAAGATAGGCTGAAAGGAGGTCAGTGATCTAGTTGACCTCAAAGGTCCTTATAAGGCTTAATAACTAAAAGAGACTACCTTTTGAATATACATGACCAAATATCTTTGGATTGAGCAATGAAAGAAGGGAGCATAAACCAAAATGATGTATAAAAGATTCAAGAATGTAGACACCGCATATCAAAAGGTTAGATCATTATAACAACAAATGAATGATAGATCTAAGAAAAGATAGGTTTGGAGAACATAAAATAGAGCAGAAAATAAATAACAGATCTATGAAGAAATCAGATTATCACACTGCCATCCCAATGGTAAATAGAAGATAAATCGACTCTGGAAAAATCAGAACATCATACTAAATGTATACAGCTCTGCCATAAAAAGAAAGATCAGATTTGGAAAATCAGATCAACACATTCATCTGCAATAGTAATTACATCTCTTTCTATTACTATAGAAAAGGACAGCAAATTAGCTTCTCCCAAGCTTACAATGCAAAACCAACCAGCTTCTTGCAATCTCATGAAGCAAAGCACTATCACTAACAATGGTAAAATACCTCTGTCACTGTAACATTCTAGACATTATAAATCAGGTATTAGACATTCAAGACTTACAATTGAGGGAAACTTTTTCATTTTTAAGAGGAATTCTATTAGTGTGGCTTAAATCAGGTATTAGACATTCAAGACTTATTGTTCTTGGACAGTACCTGGTGGAGGCTTATCAGTCTCACATTGCACTTGAAATAAAGGAAAAGCTGCTGGTGTTGAACGACATAAATGAAGACTGGAAAGCAGCAATTTCTTCCAACGACATAAATGAAGACTGGACAGCAGCAATTTATTCCAGACATGAATGGGGTGCAACGTGGTGGGAACAATATTCTATTCTGTTTAGGTGAGGCATAAAGGAAAGATGCCATGAATATATGAGTTGTCTGAGAGTTGCACAAGTCCTATCAACAACATTCATAATTGGGCTGCTCTGGTTTCAAACTTGGCTCTAAAAGGAAGGAAGGATCAGGGGCGTCCATGCCCATGGATTGACAATCACTACCGATCCTACACGGGAAAGCAGTATGGAAGGTGTGGTCCCTCTTTTCTATTGTTGAGGAACCTGGATGGAAGATGCGGAAGTCCTGCTTGCTTTAAGCTCAGTGCCAGTTGGAAGGGTTCAGAGACGATCAACTAAGCATTTCAAGCGGTCAGGGTGGGAAATACATAAAGGTAGATGGAACTCCACTATCAATGTAGAAAACATATCTAATAATGCTGGCAAAATGAGTTAAAAAATGGTGAGCTAATTCAGTAAAAAACAGGGCTCATTACTTCGAACCTGAACAAAGCAAGGAGTTACAGGAGTGTGTCACAAAGCACAAAAAGATTAGGATATGCTGGCTATTCTCCAAGCACAGGCATTGAAGTTCAAATCGACCCACCCTAATATATGGCGTACTTATATTACATATAAAAGATGCCATGAATATTTGAGTTGTCTGAGAGTTGCACAACTCCTATCAACAACATTCATGCTTGGGTTGTTTTGGTGGCAGTCAAAGATTGATACTCCTAAAGAGATTCAAGATCAGGTTGGTTTGGGCTCCATTTTCCTTCAAAATAACCTAGCATGTCTATAATTTTTTAAACCATATAGTTGACAAGCAGTGCATATGTTAGGTTCATATGTTATCAGCATCTTGGTCCCATTGTTTGCTTGGGCTTCTGATGGGCATTGGCATCTGATAGGGAAGATGACCGGATCCCCAATTATAATGTCTGTCGGTAGTAGGGTAGGATTTGCAACCTCTCAAATTCCCTAATTGAAACCAAGTTAAAATTATCGTCCTCAAAGAGTGTGTAGGTGATATTTGCGTGCGAGTAATCCCCCATGCATCCGCACATTATAGGAACAAGCAAAGAAAATATACAGAGCAGAGTAATGCTTCCATGATCCGATCGTTTGGAGTTTAAAAAGAAATTTAGATGGAGGACAGAGATCTAGATCCCAAAGTGGGCGTATCGTTGATATATTACAGGGTTCAAATAAGAATAAAAAAAATCACATAGGGACAGAGTTTAAACAATCCACCTCCCGGGATGCCCGATCTTTGGTATCGATACTCATTTAGAGTTCTTAAATAAATTACTGTCAAATAATATTGTGACCAGAAGTCGGTTTAAATTAATATTCACTAAAATCCTTTAAGTAAATCTCTGTCAAATAAAATTGCAAACAGAGTTTAGATAAAACAAAATTGGTTTCTCATAAAATCTGGAAACGTTAAACGAACCTCAATGAGAGATGGAAACAGAAATTAAAGATCTGTCAACCCAGATCCGATCTTCATCATGAGATCTGGAACGCCATAGAATTGGATCCACACAGAATCAGTTTACAATTGTTTTAAGAGCTTAATACGATTTCCTCTTCCAATTACAACAGAGAGCTAACAATTAAGTTTCAAGCCAAACCGGAGCTAATACCACTTTCTTTTCTACTTGCGAACAGAGACTATAATGATAAATTAAGTTTCAGGGTTAAACATGGATCTCAATCGGATTTTCTTCTTGATCACATACGGAGTACCATCAAATAAATTTGCGGTTCCAGAATTTAAGCATGAATCTCTAATCAAATTTTCCTTGATCACAAGCAGAGTACTAAGAATGAAATAAATTGCGTTCCAGGATTTAAGTATGAAGCACCAATCAATTCCCCTTGATCGCAAACAGAGTATTGAGAATGACTTGGCGTCTTCAGAAATTAAGTATGAAACAGATAGAGTATTAAAACAAAATTCTGGGTTTCCAGAAATTAGGTATGAAACATCAGTCAGATTCATCTTGGTCGCAGACAGAGTATTAAAATCAAATTTGCGTTTTCAGAAATTAGGTATGAGACACCAGTCAGGTTCATCTTGATCGCAGACAGAGTATTAAAATGAAATTTGCGTTTTCAGAAATTAGGTATGAGACACCAGTCAGATTCATCTTGATCGCAGACAGAGTATTAAAATGAAATTTGCGTTCCAGAAATTAAGTATGAATTTACGCCTTCAAATTTAAAGAAATCGCTGATATTCAGAAGATCAAGGAAATCAGGAGCTTGGGCTCTATAAAAAGCATATGTGTCACACAGCAATGAGTTGGAGGAGCAGCTGTAGCATGTGATATTGGGTTGATCAGGATATGGGTGACACTAAAATGAGCTGTTCCAGCAGGTGTAAACTACGGGATTGGGTTGTGAATCAGGTTGGGCTTGGGTTCTAAACGCAACAAGAAGAAAAGAACACAGGAGTAACAACATCTGATATCTGTTCCCCATGTTGGAAGTGAACTGCAACGACTGCAAAATTATCAAAATTTTGAATACAGTTTTGAATAAACTTGACCTGATTTGAAGTAATACCATCAAGCTACTTAGTAAGAGTCCCTATGCATAGAGTTACAAATTAGTTCCTATGCCTTTTACTTTTACCACAATTATAAGAAAGTCTAACACTGCTCCTCATCTTAATCTAAGAAAGTCTAACACTGCTCCTCATCTTAATCTAAGAAGGAGCTTTACAATATATGTTTAAATGGGACAAATCTATCAATATAGAGCATACTATAGAGAATATATTTAATCCTTAACATTCTACAAAGTAGTTAGTATAGAGGGTTGGTTCACGGGCCTTGACATTCTAAAAGTATATAGATTTAAAAGTATTGAGGGCGGGGACGGTTACCAGTTGTACAGAGCTCCTATGATGTGATGGTTCAGCAAGGGTACATCTCAGGAGCTAAGCATACTTCCTAAGACATCTATCTAGTTCTATTTATTGCTATTAACTTTACGACACTTAATACTTGAACTAAAAAACTTTTCTATTTCCTAACTATCTTGAAAAAGGAATTAGTTCTCTCACTATATAAAAGAAGAATAATATAAAGGATAAGCCATTATATTTCCTATTCCAAATACTAATATTACTACTTTATTTCACCTTAAACTATAAAATATAAATCATACTAATATAAATATTCCTACTTTAAAATATTCTTACTTTAAATAGTTAAACTCTACTACAGATCTTAATATATCCTTATTCATTCCTAAACATTTCAAGTGATTATAAAGCTTATCTGGCTTGAGGAGAAACCACTATGGAGGCCGGATGAAGGACCCTAGGGTTTTGTAATTAAACCTTGCTATCCTGGGTTATGCCCTATGTCGTCAATCTGCAGTCTCCATCTCTTTGGGTTCCTGGTGGTTTCCTTGATAAAAGAGAATCTTAAAGGCCTCTTGAAGGTAGGTTTAAGGAGCCGGAGGCAGGGGCTCCTTGTATTGTGGAATTTAAAATAGTTCAGTTGATAACTAATTAAAAGGAGCTCTATCTATTTACTATTACACCAGCTTCAATATTCCTAAGCTTACTTTATATCTGTTCTATTTCCTAAGCCTATCTTAATATAAGAGGTTGGCTAATATCTACTAGGTTGGTCCGGGTTTTTTATAGAATTTCTTCTATCTAATATTTAAAAGGTGAGTAAGTAAAGGTAAGTAAGTCTACGATTGTCAATAGGAATTTCCCTCCACATGTAACTACCTCATAGCCTAGTTCCTCATACCATGTATATAGCCTAGACACCCACCAAGAGAGTAAAATAATATCGATCATGATAGGAAAGAGAGGGAATAAAAATGGATCATTCAAGGTGAGTAGGATAAGTAATGAAAAAGAGCTCCTATAATTTATGTTTCAAGGGTTAATGTAGCTCCTCTGTCAGTGTATTATCTATTATTTATATAAACTAAAGACTAAGTCTCTACTTTATTTCTCTACCTTTACTTATTAATTAAGGGAATACTATCCATTTATAAACTATTTATAAATCCTTAATTCCTTAAAGTTAGGATTCTTTTTAGTTAGTAAGTTATAGCTTAGTCAGTAAACTCTAAGTAAGGAATCCCCACATCATAAGTAAATGAGCTCTAGGTTGTAAACACCACATAATCTATTGTGAAAGGCCTAATTGTCTATCCTGATTTTAACACTCTTCTATATATATATATACTAATCTCTTATTTTACATTTTAACACTCTTCTATATATATATATACTAATCTCTTATTTTACTTTGACTATAGAGCTAGTTTCTATTTTTATCGACTTGGCAATATCTTAAAGGGTTTATTGCATCCTCAACATCATCTACTTCATAGTCTTAATATTTATCTTTTTTACTCATCATTTATTTAACCATTAAATCTTAATCTTAATTCCTCTACATAATCTTAATTCCTATACATAATAAAAACTAAACATAAAAATTATAATTGCTATGCTATCATGATTATAATTTTTATGATTGTGATTTATGTGATTCAACAACAAGGGTTCATCTATATAAGGAGCTAAGGGTGAATATATCCTCCTTTGAGCTCCAAGCAAGGATCTGAGATATAGTGGTTATTAGGGTTCTTCCCTTATTACATATGTTGTGGGTAGTCCAACATAGCTCCTAGGGATACTATTATCTTAATGCTTCATTATAGTTATAGTCATTAAAGGGGTATTATCTTAATGCTTCATTATAGTTATAGTCATTAAAGGGGCACCTGAAAAGCATCACCTCACATTGAAAGATAAATTTCCAAGGCTAATCCGCTATTACCTATAAGGAGGCACATAATTTCAAAGGGGTAAACAAGGAAGCATGGGAAATATTAAGGGACATGCTATAAAGGAGGGGAGATTTCAAAAAGAGAGCCTAGGAAAGAGTTACCCTACATCCTATCTCGAGGAGGAATACACTCCCATAACCCATTTTATGTAACCCTAAGGAAACACTTCGCTCCTAATATTCTTGTTATTGCATAAAGTTTGGCAAAGCACTTCACCTTTATGGGGCTTACTTCAAAATAAAACCCTCATTTTTCATTTAAAAACATTAGCTATAAAATGGTCATTTAAAAAGTACAATTAAGGAGGTAAGCCTCTTTATAAGTATATAAAAAAATAAATCCCTCATATAAAAAGGTAAGCCCTTTTAGGAGACATCAACAACCCAGATAGGTAATTCACAAATAAATAGGAAAGCATATCACAAATTATATATAGTTTCACAAACCAGAGAAGGGGTTAGCCATAATAAAAAGGGTTAGCTATGGGAAGGTTAGCATTTATTAAAGCCCGTCAAGAAGCACCTTAATAAAGGAAAGAAAACAACCCATTAAGCACCCCTTAAGATCCCTTTAAGCCTAGGAAATCAAAGATCAATAAGGTTCCCGGTAAGCTTAGCACCTACCTCCTTCACAAGAGCCTCTATTTTAAGCTAGAGCACTAACCAAGAAGATCAAAGTAAAAGGTAGCTTTACCTGTCAATTCTCGGTAAGGTTAACACTTGTCTCCTTTATAAGGGTCTTTCCATTGGTGCCTTTCTATTGATGATACCACGTACCTCTTTACAATACAATACTGTATCTCTTTACTGATTACTCATAAGGTCCTCTCGGCAAAGCTTACCTCTCTAGCCCTTCTCTCAATAAGGTTAACGCCCACCTTCTTCTCACCTTCTTAGCGTCTACCTCCTTATAGTTGGTAAGGAAGGAAGGATACCAGACCCCTTTCCTAGTACCATAACTCCTCATTGGTAAAGCTGCTATGCATTCTTTATAAGGGCACCATACCTCTCTTTATAAAGGGGCACTAAAACCCTTTGCCAATAAGCTTCTTGTACCTCCTTGGTAAGGTTACCACACCTCTTTCTAAATTACCATACCTCTTTATTGGCTATGTTACCATCACCCTTTCTTATGAGGCGTAACACTTTTGATGGGAATAAATATGAGGTGTAACATATTGAAAGCCTGTAAGTAAGGTAAGGACCCAATCAAGGAAAGTGAGGCCCCATTTGGAACCAGTTAATTGGCAAGCTCTCCGCCTCGCACTTTAGAACCCACTATCTCTCGGACTTGACAACCTAAATTTGCAACCCCACAATCTCTCGGACTTTTGAACTTATATTTTTTAAGGCACTTTGCCAGCCTTCTAACTTACTTTCTTTCCTGATCTACACACTAGAGAAACAACACACCCTAACGACGGGGTGATTCGGGAGTAGGCAGCTGTCACGTAACCAACCACCGACTCTTAAATATAAAAGCTGCCTGACTGATAACTTCGACACGAGACTAAATGCCTTATCTGGCGTGGCGATAAAAGTGGTTCGTTGATTCCACCCTTGCGAATCAAAAATTTTAATTCAATTATGGGAGAACTGACACGAGTGAAGATGTGATCGAGCTCAAACAACCAGATGGAAAACTGGCATTGATCATCCTGGCAAGCAGCGTAAGAACCTGGCAATATACAAGAAAGCACTCCTTTCTACTCTATGGGTGCACTTAAAACTAACGATACTATGTTGTTGGTTGTTCGTCCGCAAGACTGCCCGCTTTGGGGAATAAAAAGAACTCATAATAAAACAAGGACTCCTAATTGGTGACCCACCTACCTAACACGATATGTTTTTTTATTGTCCCTCCTTCTTCCCGCCTAACCTCAACTACTGGGCTATGGGTAGATCCAGAAGGCAAGGACTAGGAAGATTGGCAGCATGAAAAGTTGAGATCCCTATTTGTGTTTAAGTTGTACCCTTTGTAACTCCAACTTCAAAAAAAGGAAAAGTGTTGTATCACCCCTTGTTTGGGGGTTTTATCAATTGTGTTCCCAGCTTGTATTTATTTTATTATAGCAACAATGCCATTTCCTGAAGTGTCTCTCTGTGTTCTACGGGTGGAATGTAGTAACGCAATGGTGTGTGTTGCTCCAATGGAGGTAGCGTATGAAAGAAGCTGCCGCATAGACGAGATACCATATTGTGTGGTTGTGAGATGCCAACTATGGCACTGAAACCATGGCACTATGAGGTTCCACCACTACCGCATAGGGGTTGGCACCACTATCAGGTGAGGTGAGTTAGGCCGATAGTGAGTGAGTTCAAGCCTTTAGCCACACTAGCTCAAGTCTGTAGTGTAGGTTCCATGTAAGCCAACATAGAGTCTCTTTAGTCTTAGCCTTAGGACTAGCTTGAGTAAGGTGCCTTAATGAAATGATCTTTCAACCAATCAATATAGAAATGAGCTTTATTTAAAATGAGTTCATCTTGAAACGAGACTACTATTTAGCTTTAGCTAAGCTTAGATCTATAGTTCATTATTACTGGGTTTAGATCTCATCAGCTTACTTAGGTTTCTCATCCAATATCAGTTGGTAAGTGCAGGTTTCACTCAATAGAACCAATATCAGTGTGAGTAAGAGCATTTATTTCCACTTTTTCCTTTGAGCTGAGCTACCGACGAAGAAGCAGCTTGTCAGTGCATGAAGCTAGTGCAAAATTGATGGCTTATGGAACTAAGAAATCTGTCTATGTTGAAGCTCCAACCAGTTCTAATAATTTTACGAAAGTCAGGTACTTTGCCCCCACCGAATTTATTGGATTCCTGCTTTAAAAACAAGAATCCAATCAGGGGTGGCCATGCCCATGGATTGACAATCACTACGAATCCTACACGGGAAAGCAGTATGGAAGGTGTGGTCCCTCTTTTCTATTGTTGAGGAACCTGGATGGAAGATGCAGAAGTCCTGCTTGCTTTAAGCTCAATGCCAATTGGAAGGGTTCAAAGACCATCAACTGAGCATTTCAAGCGGTCAGGGTGGGAAATACATAAAGGTAGATGGAACTCCACTATCAATGTAGAAAACATATCTAATAATGCTGGCAAAATGAGTTAAAAAATGGTGAGCTAATTCAATCACAAACAAGGCTCATTACTTCGAACCTGAACAAAGCAAGGAGTTATGGGAGTGTGTCACAAAGCACAAAAAGAATAGGATATGCTGACTATTCTCCAAGCACAGGCATTGAAGTTCAAATCGACCCACCCTATTATATGACGTACTTATATTACATATATAAGATGCCATGAATATCTGAGTTGTCTGAGAGTTGCACGAGTTCATGCTTGGGCTGCTCTGGTGGCAGTCAAAGATTGATACTCCTAAAGAGCTTCAAGATCAGGTTGGTTTAGGCTCGATTTTCCTTCAAAATAGCCTAGCATGTCTATAATTTTTTAAACCATATAGTTGACAAGCAGTGCATATGTTAGGTTCATGAGTCATGTCTCTGTTTTAAGCGTCAAGACCCCTACCCCTACGATAGTAAGGACTTAGAGTTTATAGCTGTTGGATCTCTCATTTAAGGAAATCGATAACCATGCAATTTACTTCCCATTTCTCTCACTTGTGGAGTCAAATGATAAACTTCTACCTTATCATCATCAAATTAATCTCCCCATAATATTTTAATTTCCATGTCTTGGAAATGCACTTCTCCAGGTATTATGCAGGAGTCAAATGATAAACTTCTACCTTATCATCATCAAATCAATCTCCTCGTAATATTTTAAAATTTAATTTTCATGTCTTGGAAATGCACTTCTCCAACTATTATGCAGGGTGCTTTCATCACACTTCCAAATTTTATCTAATTTTCATAAGAGACTTTTCAGAATCCTGGAATCTATTTTGCGGTATTCCAGGTGAAGAGAGTAAGGGCTTCCCCACATGTGTGGTCCATTGGCAAACTGTGTGAATCCACATATTTCAGTAACTTAGGCAGATTTCCTCTATGGCAATCACCATCCAAATGACGGGAGTTTGAGCATGTTATCAAGGATATTTTGGAGGGAAATTTATATTCAATCTGGATTTGCCGGAAAGAAACTACAAGGAGAATTTTTGCTTGGAAGGTAGTTCTTGAGATCCAGGAATCTGGTCTATAGCATTCCAGGTGAAGAGGGTGAAGAGGGTAAGGTCACAAATCCGTTGGGTTTACTAAGAAAATTGTATGGATTCTATTGGTTTTGTTGTGATTGAGGAAGGTCATAGATGAACACCATTCCAATGCATAGTTTGCCAATGAACGGGGAGAAACACCCTTCATGGGTTTACTAAGAAAATTGTATGGATTCTATTGGTTTTGTTGTGATTGAGGGAAGGTCATAGATGAACACCATTCCAGTGCATGGTTTGCCAATGAATGGGGAGAAACACCCTTCATGGTTTCAGAAATAGTGCTGGAATTCATGGGAGCGTTTGCTCTCTGCCTTTTGTCCGGTTAAAATTTATGAGCATATAAGCTTCATCGATGCTGTCTATTGTGCTATCTCTACATCAATTGCCTCTTCACTTCTTTGTTGCCTCTTTATGCAAGACTTGGCTTATAGGAGGATTGTTAGTAATCAGGATAAAGAGAACATGTGGTGGAGGTTACAACGATTTTTAAGTAGTTTGAGAATCTATCAAATCGGTCTACAAAAGAAAATGGATTAAGAATTGCTTCTTTTGAAATCTATAGAGACAGATGGCGAGCTGATAAGTTCAATGATGAATAGAAAAGAAACCAATTTCTTAAGTATCACTTTTCAAAATAGATTGACAAAAATGTTTAAATGTCTTCCGCAAACGTGGTCAAATGGTATGAAGGGTGTTTGGAAAAGAACCATTCAACATATATATTACATAATTTTTCTGTCATAGAAAAAAACCTATGCTGTCATAACATAAAAATATGTTTTCAAAACATTCTTGGAAAATGTAATTTTGTTCAGCTGTTGAGATAAAAAAACGTGCATCTGGTAGCACACCTTGCTATCCACCTCACAAAGTAAGCAACCAACTGTACCTTGCAGGATAGGATGTTTAGCTAGAGCCTTGTGTGAGCACATAGGCACTTGAATAGTACTGAGGCTCAAAGCCAACATGAAAGCAAGCGCTGTCTACTAAGCCACCTGTTGAAATAGGGCCATTTTGCCCTGTCAACACCACCATGAGAAGTGCTTGACCAGCATGTAGTTATGTTCAAGTCTTGTGTTTCTATGGTCCAAAATCTGCAAACCTCAAGCAAGTCTGAAAGGCGGTTGAAAATGCTTCAAGTCTGCAATAGTTCAACTATTACAGGATATCTAGGAGTCATGTAACTTTTAGAAGCAACCATTGTGACCACAATCATCAACCGTCCAGTAGGCTTTTCCCTCTAGTTTAACCAAATTAGTGTGGTTAACCTTCTGCAATAGCCGTAACTCCTGGACATATCTCCTTGCATGAGCTTTATGGCATAATCCTTACCATCTATAGTACTCTTATAAACAGAGCCCTTTATATTACGCAAGGGACTGAAATTCTCTGTTGCTCTCTGGATTCTTCAATAGAATACAGCAATGGCTTCTCAATGCAGTTTGAAATGCTACTTCTAAGATTATTTCTCCCAAAAGACCTTATTCTTCTATCGGAAGGAGGCTTCGGACCTTCAGATATGCTAATTTGTTTATCTGACAGCCCCTTTGTCCTCAGCACACAAAAGACGAACAGAGCATTACAAACAAGCGCATCAGCCCCACCCACTGAAACCCCTATAACGATACCCTGAAACCCCTATACGACCTACCGCCTGAAGAAGTAGTGTTATTTTTTAGTATTTTACTACATTGGTCGGAGATGGGGATGACGAAAGAGGTTGAGCAAGCACAGGTTTCTGGGAAACAGGAACCAGAACTATAGCATAAGGAATTAGGGTTGAATTCAGAGATTTCAAATTCTGCAGATCTGCGCCAAACTTCTTGCTGATGGTTAACAGAGAATCTTCGGGATGCACAACATATGTTATCAGCATCTTGGTCCCATTGTTTGCTTGGGCTTCTGATGGGCATTGGCATGTGATAGGGAAGATGACCGGATCCCCAATTATAATGTCTGTCGGTAGCAGGGTAGGATTTGCGACCTCTCAAACTCTCAAACTCCCTAATTGAAACCAAGTTAAAATTATCGTCCTCAAAGAGTGTGTAGGTGATATTTGCGTGCGAGTAATTCCCCATGCATCCGCACGTTATATGAACGAGCAAAGAAAATATACAGAGCAGAGTAATGCTTCCATGATCCGAGCGTTTAGAGTTTAAAAAGAAATTTAGATGGAGGACAGAGATCTAGATCCCAAAGTAGGCGTATCGTTGATATATTCCAGGGTTAAAATAAGAATAAAAAAAAATCACATAGGGACAGAGTTTAAACAATCCACCTCCCGGGATGCCCGATCTTTGGTATCGATACTCATTTAGAGTTCTTAAATAAATTACTGTCAAATAATATTGTGACCAGAAGTTGGTTTAAATTAATATTCACTAAAATCCTTTAAGTAAATCTCTGTCAAATAAAATTGCAAACAGAGTTTAGATAAAACAAAATTGGCTTCTCATAAAATCTGGAAACGTTAAACGAACCTCAATGAGAGATGCAAACAGAAATTAAAGATCTGTCAACCCAGATCCGATCTTCATCATGAGATCTGGAACGCCATAGAAATGGATCCACACAGAATCAGTTTACAATCGTTTTAAGAGCTTAATACGATTTCCTCTTCCAATTACAAAAGAGAGCTAACAATCATAAACTATGTTTCAAGCCAAACCGGGAGCTAATACCACTTTCTTTTCTACTTGCGAACAGAGACTATAATGATAAATTAAGTTTCAGGGTTAAACATGGATCTCAATCGGATTTTCTTCTTGATCACCTACGGAGTACCATGAAATAAATTTGCGGTTCCAGAATTTAAGCATGAATCTCTAATCAAATTTTCCTTGATCACAAGCAGAGTACTAAGAATGAAATAAATTGCTTTCCAGGATTTAAGTATGAAGCACCAATCAATTCCCCTTGATCGCAAACAGAGTATTGAGAATGACTTGGCGTTTTCAGAAATTAATTATGAAACAGATAGAGTATTAAAACAAAATTCTGGGTTTCCAGAAATTAGGTATGAAACATCAGTCAGATTCATCTTGGTCGCAGACAGAGTATTAAAATCAAATTTGCGTTTTCAGAAATTAGGTATGAGACACCAGTCAGGTTCATCTTGATGGCAGACAGAGTATTAAAATGAAATTTGCGTTTTCAGAAATTAGGTATGAGACAACAGTCAGATTCATCTTGATCGCAGACAGAGTATTAAAATGAAATTTGCGTTTTCAGAAATTAGGTATGAGACACCAGTCAGATTCATCTTGATCGCAGACAGAGTATTAAAATGAAATTTGCGTTCCAGAAATTAAGTATGAATTTACGCCTTCAGATTTAAAGAAATCGCTGATATTCAGAAGATCAAGGAAATCAGGAGCTTGGGCTCTATAAAAAGCATATGTGTCACACAGCAATGAGCTGGAGGAGCAGCTGTAGCCTGTGATATTGGGTTGATCAGGATATGGGTGACACTAAAATGAGCTGTTCCAGCAGGTGTAAACTACGGGATTGGGTTGTGAATCCGGTTGGGCTTGGGTTCTAAACGCAACAAGAAGAAAAGAACACAGGAGTAACAACATCTGATATCTGTTCCCCATGTTGGAAGTGAACTGCAACGACTGCAAAATTATGAAAATTTTGAATACAGTTTTGAATAAACTTGACCTGATTTGAAGTAATACCATATTAATCAAATCCCACAATTTTTCTGTATATCAAAGCAAAATTCTATAAATCTCATATTCATCAAAATCATAAAGGATGTTCGTTTGTCACTTTCAAAATACTCATGGGTGTTTTTCTCAGTTTTTCTATATAGACCAACTTATTCAGCATCTAATAATCACAATAGGAAACAAATTATATAAGAAAATGAAAGGTCTCTTTAATTATAGGTTAACT
Organism: Larix kaempferi; assembly: GCA_027924585.1. Taxonomy (NCBI): domain Eukaryota; kingdom Viridiplantae; phylum Streptophyta; class Pinopsida; order Pinales; family Pinaceae; genus Larix; species Larix kaempferi. The sequence continues at coordinate 10,294,908 of BSBM01001036.1, forward strand.
TACTTGGTGTTGGGATTGATTTTCGTGAATGAGAGTAACAGATTGCCCTTCTGTGACGACAATATCCAAAGCCCATTGCAAGACAGAAGGGTCCGCCCCCACTGCAACATACATTTCCTGTTCCCTCATGTCTGTACTAGTAAGTAGTATCCTCCATTATCTCTATTTCTTCTATTTCAAGCCCCGCTGTCTCTTCTTTGAGTTTGTCCGTCGCTATTTGCTCTTCAATCAATGCTTCCCTTGTCCCTATCTCCATGGAGGAAATCAATACCTCTGTTATATCTGTTCGTCCAAGAACATATATCTTCCGGGCCATCATCCTATCTAATCTCCATGGCTGAAAATAACAAAGCAATATATGATTAAATATGAAATAAACCCAGAATTCAAATTATTGATGCGATCACAGCTCACGAATTCTAAATCTAGATGGGCTGTTCAATGTCAATCAATCATTTACAGAAGATTGACGAACCCTATGCTGATTTCGAAAACAATGAAGGAAATGGATCTCTTCAGCTTACCATTAGCCATTTGGAGAGGACGTTGAAAGCCATTCCTCCTTTTAAAATGCCATGCCGCCTCCCTCACTCTCAGCTATCATAAGTAACAGTTCTAATGGCGCCTCTCCTCATCCTCCGAGTTATCAGGGATACCAATTCAAACAAAGACACACATAATCTACAACACACAGACAAAGACACACACAAAATACAACAGACAGCCAAAGACACACATAATCTACAACACACAGACAAAGACACACACAAAATACAACAGACAGCCGGCACCATACATACAGACAGACATACAAACAAACAAGGAGCGCTCCAAAGCATACCAGACACCACAGATAACACACGGCCTCAGAGGAGAGAGCGCAACAACAGAGGGAGTAGATTCAAATTCAAGAAGCAAGAAATTCGAATTTGTTAGCTTTTATGTGTCTTCGCTGGGCTGCGCTGCCCCAACGCTAACCGTAACGCTGCCCGCTTTTGACAGCCACGGATGTCTTTTGGTTAATTTATTTTCATAATTATCGAACTTTCATAAAAAAATATTTTTTTTATAAATCAATAGATGAAATTTAAAATTGTAGATAAGAATACAATATTTAAAGTTTAAAAATGTGGATACGAATGGTTAATAAGAAAATAATAGATATGAATAAAAAATATTGAGAACAATATTTATAATTAAAAGTGTTTTAATTTGTAATGTGTAAATTGTAATACATTAATTATATAAATATAAAAATGAAAAAATATATAAATCAATAGATATATGAAGTTTAAAATTGTTAAGTTTCTAATTGTCAAAAAAGCAATATTTATAAATAAAAATGTCTTGTGTGTTATGTATAATATGTAATGTAATGTAATATAATATATAATGTATATTTGTGATTTAATTATGGATTTTAGTTGTTGGTTGCTCTCCTCATTTTTGATAAATTTGATAACGATTTTTTGCTTTTTGTTTTTTTGATATTGAGATGGATTAACAAAGCACTCCGGGCCTAAAACACATGTGATTCTCTATTTTGGATTTCCTTCCACATTCATAATCCTGGCTCCATTATGTCTAACTTGTGACTCATGAGTTAATGGTGCTTATCCATTTCACAAATCTATTCTTGCAATTCCAATCCACTGTAAGTAAACCCCGCCATGCAAGAATTCAGTCAGGCCAAAACACTCTAGTATTCATGTTGCTGCAACACCTGAGCCTTGAAGTGCGAACCCCACTCTCCTATATAAAAGGTTTCGAAATAAAATTTGAAAAAGGGAGGAAGTGAGACTAAGGGAGTGAAGTGAACATAAGAAATAATGGCAAGAATTTCCATAGTAAACATCTATAGGGTTATTTGGGGATTCTTTGAAATTCTCATAGTGGCTCTTGGTTAAGGTGCCTTGATACAAAGCCTCATTCAGCCCACTTGGTAAAACCAAGAACCTTGGGTTGAGAAAAGAGAGACTGGAACTAAAACCCTGGTATAGAAACCATTGTCTATCTTTAAGAAATAGTATTATAGAGCTATATATCTAGGATTTGTAGTCAATTTGGCTATTATAGCTGGAAATAGGGAAATATTATTATTAATCTTCTACCGTGATATGGTGAGCTTGCTCTCTGTTTTTCCTCTTTTCTATCTCCTTCTCTCTGTCCTCTTTTCTGTGTTGTTGGTTTCCTACATAAATGCTTTGAACCCTCCTTTAGTGATTAGAACTCTCCATTTTGGAGGTCTTTTTTGGTTCAAGTAAAAAATAATTGGGCCAAAGAACAATTTATTCCCATGTTACTCCTCTCTCCTAGCAACAACTCAGTCATAGATCGATTGGGGTTTTCTGTTTTGGGATTAGGTGTAGGTAGGGAATGTTGGTTGCTAGGCTACTCGAGTGGTGGAGCTTATAATAAAAATCCAATTCCTCTTATTAAAATAAATATCTATCAAAATTTCATTATAAAATAATAGTTTTTAAACTAAAACTTCATTATTGAAGGGTGATTTTTTAATTAAAACCTTGTTATGGAAGTTATAGTTTTTCAACAAAACTTCATTGTTGAATGGCACAATTTTAGATAAAACGTTTTATGATGGGGACTATATAAATCGAAAACGTCACAAAAAAATTGTTTGATGGGTAAAGATGAATACAAATTCCAACCTTGGTTACGACAAAACACAAGTAGAATTTGGAAGGGTTGACCACCATGTAAATATGACACGTGTACAATGAGGTGCTGCGCAATAATCCGTCCAAATTATTAATGAGATCACAGGTCACGACTCTCTCAAACATTTTATTTCTTGTTTGGCATGGAAGCAAACTGCAATTCCAACGAGGACGACATATTTGATATGTTCTTGATCTCTGTTATGCTTTGGATGTTTTGTAGTTTCTTTACTATATATGGCTACCATTTGTATTGTTATTATTCATTTATCAACATATACATTATTATGTCTCCGCAGGGGACTATATAGTTATTGATCAAACCAATTAATATTTCTATACAACGACGTTTTTCCAATTTTCCATGGTTAAACTTTAGAAGACGACTTTTTCTATTTAAATTAATTTCAATAAAATCTATTTATGTGCAATGGGATTGGTTTGAAAAGATGATGCCAGCCTCAAGGATTGTTTCCCACCCCCCAGCGACGAGCTGAGGTCATTCTTTGCATTGTCTCTGTCACATTGTTCACTGTCATTTTTTACTTCATGTTTGCATTAACATTGTACATGAAGACCAAGACTGGTGAAAGAATCCTTCCTTAAGATCAAAGCGTGTTGCATGAAAGATGAAACGTGTTTTCTAAGCTGCCGGATAAAAATATTACCCGCACGGCATGGAGGCCACCTGCTTGCCTGAAAACCAACCCCATGTTTTCCCTCCAGACATCGCTTTCTCCAACAACCGGCTTTGGAGTGTGTAAATGGAGAGAGGAATCTACAAGCCTCCAAGCATGCTTACATTTAAAAGTGGTCGTTTGGCTTCCCCCATGCCATTTATGTGGTTGTTTCGTTACCTCTTTCGTGTGACGATGTGCCCTCCAGTAACAGACTATGCAACCCACAAACCCACTCCAAATCCAAGAAGAGGGAGAAATTTATTAATGGTTATGCTTCCGCATGCCTCCTCCCCAATTCTATTCTCCATGTTTGTGAAACAAGGATGAGCCATCTGAAGAAGCAGAGCTGCGCATGTCCAAGTAGGCATCTAGTTCTTTAAGCCGCTCTAAAGTCAGGCGGCTTCGAGGACGGACTAATGATCAATCCATAAGGCAAGGAGAAGGGAATAGATTTGGTAACCACACTGCGCAGTCTCATTTATGGTTTCCATTGAATGCCAATCCTCTGAATCACAGGGTAGGTCCCCTGAATTTCCAACTACCATGTATGTACCTCAATAAATCCCTCAAAGACCTTTTGAATATTAGTATTTGAGGTGGCTTTATGTTCTTCTTGGAAACATAAGAGATGTTTTTTTTATCTTTCTATCCACTTCTTGTATTCATCCTTATGTAGATTGCAGAGGCATATTTCTCGTGGAGACGAAGCCAAGAGGTTGAGGAGAATGTTGATGACGTTCCTCGGGCCATATGCCCTTTAGAAGTTTGTAAGGCAAGTGGATTTGATGACCAAACATAACTTGGTCGAACACTGGATTGGTAAAGATGAGGTGAATGTTTTTCCTCTAGTGAAACTCTATACTTTCTCCCTACCTTGTGACTTGTTCGCTAAAATAAATGATCCAGACGAACAAGCATGTATTTCACATCATTTTATGGTGCTTCAGAAGGCATTATTGTATATTCCTCTAGATTTCCCTGTTACGCAATATAACAGAGCCAAACGTGGCACTATTGCCATTAGCGAACAACTTGAGGACCTTATACATGAGAGGGAATTGCACTGGGAAAGGGAAACACTTCTCTCGAGCAAGATTTGTTGTCTTTCCTGCTCTCTAATGTTGACAAGCAAGGTCAATCTCTCAAACACAAGGATAACATCCTTCTGCTTATATTTGCAGGTCATGATACCACCAATTCTATGTTGACTATGCTGCTTAAATTTTTGGGGTTCGCGGAGAACCCTCACTGCTACAACGGAGTGCTAAAGGGTACGTCCAACACCTATAAAGTACTTGGTTAAGTGATGTTGTGCATGGTGTGAATTATGTATCGTCTAACACCTATAAAAGGTATTGTAACATCAGACATATGTCATTTGTAAACTCATGTTTGCTTAGCATGCTCCACATGTTTACAAAGAGCTTCTACATGTGTGAATCTTTATGGGCTTATGCGCTATGTTACAATATTGCATTCAATCCATAAAAACACCACTAAGAAACAAATCTAAGTAATGAATTCAATTGTCAAGTATATAAAAAATGGATGTCACACCTGCAAATATAGACTCGAAACCTCTCTTCTGATGTTACGTTATTAACAGTGTGCCCACATTGTGAGTTTGTTCATCACACAAATTTGAAAACTCAAACACTTCCTTCCCTCACTTGTATATATCAATGCAATGTATTGGTACAATTGAGTGTATTGGTAGTTCTATACTGACGAACAATCTATACCTAAATCACTTTTAACATGACTTTAGTTTGATCAATGTTCTATCTTCACAACTTTCTTAGAATGACGTAAATAGTTCTACCAAAGTGCTTATGATATGATAAAGTCCTTATGATATGGTAAAAACTGTAAATGAGTAAAAAATAAATATGTGGAACTTCCGATGTTGATTTTCTCATTTTTCCAAACGACGACTTAAAGCCTCTGAATTGAATGCCTAGAAGACGCATAACTTAAGCTTCAGAAATAAACATGAACAAATAAAACAAATATTTTTTACAAAAGGACTTAGCTTACTAAAAAAACCTATGTAACAACCACTGGATTCAGGTGGCGTGTGCCGATGAGCAATTATAATAACTGCGATCTATTTTGCAGATTGAACATGTGAGGTAGTTGCCATATGCAATTCACTATTACAAGCTCTCCCTCCTGGGGTATGACATCTTCCAGGCCTTCCAAATATGTTTCCTGGAACAAAAATGGGATCCCCACAGAGCTTGCATACTCCCACATCCTTCTATCGGTGTGGCTGGAATAGAGCAAACATTGGTCATCCTCATTGTTGGTCCATTTGATTTCTATGATTCTTAAGTGATTTACCAAATCACTTTTTTTTTTAATTATAATTTACTAAATTCCCGCAAGAATCAGAATGCCCTACACAACCTTAGAACACATTGTCTCTTAACAAACCTAAAATTTCATAAAAAATAATTAAAATTACTACAAAGTTATAAATTAAAAATGTTTGCGGGCGAGGAATCCTTTAAACCCTGCTACCCATTCCTGGAGACTCAACTTTAACTCCTATCTAACTTCAAATGCACGAGACACAAATAAATCGATACACCACATGGTTTGCTATGGAAAGCTAACTTTTGATTTCAAATAAACCCGGATTTAGAGCAGCAATAGGGTAAAATTCAGGATTTGTTATGGCAATTTTGGCATTGTTCCAAAGATTTCTCAAGGAAGCAACATACCCTTATCCTAAAGCATAATGAAAAAATAATTCCCAACTAGTGATCAAACGGAATAAATCAGATCGTTGCCTCAAGTCCAGAAGAATTATCAGATTTGGTGCATTGATATTGTAAAGAAAAACCTTTGACTGCAATATTGTCACAACATTTAATGAAGAAGAGTCTTAGCTGATGAGATCACACACTTGTCCATCAGAAGAGAATTCTATAAGTTCACCTCGCCACATTTTCATTGAATTTCAAATTTCATAGCATAAGAATAGTGAGAAAATAAGAAATTGTAATTGTCACAAGCTTGTTTCTGCAGTGTAATAGTATATAGCCTACTTGGTGGAATATATAGAGGATGTATTGCATCTTGTTGCAGTGAATTTATGGATTTGGTTGACACATTTTGCATCTTTTTCAACTATCTTTGTTTCTTAAAAACATTGAAAATCGACTCGATGGTTACGCAATTTTGCACCAATTTTGTAGCAAAAGAATTTTATTTTCTATTGCAATTTTGTGGTAAAAGTATCATATTATATCAATAGTTGTTAGCAATCGCTGAAAGCAACTGCGGGGACATTGCCACCTCGTGGCTCTTGTTAAAAAACAATCTCGTTAACAACAAGGCCATTAACAAAGTCATTTATTCAAAGATAGTAAATGCAAGGATATGACATCAAGCTACACAAAATCCTTAGTGATTATGTTGTGAGGGTTGGTGCTTAGAGGTCTTATTAGATGCTAATATGGGATAGAGTTTTGATTGTTGTTATTTTTGTTTTTTCTTTTAATCAGAATCCCATAACCTTTGACCTCTTATTCTTTTGCATGTAGGAAATTGATCATCTCAAGATCATGCAAAGAGAGAAGCAAATCATCCAAATGTGTTGTTGGTAGAGAAAAATGTTTCTTTTCATGCACATGAGTATATGTTGGCCAAGGGAATATCATTGGTATTGAATGTGAAGAAGAAGCTTCTACAACGTATAGCCATGTGTATTGATGCACAAATTGTTCCTTCTCTTCACAACCTCACTGCCCCAAAAGTGGGACATCGTGAATAATTCCATATCCCAGGGATATGGGATGAATGGTGAGGCTTCTACATGTTTAGGTTGAAAATCATACTATTTCATATATATAGATAGCCCCCTTAAAGAATTATTTTCACACTTTTGATTTTTTACCCTGCAAGCAACCAACCCCTTTTATATACGACGTTTTTTATGGAATTGTAAATAAAAATTGCAATTTGGTTTAAGTTGGGTTTCTTTTCTTTTGCATTTTGTAATCATAAGAGCCATCTTAAGTGAGTTTTAAAATTCTAAACTATTTTTAATCCATATATAAGCATATGAAATAGATGATTGGAAATGAACGCTGACACGCTTTCAGTAACTGTTTTGAAAATTCATTCATTTACATAAAATATGACATAATTTCTATCAATTTGTTAAAATATATAAAAAATCATTACATTCATATTCAAGTAGAATCAACGAGATTTTTTTTACCTATATTTTTTTATTTGAAACAATGTTAAGGATAAATAAATTCTATGACGTTCAAACTTCAATTTTGTTACTCTTTTGTGGCAATAATTTTTCTTCAATAATTTTTTTGTAAAGTTTTACAAAGTTGCCACCTTTTGTTAATTTATTATATGCTATGTCAATATTCTATATTTGAGAATATCATTTTTCCATGATTTAATTTAGGTGGTCTTCTAAAACCACCTTATAAATTAACTTAACACACAAATTTTGCATTCTACATTTTGAGAGTTATATATATGATAAAAAAAATAAAACAACTTTAAAAAAATAAAAATAAAAATTATAATCATGACAAAGATTAACTAACTAACTATAATCTAATTCAAACATTTAATTGATATTTTAAAAATTAATTTAATAAAAACCAACTAAATTAAATTAAACCATATATACCCATTTACCCAATAAAATAATAATTATCCTAACTTTATTATCCCATACATTCTCTATTACCCACCCATTAAATGAAATAATAATAATTAACCCACATCCACCCACCCATATTTCATTTCCCTTGCCACATTATCCCATGTATCCCCACCATGTGTTCCCCATAAAACCCCAATATATTAATACTCCACAATGATGTATTAACTTCATGCCATGTATTATTAATTGATGGATTAATAATAATTAAAATAATAAATTAAGTAATATATAATAAAATATATTTATATTTTTTGTTTGTTTGTTTGTTTATCCATGACTTGTAGGACTAATCTGCGGTTTGAGAAACCATGACTTAGGGGCATCAAAGTCGTCAAAATCACCCGAGGATCGCACCCGACCCGGGCCACTCCAACCCTTAGCATGGATGGATTTTAAGTGTCTACTCCCAACTACCTTGTGAGATTCGAGCTCGAGTCACCATGTAGAATGAGACTCATCGAAACTAACCTTATTATCGAGATTTGACATATAACATAATTTATATGATTAAAATAATTATAAATAATTTAGTAATAAGTGAGGCAACATGCATTATTAAAATTATTTTAAATCTGGTAATAAATTAGCATTTTTAATTATAGTAAGTTAGTAATACTTCAATAACAATGAATAATCTAGTGATAAATTACTTTAATGTTAATAAGTTAACATATAAATATAACATAACATACATAATAAGAATATTTTTCAACCACTGGGGTGGAAGGTGGGGGGGGGGGGGGGTTGCTAGATTTCAATGGACAAAGATCACGATCTATCTGTGGGGAATTGGAAAGACATCTAATAATCAAACAAAACTTTGCTCATAGGCCTAGAACTAGCCTATAGCAACTTCTAGTCGTAGGAGAGTCTTTCTTTGTCATTGAGCAATCGAGGGCAAGGAAGGTCGATGAGGGATCAATCCTCAAGAAATTATGAGTGAATCATATGGAGGATAAAGCAATTTCGAGATGTCAAGCTCCTTCATGTTAGAAGACACAATAAATTGGACACTAACAAGCTTGCAAATGAGGCTTCTCGGCTGGATTGTTGGGTGCTGATAAAAAATCGAGGCCCTCATGAGAGAAGGTGGCTCCCTTAGTTGTTATTTCGTGGGTGTAGACAGTTCACAACATTCAATGGCTAATTTAATATGGTTTGGAATTGACAATGTGTAGCATATCGAGGAGCCTCCATTGCATGCAAGGTAGCATTTGGAGGTTTCTTCATACGAGGGAGCCTCAACACTCCCCCATGCTTCATATTCCCCCAATTATGTGACTATCTCTACGGATTTGTGCATCTTTATGGATCCTCTTCAGTTTCTCCTTGGTGCAAGTGGGATTTTCCCTCTGTAGTCTCTTGGAGATAAGGAGAGGATTGGTGTGTATGGGTAGAGGATTGGCTCAAGCTTGTCGCTTGCAGGTCCAACTCTTCGTCGAGGGTCAAGGATTTATGGTAGGTTTCCTTGCCTTTTCTGCTTTGGATTTGACCAATGTCAGGTTTGTATTGCTGCTCGTGATTGTAAATATTTTTTGGTTTGGTGGTTTGGTCTCACTGGGGGTTGTTTTGCTACGTGGAGAAGGGGGTTCTCTCCTTGGGATGGACCCTGTTCTCTCACCTTTTTTTTCCATGGACAACCCCTCAGGTTGAAATGTTGTGCAAGGGATGGCCAGAGAGACATTTGTGAGCTTCACCAAATGATGAGACACTTAAATGCAAGATTGGATGGACCAAAAAGAATTGTGGACAGTATTAATTCTTGGTTAGCTCTTCGGGAGGAAAAAAAAGGAATTCTTGAGAACACAGTTCAAGAATAGGGAAGGTAGATTATGATGTTTCTCTTTGATTCAAAGATGCATTTTAATATAATTTTGGGGCTATCGGAGGATGCACGCTATGCTAATGCTCAATCAACTGGATCACATCAAATGGAAGATGATATACGACTCAACAATAGAGTATCATTGCAATGGAAATCTCTAGTTGAAAGGATCCTGATCAAGAACAACAGTTGTAGCAGGAAGACCATAATGGCCATGATTTCCTTTAATATGTATGCTTTTTATGAATTACACTTGTATTAGTATAGTAGGACAATTTATAAGGATTTATATATCCCTATTTTTTGAGAAGTTGATAGGTTTAGTATTACAAAGATGCGAAGGAGAAGTTTTGTACTATCACAATAAAACATTTTGGATATTTTGAACTCTCTCTAGTGTATATTGTTGGTTGAATCTCTTCAATTAGTTTAATACAAAAAATTCTCTACTCATTTTGGTTTAAAAAAAATGAAATAAACTAGGTGTGGAGGTTGTCTATGACCTTGATGGAAAGCTAGAAGCAAGTTTTGAATGGGGCTTGGGCAAAGTCACCGATAACTAGGCCAATGTTCAAAATGTTGACATATAAACTATGTATACAATTCCTCTTGAATATCTTATAAACATTAAAAAACACCATAGAACATTGTTAAAATGCACACATTAAAATATATCTCTATTAAAAAGCATTGATTTTTAACTTATTTATATCTCTTATATTTATCTTTAAAACAAATATAAAAAATTAAAGTTTATAAAATAAGGCAAAATTTGGCGAATGATTATATTTCTTAAATTACTTATGGATACAAAAATATAAAGCTTAATGTTATGGAAGATTTGAAAATTTTGAAAATCCACAAATTTGAAAAATACATATAATAGTCAATTACTGAAAGAGTAGTTAACAAGAAAATATTTAAAATTATCAATTTGAATGGAAAAAGTTGTTTTAAAACAACTTGTGATGAAAAACACTTCAATTTTACACTTTTTGAAGGGAATCTTTAAATAATCTTAATGAAAAAATCACAAATTTGTTGCTATATTCACAAGTTAAGTAGTTTCAATAATCTTTAAATAATCTTAATGAAAAAATCACAAATTTGTTGCTATATTCACAATAATCTTATTAGTTAAGTAGTTTGAAAAACTTGCCTTGGTATTTCTCCATTTCATTAGTAAATTTTCTCCATTACATTTGGTACAAATTCATATACACACCCCAATTTTTATTCTTTTATGGTTTAATGTCAATTGGGTCGCATGTTGCTAAGGTATCACATGATTCCTTGTTTGTAGGTACACTTCATTTATTATCTCTCCTTAAAAATAGATAGAAGGCTATTCTTTTTGTCAATGTATATGAAAATAGATGTTGCAAGGATGTAACTCTAATTAATAGTCACAAGAGTTTCAAAACTTTGGTGAGTTTACACAAGACAAATAAACTCATGGCATCGCAAATGAGTTGAAAATTTGGCCAAACTTATTGGATTTTACAAAAACTTTTTGAGTCTTCAATAACTTATTGAGTATGGAATACTTGGTCATCACACATATGAATACAAATTATAGAGCCCAGTGAGTTAGCTCAATTGGTTTGTATGGACCATTTGAAAAAATATTTTCCCATGAGATCTATGATTCTATTGCAGTTGAGTTTGAGTCGAGTTCAGTTCCGTTGGGTTACGAACTGCCATTATGGTTGGTGGTTGAGTTCCCTCCATCCATAGATTTAGGGGAAGAGGAGGGGGATCCCACGAGGTTTTCTTTGGGAAAAGGGAAAATACAACTTATGCCCTTTTTATATCATTCTTTGTTGTTTTGCCAAATATTCTTGTTGATAGGGAGGGCTTTATGCTCTAAAAACAAATTTGTAGTAGTTATACCTTGTTTCAAGACCAAAAACAAGTGTTTTGAATATTTGACAAGTTAAGAGTGCCTCATTGTTGAGTGTCCTACTTAAATAAGTTGTGTTGGAGGTGGTTGGTGTGGAATGTTGTTCAAATTGTCATAGACAATGCTTCCCATGTAGAAACATGTAGATTTGATGCAAGGGAAGTCCCGACAAGGGGCCTCTTGCTTAAAAATACACACAACAACACACAAATTCTCACACAGACTGGATGTGAACTGGATGCCAGAAGTTGGATTCTATTACTTCAATCAAACTACAATGTTACAATAAGAAATGTAAACAACTAAACTAGTCGGCCTTAGCCTATTACAATATACATAAGTAAATGGCGTGTTTCTCTCTATGTGTGATCCTCTGCTCCTCTCAGTCCTCTGATGAATGCAAGAATGAATGAGCGATGAATGTATGTTTGATTCTCCAAAAGAAAACTAAAGGACGCTACCCTAACTTGGTGATCAGCTAGTGGAAGCACCATTAACAAAAAACTTGCAGAAAATGATCAGGTTGGCTCATGATGAGAACCCCTTCCCTTTAGGTGAAGACTAAAAGGCCATAGTCCTGGCTTGGTTACCAGCTAATGATAATGTCATTCCACAAGAATTCATGATCATGGTCAGGCCAACTTGTAATAAGACCTCCTTTCCTTTACGTCAACTTTTGGATTTACCTTTATTTATTATCTTACAAAAAAATTGCTAAGGGATAACTGCAAGCCACCACTTTGGCTTGGTAAGCAACTAATAATTGTGTCATTCACCAGTACTCACAGATCATGAATAGGACGACTTGTAATAAGATCTCCTATCTTTCAGTTTTATTGCTGAAATCCATCTCACTAGCTTGGTAACCAGATGTAGAGATGTCATTCATCAGCACCTATGAACATGATAGGATGGCTCATGATGAGACCCCCTATCTTGCAATTAACCCTTGAATTCTTTTACACTTGAATAATTTTTTTTAATTATTGATTAAACATAGAGCTCTTAGTGGATGGAGAAGCAAGTCCAAGTGCTCCTTAAGAGCTAGGAATGATGTAAAGGATTTAAATATCTGCCACTTGTGAATATACATTACTCATGCAAAGTCAAGGGAATTATTTTCAAAGAAAGTCTACCCGTGGTACCTTCTGCTTCATTTAAGATTTAGTTAGGTATGAAGGTTTCTCCCTAATAATTTTGATATTTGATACTTGGTAAAGTTATTTCAAAATCCCATTAGGTAAATGGCCTATAAGAAGGAATTAGTGAGCTAAGAGTGAGCCATATGATAACCTATAAAACATATTGTACATTCTTTTGACCCTTTAGAGAAACATGTAAACCCCAAGAGAATAGTTAAGCCACTTTATTGAAATAAAATTTCCAAACTAGAATACACAATAACCAAAAACAATAATAATAAAAATAGGAAAAACACACCATGCTATGTAACAACCTAGTAGAAGAAAACTAGGAAAAATATTTCTTTAGAACCTGAGCATTCACTGGATAAGCCTCAGGGCACCCCTCTAGTGTCTGCAATTGGAAAGTGCCATGGCCCAATTTCTCAAAAATAGTGAATGGCCCCAACCACAAGCGTTGGAACTTAATATGCTCACCCTTGTCCTCGTGGGGTTTATCCCATTTTAGAACAAGTTCCCCTACTTGAAAATATCTTTGGGAAGAGTATTTTTCATCAAACCATCGTTTAACCAACTGTTGGTGTTGATAAAATTTATTCTTGGATTTCTCCCTTTCTTCCTCTAATTGGAGTAGGGCATTGATCCTATGTTCTAAAGTAGAACAATCATCCTCATGAACATATTTGGATAATTGAAAGGAAGGCAAGGCCAGATTGGGAAGCAAGATTGCTTCTTTGCCATAGATAAGGCAATAAGGTGAGTTTCCAATGGCAGCTTTAGGAGTTACCCTATCTTCCCACAAAGCATTGAACAATTGGGTGTGCCAATTTTTTTGATTACTTGCTACATACTATTTTAAGATTTTAATCAAATTCTTATTAGTGGATTCATCCAAACCATTCCCTTGAGGGTGATAGTTAGTTGGATACTTTATCTTGATACCTTTGTCTAATGTGTATTTGGTAAGATCGACAGAAGAAAAATATGAGGCATTATCAAAGACTAATAATTTTGGGACACCAAACCTGATTACTATGTTGCTCTCAAGGAAAGAAATCAACTCGTTGGTGTTGACCACTTTGAGTGGAACTGCTTCCACCCATCTTGTGAAATTTTCTGCATCAGTAAGAATGTATTTTTGTTGCATGGATTATGGGGGATTGATTGGACCGACAATGTCCAGACCCCATTGCTAAAAGGGAGCATCCATGTAAACTGGTTTAAGGGGAACCGCGGACTTCTTAACTTTTCCAGTGGACTTCTGACAGTCTTCACACTTTTGAGCAAAAGTGTGGGTGTCTTTAAACAGGGTTGGCCAGTAATAACCAACTCTTGTAATTTTATGCGCTATGGTATCTCCCCCAAAATGAATGCTAGCATGTTCTGCATGTAAATCCATTAGTATCTTCTCAGCGTCATCTTTCTCAACACATCGCAATAAAAATCCATAAAAAAATTTCTTATAGAGAAATTCATTGATCAAATGATAAGGAATAGCCTTAAGTCTAAGGGATCTCCTTTTTTTGGGTTCAATGGTTTGAGGAGAATACTCGTGAGTTAAGAAAAACTAAATGTCACCATACCATGAATCCGCTATTGCAGGGGTGAAATAAATTTGATCATCACCAGACTCCTCTTTGTTAGCCCATTCTGCTTCATCATCCTGTATGTTAGCTTACTGTGCTGCCAACTTACACAATCATTGTCTTCAGATAACTTTGGATGGTCTAATTTCCATATCTTACTCTTGTAACGAAGTCATCTAGTGTGCACACTTCTCTCCTAGTTCCTTTTGAGTTAACACGTTATGGACCACCAAATATGGGACTATAACTTTGGTCCTGGACTTTAGAAGATAAGGCCTGGAATGTTTGACTGCTTTATAGACAACATAGGCATGTTTATCAACTTCTGGATAATTGAGCTCAACTCCCTTCAAAGTGGAACTAATGAACAATGTTGGGATCTCGTCCCCTTCATAATTTCATTGCGTTAGGACTGCATCATACAAAATGTCAGAAGCATATGTATACAAGATGAAATCTTTTGAGAAATCAGGGGACATTAAGGTGGGTGCTTCTGTGATAGCTTCCTTAATTCTACAAAAATATTCTTTCTATAGATCATTCCATTTGAATACTGCGTATTTTTTAATCATGTCTTGTAAAGGTTTACAAAATGAGCAAAACTAGGGACAAACCATCTCACAAAGTTAATTTTCCCTAGGAAAGATTGCATAGAATTTTTTGAACTAGGGAAATTTATCTGAGATATCGCTTGAGTTAATTTTGGATCAATCATCATACCGTGTTTAGAAACGATGAACCTGAGTAACTTACCTTTAGTGACAATGAAAATTGATTTTTTAGGGTTAAGGGAGATACCATACCTTATGCATTGTTTGAACACTTGCCTCAAATGTAAAAGACGTTCTTGCCTTCTTAACGTCATCCAGATAAACTATAACACAATTATGGATTAATCCTTTGAAAGCTATATCCATCACACTCTGAAATGTAGTCCCTTCATTTATTAATCCAAAAGGCATCTTTATGTATTTGAAAGTGCCCCATGGGGTCTTGAACGCAGTTTTTAATTGATTAGAGTGGGAAACTAATACTTGATTGTACCCAGAGAAACCGTCTAATAGTGAAAACATTTCTGATCCTTATACCCTCTGTAGGATTTGTTCCATTGGGGGTACCGAATAATTGTATTTCTCAAAAGCTATGTTCAGGTTTTAGAAATCGACACAGAGATGGATGTCTCCATTCGTTTTACATACTGGGACCAATTTGGCCACCCATTGGGTGTGTCTGATAGGGAAGATGATCCTAGCTGACAAAAAAATTTCCAGTTCTTTTTTAACTGATGGCTCTCAGCCGGGATGCATCTTTATAAGCTTCTGCTGATAAGGTTTGACATCTGGTTTCATGGGTATATTGTGTTGCATGATGTTTGTATCGAATGTTTTAAATCATCATAGGTCCATGCGAAAACATCTTTTTATTCTTTAAATAATCTTATGTAAGCCGCCCTCTTGGTAGGGGTACATTCTGTGCTAAGATTGATGTTCTGTGGATTTTGATTGGTTCCTAAATTTTCCTAAATTCACTATCTGGTGGTTCATATAAGAGTTATTAGTTTTACAGATGGTTACCTTTTTAAACTTATCTTGTAGATCGTAAAACAATTCCAATATAACAATTGATTTGGGAACCAAGGCAGTAAGTTTTTATGATTCTCAAGCAAACTAGAAAGGATTTTGGAAATTTGAAAAATATTGATCATGAATATCTTCATCGATAGCCACGTCCTTGAAGGTCTCCTGAGCCATGAGGAAATCTAAAATATGTCGATCATCATCAAAAAATTTCTAGTTAGTGATGTTGTTGGGAATTGAGAGCCTGAACATTAGTTCAATAGAGAATACATCGAGCACAAACCCTTCCACAGATATTAACTTAGATGCGATGTTGGAAAGCAAATCCACATCGAAGTTTTGAGACCATGCAATAGAGTTTATGTTGAAGGCTTCAAAATGATTGATTAGGTCCCATACCTCTCTTTGATATTTTTTTAATTGGATCGAAACACAATGAATTGTATTTCTTACCCGTTGAACAATTATTTATGAGTTGCCATAAAATTTAATAACCTTAACTTTCAGGTCAATCACTTTTCGAAGGCTTTGAATCAATGCCTCATACTCAACTACATTGTTTTTGCACTCAAACTCTAACCTACACACTATCATAGTTTTATTAGCTATTGGATCAATTAAAACACAACTAGCGCCTACCCCTTCCTTGGACCTAGAACCATCGAAAAATAAAGTCCAACAGGTTCTATCCAGCCCAAAGTTGGTATTTACATTATATACATTATAGCAAGGGTTGATTCACGATTTTATGTGGTAGGAAATCATTTGATTGAAGTGGTGAATCACCAATTGTTTGATATTATAGTAAAATCTTGCAATCATATTTCAAGTTCGCCATTACGATACAACAATATTTAATTTTGGTTACATCATATTACAAGCATGTTGAACTTTACATTCAGACTAAGCAAGTAAATTTTCTACACAGAAAATGAACAAGGAAAACTTTATAGAGGACATGCTGAATTTTACATTTAAAGTAAACAAGTAGAATTTATATACATAAAAATTTATCTTCAAAATCGTATAGAAGACATGTTTATGTCATCTTATTGAGAAAATACATTATTATTCAATTCATCTCCAATGTCAGAGAAACAACTTTTACAAACATCAAATGGGAATAAAATGCGTTCCTATAATCATGATACCAGTCCCAGTTTTCTTATCATGTAGAGTATACGTCCCCCTTAGCTTTTTGAAATGAAAGACAAGCGCTTGCAATCCTTCTTATGGACTTCTACTTCGTTTGCATCTATCTCGTCCAATCCAATATCAAGCAATAGTTGGAGAGTGAACAAAAGATTGTATCAAGTTGGATCATGTGTGAACATTACAATGCTAATGAGAATCTGATGCAGGAGCATCGGGGCCTAGGCAAATCAGTCGAAGTTAGTCGACTTGGAGAAGATCGACCAGAGGGAGTGCCGACGACCACTGGTGCAGAGAGCAGATTGGCTTGTATAAGTCAATAAGTCGAGTAGGAGCAGTCGGTATACAACTGACATAAGCAGCGAAGCTCGAGAGTCGACATGTTGGGATCCGACAGACGACAGGTTGAGCGGAGGCGTCGATGGTCGACATGTTGTCGAACCACGACTTCGACAGGTTTGGGCGTGATCCAAGCGAGGAGGAAGGGTTGGACTAGTGAAGCCTGAAGAGTACGAAGGAAGCTGATGGGTAAGTCGAAGCTGGCAGATAGTAAGGCCAACATGACGGATTACTGTAGCCTGTCAGAATGACGCGTAGAAGTCAAGGAGAGTACTTGGCAACAGTTCGGGGTTGTTAAGGAAGTTAATGGCAGTTATTGAGAGTAGTTGGGATTGAGACATATGTCAACAAAGGAAGAGATTGTGCAGCACGGGAGGGGCGCTGACAGTTGCAGGTCTGCAGGCTCTGAGGTGATCGAAAGACATATGATGCGTGTCTTGGGGGTCAGAGTGATATCGGGAACAACATCAACAGAGTAGATGGCCGAGGGGAGAAGATTAGTGGAGGGACTTGGCATTTTGGAGGAGTCAAGAAGAGCAAATAAAGCTCAAGAGAATTCTCGTAGATTGGATAGGAAAGTCACACATCTACAGAGCCCAGAGAGATCGAGCCATAGCTCAGAGTTAAGCAGTGAACCAGAGAGGGTGACAATCGAAACACTGAGATAACACACAATTACTTATGTATTGTAACGGTTGAGGCCGACAGTTAGTTAGTTATTTCATTCCTTGCAGTTTGCATTGTAACCATTTCGGTTGAAGTAATATAAGCTAGCTTATGGCATGTTGTTTGCATCTTGTCTATGTGAACGTGTGTGTGGTGTGTAATTGTTAAGCAAGAACCTTATCCCATAAGGCGCCTTGCATCAGTTGGTATCAAAGCCATATCATCCTGAGATCTGAAGGATAGCCATATCATAGCGGAAGAATCCTTTGAGCAGGAAACGTGCAAGTGCGTTGAACAGTTCCAGCTGCGGTTGTTGATGTATATGTAACTTCGGAATGTATTTCATCTATGTATTTCATATATATTTATTGTAGCCTTATAAGAGATGTGCTATTCCTCTATAAGGAAGTGTCGTCATGTGGATTGACAAGTGTTGCAAGTGTGTGTACTTGTCGATGGGTTATTAGACCACCATGTGTGGGGTCGGCCCTAAAATATATATTATATTGTGGATGTATCTAGATAGACAAGTCGGCCCCATAAGGTCACTGGGAAAATAGGTTAAGTATAAATAGAGATCGGGAGATCTCTATTTGGATCATTCGGAAAGACACATTCTCTCACTCAGAAAGTGGCGCACTAGTGAGGAGGAGGATCATCTGCTCTAGGAGACTATCTCAAGTGTATTTTGGTTGTACTTTGGTTGAGCCATTGCTCTCTCTATCTCTGAGGAAGTTGTGGGGTTTTTCACCTTAGGGTTTTTCCCACGGAAACTCTGTGTCTCTTGTCTCTCATGCTTTTGATTCTTGTGATGCTTGTCATGCTTATTGTGATTGTTATGCATTGATATACTGTATATGTTATTCTCTCAGTAAAGATCCAAGAGTATTGTAAATTAATGCTCAAATTTTAACAATGGTTGGATAGAGTTGTACACGACATGTTGAAGTCTGGTTGCGATTGGACGAAGTGGGAGATTCAGCCGAGGTTGAAAATGGCTCACAGAGGCGTTAATGTTCGAGGAGTTGGACGAAGAGTGCGTGGCACAACAGTCGTAGTTGATCATGAGATGTTCGACGAGTGCGTCCGAACAATGCAAACTTTGAAAAATGAAGTCGCATTGATCAAAGAAATCCAAAGGCATGGTTGTATTCCTGATGGGATAGACCACAACGACGAGGAGGTCGAAGAAGTGGAAGCCCAGGAAGCAGCAGGAGAAGAACCATAAGATAAACTGATCAAACTTCTGACGGATATGAGAGGTCGGACAAAGATAGATGTACACACCTACTCAGGAAGTCTAGATCCATAAGACGTGATCGACTAGTTCAGAGAAATGGAGAAATACTTCGACATAGAGCAGATCGAGGATCCTAAACGGGTTAAGACTAAATGTTTGAGGTTGAAGGGTCATGCCTCATTGTGGTGGGACAATGTGGAGGATGACAGAGTCAAGAAGGGCAAGGAGAAAATCAAATCTTGGGATAGGATGGTCACCAAGCTGAAAGGGAAGTTCTTGCCAAATGACTATGTGATTTCCTTGTTTCGAAAGTTGCAGAACTTTTGACAAAAATAGATGACCATGAAGGAGTACACGGAAGAGTTCTATAGATTGTCGATAAGGTCGGGTCAGATCGACGAAGGAGAAGAAGCTTTCACTAGGTATGTGAATGGCTTGAAATATGCCATTCAGGATGAATTGAGCATGTCAACATTCCGAGCGGTTGGTGAAGCCTACAGTTAGCTCTAAAGGAAGAAGAGAAATTGTCGAGGAAATCCGCAGCGACCAGAGGTAGGATGACTAGTCGAGGTGCGGAGACTATTTCCGCAAAAGGTCAAAGTAGTGGTTATAGGAAGGAATCTATCAAAGAAAATCGATGGACAGAAAGGACATCGACAAGGGAGAAAGCGCAAGAAAATCGACGCGATAATTGTGAGAACTGCGGTCGAGGTGCGTATGGTCGAAGTGGTCCATCCGATCGAAAAGGATCTAACAAACCAGCCATAATCTATTACAAGTGTCATGGAGAGAGACACAAGGCATATGAGTTCCCAGAGAACCTACATGCTGCAAAGGAGTCGAAACCCAGACGTTGAAGATATGAGCAAGTCGACGAGAGGGAAGAATTGATATCCGACAATAGTGAGGATGGTAAGAAAAAGAGTCGGGCCATGACATCCAGGAAGACACTGGTTTTGGATGACCGACGCGACGAGTAAGAGCTAGCACAATGAAAGGCGATGTTTCGAACCAAAGTGTGAATTGATGAATGGCATTGCAAGACCATAGTTGATGGTGGAAGCACTGAGAATCTTGTGTCGACAGAGGTGATCGACAAGGCACGATTGAAATGTCGAGAACATCCACACCCATACAATATCTCATAGTTGCAGAAAGGACACCATGTGAAGGTGACCAGACAGTTCCTGATCAACTTCAGAGTTGAAGTATTTGAAGATAGTGTACTGTGTGACGTAATCCCAATGGACGTGTGCCATCTGTTGTTAGGGAGACCATGGAAATATGATCAGAAGATGATCTATGATGGTCGAGCCAACACAGTCACAGTGTGGAAGAATGGCGTGCAAAGGACTCTTAAGCCGAGGCCATAGGAGCCAGCCGACGGTAAGCATGGCGAGAGCAACTTTTGGGAGAAGAGAGTGATGATGTGTTCAGTGAAAGAATTCCTCGTGGAGGAGGAAAAGCAGTCAGGGTGTTATGCTATCATTCCGAAAGGACCATGTGTCGAGAGGTCGACAATGGAGAAGATTCCGGTCGAAGTCGGGGAGATGCTCGAAGAGTTTCGAAGCATAGTAGTCGATGAGACACCGACGGGATTACCGCTGACAAGGTGCATATCCCATCAGATTGACTTGATTCCAGGGTCGAGTCTACCAAATAAAGCACTGCATAGGATGAGTCCAACAGAAGGTCGGGAACTCAATCGACAAGTCCAAGAGTTGTTGGACAGAGGATTGATGAGAGAAAGTCCGAGTCCGTGCGCGATACCAGCAGTATTAGTGCCAAAGAAAGGTGGAGAATGGAGAATGTGTACAGACTCTAGAGCCATCAACAAGATCACGATCAAGTACCGGTTTCCATTGCCAAGGATGGATGACTTAATGGATTGCTTATGTGGGGCGAAGTACTTCACGAAGATAGACCTGAAGAGCAGTTATCACCAGATTCGGGTTAGAGAAGGAGATAAATGGAAAACAACATTCAAGATGAAGGAAGGGCTGTATGAGTGGTTAGTCATGCCATTTGGATTGACTGATGCACCCAGTACATTCATGCGGTTGATGAATGAAGTACTGAAACCATTCTTGGGAAAGTTTGTCGTAGTCTACTTAGATGACCTTCTAATTTTCAGTTGAACCAAGATAGAGCACTTGGAGCACATTCGATAGGTATTGCAGAAGTTGCAGGAAGAGAAGCTGATGGTGAACCTGCAAAAGTGTTTCTTCATGAAGGAAGAACTGGTGTACTTGGGATTCGTAAACTCGGGTAAAGGGTTGGTGATGGACCCAGAGAAGGTGAAGGAAATATTGGATTGGTCGGAACCGACAAGTACGATTGGAGTAAGGAGTTTCCATGGACTTGCTAGTTTCTACAGGAAGTTCATTCGGGGATTCAGTCGGATTTGTGCACCTTTGATAGAGTGCATGAAAAAGGGCGAGTTCAAGTGGATGGAAGCAACCCAACGAGCTTTCGACAAGTTGAAGGAAAAGGTCACTAAGAGCCCAGTGTTAGCGCTCCCAGATTTCGACAAAGTTTTCTAGGTCGATTGCGACGCGAGTGGAATAGCAATTGGAGCAGTGTTGAGCCAGGAAGGCCGACCAATTGCATTTTTTCAGTGAGAATTTGGATGATGAGAAGCGGAAATATTCGGTCTATGACCAGGAATTTTATGCTATTGTCTAGGAATTGAATAAGTGGAGGCATTATTTGTTGCCCAAGGAATTTGTGCCATACACAGATCACCAAGCACTGAGGCATCTGAATACTTAGTCGAAGTTGAATCAACGTCACATGAAATGGGTCAAATTCCTACAGGGATATACATTCATGTTACGACATAAGTCGGGCAAGTCGAACAAGGTTTCCGACACGTTGAGTCAAAGAGTTGCATTGCTGAATACGACGACAGTTCAAGCAACATGAATAGAGTCGGTGAAAGCTGAGTATGAGACCAACGAGAATTTTGCGAAAGCATGGGAGGCTCCGCTCAACAGACGACAGGTTGAGCGGAGGCATCGATGGTTGACATGTTTTCGAACCAGGACTCCGACACGTTTGGGCATGAGCCAATCAAGGAGGAAGGGGAAGACTGGCGAAGCTTGAAGAGTGCGAAGGAAGCCGACGGGTAAGTTGAAGTTGACAGACAGTAAGGTCGACATGACGGATTACTATAGCTTTTCAGAATGACGTGTAGAAGTCAAGGAGAGTACTTGGCAACAGCTCAGGGTTGCTAAGGAAATTAATGGCAGTTATTGAGAGTAGTTGGGATCGCGACAGATGTCAACACAGCCAGAGATTGTGCAGCACGACAGGGGCGCTGATAGTTGCAGGTCTGTAGGATCTGAGGAGATCAACAGACAAAGGATGCGTGTCTTGGGGGTCGGAGTGATCTCGGGAAAAACAGCAGCAGAGTAGAAGGCCGAGGGGAGAAGATCAGTGGAGGGACTTGGCATTTTGGAGGAGTCAAGCAGAGCAAACAAATCTCAAGAAAAGTCTCGTAGATTGGATAGGAAAGTCACGCATCTACAGAGCGCAGAGAGATCGAGCCATAGCTCAGAGTTCTGTAGTGAACCGGGAGAGGGTGACGATCGACACACTGAGATAGCACACAATTACTTATGTATTGTAACGGCTGAGGCCAACAGTTAGTTAGTTATTTCATTCCTTGCAATTTGCATTGTAACCATTTCAGTTGAAGTAATATAAGCCAACTTCTGGCATGTTGTTTGCATCTTATCTATGTGAACGTGTGTATGGTGTGTAATTGTTAAGTAAGAACCTTATCCCATAAGGCGCCTTGCGTCAAAATCATAAGCACTAACATCAGCCCTTACAAAAATAATTTATATGCTTATGAGAATCACACATGGATGATTACTTGCTTAAATAGAAAAAACATGGCATTCTAACATCAACCATTACAAAAATAATTTATATGCTTATGAGAATCATACATTAACGACTGCTTTCTTAAATAGCAAAAAATGGCAGTCATGTAAGTTTATGTAAAGGTGTATGGTTTTGGAGAAGAAACATATTACATGAGATAATTGAACAGTGTGGAAAATTGACATGAAACATAGACTGATGCACACATTAAATCAACCTACTTTTATAATATGTAAAAAATTTCTAACATTTCAGAGAGAATACACTAATGGAATTATTTTGATTATACCTTTTACAAAACATTAAAAATAATATCATATGGTTTTAATAAAATATTTTAAAATTCAAAACAATTATATAAAACATTGCTAGAGGGAATGTTGTATTTAATTGCGATACATTTGGCACATAAATTATTTTCCCATTCTCCCATAGTCCAACTCTTGTATTTTATTAAGCTGATATGCATTTAGATATTAGCTAAGATTTTGGTCCTCCTTGAGCGGATCAACAAGATTAACAGAGTGTAACAAGTGTACAATTGGGATACATTTCATGGTTGTCATAACTTGTTATGCTTAAATGCATCTTGATTAAGATTTAAATAAGCTTCATTAAGTCGTGGTTAAAAAAAAGGTATGTTTATTAAATAATATTTGTTTTATGTTTATATTAATCAGTTTAATGTTTATATTAATTAGTTTAATGTTTAGCCTTTGTTTAACAAGTAGCCTTCTCCACAAAACTAAGTGGTTCGCTGCCCCTATCGACATTCACCGACCACTTTATTTGTGGTTGTGATAGTATATATATATATGAGAGAGAGAGAGAGGGTATATATCATATAAGGTTGCAGTCAAAGGGTTGAAAGATGTCCGTTGTAAAAGGTTGCTAGCTGATGTTCTCCAATTTTAACCATTTAAATGACATATACTTTCCACTTTGAAAGACCATGTAATTAGTGCCTTTCTCGAAGGTGTTGGACGGAGAGAAGCATAGTTCCCATAGAGATGCTACTTGTCAGGGTTTCTGTTCACATCTTAAAATAAGACTGTCTGTAGATCATTGTTGAGGAGCTAATTCATGTGTGTTGCACATGGAATAGAGATATTGCTAGCTAATAGCACCAAAATATATGATGTGCACCTCTGTTATTCGGTACTTGTAGCACCATATGCACGTGGAATGCCTTGCTATTAAACTACCTTCTTTATCCTTGAAATTTGTTTTTATCTACGTTAGGGAAGATTTTCAATGGAAGATATAGTTTCTCTACTGTGTCATGACCTATTTTAAAATGAAACAAAAACCTAAGAAACTTTGTCCCTTTCATTTACCAGGATTCCAAGTGGATTCCAACAACATTTAAGTGCCCCTTCTGAAACTCCGCACTATATGACATTTGATAATAGAACATATTCCAAAGACTCCGAGCAAAGTGCTATTTCTAACTTTAATGATTGAATTTGATTGACTTCATTATCAAATTACTTCGACAGTTACAAGAAATTACAGTCATAACATACCCTATCCCTCTTCATTGCAACACGTTTACTCACCCTAACATGGGCGTACCATGATGGCATCTTCTCTTTGACACATGAAAAGTAATGCACCTGCTACTTACATTTCCATCTTGCTACTAGAACAATTTAGATTCTAGATTGTAGAGATCTTACTTCAATCCACATTCCCAATTGCTGCGTCGTTATCGATTACATGTGGTTAGATCCGTAGGGTCTCCAAAGTGTTCTAATGAAGGGCCTGTGGATATCAACGAAAGATCAATTCTGGTGTGGACGACAACATTGGACGGTAGCATTTGATACACTTGCCAAATCTGTGTAGTTGGAAGAACTTACATATTTCAACAAAGGAGTGTTTTCTAGGTGACTTAAAGTCCCTTCCAATTTTCAGCAATAAAACAAAGAAGTTCAAGGCGGGCCTTTCAACAAACCAAACGACTGAATACATAGAGAATACCATTTATAAGACACGTTAACCACGCCCAAAAAATTCAAGCTATTATAAAACTCTTATTTATCAAGGTAAGGATGGACTATGTGTACATTACGAAAAAAAAGATGACTGCGGTCGCTTTGTTGAGCTTTTCCTCTTGCTTTCTCCAGAATGCTTTTAAAAGCAGGGAGTTTTGTCTGATCTTATGTCCCACAATTATACCCTGCTAGAGATTTCCCTGGCTATCCATGTGGCAGGGAATTCGTTGTAACGCAGCTTTTTCACTTGTTTTTTATAGATCTTATAAGGCTTAGATAACTTTTTTGGAGGTTGAATTGGCCCACACTGCGATCCTTTGGATTGGGATCATGAAACCATTGCCATCAGTGATGGAATTTGACGGCCAAATTGTCCGTCATAATGTAATTTGGCTGCCAAATACAGCTACAATTTTCTTAGGCCGTCAAAATTCTTCGTTAAACTACACAAAACGTTCAATCAAAATGGAAAACCCATCAAATCTGTAGGATGGATCGGTTTTCAAATTCCAGCCCTGATTGCAATTGACTTGTCTCCTCATGATACGATGTACATACTCCTTTTAATGTGATAGTCATACTTGAAAAAGTATGATGTAATAAGGAGACGACTACCATATGTGAAGATAAAAGAATGTATACAATGAAATATATGATTCCATAAAAGAATGGAATATATGATTCAATACCATCATCATAATTTACTTACGGATGCTACATACATGAGAGAAAGTAACTTCTATTGTCTTGTAAGTCCCATCGAAGTAAATCTCACGTGCATGAGAGAAAGTAACTTCTATTGTCTTGTAAATGATATATGATTTTAAAATGTGGTGCTTCAATCAAACTAATACAATAATGGTTTCCTTTTGGCCCCGATATTCATGTATTGCTGCAATTGTACCAACAGATGTATCTGATACATTTCGAGGGGTTGCAGGTAAATTAAAACAATTTCTTGCTCACTTTTAGGGTGAACCCATTTGCACGTTGCAGTCATCATACTCCCCCACCTCATAGATTCTTCAACGAAGACAAGGACGACTTTCAATGGCAGTTTTGAAGAAAATATCTATCCAGCCTAAAATAGATAGATATAATATGATTCTTCAAGGACGACTTTCAATGGTTCCTCCTAACAATATCTAATCATAGATTTACCCATCTATCCAACAAGTAGGCTGCTCTTCGATCAAGCGATAAAACATAGAAAGTCTATTTAAGTCACTTTTTTTTTAAGAATGTCACACTTGTACCACACTAGATTGTAGTTCTATAATATTTGTTACAAACACATATCTATCTAGTCTTCTAACATGTCAAAATTATGGTGTTTAAGGAACACTTATTTCTAAGCTATTTGAGCATTTAAAGAAAATTTTATAGAAAATTAAATAATTCATTTATTTTCTATTAAGATCTGATAGACCAAAGTTGGTCTTAATAGACGTTAACCACTACCACCACCACCATCATCTTTTATTGTTTCTACTAAGTTGATGTAGTATAGAAAAGTAATTCTAAGGAGTAATCCATTACACAATTATTCTCTTATTTGCATATTTCGAGAGAGGGTTGATGCTATGTTTATGTTGGTCTATCAATTTCACATAGTAGGATCCATTTTCCAATACATTCTCCATGCATTATGAAACTTAATATGTTATTGCCTCTTTGGCCTATGGTTGAAAAGTAAGTTCTATAGGGAGAGTTTGAAAGTTTTTATAAATGTTTAGAAGATAGTTAGACTTTCACAAGTCTTAAGTTTCTGATCTTGTAATGGACATTCATTCTCTGTTGATATATAAACATATTCACTTTTAATAGAGTTATGGTCCAATAATTTTAAGTGTTGCTATCATAATTTTTTTCATGTATGCATTGAGAAACAACATTGCAACATTACCAGATGAATGAATGCTATGTGAAAATATGATAAACTTGGATTTAGAGGTATGTTCTTATATGCTCTAAATTCCATGTCATAACATGTAAAATAAATCATTATTATTCACATTTTGTCTATTCCTTGAAGAATAAATTGCTTGTCTAAGGAAATTATTAAAAAAATTCCATACTGGTTGTACTTAGGATAATAATATCGCAATATTTCCCGAAGATTTCCTAAGCTCATATACTGTGCTTACTAATTTGAATGTTGATACTTGTGATGCATTTCATAATACTAAGTTTTCAAGTGATTCTAGTAATGGAATTAGTACAATATTTATTTCCCTATATCATTTATCAATTCTTACACTTTGAGGTTTCAAATATGATTAACATAATATTACATGTAAAAAAAACAAAACTTTGTTAATTTGAGATATATGAATCTATTGGAAATATTTTATGGCTCATCCACGTTGATATTCATAAAACCATAACAAAACACATCATTCTTATTTTTCAAATTCATGTTATTCACAACAAATTATTTTAACTAATTATACAACTCATTAACATTCACCCACATGTTATGTAATTCAAATTGATTTCATAATCTAGGTATTGAAATCTTATTATTAGAATTTCATTGATCTATTGTTAGATCTTGAATTTAATTCTTGCAATAATTTCATCACAACCATCATCAATTGTTGGATGCTTTTCACTTGTAGAGTTGTATCCAAGGTTAGTATGTATTAGTAACTATATATTCGTATTTTCTTCTACTTTTGGTGTATTCTATGGTAAATGTTGGAGTGAGAAATTTTCATTGTAATTTGAGGTATTTTAAATGGTAAGAAGATTTCAACATTAATTTTTTCTATATTAGTTTCATTGGTGTACTTATGATTATTATCATTGATCTTCAATGAAATGAAGAAATTATTTTGTTCTTTGTTTCGTTATTGATTGTCATTTCACCACAATGTTTGATTTTTCTTTAATTCTTAGAACCGATCAAGATTCTATCCTCAACTCATGTGGAGATTGGAGCACTTCCATTCAAATTGGGTGTTAGGAACACTAGAAATTTTCTTATAGCAAGATTGATCAGAGTTAGTGTGATAAAATACCTCTAAGGTTCATGTTAAAAAAAATCATAGGTCATTATAATACTGACATCCCATAAAAATTTAATTGATGACTAATTAATGATAAACTGACAACCCAAACATCAATACTACAACATAGACAATGACACTTTATTGATCGAACATCAATATTATAATGTTTGTGTGACAATGGGAATGCTAACCTCTTTGTAGTATGTCATCAATATTCCAATGCATTTAAATTTTTGATATATACCATGCGACATCTTCAGACATTGGTTAGTGGTGATTCATTTGTCAAAATTTCAATGATTAATGGCATTTGAAGAGAATGTAATAGCTACCACATAGCAGCTCATACATTGGTTTTCCATCTCCCAAGAGTTGGAATTCTAATGATCAATGAAATTTGAGGAGCAATAATAAATTCCATGTGGCATCTTCAAACATTGGCTAGTCATTTCCTAAGTGTCAAAATCCCAACATCCATAGGGATAATCAAAACTATTAAACTTTATGTGTGTCACTCTATATGTGTCAAAAACCGAATGATGGATCGACACTATTAAATTGATGTCGAAATTTCAACTCCTAAATTTCGGAAATAAAAATTTATTTCTACTAATGGTGTTGTGACAATATTAACATTAATACAATGTCAAAATTTGTACATGAATCTAGTAGTAATCTTATATTCAGTAAGCCTTGAACCAATGATGTTGTATGTGCACGTCGCACTTAAGGGGCATAACATAATGAATTTTTTATTTTTATTTTGTAAAGATTAGTTTCTAATAGTTCAACACTTAATTTCTTTAAGAAATGGTTAATCCCATCAACATTTATAGTAGAAACAATAGAGCATTGTATTTTTAATCATGATATGTGCCACTAGGAAGTTAAAAATAAAATTGAAAACAATAATTTTTTTAGACAAAATTCTATATTTAGAATTTGTAGAATCTTTTCTACAAACTTATTCAATGTCATAAAACGTTATTGTGTTCTGCATAGCTAAAAATATCGTTGAAATCAAGCACCTTGAAAGAGCTATAGAGGAAAACTGATAGCCATGTTGTTTTTATTCCAAGTCATTTAGCTTGTTAGGGTGAACCTAATTCTGAACCAACCATGTTGGTTACTAAGCCTATCATATATTCAAATTGAACAAGTTCATACTGCCTAAAATTTGAAATTCACATAATGCAGTGCATATATGCTATAACATAGTGCATATGCACTATAAGGTAGCACATATGCTTTTTATAATGGATATACAATATGTAGACCCTAAATTGTGATGTTAGTTGTAAATGAGTAACATAAGGGAAATCAATAATTAAATCATTTAATATATAGGTTATATAACAATAAGGTAAGGTACAACACAAGAGATAAATCACGTGGGTACAAGAGAATATGTATTGGTATATAAGCAATGGTAAGGAGGGTGGTGGATGATGCATGTAGAAAGAGGGGATTAATGATAATAGTAAGTATATAGAAGGTTGATGTGTGGAGAATGGTACATAAATAGGGAATGAAGGATATATATAATAAAATATTTGTTTTTGTTTTTTGTTTTTGTGGAGATTGATTTCTACTAGTGTAACATATAATTTCTTTTGTAAATAGTTAAGTCTATAAAAATATAGTTGAAACAATTCCAAATCATGATATGTGTAACTAGATTTTTTGTTGTTGTTGGAAACAACAATATTTTTAGAAAAAAATTATGCACTTAGAATATGCAAAATGTCTTATACAAAATTCTTTAGTTTCATAAAAAGTGATTGTGTTAGCATAACTAAAAACATCATTGAAATCAAACAACTTCCTTATAGGTTTGGATCAATGATACACATTGATCATAGCCTCCAAAGGTTTAAACCACGTGACACAATCACAACATTTTAAAGTTTGAATATAACATTCGTGACACAATCATAACATTTTAAAGTTTGAATATAACATTCACGACACAATCAAAACATTTTAAAGTTTGAATATAACATTGTCTTCAAAGTTATAAACACACATTGTATTACTTACAAATTTTAGCCCATAGCAATGAATATTGCAATATCCACAAATTTTAGTAGCCATCATTGATAGATACATCAAACTGCATTGAAAATATGACATAATGTGACAATGAATTTATGTACATTATATTTATCCCAAAAATGGGGACAATGTGATACATCGCCTCACTTATAAAGCTTAGGACAAAAATGCTCATCACATTGCTCATAAAGTTTAAAAACCCAATATACATGCATTGCACCACTTGCAAATAATGAATAAGTGCAACATTGTGATTCATACGTTGCATCACTTGAAATGAATGAATCAATACGATAGCATAGATAGCCCTAATCAAATTTCCCATAAAGATTGATATCAAGCGATACATGTCGCTTCCAACATGATAGTGTGTTATCAACAATTAGCCCATTTAGTCACAATGCATTCTCATGGATAAAGTGGAAAGTGAACAAATCCTCACCACTTGAGATAAGGAAGTTACGTGTGGAACTCAAGCATAAGAAAAGGGGAAAGACCCTGTTAACACCCAAAAGTTGTTCACTAGCTCAACTCCCTTATCACATAACCCATTTGTCCACTTTCCCTACCATTTTGGCCTCCAAAACCTTAAAAAACCTTCGAATGGTTACCAAAAATGAAAAAAATCAATATTTCCCTCCTCAAATAAATAAAATTCCTTCACAAATGTCAAAGAAACCTCAAAAGGGGTCCAAAATTCCCAAAAATAAAATAAAAAGGGAAAAAAGTCAAAATAATTTCAAAAAAGGAAAAAAAGAGGGAAAAAAGAGTGCAAAACCCTAAAACCATTTACCTAAACCATTTGGTGCCTAAAACCATTGTTCAATACTCCACCACCTGAAATATCTATAAAAAGGTGATGAAGGCCCCCCATTTTCCCATCCATTATCCACTCTAACCTTATGCTGCCAAAATTCCCCTAGAACCCTAGCCCACCATTCGAGCTTGAGTTCTCCACTTTAGGTGATTCCTTGGCCACCATTGAAGCATTTTGGAGAAGAGAAGGAAACATTGGAGCATTGGTGCATCACCCCTGTACGACTGCAAAGGCTCCAACAACCTCATCATTTGAGGTAAAATCTTTGCAAACCGTAGTTTTCTCGTTAATAAAAAATTTGTAAATATTATTTACTGAGTTCTCATGGATATTTATTGTTTACTGTTGTAGTTTAGATTTGATTTCATGCACATGTTATGGTTATATGCTTAGTCCTTTCACTGTTTTACATTTAGTTTTTATTGCTTACTGAACTACTACTAAGGATTCCTTAATCCTTAGTAGGTTCTATTTAGCACAAGCTAGGGGGAAAACCCTAGGTACAGTTTTTGCGACTCCACTAAGTTTGAATCTTTGGTTATTTTTTAGTTTGTATTTTCCATTTTTGTTCGTTTTTCATAGCTCTGGTTCACCCTTGAACCCCATTTCTTGCAAACTTGGCCCCTGCTGTCTCTGTGAGCCCCTAACCTTTTATTTTTGCATTTCATCCGACACCTTTCGAGACCATTTTTCATGTCGAGAGGTATGGGTTCCAGCCTGACAATCGTGCCCCAGAGCTCGGCTTCCGGCCCGACAGTCGCGTCCCAGAGCTTAGATTCTGGCCCGACAGCCGCATCCCAGAGCGCAGCTCTTGGCCTGACAACCTCACCCCAGGCCGTCGGTTTCGGCTCGACAGCCGCGCCCCAAAGCTCGAGTTTTGGCTCATTCACTGCGCCCCAGAATGCTTTCTTCGGCCTGCTCACCACACCCCACAGCGCATCCTTCGACCATCCCACCGCTCCCTGTAGCGCATCCTTTGGCCATCCCACTGCGCCCCATAGTGCAACCTTCGAGCATCCCACCGCGCCCCACAATGAAACCATCGACCATCCCACTGCACCCCGCAGCGCAACCCTCGACCAGCCCACCGTGCCCCGTGATGCAGTCCTCAACTAGCCCACCGTGCTCCAGAGCATTGCCTTCTATTAGTACATTGTGCCCTAGGCCGTTGGTTTCGACCCGATAGCCACACCCCAAGCCGCTGGTTTTGTCCCGATAGCTGCGTCCCAAGCCACCGGTTTCGACTTGACAGCCGCGTCCCAGGACGCAGGTTCCTGCCTTACAACCATGCCCTGTTTCTCTATCCCTGACAACCATTTTTGCCCAATTTTGCTGCAGTTTCCCATACCCTGCAGCCAGTTTTTCTTGTTTTTTCTGCCCTAACAACCACCTGTTTTGATTGCATCCCCATTTGCTAGCTATATTTTTCTACTATCTGCTTGTTGTACCATTTCAATTTTTTTAATTTTTTTTCAGCATTTACATTTCAACAAGTTTCTCAAAGTTTTACATAACAGTTAACACTTGTATTTATAGTTCTAGTTAGTTTATTTGCCACAACTTGGCATTTGTTGGGTACACAACATTTTCTGCAGACACTCTATCACCTTAACTCAAGCGAGACCTAAAATTTATCTAACGCAATCAATATTTAACCCCATTTGGGGAACACACAAGAAATTTGTAGATAGGTAGGACACTGGGGATAATAATCCAAATAAAACCCCTTTGTCACTTACACTTGAGACATAGCAGTTGACCATTAGGGTAATAAAATCCCTTACTAGTTGTTGGCACGGTTAACAGTCAATTTGTTGAAAAAGGCCTCTCCCTTAGGAGGGTAAGTCATGAGACTGGTTCCGGAGGACTACATGGACTGCCGCTCTCCACTTAGTTCCGAAAGACACCTACTCGTTGCACTTCCATACCATGGGTGTAGCGACCAAAGGACTGACACTCGATTTCTTTTTCTGGACATGCCATGAATGGGGTAGCCTAGTTTCCATTCTCCTAGGGCTCTTTTACCCGGGATCCCTCTCGGTAGAGGGATATCCCCCACCTACTTGGGTCTCCATTTCATATCGTTTGACTGCGGATTTCATCACCCTGCAGAGGATATGATTTGTGTGAGCTTCTAGATCTTTTAGTTAGGTGTTTGCATGCCCCTATACCTCCATTGGATTAGCGAGTATAACTTTTTTCTTTTCTAGGAACCCTACTTGTTGGTATTCTGACCACCTTTTTTTTTTCACTCCGCCTGTTGTAGCACAGCTGTTACATCAAGTATTTTGAGCTTGTTGTTGGCCTGAGTGCCATATTTTTTGCGCTCTCCTTTTTGCAGACATAGTTGCATTAGGATTTTTTAGCTTTTCACTCGCCATAACCCATTCGTCCTATTCCCATTGTCACCATTGAGTCTCTGAGACATTCTTAGAGCCTACGGGGCTAGTCCTTGTAGCAGGGTTCACTTGACACCACTCGTCACATGCGTAGAGCCTCGTCACCAGATCCTGATGCCCCTTATTTCACATCTGATTCCGAATCATAAATACCCATATTTACAGCCCCGTGTAGTCCCGTGGCCGGTGTGCCTTCCAACCCATTTTTAGGCGGGATCGTTGGTGGTGGATCCACCATTAGCCCAATGACCACTTCAGCATCTATACCTGCCATACCCTCTGTAGGACCTACACCTAGTATTCCTATCACTACATCCATCCATATGGTTAGTGGATTGGTTACAACTACAGTCCCATTAGTAAATAGTAGCACACTTGGGGTCACAGTCCCTTCCTACACGATCCCCCCACCATTGAATGGAGGTCCCACGATCCCCATCATGGCTCATACCATTGCTCCACACATTGAGGGCAGTGGCCCCACCATTTCCGCTACGACTCACTCATACGCCCCTACAACCATGTCACATCCTTGTGCCTTTTTTCCATTCATGGCTAGCCTCAACCTCGCTGACCTGGCTAGATTGACCAATGACCCCATCCGACATGACCCCACATTGCCTCTCATGCCCACCAAGCTCCCATCGAACATACCCAAATTCGAGAGAAAGGCAGGGGACGACCCCCAAAATCACATTATGTCCTTCCACCTATGGTGTTCCTCTAACTCCATTGTGGATGACTCTATTCTCTTACGATTATTACAATGAACCTTCACTGACGCTTCATCCAAGTGTTACATCAACTAACCACATGGGACCCATTTCACATTCACGTCCCTTGCTTCAACTTTCCTGCAGTTCTTCCAGTTACCAATTCGTTATGATGCTGGTGTCGAGATCCTCCTGTCTTGCAAACAAAACATAGCCACCCATATCACAAACCATATCCATGAATGGCGCAAACAACACAGCTTATGCAAGATTAAATTAGACGATCGCATCTTTCTAGATTGGTTTTTAAAATCTCTTATACCAGTCATTTCCAAGGATGTGGCCTCTAAACAACCTCAATCCGAAGAAGAGGCCATCCTAAAAGCCCAACAATTTGATCTCATCTATGCTTAGTATGGATACTTATATTCCATTTTACCTGATTCTCCCCGCGGTGAATCCTCCCAGGATGACACGTCAAGGGAATCCCACACCGTCAATGACATTATCGGACACGTTGCATCACATAGTCAACCTTATACTGCTATGCCCCTTACTAGTGGCCCCAACCTTTTGCGTGCCACAACCCATTTTGGAGTGACGACCTCGTATGCTCCCAGGAGCCAATCCCCTCACGTCCATGGACCTTCATGTCCATCGCAGTGTTACGGTCATGCACCACTAGCTTACACCCCTCCAGTTGCACCTACTACCTATTACCATCAACAGGCTACACCGACACCTACACAACCTCAAGCCCCTCTGTCTTACTATCCACCATAGGAAGCACCTGCACAACCCTAGCCCCTTACTATCCACTACAAGCAGCACTAGCGCCTGCTCAACCAAAGAATCCTCCTAACCCCCAAGGCAAAGTTTACGCCCAACAAAATCAACACCAGAACTAACTTGCCCAACGAAATCAACAAGGCCAACAAAACCGGGGAAGAGGACGTAATCACAGGAACAACCAACCCCAAGATCAAGGCAGCCAACCCCCCAATCCCCCAAACAATAACAACGCTTCCCCAGCCAATCAAAACCTTGAAAAACCACCACGTCAAGGGAAGAACCCCAATTTACGCACGAACCACCTATGTTCTATATGCGGGGTATATGACCATTTTATGCACACTTGTCCCCATTTGGAGCGAGCTCACCAAGTTTGGACAAATGATGCCCAACTCCAAGGACATGCTGCACTGCCAGCACCACCTAACCCCCCACCACCTCATACACAACACATGGTATTGCAGAACCCCTTACCCACACAAGGAGTAGTGAAAACCCAACCATTGTCTCCCCCTCAACGGGATGCGCCACCACAACAACAAATCACTTATGCTGCACCTGCTAGTCAACCCATGGAATTGGGTACCCATCACCTTCTCATGATGCCATCGACTGATGTCAACCTTCAAACACACTGAAATCAATATGGTTCCACCATTGAAACCATCCCCGCCGACAAGGCTACTAACGCTCTTCCCACTGATCAATCATTACGTATACCTGCGGCACCGTGCAATGGGGCCCCTAAAGCTCCCTGCTTCCCATTGTGTTGCATTAATAACAACCCCAACACACGCGCTGCCCCCAATTATAATATCATGGATGAATTATCCCAGTCCCTTGCTTCTATGTCAACCCTCGAGGTTTTGAAAAAATGTCCTACACAGTGCAAGACATTTTAATCTGCCATTGGTGCGATAGACCCTTCTGACTCATGAATGATGGCATTCGATTTGGACCAATCCCAACCACGCATGCCTTCCACACCAGCATTCCAAGTTTCGGTGTCCATCCAGAATCTTGTTATCCATCGATGCATCATCGATGAGGGTGCCTCTACATGCGTTATGTCTACATTTGCGTGGAAGAATCTCAAATACCCTACACTACATCCATCCATGACCACCTTACGAGCTTACGATGGCCGCTCAGCTCAACCCCAAGGCCTCTTGGCCAACGTTCCAGTCCAATTAGCTAGTAAAACGATCCTTATTGACATTGAGGTCATCAATGCACGACTTGATTACAACCTCCTTCTTGGACGTAGTTACATGTACACCATGAAGGTTGTTGCTTCGCTAGTCTTCTGCATCATTATGTTCCCCCATGAGGGACGGGTTATCAAAATCGATCAACTGACGTATTATGACCTGAACGCCCCCGCTGCACCAGAAAACATTCTCCCCATGGTTGGAAAACTTGTTCTTGGTTCCCCTACCTCTTTGGTTTCCACCGTTGGACCTAGAATTTACATTGAGACTCCCATGAACTCTACTTTTCGATCCATTCCACCCCCTCCACTGGAAGTGGAGATATCTGATCTGTGCACCATTTTGTCCAAACAAACGACGCCTAACACACAACCCCTTTTGCTGCCGCAACCACCATCGGTACCGAGTCATGTTGGAGCAACACCTATCCATACTATCCCGTTCTTGTTCCCACCTTCAGGGGTATTAAGAACCCCATTTATGGCTACCCTGAATCTCCTCGGGTTAACACTAGGAATTCCCGTGTGGTACCTACCTGCTCCTACTCCTCCCCCGACGCCACATGTTGTTCTCCAACTAGTCGAACCAATTAATACCACTAATCTCCCACCTCCTGGTGTGGCGACCACATCTACGTCCAACCCTGCCCCTCCACCACCCAAAACCACTAGGGGCAGAGGCCCACAAACTTACACTGCCCCATGGACAACGAAACTAGTAAAAAATCCCCCACCATTCCGTGCATCTCCTAAGTGCTCTTTATGTGATGACTTGGGCCATGCTACCCATAACTATCCACAATTGCCACACGTTTAAGAGCACAGGCAAACGTTGGATGATGATCCCAATATTCCAGTCATCGAATTGGATACCATCCCTAAACCTCGTAACAAATCGTTGCATACCAACCAATCTTGTGCCATATGCGGAGTCTACGGTCATTGCTCACATCATTTCCCGGATCTTACCGAGTACTGATTGGTCCTCCAAGAGTTGAATAAATCTTCTTTAGAGTCGTCCATCACCACTATTGAGGAGATTCATCCCCTTGAACCCTCCTCTGTGGGAGAGATTAACATGATTTACATGATTTCCACATACGATGAACCCCTTCTGCCCCCATCATCTGACCTCCCTCCCACTGATTTGAAAATGTTAATTTTGAGCATTAATTCAACATACTCTAGGATGTTAACTGAGAGAATAACATGTACAACATATCAAGTATAACAAT
Organism: Larix kaempferi; assembly: GCA_027924585.1. Classification (NCBI taxonomy): domain Eukaryota; kingdom Viridiplantae; phylum Streptophyta; class Pinopsida; order Pinales; family Pinaceae; genus Larix; species Larix kaempferi. The sequence goes on from BSBM01001036.1 coordinate 10,332,521, forward strand.
GCATATCAATCAAACCAAGCAATCACATGAGACAATGGACACACAGAGTTTCACTGGGGAAAACCATAAAGGTGAAAAATCCCACAACTTCCTCAGAGATAGAAAGAGCAATGATACAACAAAAGTACAAGAGATAGTCTTCTACTAGTAGCTACTCCTCCTCCTCAACTAGTGCGCCACTTTTCGAGTGATGTAGGAGTGAATAATGAGATGATCAAATAGAGATCTCCCGCTCTTTATTTATACTTGTTCCAACTTGCCTAATACACTAGTAGGGCCGACTTCTCTAGAAGAGTCTAATAACCCATGGTTACATTAATCCGGGCCGACCCCACACTTGATGGTCTAATAACCCATCACAGCAAGTTACGACACTTGCCAATACAAATGACGACACTTCCGTATAGAGGAATAATAACATCTCTATATGAGTACAATATACATGGGTGAAATACATTCCAAATTTACATAGACATCAACACTCCTTAACTAGGAAGGTATCTCTCGACACAGATCTACTAGCACAAGTCTTCTTCTCTGGATCATCATCAGCGAATCATCATCCTCGAATCATCGTCATCGTCACTGCTACTTCTATCTCAATCAATCTCCAATCTACTCGTCATAGGAAGTTCTACAGAGCCAGTCCTTTTTCATACTGGATGTAGGCCCACCACCTGTAGGTCTTCATCATCACTGGCCATACTATGGAATCCTTAGGACTGATTATGTGCATCAACAAAACCTTGAAAGAGCATCCCAGGACTGATTACGAGCTTACTACTCAACCTATCGGATCTCCCAGGATATTTTACATGTTTTCCTTCACAAAACCTACTCAGAGCATCCCAGGATGTTACGAGCACACCGCTCTACCTATTTGGATCTCGATAGAGCATCCCAGGCTATTACAAGCACACCGCTCTACCTGTCCAAATTTTAAAGGATCTTTTCTATGTGAACTTCCGCAAAACCTACTCAGAGCATCCCAGGATGTTACGAGCACACCGCTCTACTTGTCTGGATCTCGATAGAGAATCCCCGGATGTTACGAGCACACCTTTCTACCTGTCCGGATTTTAAAGGATCTTTTCTATGCGAAACCATAACAAAGCCTACTCAGAGCATCCCAGGATGTTACGATCACACCGTTCTACCTGTCCAAAATTTTAAAGGGTCTTTTCTATGCAACCTGTAGCAAAACCTACTCAGAGCATCCCAGGATGTTACGAGCACACCGCTCTACCTGTCTAGATTTTAAAGGACCTTTTCTATGCTACCTGCACAACTTGTCCACGGCCACAGAGTATCAACCCGATATTCACCATACATCATCCTGATGTACATCATCATATGATCAACCTGATCATCATCATAGCATCAACCTGATGCATATCATCTGGAGCAACATCCTGAAGCTCGTCATCTGTGATCATCCTGATCATCATCATAGCATCAACCTGATGCATATCATCTAGAGCAACATCCTGAAGCTTGTCATATGTGATCATCTTGATCATCATCATAGCATCAACCTAATGCATATCATCTAGAGCAACATCCTAAAGCTTGTCATCTGTGATCATCCTGATTAAACAATGCATCCACCTGATGCATACCAAGTATCTACTTGATACATATCATCATACATGATCTACCTGATCATACAAGTATCCACCCGATACATATGCAAATACATCATCCACCTGATCATACAATGTATCTACCTGATACATATACAAAATACATGATCCACCTGATCATACAATGTATCCACCTGATACATATGTAAATACATGATCCACCTGATCATACAATGTATCTACCTGATACATATACAAAATACATGATCCACCTGATCATACAATGCATCCACCTGATACATACATAAGTACATGATCCACCTGATCATACATAAGTACATGATCCACCTGATCATACAATGCATCCACCTGATACATATATAAATACATGATCCAACTGATCAAAGCATCCAATTGATGCATATACATAGCATTAACTAGAGCATCGTCCTGATGCTCATCATCCAGTGCTTACATCCACAGCCATGGGAAGTATCCTCTTCTCACCATGCTTGGAATGGCTCCTGCAAATGTGTCCATCACTTCTTCCTTGAAGTGTCGTCAATCTTAAGAACACCAAGCCTCTCTATGAAGTACTCAAACTTCACTCTGGCTAGTGGTTTCGTCAACACATCTGCAACCTGCTCATCCGTCGCAACATACATGAGCTTCACTGATCCTCTCTGCACCATATCCCTGATATAGTGATATTTGATCTCAATGTGCTTCGACCTGTTGTGGAACATTGGGTTCTCAGACAGCTTCACACAACTTTGGTTGTCACAAAATATACTAGTAGCATCCAACAGGAGATCAAATAACTCAGATAGTAGCTTCCAGATCCATACTGCCTCACAACTAGCCGAACAAGCTGCAACATATTCTGCCTTGGCTATACTCAGTGCTACACAGGACTGCTTCCTGCTAGACCAAGAGATCACACCCGATCCCATACTGAAGCAACACCCATATGTGCTCTTCCTATCTGCAGCACTGCTTTCCCAGTCTGAATCAACATAACCCTGCAGGTTAAACTTTTGATTCGCATCATACTTGAGCCCATAATCAATTGTACCCTTCAGGTACCTCAGAACATGCTTTACAACAACCAGGTGAACACCTCTGGGATCTGTCAGGAACTAGCTCAATGTGTTCACCGCAAAGCAAATATCTGGTCTCGTGTTCGTCAGGTACATCAAGGACCCAATCATATGACGATACACAATGACATCGACCGGATCAGATGAAGTATCACACAGAAGCTTCGGGTTCGTCGCCATAGGTGTGGCCATGGCCTTGCATTCCATCATCCTAAACCTCTTTAGGATCTCTAGTACATACTTCCCTTGTCCAAGGAAGATTCCATCTACACTCTGCCACACCTCCATGCCTAGAAAGTAGTGCATCATCCCCAAGTCCTTCATCTCGAACTCGGCAACAAGCTTCCTCTTCGTGTCGACAATCAATCTATCATCACCTGTAACAAACAGGTCATCCACATACAAAAGTAGTATCACTAGATTGCCTTCCTCAACCTTGTAGTAAAGGTTGGAATCCGCTTTACTCTTGGTAAATCCCAAACTAGATAGAAAGCTATCTATCCTACCATACCAAGTCCCAGGACCTTGCTTCAAGCCATACAAGGCTTTCTTCAACCTGCACACATACGACTTCCTGTAATGTGTCTTAAAACCAAGTGGCTGCTCCGCATACACTTCCTCCTCGACTACACCATTCAAGAAAGCTGTCTTGACATCCATCTGGTGTATCTTCCATTTCATCACTGCAGCCAGAGCAAGTACTGATCTGATGGAAGTGTATCTGGCTACAGGAGAAAAAGTCTCTTCATAGTCTATTCCCTCTTTCTCGGAGAAGCCATGAGCTACAAACCTCGCTTTGTATTTTTCTATGCTGCCATCTGTAGCATGCTTGATCTTATAGATCCACTTGGAAGTCACAACAGACTTCCCATATGGTCTTGGGCCCGCATCCCAAACATCATTCTTCATGATCGGCTGGTATTCCTCGATCATGGCATTCTTCCATTATTGTATCCCGAATCCTGGGAGCTTTAGATTCTTCAATAGATAGCTTTGTTGTTGGAATAAATCTTGTAGTCCTTCTTTTGTGGGTGATGGTATACGATCTTTCCTACAAGACAAGTTAAATTGCATGATTAGAAACTTCTCATAGTTTTTCAAAGCAAATTCTTACACATAAATAAATATGTCATACAGTCATGCAATTAATTTAGCCAATGCTTCAATACAACATTTATCCATATCCCGTAACTTGCTAGATGCCTTCCAATCTCTACTAGAACATTGTTAAGAGTGTGCACAACTCCCAACATGTTAGCAAAGAGGTTTCATTCTAGATAAGTAGCAATGGAATGTTGCACAGTGCCATAGGCCACTTACCCATTACATGCATATTAGTGGTATACTATTCATTAATGCAATTATTCTAATATGCATCATACACAACCTAAGTCTAGGAACATAAGTATATACATCATTGAACAATATTATTTAAACAATCAAATATACAAGAAATGACAATTCAAATACTTATCTTTGTTTGTTTGTTGGGTGGACTCCCTCTCAATCTTTGTTTCCTTGTAGGAACTACTGGAGTGTGCTCCCTCTTGATCTTTGCTTCCTCGATTACTTGTCCTTGAACTTATATCCATCCTCGATCACTATGCATGCTTACTAGTATCATCATTGTGTTATCCTCGAGATCTCATACATAATCATACATTCATTAGTATAATCTTAAAAACAAAATAATCTTAAACATGTATAGTCATGAATATTTCAAACACAAATAATAAGCATTAGCATTCAAAGTTTCATGGAAGACTTCTCTTACTCATGCATATTCATATTTGACCATAGAACTCTTCTGGTTAGTCATATCATCAATCAAGGTAAGAGACATAAAATGCATAAACCCTAGATTACTCAAACTTGTAACTTCATGAGTAATCATTATCAATTATACAAAAGTATAAGATCCTTACATAGGGTAGGATTCTAACTTGATATAGGAAAAACATACCTAGTCATCATATTTGCTAGTTATGTCTAGCAATGTTTTTCTTGTTCTCTTCAATGACCTGCATAACTCATGAGTTAACCATTGTAAAACCAAATTATACATACCTCTATGTGATCCATGACTATGGATGAGTCTTTGTCTTCATGTCACTATGGTCTTGATCTAGGACTTGATTTGTACCTTCGTGTTAGCGGATAACATTCTCCTCATACAACACCACAGTGCATTAGTACAATCATAATACAATCATAAGTGTCATAACCCTAATCAATGAATGTTTTCTATCATGCATTCATACTTTTACTAAAGTGATAAGACAAGTCTAAGAATGATCAAGATTGTTACTAAACTCAATAACATGAAGACAAGCATATCATAAACTTAATCATGAACAGATTTCAAAACATACCTGTAAGTCATACTTGTCAGATTGCTTGTAGTAGTTGTTGTTGTTGTTCCTTTTGTTCTTAGGATAATCGGAGGAAAAGTGTCCTCTTCTTGGTATGTGTTGTGAGAGCTTGATCTTCATTCCCCATCTTCTCTTCTCAAGCTACAATTCGAGCTTATTCCTGTGAGCATTCTTCCCACAACTTACTGAAAGAGATAAGTTTCTTCCTAGCAAAAATTCCTTGGGTGAAGGAATCCCATGACCTAGGAAGGCCATTAAGAGTGGTCATTACCACTTCTCCATTCTCTATAACTTCTCCCACAACTTCAAGTTGTTCTTTTATCTGGAAGACCCTTGAGAAATAAGACTGCATGGTCTCCGCATTCTAGAACTTGATATTCTTCAATTGATTCCTCAAGGTCATCTTCCGATTTATATTCTTCCCTTCAAATAGCTTGGTCAAGGAATCAAACATCTCCTTTCTTCAGAGATGACACATGTGGCATGAGATGGTTTTTGATAGAATCAACAATGATCCTTTTAGCCTTGACTAAGTTCCTCTTATGTAAGGCCTTAGTCTCTTCTCCCTCTGGGACAAGAACCGCTTCACTTGTGTAAGTGTCCAACTCACTCTCTTCTAGAATTAACCAAATCCTATACTTCCATGCTTGGAAGTCATCATCCCCTTCAAGCTTATCCTCAAGCTTGGTGTGGTGAGACATCTTAAAGAGTACTTCAAATGAAATAGAAAAGATTTAGGTCTTACCACTTGATTTGCAAAAATATGGATCTGGAGCTGGATTAGGGTTTGTTAGAGAAACCCTAAAAATTCAAAATGTGAATTTCAACTTTCTGAAAGGATAGAAAGATGCGCCTTGATGAGATGATCAAGCTGGTATACTCAGAATTTGAAAACTGCAAAGTTTCACTGCTCAAAATTGCTTTTCACACTTCCAGATTCACTAGGGAGGACCCTGAATTAGGTTTTGATTTTCCCAGAGCTTCACCCATCCAAAAAGTTCGATTTTGTTCTCTAAACTTCTATTTTTCAGAGGATCTTCTATCCATGGTCTTAGATTTCAGAAATTCCAACTTTTGCAGAAGCCCTAATTTTCGGCTTCACTCGAGAGGACCCCAAACTAGAGTTTGATTTTACCGGAGCTTCACCCAACCAAAAAGTTTGATCCAAAGCTCTAAACTTCAATTTTTCCAAGGAGATTCCAGCTATGTCCTCAGATTTTAGAAATTCCTATTTTTGTGGAAACCCTAATTTTTAGGGCAAAAAATGAAAGTGCCCAGAATTGAATCCTCATTGGACAGAAAGATTCTCCTTGATGAGTAGAGTCAATATACCTTGCTGCCTTTCCAAATTATGTGGAGAGAAACCCAATAAACAAGAAACCCTAGTTTCCGCCACTGCACAATGTCTTCTTCTCAGGTTAGCTCTGATACCATGTTAATTTTGAGCATTAATTCAACATACTCTAGGATCTTAACTAAGAGAATAACATGTACAACATATCAAGTATAACAATGCATATCAATCACACCAAGCAATCACATGAGACAATAGATACATGGAATTTCACTTGGGAAAACCATAAAGGTGAAAAACCCCACAACTTCCTCAGAGATAGAAAGAGCAATGATATAACCAAAGTACAAGAGATAGTCTTCTACTAGCAGCTACTCCTACTTAACTAGTGCGCCACTTTTCGAGTGATGTAGGAGTGAATAATGAAATGATCAAATAAAGATCTCTCGCTCTCTATTTATACTTGTTCCGAATTGCCTAATACACTAGCAGGGTCGACTTCTCTAGAAGAGTCTAATAACCCATGGTTACATTAATCCGGGCTGACCCCACACTTGGTTGTCTAATAACCCATCACAGCAAGTTATGACACTTGCGACACTTGTCAATACAAATGACGACACTTCCGTATAGAGGAATAATAACATCTCTGTAGGAGTACAATATACATGGGTGAAATACATTCCGAATTTACATATACATCAACAGAAAACACACCGCTTCCGTAGCGACTGAGAGATCCTCGAGGCGCTCTCCGCACCTGACTACCCTTGGGATGATATGCACCATCGATCCTACTTCATCCTTGAAGAGTCTACCACTACTGCGGCCAACCAATTTTCAGTCGAGTTCAAAGACTTCCTCCCAAATAAGGACGACTAATTTAAGAACCCCATCCCATCCCTCGATGCCTTCGAGGAAGGTAACATGGCCAACATTTCACCTACCATACAGGTTGACATTTCCACCTCACCCGGTGCACCTGAACTTATTACATTAGGTGCTTCTTTTACTGAAGATGAGATTGATTCCTATAAGAAGCTCTTCCAAGAGTTTCGCGATGTCTTTGCTTGGTCATATACCAAGATGCCTGGTCTTGACCCCGCCATCGTTGAAAACCATATTAATACTTGGCCAGATGTCCCACCCGTTCTCCAGAAGCAACGACCCATCCACCCATCCAAGCTCCCTGCGGTCAAAGTTGAGATTGAGAAAATGCGTAAAGTTGTGTTCATTTATCCTATTGCTTACACCACCTGGGTTTCCAAGCCAGTTCCAGTCAACAAAAAACAAGGCACCATTCGCGTATGTACTGATTTTTGTGATTTAAACCGAGCTTGTCCCAAAGACAACTTCGCCACGCCTTTCATTGACCAACTTATAGATGCATGTGTGAGACATGAGATACTATCCTTCATGGACAGTTTCTCTGGGTACAACCAAATTCAAATTCGCAAGGAATATCAATACAAGACTGATTTCACTACCCCATGGGGCACCTTTTCCTATCGTGTCATGCCTTTCGGTCTTAAAAATGCTGGTGCCACATTCCAGCGCGCCATGACTGTAATACCCCTCGTTTTGACTTGGAATGTATTTATCCATATTATGTAAATGATGTAAATATGCTAGTGCGAATTCGTAGCGCGAAGCTCAAGGCCAAGGCCCGACTAGTGAATGTTTAGGCATGTATCATGTTTATATTTCATTTGGACTGTTTAATTGGCTTTTATGCTAATTTGGAATATTATGTGCATAAATAATAAAATGGTCCAAAACTGGTTGTGTAAAGAGCACCAAAAGGGGTTGTGATTCCACCAAGGGGAAGAGGAAGGGGGTCCATGGGTGACTAAATCCTATGTTGCCATGTGTCAACCTTAGAACTCACCCTAAATTCTGTCATCTGTTGAGAATAATCCAAATATCTCCTTTTTTTGACCATTTTTCCAATCATTAATGCATGTGTGGGGTTGGTGGGAAAAGTCACCTCAGGTAGTTATTGTAGTATGGGGCTAACTGCACTTTTGTGATAGCTCTGTCATGACAGAAGTTAGTCTGCAGTTGTCAGGATTCCTTTCCCTACTACCAGAAGTTATGTCAGTTGTCTTGTCACCATTTTCCCATATCCTTTGGAGTCAACCCTCATTTTGTCTCATTCTCTCATACAGGTTTAGAGGTTGCAGAGCTCTCCATTGCTGTCCACAAATTTACCATGTTGTTTTGAACCCAAAAATTTGAATTTGGAGACCGGGGTAGCAGATTGGGAAGTGGGTATTTTGCATGTAGGTGAGCAGAGAGGTTAGGGAAAGCTAGGAACCCTTACCCTTGAGTTCTGTTGCTTGTAGGTGCTTGGGAAGCCATAGATCGAGGCTGCAAGTGGTTCTATAGCAGCCAATACCAGGTTGGTCTTATTCTATGCACACACTAGAAGCACCTAGCAAGATGGATCGCCCAAGAGAACCTTGGATTGGTGAAGGGGATTCCTGAGCATGAAGGGTGTTGTGTGGGGTAGGTATTGTGGAAGCCAAGGATGTGAGAGCTATGTGAGATACCTGTGGAGCTCTGTATGAGCATTTGGATAAGAAAAAAGAGAAGAATTGGTTTTGGGATGAGAGATAGAAGCCTGTAGGTGTTTCCTTCGCTTTGGTAGCCTCATATCCCAGCTTGGGGGTGGCCTCAGCAACAGAAAGAGCATATGCTGGACTGAGTGCCTATGGTTGGGTGGAAAAGCGCTCTTACACAACCAGTTGCTTGGATCTGCATTGGATAAAGATAAGTATTTTTATGTATTTGAATCTGGAAATGTTTTATTTGATGCCTGTAATGTTTATGATTGTAATTACATATTATATGTGTGTGTGGATAGATTTGAATTTCGCTTTGCATGTTTTATTTACTTTTCTACACACATTGCATTGTTGAAAAACGTATTATGAACTTGGGATGAAATTTGAAAGCTCAGATTTTCCCAACGTCCCCTCCCGATGGTCGGATTGGGTGAGGGGGATGTTACAATGACATATTGCTTCCATGATTTGGCCCATATTATTCTGTTCTACCTAGATGACCTCACAACTAGATCCAAGAAATGGTCTGACCATCTAAATGACCTTTGGCAAGTCTTTCTGCGTTGTCGCAAGTATAGAATTCGCTTGAACCCCCTCAAGTGTGTATTTTGCATTCCTGCAGGCCAGTTGTTAGGTTTTATCATTTCCCAAAAAGGAATTACCGTCGACCCGTTGAAGGTTCAATCCATCCTTGACCTCCCATCCCCACATACATTATGCCAATTACAGAGTCTTCAAGGGAAAGCCAACTTTCTCTGTCGCTTCATTCCAAACTATGCTACGAAAGCGCATGGATTCCTTTGCTTGCTTCGCACCCACATTCCTTTTGTTTGGGAGGAACAAGCACACGCAACTTTTGAAACCCTCAAACAAGCCTTGACTTCTGCCCCGTTGATTTTACCTCCTGATTTCTCAAAGGATTTTATCCTTTAAGTTTCGGCACTTGGCTATGTCGTTTCGGGGGTGTTGGTTCAAGAAGATAGTGCACGACAAGAACACATCATTTATTATGTGAGCCAGACCTGATCTGGTCCACAACTACGTTACCCCCATGAGGATAAGTTGGCCCTTGCCATCGTCTTCTTAGTCCAAAAGGTTCGTCACTACATCCTATTAAGCCAAACCACAGTTGTGGCAGACTCCAACTCCATGGTCTACCTCTTGAATTGCCGCGTGGAAAAATGTGTCATCATACTCCAAGAATACGACCTAACATTCACTACTCCCAAGAGCACCAAAGCCCTTGCATTGGCACAAATCATGACGGATTTACCATCCTCATCCACATCACCACTAATCACTACTAGATTTCCTGGCGACCATTTGTTTATCATTTCGTCAGATGACCCTTGGTACGACGACATCCTGGTGTACCTACGCACACAAAAGTTTTGACCCAATGTCGGTCGCTACGAACGTCGTCGCATACGCCACCACGCCTTGCGTTATCTAATCCTTGGTGATGTCCTTTATAGGCGAGGTGTCGAAACCATTCTACATTGATGCCTTACACGTGATGAGGCTAGACAAGTTCTCAACAATTGTCATAGTGGAGCCTATGACGGCCATTTCTCTGGCATGGCCACTGCCTAAAAGGTTATCCGCGTAGGGTATTTTTGGCCCACACTCTTTATTGATTGAATTTCAGTAGTCAAACATTGTTGAAATTTCCAACTCTTTTCCCCTAAGGAGAGGACCCCTCTTGCCCCCCTTCGTCTAGTTATCATTGTTGGCCCTTTCTGCAAATGGGCCATTGATTTTATGGAGTGTAACCCCCCCTCGGTGAACGACCATAATTTTTCATAGATGATAATGGGAAGGAAATAGGAAGGCAATAAAATCATTCCAACCATCAAGTTTGGACATATACTATAAGTTACCAAAGATAGAAGTCAACATGAGTGAAGGATAGGTAACGACCAGTTTCACCACTAACAAATACTATCATGATATTTTGAAATTTTGGTGGATTATGGACAAGTTTTTTAGAGAAAGGCATAAATGTGTTTATTCAACCCAGAATCTCAAATTTCCTTATATATATGTAGTGTTACTAGTTAGGAGGCTATATGGTGACAAGGATTCCATATATTTCAAGGAAGCATGGATCCCACTCCTACATTAGGTAGCTTCAAATGGGTTAAGTTTTTAATTGGTCGAGTATTTTATCCACCACCCTAAGTGATCATGCTATCTCTAGAGAAAATATTTTACTGTAGATAATCTCATAGTTTTCTATATGTCATCTTTTCATAATGGATATTATTTTCACAACTAATCACTTGATGGGAATGGGTGAGCAGTGGAAACCAGAAGATAAACCTATTCATGTTTATTTACAAGTATTGTGGGAATACAAGTATAGGATTGAGATCATGAGAACTTATGATAATTTTATTTCTTCCCTATTTACCCAAGTGTTTTGCAATCCATCTCCTTATATGATAGAGAATACAATGCAAGTAGTTAGTACAATTGGTAAATGGTACATGATGGCTACATAAGCTTATCTTAGGATATATGGAGCATCCAAGCCTCCACATATTCTACGAATGTTCATCCTTGATAATCTTGTTATTATAGATATTTCTTGTCAAAATTTTGTACATGGGCTTGTAGGATAATTGATAATAGACCAGAAAAAATAATGACCTTCATTACCACTATCCATAGGATCCTATCATATTTATACCACTAAAGTAGCAATAGCATAAACAAAGACATTGGATACCTCTCATTTTAGTGAAGAAATATTTAAGAGGAGGAATGATCCCTTAGGCAAAACTATGCATCACTCTCGATAATATCAAAATGAAACTTGGACAAATAAAAAGATATAGAAAAGAGGTAGGTCATATGAAAACTTTATGACAAAAATGAGCTAAGTGAAAAAAACAAAAAACAAAGAGAAAAAGGTTGAGCAAGAGGCCAGAGAGAAAGCCATTGAATATGAAATAATTCATAAAGAATAAGAAGATGCAACTACTAGTGTTAAGGTTGAGAATGATAAAGAACAAGGAAAAACAACCCAACAAACATATATGGGAGAGTTAGAGATGCATGGGCCATGTGTTGCAAGCTCAACCAATATGCAAAAATAACTCAAAAAACATATATAGGAGAGTTAGAGATGTCGGGGCCAAGTGTTGCAAGCTCAACTAATGTGTCAAAAATGTAATAAATAATAGGAGGCCATCTTCCATTTATTTGATTGAGCTCAGGATAACTCTCACGAGCTGACATAGAGCAAGGGGTTGTTTTAGAATTGTTTAGTTTTTACAAGAATAAGAGACAAGTGATGAAACAAACTCAGAATAAAATAATGATCTCATAAGATCAAGAAGTTGTTGTAACCACTGATTTACGACAACCACTGAGTTCCCAGTCATTAAAGAAGTTGATGTTAATCCTTTAGTTGTAAGCTCAGTAGGAGTATCCTTTTTCCAAGCTACAAAAATCAATGTGACTAGTATGATGAAGAATTTGTAAGAAGCAAGGAAGAAAATAGAGATTTTGGGGCATTAAGTAAAATACTATTAGGGTGAGATACCCATCTTAAAAGAGTTTAAGGCTTGTGCTATGGAAGTTCAAAATGAATTACCTACAACACAAATTACTTTATAATATAAATTGTTGTAATTGCAAGAGAAAGGATTTCAACTCCATTAGTTTTCTAAGAGGGTGAAGGTGAAGAGAGATCAATAGGAAGACACCCGTATTTGTTTTTGATAGGATGGGAAAACGACAAGATGAAGAGAATGATTCTATCAAATAATTTCCAAGAATGAGTAGAAAGGAAATTGACCGCACAATAGTAGCACTAGCAAACTGTAAGTCACCATGTAGCTTGTCTTTATGGAGTACAAATGGGATAAAGAGGTGTCCCATTACATCCACTTATTTTTATGTAATAGCACAACATAAAATATAGGCTACTATAGTGCATGTTACTTAATCTCAATAAATTGAAGGGCATAAAATAAACAATTAACCATACAACTAGAAACAAAATCTGTCACATACCTAGTAGCCTCTTTGCACTATTGAGGCCATGGGGTAGCTCAATTTCACCATAAAATTTTACCTCAATTTTCCAATTTGAACTTCATTAGCTAGATGTAGAATTTGATAGTGGAAGCAAAACTACAACAACCCAATTATTTAAATTGCATCCAAAGACATGTATGCAATCCTACCATGAATTCATCCATATTTATGTACATTAAATTCATGCATTTAGAATAGAGAAATAGAGGTAAATAAAGGCCAAACATAAACATATAGAACATGGAATTGCATCACATATTCATAATGCTTATCTTTATAAGAGATAATCATCCAACTGGATGCAAATAAAGGATGTTACCCTCAACCTTAGGCTCTCTACAACACATGCAACTGGATGCAAACAAAGGACGTCCTCCCATATTTAGGTCTCTACCACACAAAATATATCTATGACAAAATACATCCCCAAGTCAAGGCCATTATTCCACAAGGGTGAATTCCCTAATGTATGGCTCCATGTCCTCTTGCTAAGCCCATAACCCATAAAACTCATTAGTGCCAGAAATCCCCTCTACAACTATCCCAATCAATTGTTAAATTTTCTAAAAAATTGCAAGGACAGACATATAATTAAATTAAAAAAATTTCATACTAAATGACATTAATATATTTTTAAATATATGATTATAAAGATAACAAAATTCCCTACATTTTTTTTTTATTGCACATAAGAATTCAAAAAGCTTATATGAGTTTCCGGGGCTTCAATTTAAAAAATATCAAATGTCAAATTGCACTAGAAAGTGGGATACATATTTATAGATTCATCCCGTATCACTCTCCTACAAATTATTGGTTTCTTGATTTAGTGTTCTTTCATTATTCGTGACTAACCTATCATTCTTTTATAACTACTTGTGATTAACCTTTCATGCTCCTTTAACTAGTTGATCTTCTAGTTCTAGAAACATTGGAATTTTGGTAGCCAATGTTTTGATTCATATATAATGTCACATTTTTTTTATAGCTATAGGTTTAATTGTACCATTGTTAACTTATTTTTATTCGTTTAGTAAATATTTGATATCATTATGTACTTGTTATGTACAATTAATTTTTTTATTTTATTTCCTTTTAATGGTTTGTTTGTTGTCATGTGCCAGCGTGAGACTTTGTGGTCCTTCATTGGTGCTTTCAATGTTTTGTTAAGAGGAACTCTGAGATGGCATATTTCTTTGCACATGATAATATTCCCTCCTTATCCTAGGGCACCATATAATTCCACAATTGTTCTATGGGCCTTTTCCCCTCATGCACCATTCCATTTGCTATTGTTTCTTTCCTTGTTTTATATTTGTCTTCTTTGTCATTTGCTATTGTTTCTTTCCTTGTTTTATATTTGTCTTCTTTGTCATTTCCTGTCACTTTCTCTTTGCATGCCACGTCAGTGCTTTACCTTCCATGGATAACATCTCCTACCATGGGTTAAATTTGTAGTGCATAAATTTTGCATCATGTACTCAACTCCCATACATGACCATGAGGCCTTCCACCATCTTAATGATAGGTTATTGGTGGTGATAGTTCCTCCTTGGGTATCACATTTCCCAATTTTAGATGTGTGAATTTGTTTTTATCATTTGATGTATAATGGTTAGAAAAGTTATTTTTTGTTATTTTCTTGAGTCATAATTTGGTCATGTTTATTTCTTATGGCTTCCTTATTTGACTATTCTCTCCCTTATCTTGGATCAATATTGGCTTGTGTACTTGATTTGGTCAATATTTTCTACTTAAAGATTATCTTTTCAAGTTTCCTAACATCCACATAATTTTTATGGGTGCACACAAAGCTTGACAAGGTCAAATATTATCTTTCATTTTATTGTCCTTCAAGTGCACCATATGTGGGTTGTACGCAACATTTTCTCTTGTCTCATGTGGATCAATGGACTAGAGAGTATCAAATCTGTTACAACGTATTTTTCCACCTTGTGAGCATTTATACTCTTTGGCCTTCATTATTCATTTGATTGACTCAGAACCACTTTTTTCCCTCCAGGAACCTTTATTTCCCTATTTTTGTTCTTGTATGCGAGATTCTTTATGCAACTCGCGCATGCATAGGCTGTCCCACTATAGCCCGCGTACATCGAGTTAAATGGTAATTATAGTAAAAACTCCCTTTTTACTCCAAAAAGCGGTCATAGGGTGACCTTTGGCCTTCCATGTATCTCAGAACGACTTGATTTGACCTTTCACCTACCTTTGGAGGGTTATATATTGAGCTTTGATGGTGCATGGAAGGAGGAGAAGGAGAGAGCATCGAAATTCTATTGTATTTTTTCCATAGCTTGAGTCTACATCCATTGATCCTAGTTGTTGTGAACCTTTTATGTTCACCTACCAAACTCTTCCATATCTTGTGAAGGACTCCTTCCTTTACTCGTGAGTTTTCCATTGTATGGGGGATTGAAGTGGCGAAGACACAAGTGGAGGGACCTAGTTCTTGGTTTAGATGAGTTGCCGACAAGAGGTTGTATCATGTACTTCTTGTTTTCATTAATATAAATACTCATTTTGTCGTCCAATTGATGTTGTGAATGGTTAATTATCATTTGGTACATTTGCTTATTATATCATGGACTATGCTATTGTTTATGCTAACATATTTCATATATTATATGCACTTGATTGTGTTTATTGTTGAGACTAAGCTGTTGGTTCAAGTGTAGAGATTTGAAAGCTCAACAGGGATATACATCAAACGTCCGGTTGAAGGTTGGTATTTTATTCCACATCTTAGCATTTAGATTTATATAGCATGCATTGGGAATCAAGTTGATTTCTGGTAGTCATCTGTCTATTGTGGTTGTTATACCTCAATATTACACATTACATATTAGTGTCGCATCCTTGCATTACCGACCTAAACGACAGTTTCCCTTAAAGATCATCTGAACATCCAGAGTGAAAACCATTGACTGAATACTGAAAGCAAAACCTTTTTCTGCCATCTTCCAGCCCAACTTAGCCCTGTTTGTGAGCACTGCCGCTCCTTGCACATCTACAAGGGCGCGGTAGTTAGCACTACCGCGCGTTGCTCCTTCTCTGGGGCGCGGTACTACCGCGTTATGCTCAGTTATAGGGGCGCGGTAGTCTGAAATTAGCCTTTTTGCCTTGGATTTTGGGATTTCGACCTTCGAGGAGATTTTGTTGGGATTACTACCTTTGGTTCGATCCTAACTCCTTCTTTGTTTAGCTGGCCTGATCCACTAAACCCTCCATAGATCCACACTTCTCTCTTGTTGGTTAGCCTTCCCATGTGCTATAAGAGAGAAGCTTTCCATGAGCCAAGAAGAGGACTTTTGGGGCATCAAACCTATGATCTTCATACTTCTGCAGAGATAGTTAGAGGAAGCACTTGGAGCTGGAAGTTGGCTTGGACATCAAGCAACTATTGTACATGACTTCAAGTTGGTAATGGAATAACTTGTCTTGTTTTCCCAAATCATTTGTGTTAATTTTGTTTTAATGATATGATTTGTATCTTTCATAGATTTAGATTCTAACTTATGTTTCATGTTGCTAGAGAATAGTGCATTCTTGTGTCTTGGTTCCATTTTGACAGGTTCATTCGTGAGGGCTTGGAGATTGGAGCAACTACAAAGACAAGCGTTTGGATAGAAGGTCAGTTAAACTTCTTCTACCCTTTCTAGCATTTTAATCTTGAGATGTTTGTTAGATCTAGGGATTCAAGGTAGCATTTGTTTCTTTTTTGTCTTAGTATAGAGTCAGTATATCCTGCTTTATCCTAAGAGAGTTTCTACCTATCCGTAGGGAGAAATTTCTACAACAAAAACTGGCGACTCCGCTGGGGATTTGAATCCATTTTCTTTGCTTGTGAAGTTTGCTTTCAATTTCACTCATTGATTGTAAGAATTGGGTTCTTTCACCTTCATTCACCTCCCTGTTCTCTGCATTAGACTTCTGTTACAGATCAGTAAGTCCTCTGGGTTGGCGAACCCTTGAAAAGTCAAGATCTTTTCTCAAATTTCCGCCTCTTTCCCTGTTCACATAGTGCCGCGCCCCCGTAACTGCCTACAGAGCGGTAGTACCGCGCCTTCACCACTTCCAGAGCACGGTAGTCTTGCAGTACCGCCCCTTAAGCGCTGTCTACAGCGCGGTAGTCTTGCAGTACCGCCCTTTAAGCGCTGTCTACAGCGCGATAGTCTTGCAGTACCGCTCCCAGGTGGCCCACGGGCCCGCGGCAGTTCCTGGAAAGTGTATTTATTTGGTTTGTTTGGTTATTTTTGGGTCTTTTCGAGATTTGGATCCATGTTGGCCCTTTGAATCAATACTAGTGTTTTGCTTGCATTTTTAAGCGAAATGGGGGGGCCATGAATCGTGCATCCTTTAGTCGTTTTGACCCATATTAAGGTTTTGGGATCATTTTTTGTTTTGGTGTGTTTGGCGTGTCTGGATTGCTTGGCATCTTATTTCCTTTACATCCTATCTAATGATTGTTTGAAAAGATTGATTCCTTGCCTCCACTTTAGTTCAAAGAGAAGCTTGATTTTGTCGTTATTTTACCATATTCATGAAATTGAAAAACATAGGTATTCTTCTTGCTTTAATTTAATCATTTGACATTTTTGGTATTACATTCATAAGAAGAAGGAATGCTTGTTTCATATTTATGTGCATTTGAGTTAGACAATATCATTAGGTTCTTCTCTTTGTCTTGCATTTGATTGGAAGCATTTGTAGAATCTTTCTTTCCGTAGCTTGGATGTGTCTTTTTCAAGTGTGAAAAGATAGGAAATGGATTAGAATCATTACGTTTGGTGTTCATATGAAGAAATTTTTCATTACTTTGGGTTAGTTTTGGGTACATATTTTACTTCTTTCTATCATTTTGAAAAGAAATAAAATTGCATGTGCATTGGGTTGTGCATATTGGGAACGGAAAGAATTCTTCCTTACTTTAGCTAGTATTCATCGAAGAGAAAGGCTCATTTCGATTCATCTTCATTTGCATGGTTTGGGTCGTCATAACACCATCAAGTTGCACTTCCATAACCCGATTGAGTAAGACAGCCACTAAAATTAATCTCCCTAATTAAACCAACTTTAACCTCACTTGAGGAAATCGAAAGAATTTGGTAGTTAGGTAGGACACCGGGGATAGGCATCAAAATAATTCCCCCTTGTCATTTTCATCTGAGACATAGTCGTTGTCTTTAGGGAACTAAAATCCTCTAGTACTTATTGACACGGTCACAGCTAGTTTGTGGAGGGGCCTCCTGACTGTTTCCAACTTTCGGGGGTTAAACGGCCGCGAGATTGAGAACCGGACGGACTCTGTGGAATACCGCACTCCACTTAGCCCTAAGGAAACATCGATCGCTGTCTTCTTCGGAAGGCTGAAGTGCCCAAAACATTTTCCGACGTGTCATGAACGAGGTAGCTTAGTATCTATTCTACTAGGGCTCTTTTACCCAGGATCCCTTTCGGTAGAGGGATATCCTTCTTATATCGGTCTCTCATGTTGTATTGTTCGACTTGGATTTCATCACCTTGCGAAGGATACAATTTGTTGAGGTCTCCAGCTCTTAGTTAGGAGGTTTTGCTTGCTATCTTGTAGAGGGTCTTTTTCTTTGTAGGGCTGCTTGTTGGCATTCTGGCCGTTTTGTTGTACAGCTCGCTTACTTTGGCAGCGGCCTCAATATAGTTTTTTGAGCTTGCTCTTTTGGCCTGTGAGCCTTGTCTTTTCCTAGCTCCCCTTTCGCACGCTCGGTTGCCTGAGGGTTTTTGAGTTCTTTTTAACAAAACTTTGTCTACATCACTTAGTTTTGTTCCATGGAGAATCCACCTCCATGCTCCCATGCTCCTTCTGGGACTACCAATCTGGAGACCCCTTTTCAAGGGGTACCTTTTACTTTTCCTCCAGTTGGAGATATTGGTCCTCCCTTTATTGCCACGTTAAATCTTCCTGGATTAACCATAGGATTACCGGTATGGTTATTCAATCCGGTAATTCCGATTGCGCCCAATGTTTCGAATGTTAACTCTCCACCACGAGAGAGTCAATCCCAAACTAATCCTTCCCCTTCTTCGTCGGATGAATCTTCTTCCGTTCCTTCTTCCTCGCCTGACCAAAGCAATAGTGTTAGTAATCAGGTGGATAAGAAGAAGAAGAAAAGGAAAGTTAAGAAGAAGAAGGATAAAGAAGAGACAAAGCGTAAACCAGTTGCCCCTAATGGCACTCATTCTACGAAAACACCCCGTAAGCCCAAGTTCCCTTTCAAACTTTGTAAGGGTGATCACCTTCTCAAGGATTGTCCTGATCTTTCCCGTGTGTCAGAAGTGTGGTCTAAAAACCC
Source organism: Larix kaempferi (assembly GCA_027924585.1). NCBI lineage: Eukaryota > Viridiplantae > Streptophyta > Pinopsida > Pinales > Pinaceae > Larix > Larix kaempferi. The sequence continues at coordinate 10,351,831 of BSBM01001036.1, forward strand.
CAAACCAATCGTATCGTCGACCTCTGAACATCATGTCGATAGCACCGCCTCAACCAGTGACCCCTTGGTGAAGGGTCGTAAGGGTAAAGTCCTATATCCCTGTTTGATATGCAAGGGTATGCACCGTACTTTCCTTTGTCCGAGCATGGATGAAGCCTCGCAGTGGTTGGAAGATATTACCAGTTCTCAACTGGTGCCTCCAACAGACCATGGTAAACTGTCCCTCGACCCCCCACTGGTTGACCAAGTGATCAATTCAGTTTCATCTGCAATTGATCCCACTCTCCCTCCCGAGAGTGAAGTGATCGAGTCGCTGTCATCCCCACTTGATCCCGCTCTTTCATCGGAGAAAGTCCAGACTGAAGCAGTCACCTTGACACAATCTTCGTCTCATTCTTATCTTCCAAGAGAGAGTGAATTGGAAACCACTGATGTTTTCCTTATCGGTTCAGAATGTCCTCGGCAAGGGGAAACCCTGTCCATTTCCGTGAGACCCCCTCCAAGTACTGAGGTTATTTCCTTTGATTGGAATGGTCTAACAGAATCTCGTCTTCCTTCGAGCGTTCCTTTTCAGATATCTGTAGGAGTTTGCGATAAAGAAATTTTTCGTACGATAGTTGATGAAGGAGCTTCTGTTAGTATTCTATCCTCAACTGCTTGGCAAGCCTTAGGTTCTCCTCGGCTTGTGCCCGTCACTGACCAGATACTGGCTTTCAATAGAAGGCCTACTGGACCTTTAGGGTCCCTTCCTCAGTTACCTATCACTTTGGGAGGGAAAACTGTCTGTATTGATGTCATGGTCATCCAAGGTCCCTTAGATTTTAATCTACTCCTTGGACGCGATTACGTCCATGCCATGAAGGCTGTAGTGTCCTCACTCTTTCGAGTGATGTATTTTCCCCATCATGGGAATATTGTGACCATCGATCAGCTTTCCTTTGTGACGCCCACTCATCGCATGACTCCTAGTCACCAGACTTCCCTAAATGTTCCACATGTTTTAGTGGTTTCTTCCCCCTAGGAGGGGGGACGTTGGAGCAAAGTTCTATTCTGGTGTCAAGCTCGTTAAAAAATGAAACCATCATCCCAAGCATAGTTTACTTTTGGTTTTAAGCTTGTGTAAAAATGAAACCAACCATCATTTGGAGCAAAGTTCTATTCTGGTGTCAAGCTCGTTAAAAAATGAAACCATCATCCCAAGCATAGTTTACTTTTGGTTTTAAGCTTGTGTAAAAATGAAACCAACCATCACTTGGAGCAAAGTTCTATTCTGGTGTCAAGCTCGTTAAAAAATGAAACCATTTTCTCAAGCATAGTTTACCTTTGGTTTTAAGCTTGTGTAAAAATGAAACCAACCATCATCCCAAGCATAGTTTACTCTTGGTTTTAAGCTTGTGTAAAAATGAAACCAACCATCACTATGAGCATAGTTCCCTTTCTATGTCAAGCTCGTTAAAAAATGAAATAGATTCCCACGAGCATAGTTTATTCTTTGTTTCAAGCTCGTTAAAAAATGAAACCGACCCTCAAGCACAGTTTACCGTTGGTTTTGAGCTTGTGTAAAAACGAAACCAATCCCAAGCATAGTTTACGTTCGGTTTCAAGCTTGCGTAAAAATGAAACTACCCTCAAGCACAGTTTACTTTTGGTTTTAAGCTTGTGTAAAAACGAAACCAAATCCCAAGCATAGTTTACGTTCAGTTTCAAGCTTGCATAAAAACGAAACTACCTTCGAGCATAATTTCTTTCTGTTTTAAGCTCATTAAAAAATAAAAAGGACCCTTTCAAGCATTGTTATTATCTATTTTTCAAGCTTGTGTAAAAATGAAATAGATCTCCTTTCCATTTGTTCGAGTCTATCGCTAGAGTTAGGATTTGAACCTTCATTTCATCTGCCTGGGTCACTTGGTCCTGGTTCTCCCTACCCCCCCTGGTGAACACATTTGGATCAGTAGCCAGGATTTTTGGGTAAGGAAGAAGAGTAGTCAGACGAAACGAAGCTTGGGGGGTATGTTTAGCCTTTAGCAATCATGCTGGGGGCATTTACCAACCTCTGATCATCATGTTGGGAGGGAACCCATCAATGGGCCTTAACCATGAGCAGAGTTTACCTTTGGCTTCAAGCTCATTAAAAAAATGAAACCAGTAGTCTGAGCAAAGTTCTACTCCTGTGTCAAGCTCGTTAAAAAATGAAACATATCCTTTCCCTTTGAATCGAGTCTCCTCGTAGACTTAGTACCTGAACCTTCTTTTCACTCGCCTATACCTTAGGTGAATGAAATGAAGCTTGGGGGCATGTCTTCAACCTCTGGAAGTTACGTTGAAGTCAACTTGATCGCCTCTCCACACCATGTTGGAGCTAAGTCACTTACTTCTAGCAATCATGCTGGGGGGCATGAACCAACCTTTGGATTTCATGACGGGAAGAGGTTCACCATTGGGAACATTTTCGAGCATACTTTCCTTTTTAGGTTTCGAGCTCATTAAACCATGAAAATTATCTTGAGCATAGTTCATTTTCTGTTACAAGCTCGTTAAAAAATGAAGCAGACATTATGAGCATTCTTCCAACCTATCTTCGAGCTCGTTAAAAACAGTAAGATGGTGTTTGAGCTTACTTTTCACTTTTTCGTGCTCTGGTTAAAACATGAAAAGTGGTTTGAGCTTACTTTTTCCTTTTTCGTGCTCTGGATCCAAACATGAAAAAGATTCCGAGTGCTTTTGATACCATTATCGTGCTCGTTAAACAATTGGAGTAAAAAGGTGTGTCTAACGAGTATAGGTTTATCACTTTATCCGGCCTCGCTAGACTATTTACGGAAAAGGAACTGTGCCGAGTTTACTTTTCCTTTGTCATACTCGGTCATCAACCATGACAAAGTTGTACATGGAGTCCATAGTTAAGCTCTTTTCAGACTCCCTAAAATTGAAAAGATTGCCAAGCGAAATTGATTCGTTCACGCTTGTAAAAGGATTTGAATGATCGTCTCCCTAGTGATAGTTTACCCCTTTTTCGGACTAGGGGGCACTACTTACGAAAAAGGAATACTCCAGCCAATCATGACTGGAAGAGTCCTCTTCCGCGTTGTTTTACCCTTTTTCGGGCGATGAGGCTAACCTTACGAAAAAGGACCGTTGGAGTCTTCTTTAGTTCTTTTCAGACTCTCTAAACATGAAAAACTGCTGAGTTTTCCTTCCTTGGACTCGTAAAATCAAACATCGAAGGACCCACTTTGGGACGAACCCCTCCTTTCTCAGGTTCGAAAAACATGTGAGATTGGACTCATCTATGAGATGAGCTATATCGAGCATCTGTTATCCTCCTCAAGCTCGTTAAAAAACAAAGAGGTACTCGTCCATCATGTCGGGGGAAAATGGGAAAATGAGTCAAGTTTACCTTGTTGGCAGCTTATGAGTCGTCACCTTTGAACATGGCATGCATCCTCACCTTGTCTGTTTTGGGTAGTCAGTCTTGCTGATAGTGTCATCATTATGATCATGCATCCTCATTATTGCTATGAGTTCACACTTCCTGTGGTTCTGTCTATTCAAGTAATCCCTGCTGCCAAGCTCTGTTTCATGCCGTTATATGTTCAAAGGGTTATTACTTTGAGTCCACCTCCACTTTATGTCAAACCTTCCTTTTGTGCCAGTACATATTCTATTGTTTCATCGGTCCATACTATCTCTCGTTCTGATTTCGTGTCGATGATGTGGGAATCTTTATGGCCCACCTTCGACGAGTCTATTCCTGTCGACACCAAATCACTATCCAGGAATTAGGCTTAGGAGTCAACCACTAGTACCTTGGTACCTGCATGCCTCAATGGCAGGTTTCCTCGTATTCAACAGTAGGTTTTCATCAATGACCTCTGATTGAATGATCTCTCGGATGCTCGACATCAACTCCTTTATTCGCATTTCGTTGAGATGTACTATAGATACCTTGGGGATCATCGTCATCATTGGTGATTTCCCTCGCATTTGTTAACGGTTCACATCATTGACCGGTAATCAAATGGTTTCTACCATGTTCGACTTCAACACCTTGTAATCACATGGCTAGATTCGTATCGTTTGCGATCGAGTAGAAGACCCTGGATACCCTTTTGTATTTTGATTACGTCCAGGTTGCAATGGAGATTTTTCTGTATTGTCACACAGATCCACTTTTGTATTGGTCGTGGCTGTGTCATTACTGTCTCATGGATCTACGCTTGTTTATAGTAGCCATGATTTTTCTACAGTCTATATCATCTCAGTACTCATGGATCTGCAATGTATTGGTCGGCAGCCATGCTTTGAGTCATTTGTTTTCGAGCATGGGAAAGCCCGCCTCGGTGGTATATCTGACATTTTTGTTTCTATTTTTCAGCTCCTTGTTGCTCTCCTCGATGCTATCTCCGAACCATATTTGTAAATTCTTTCGGCCATCAGTCTCTTCTGACCTCACACTTTAGGGGGCATCTGTTATACCTCAATATTACACATTACATATTAGTGTCGCATCCTTGCATTACCGACCTAAACGACAGTTTCCCTTAAAGATCATCTGAACATCCAGAGTGAAAACCATTGACTGAATACTGAAAGCAAAACCTTTTTCTTCCATCTTCCAGCCCAACTTAGCCCTGTTTGTGAGCACTGCCGCTCCTTGCACATCTACAAGGGCACGGTAGTTAGCACTACCGCGCGTTGCTCCTTCTCTGGGGCGCGGTACTACCGCGTTATGCTCAGTTATAGGGGCGCGGTAGTCTGAAATTAGCCTTTTTGCCTTGGATTTTGGGATTTCGACCTTCGAGGAGATTTTGTTGGGATTACTACCTTTGGTTCGATCCTAACTCCTTCTTTGTTTAGCTGGCCTGATCCACTAAACCCTCCATAGATCCACACTTCTCTCTTGTTGGTTAGCCTTCCCATGTGCTATAAGAGAGAAGCTTTCCATGAGCCAAGAAGAGGACTTTTGGGGCATCAAACCTATGATCTTCATACTTCTGCAGAGATAGTTAGAGGAAGCACTTGGAGCTGGAAGTTGGCTTGGACATCAAGCAACTATTGTACATGACTTCAAGTTGGTAATGGAATAACTTGTCTTGTTTTCCCAAATCATTTGTGTTAATTTTGTTTTAATGATATGATTTGTATCTTTCATAGATTTAGATTCTAACTTATGTTTCATGTTGCTAGAGAATAGTGCATTCTTGTGTCTTGGTTCCATTTTGACAGGTTCATTCGTGAGGGCTTGGAGATTGGAGCAACTACAAAGACAAGCGTTTGGATAGAAGGTCAGTTAAACTTCTTCTACCCTTTCTAGCATTTTAATCTTGAGATGTTTGTTAGATCTAGGGATTCAAGGTAGCATTTGTTTCTTTTTTGTCTTAGTATAGAGTCAGTATATCCTGCTTTATCCTAAGAGAGTTTCTACCTATCCGTAGGGAGAAATTTCTACAACAGTGGTCTACCCCAAGCCATAGGAAGTTTTTCTCCGTAACAAAAATGGTGACTCTGCTGGGGAGGAACCTCCATTTTGGGGATTTTGGGAATTTTTCTTTATTTTGAGTCTCTGTTCTGTCAAGTTTCTGTGTTGTTGATTGGTTGTTAGGGTATGCATAGAAAATCTTGATTTTTCTTGGTCTTTGGATTCATTTTTGGTCCACCTTCCTTTCCTTGTATGCAGGTCAGTCTTGCTTAGCCCGCGTGGACGCGCTACTGTTAGTACAATATCCCACGTATACACGCAATTGTTCTATGAACAGTTGCGTACAACTCTGGGTTTGTCTTGTTTATGATCTTTGGTTGTTGCTAGGTGAATTCTGGGTGTTCCTGAGTCTTATTAGGCCTATATTCTGACTGTTCCATGCCCTTTTACTGACTAGAAACTCCTCTTTCTTTAGTTTTTTGAGAATTTGGTTTTCAACCATTTTTTCTTTTCATAGCTCATTGGCTTAGCTGAGTCTTACCTTTTTGGGTTTGTTGGGTTGTCTGCTCTGCATGCTCTACATCCTTTTTCTGAAAAGTTTGATTCCATTTGCATTTTTCATTTCATTTATATTGAAAAATACAAAAACAACGCACTATTACATATGGGCGGATTGTTCCATGAAATATTTCCACGTTTTCAACATTCGTGGGTTAAAAAAATTAATTTTTATATTTTTTGTTTTTCAGGGCGGAAAAACCGTGGCAATATCCACGCTTTGTAATGTTCCACGAACTTTCGTCGATATAGGGACGAACTGTTTAGGTTTCACTATTTGTAAGTCCCCTTTATTTTTCATATTCTTTTTCTCTTCATTATTATCCTATATACTTTGCTACCATAGGAAACACCTCATCACCATCATCTCTAACTCTTTTACCACCTTCAACATCTTTGCAATATGCTTCCATTCTCTCCCAATGGAGATTACATCCCAAAATGTGCTTGTTAAATGGAACATATTTCCTCAAGCTACTTCCACTCAATGGTGTTCAGAACTTCCCCATCCTCTCTCCTCTACGCCATCACCACTATCTCAATGAACACAACTAATGCTCGCCACTTGAAAACTTATCATCATTATACTTTGCTTTCATTGCAACCACTCCTCTATTGCAATATTGATCTTCAAATTGTTTCTCCTATTCTTCATATTTTCTATTTATTGACATAAACTCTTCTTACTAGAGAAATTTCTACTTCTCCATGATGAACACATCATGTATTCCTTCATCATCTTCATCTTCAATATTTATAGTTATCTACTTTGCATTTTCACTTAAACATCTTATTCCATGACAAACATGCATGTGTATTCCTTCATCATCTTCCTATTCAAGATTTCTCTACTACTTTGCATTTTCATCTCAGCAACTTATTCACTTTGGCAACATCATTGTTTCATGTTTTATTTGGTCCATTCCACTTTCTTTTCTTTTGTTGCACATTCCACTTGACCTACAACAAAATCAACACAAAATATTATGGGATATTCATATTATATTATAAGTTATGGTTATTTATGTATCTATAATACTAATAATACTAATGTTTGTAACGTTTGGGGGTTGTCAACTTGAAATGCTTTGTTGGAAGTTAAATTCCTTATTGAGCTTTCAAAGCATGTTGAAGCTGCCATTACTTGTTTCCTTTACACACTAATTGGGTTCCTTATAATACTCCTTGCATTTTTTCAATTACTTCATATGTCGTGAGTGTTCCACTACTATAGGGATATATATACCATAGGTAGCTCCATAGTGGTGGTGAAATAATGAAATACCAAAGCATGCCACAAAGCTCGTATGGGATCATGACTTATATCTAAAATTTGGGTTAATGGTGAGGGCATTAAAAGTAAATCTATGATAGCACATGGGTTCTTGGTTTCTACACCATCGTCGAGGGTTTCGATGTCATAGTTCGTTTGTTGGAGTCTGTATGTTGGATGTGCCTGAGGGTTTCGTGGTCTAATCTGAGCTTGGCTCATGGCTGTCAGCCCACCACGAAGGTTGCATATGCAGGAATGGTGACAACTACACATGCAGGTAACTCTACGATAGCACATGGGTTCTTGGTTTCTACACCATCGTCGAGGGTTTCGATGTCATAGTTCGTTTGTTGGAGTCTGTATGTTGGATGCGCCTGAGGGTTTCGTGGTCTGACCTGAGCTTGGCTCATGGTCGTTATCCCACCACGAAGGTTGCATATGTAGGAATGGTGACAACTACACATGCAGGTAATAACCTTATTGTATTACTTGTTAATTTGAATTGATACGAATACAAACTCAGGTTTTGACCAGTATATTTTTACTTACTTGGCAGGTAATAGTTTGGCCCTCTCCATTTGCTTGGTTACTGGTTGATGGTACAGGTTTAGACTTGGAGGCGTTTTCAATTGGTAAGCTTAGAGTCCAAATTTCATTACCTCTTCCTCTTGCCTCTGTGGAGTGTTCATCGAGGGTTTCGATGTCATAGTTTGTTTGTTGGAGTCTACATGTTGGATGCGCCTAAGGGTTTCGTGGTCTGACCTGAGCTTGGCTCATGGTCATCCCACCATGAAGGTTGCATATGCAGGAATGGTGACAAATACACACGCAAGTAATACCCTTATTATCTTTCTTGTTAATTTGAATTGATACGAATACAAACTCAGGTTCTGACCGGTATATTTTTACTTGGTGGGTAATAGTTTGGCCCTCTCCATTTGCGTGGTTACTGGTTGATGGTACAGGTTTAGACTTGGAGGTGTTTGCAATTGGTAAGCTCAGAGTCCACATTTCATTACCTCTTCCTCTCGCCTCTGTGGAGTGTTCATCGAGGGTTTCGATGTCATATTTCGTTTGAATGTTTGGTTCTCTATTTAATCTCTGCATTTTCCTATGTATAAGATCCAAGTGTATGCGTAGAAGAAATGGGGTTTAAGAAGGTCGCCCTGTTTTCTTGTAGCATGAGAATCTATAAATGGTAACTGCTGATAGATAGTCCATACTGAATAAAATCGTTTTTTTCTTCTATGTAGGTGATTTAGTTTAAACGTTTCTGTTGCCCAAGATACTTTTGCCTCATTTCTAAATTATTTTCATGGGACCTGGGCTTTTGGAATTCTACTTGGGGTTTCAATACCTGACTTGGGCGTCTATCGTTTTGTTGGTGTCAATGTGGGATTCGATCCTTGGATTCCGTCAAGTTTCTAGAGTTGCAATATAAACCTTAGATTCTGCGTCCATAGGGTTTGAGCAGTAATAATCCTTGAAGGTTCTGTTGTGTTCGGATATGGTTTCCATAAATCGTGTTTACTGTGTAATGTTCCCATAATTGATTTCCTGAGTGATTTAAATTATGAGTTTTGGTTCTTTCTTTACTACTGCGTTTATGGAATTTCATAAATAGAGATACAAAAGAGTTTAAATGGGTGGAATGTTAAAGGGATTCGATCCCAGTTCCTGCGTTTGAAACCCAACGCTTGTTTGTATTTAATGTATGCGGTTTTGATGAAAGATGGTTGTGGTGCTGATGATTGTTAATTCATTTGATTGAAATATGGCTGTGTAAAAACCTCCTGCGTTTTCGTTAAAGTTGTAAAAGTAATGGAATGCCCGAGTCTACATTTGCAAATCGTAATTTCTTTGATATGGTTGAAGCACTAGATTTAGCTACAGGATAAGACTATAACAACACATACATCCTCATAAATTAAGCCATAGGAAAGAAATACGCAAGACAAAGCCAGGGTATGTATCACATTTAATGTTTGGTGTTTCCTGTCTACTTTATATGTGTTTAGAAGATTGTGCAATCATGCAATGGTTATATGTGTAAGCAACTTACATCTTGAGGACCAACTTCAGCACAGGGACCACACAGGAGTGCTGAAGTTGATAGAGATCAAAATTATGTTATAAATTCTTTTACTATTGCTTTAGCGCTAGTTAGAAATTTCGATGGTAATTGTGAGGAAATTTTGCTTCTATAGACCATATTGCTATATTGAAAGGTAACACAGGTGGCTTTTATTTTCTATAGTATAAGGTACTATATTTGTACCCACACTTCAGATTTGATTTTTGGTTTAATGTTGACGTGTAGATCTTCAACGGCACCTCTCTTATTGTTATTTGATCAATAGAGAGAAATGAGGGATATTTTTATTTGACATCCCACCACCCTTCCTTATACTATGATGATGGAATTTCAGGCTATATTGGACGGCTGTACATTTGAGAGAGATATGACTGGTTGTACCTTCCCCACCTTGATTGAGATATGATTGGTCTTGTGGTACCTTATCTTTCACTTATGTTTAATGGGGTCATTTACCCTCCTTGAGTAACTTTTTAAAAATCACCTTGTTGAATTTTTGCTCTTCTAGAGTACTACAGTTGTTTGGCCACATTTGGAGCATACCCTTGGTTCTAAGGGTCATGGGTCCCAAGGCTACCACCTTCAGGCTTGAAGTGTAGCTGACAATGGAAGACACAAGTGTAGTTTATTACCACCTCACTGCATTTTCCCTCAATTAGTTTATCAATCCAGTATGACCCACGCCCGCCGTCCAAGGAGTGTTGCTAGCGGTCGTGGGTCATACTGAATTGATAAACTAATTGAGGGAAAACATAGTGAGAATCTGAGACGGTTGCATAGTGAAATGCATACATAATGAATGAAGAGTGGGTGTCAAGAGAAATGGTTGTGGGACGTCGTATCAATGTGATTGTAAGGAACTCTTTGAAGGTGAAGTCCACAATTTTAAGTCTTTTTCTTCATTTTCATGCCTTTTTGTAAGACAATAAGGAGGGTAGTGGCATCAACATTGAAAATGGTTTCCATCCAAATCTGTCAAGTTTACTTTTAGGTCAGCAGTATTCTTGACTCCGAACTGTAGCTACAGTTCGGAGAAAAGAATATTGCTGACTTAAAAATACACTTGATAGGTTTGGATGGAACAGATTACCGTGGACATCTATGCTATTGTATTTTTTGTTTAATGTTGACGTGGAGATCTTCAACTATACCTCTCTTATTGTTATATGATCAATATGCTTATTTTATTACCTGTTACTGATTGAGTTATTAAATACTTGTTGTACCTTCCCCACCTTGATTGAGTTATTATTGGACTTCTGGTACCTTGTCTTTGACTTGTGGTTAATGCGAACATTTACCCTCCATTTTTTTTATACCACCTTGTTGAATTTTTGGTCTTATAGAGTACTTGACTTTGATCACCTGTGATCAGTTGTGGTGTGCTGATAATCACTTCTTTTATGCTGAGACTTGGTTGAAGTTTATAATTTTTGTGACTTTATTTATGTTGAGTTATGTACTGTGCTTGACTGTCATTGACCTAATTAAATCCAGTAATTTCTCTCTCTCTGGTTTGTACACACCCTCTTGTAGGGTCAGCTGGTTCCTAGAGAAGACTGGGCTCTCCAAGGCACAAACAGTCTTTTCTGAAAGTAACACTTCTGAGTATATTTTCAAGAATAGTTTCACACCCAGGTTGGTATCTTAAACTATATCTCTATTTTTTTTATATGATATATATGTTTATTTTATTACATGTTAATGAATATTAATAGCTTATCGTTTTAGTTTGCTTGTCAGTGTAACTCATTATAACAGTTTTGAATATACCAAAGAGCCTGTGTTAAGAACTTATGGGTTGTACATTTGGAGTTCTTGGTTTCAAGAGGTAAGTATTTAGATTGACTAATGTATATCCATGGAATACTTTTTTCTGGAAATTTGTTTTTATTGTTTCTATTGGCATTTGTGCTGTGGAACTAATGTGAATTGTGTTCACTATTATTAGCTGATACAGGGAGGGCACATACTACCTTAAAGGTGTTTGATTGTTATGGAATTCTTGTTTTTTATTAAATTTTTTTTGCACATTGACTTTTTGCTCACATCATTCAAGAAACGTTTATAACCCTGCACCGTAATCATAGCATCTAACTGCATGGAAGTTGGGACACTGTTACTTTATCACATGTGCATGTGCTCTCTGTTTTATACCTTTGAATGCAAATGACACAAAAACTGCAGTGAATGTATCCGTTCACTAAGTTAATAGTCGAATCCGACTCTCATATTGAATAATAAATAGGAATAATATATTAGATAATAGGATAAAAGATAATATGTTACAATGAAGGCCCTACCTTAAATATGGCTCGGGCATTTGATGTTGAGGAGACGCCTCATTTCATAACCTAACTTAGTTAACCTAATTATTAATTATTTAATTATTATCTTATTTTATGTTCATAGCATTGACACTCTCTTAGAAAGGCTTTGTCCTCAAAGCCTTATAATTTTGGCGCAATGTTCTTTGTGATGTCATGGCTGACGATACATGTCGATATGAACTGCTAAGTGTAGAGCATAACTTTCGATATGTGGATGGGTCAATCCATCCCAAATTGATTTGTTGCTGACTGTTGGGATTCCCCACTGATCTGTCATTAAGAGCTTTGATCACATTAGTACCATCGTCTTTCGACATTTCCCACTTTTCAGAATATCGGTTTTTATGGTTGGGGTGTCGATAGGGAATTTTCACAATGTCATTTTCTTTTATGAGTGTCGTCTTTTGAGCATTGATCTGAGCTGGGAGTTTTATTTTCGTCTCTTTAGGTTTTAAGGTTTCATTCTGTATCTTTCTAACTTGTTTTCTAACTTCCTGTTATCATTTTGAAACTTCTTGATCAATTCGACTTGCAATTTTCTGTCATCTTCAGATGTCTTAAGTTGTTCCTTAAGATCTTCATTATGACTTCTGATACAACTATTTTCTTCCTGCTTGTGTAGAAGTTTCCCTTCAATGTCGTCCATAGATTGTTCTATCTTTCGGCTATTTTTCAACTTCTTAATTTTTGTGACTAGTATCTTGTTATGATTTCTTAGTCTAAAATTTTTTTCAGCATTGTTAGATAATGCTTTATTACTCTTCGCGATCTCTGACTTATGTGTCTTTTTAGAGTCGTCATTTTGTTGTTGAAGAACTTTTATCTGTTGTCGACACTGGCCAACCTCTGATTCTTGACTTTCTAATTTATGTCGTAACTGCATTAGTTCTTCATCTTTGTCGCTAACGATTTTGTTCAAGCGTATTATTTCTGCTTTGTAATTACTTATTTCCTTCTTTATATCTTGATTTCCTAACCTCTGATTGAATTTATTTTCGGCTTTTAATTCATTAATTTGCGCATACAATTTTTCTATACGCCTTTCTTGGTCAGATATTTTTATTTCATTGTACCTTTCTTGTAATTCAATTCTTATTTCTGAACTGTTATTTATGTCGAGCAATTCTTCATTGTCTTTTCGATAACGTTTTAACGTGGCTTCTAATTTTTCTCGCAAAATCGGCTTCCATGGTTTCTGACTTCTTCGATGGTGGGATGATCTTCAATTTTTTTTTTTTTAACAATAATTGCTTTGCCCTTATAATAATAATAATTATTTAAATGTAATAATAATATTATTTTAATATTATATATTTCCCAAACAATTGTAATATTTTACAATTATGGACTAATGTTAATTAATCTCCACGTTGGTTAACCTTTTGCTTTAGATTAATTTCTTTGTGGACTGTGTGTAGATTAGGTGGTTGGGAAGAATGATTGTTACCTTCCCCACCCAAGTTCAAATCTCACTTTTGGTTTGTTCTTAGACTTTTACTTTCTTTTTTTTTTCCTTTTCACTTCTTCTCACTTCTTTTTTATTTATTTCTATATTCTATTTTCTTCTTTTTTACTTGTCTTTCTTTTTTTTTTCTTTTACTTTTTCCTTTTTTCTTTCTTTCTCTTTTTTTTTTCTTTTTTACTTATAGTCGAATCCGACTCTCATATTGAATAATAAATAAGAATAATATATTGATTGATAATAGGATAAAAGATAATATGTTACAATGAAGGCCCTGCCTTAAATATGGCTCCAACATTTGATGTTGAGGAGACGCCTCATTTCATAACCTAACTTAGTTAACCTAATTATTAATTATTTAATTATTATCTTATTTTATGTTCGTAGCAAAAACCTATCTCGGTGGTTACAAATATGCATTCGAATATTTGTATACTGGGGTAAATTGTGAGGTGCAACATGTAGTCATGTCCTTCAAGGCACTGTTCATGCTATGTATTGATATTCAACATGGTGCTTAATAATTATGTATTTGCTTGTTTTAAACATATAAGCTCGCAACTAAATTAGTGAGGTTTATATATATAATGATCTAAAAACATCTGAAGGCTCACTATTGTCCAGGGTCTCAAACACCACCTTTCAAAAGAAATTAGCATTTCTTTAGTTCATTGTGCTTTCAGTTGACCATAAAAATATTATATATATCCTGGAAGGGCAAGGAAGAATCAATTGATATTCCTCGCTCGACACCCAATTGATTACCTGGTCTTTTCCATTGACAATAAATTAGGATAATCTCCATTTAGGGAATCTTATAGCAGTGAGTGCCTTGAGGGGGGCTGCAAGTGATGTGCCCATTGGTAATGAACCAGATCTTTGCTTCCAATTGAGAAAATATGGTCCCTTTGAAGATAGAAGGCTTCCTCTAATTGTATCATGCCTTGGCCTTGAGACAGGAAATTCAATGAAATTGGGAGTCCTTAATTGAGACTAAACCATTTTAGTGGAGAGATTTCATCCATAAATGATCATAGAATGAGATATAGACACTGTGGGAAAACACATGATGATGTTGATTTGTGTGTGATTGCATATGCAGCTAGAAAATATATAGAAGGTGGCATGAAATCAAATGAAATTCTGGGTAACAACAAGTGCAGAGAAGTTTCATGTGTCACATAAGAAGACGACAATAGATTATGGAGAAAATCCCATCTCCATGAAGTGTTGTATGGAGTCAGAAATATTTGCATGGGAGATGTAAACATGGTTGTGATACATGTAAAATTGTGTAATTTGTCTTTGTTTGAAGTTGTTTGGTCTTAAGTGAATACATCTTCCCATTTGAGTGCATGGTAATTGCATTGTTTGCATGTGGTGCCTATATAGTTCTATGGTATTTTTGGCAAATCCTCTTACATAAAGTGCACTTGATAGTGAAAATTTATGCAGCTCATCAAAATTTGCAATTGGGATCTTTATTTGTTTTGGTTTTTATTGGGTTGGTGCATTCATTGGATCAGGTGGCCTCTAACATGGAAGCTAAGTTGGGCTCTTCTATTGTGCCCTACAAAGAGTTGCTTGTTCAAAAATGAAGTGAGTGTTGAGAATTGAAAACCGTAGCATTGCAAACTTCAAATGATAGAATTTGTGGAACAATTGTTTCCTATAGGGTATTCATGACAAGTAGAATTGTGATCTTATTTCCTTGTAGGGGTTTAAAGTAAAACTTTATCATGTCATTGCTTTAATGCAAGATACTAATGAAAAATGTACACTAAGGTCACATTTCTATAAAGTTAAATCTCGTACATTTTTCACTTCATATAGAAACATCAAAAATACATTTTGTATGTTCATTCAGGCACTCGAGATTGATACCTTTCTTTTATTGAGTAAGGAAAGATTGATACCTTTCTTTTATTGAGTACATTATTGATAAGGATTCCCATGAGAATAGGGGCCTTTTCCTTTAATGCCTCAATGATATATTACCATAGAGCTAGGAGAAGGGCCCGAGGGAGAAGCTAAAGGCATGACTGTTCAGCTAGATGTGGGGTTCAGAATGTGACAAGGAGGAGATTCTGGTGGTTACCGAAGTTGGAGTTTCGATGGCGATCGGATCACCATTCAACTGCTATCCACATGTGCTTAAGACTAGGGCTTACAATTCTTCATGTTTATACATTTAGTTCAAGTTCTTGAGATATCTATCTAGGACTGTGTTTGTTGTTTACAAGCAAGTTTGATGATAAATGAATCTGAGAAAGTTTTATTAAGAAGTGAATAGAGCTAATAAGTGAATAGAGCTAAGGTATAATTCTTTGTAAGACCATGCTCATACATTGCAAAAAGTTGTTTAAGCCTTATGATTATTCAAAGGACACAAGGATGTGAAATCCGAGCTTGAAGAAGAACAATTTGCAAAGAATTGAAACATATTGATAGTATATTTGAAGGACTTGTGTTATAACTTGAAGACTGAGCATATTCTTTGTGACCAAATTGAAGTTGAGTTTGAATAGTGTTATGGGAGAACATCAGTTATATCTTCATGAAGACCGAGCCTATTCTTTGTGACCAAATTGAGTTTGAGTTTGAATATTTGTGCCATTAAAAGACAAAACTTGAAGTTGAAGAATTGATTGTTGAAAAGGGATAAGTATGAAAAATACTTGAACAAATTTTATTTATGTTACTGCTTATCATAAAGACTTAATGGTAACTACTTTAAGGAATACAATGCAAGATTATTTGTTTGATGAAGTTTGATAGAATTGGAAACCATCATTAAGCAGACTTGTTTACAGATCTGAAAGGAATCATTGATATGTAAGAGATGGTTCATGAGAAGTGCTTTCAGTCTATCTGAAGCCAATCTATGACTGTATCATCGCATTCAATTTTTTTTTTAAACTCTCAGGTATCGTCTCTAAATCGACGAACATCAATGTAGGCTATACAAAATGTTTCAACGCAGTTGCTGAACCTGCCACGAATGTTTGGGAATGCAACCTTGGATACTGCGACAATGATTCGTGGAACTATAAAAGTATCTTCCACGCAGGTGCTGAATCTGCCACGAAAGATTGTGAATGGATTCATGTATATTGCGACGAATATTCATGGAATGTTCAGCACATTCGTGGAAATTTATAGGAGTTGTGCATCGATATAGAGACGAAATTGCGTGGAAGGATTCATTTTCTGTGGATATGAGAAGTGTTGTGTTGTTGACATGTGGCATCAATGAAACTTTGCCCTTGCCACGAAGTGGAAGTTTTGTCTCTATATCCACGGATTTCTTTCCATGAAAAAAACAAACCCCAATCGTTGAAACAAGGACGGAAATTCATGGCTATTACAATGAACTTTCGTGGCAAATTAGACCATATGTTGTAGTGATGCTTGCATTTTCATTTCATTTATAAGTGAAAATACAAAAAAAAAACTTTGCTTTATGTATTTGCATTTTGCATTAGAGTGCTTGTGCTTTCATTAGGACTTGCTTGTGCATGAAATTATAAAGAGATTTCATTTTTTATTTCTGAAAAACGAAACGTTGATTTGACTGTCATATAGTGGCATACTTTTTTATGGATAGATGAGTCTAGTGTTTTATGGGTGTGCATATCATTGAGTCTTTTCACATCATTAGTTTCATGACCATATCCTTTGAGTAATCACAACCATTAAAATTAATGCTTAACTAAAGAATGATTAGAACATTTTATTTGTTAGGGTGCACCAACTAGTATAGGTTTAGAGTCTTGGAATAGATCACTGTGAGTTACCAATCCAAGACTATCGAACCAAACATTATGTGTCTGACCAAGGAGTGTTGAAACCCATGGTATTCATTAGTGTTCACAGGACGCTCTACTAAAACTAGATTTAAGCACAAGGTCACGAGAGGTTGGTTGCGGAGATTTTCCTCCAATATTGGATGGATGTGGGAGATATTTCCAAGATTTGTTCGTATCTGGGGATTCTTGGGGGATTTTACCCTCTTGCGTTTCGGGCTTAGTTACCCTACCCATACGATGGATCCCACCTGCGACTATTCGCTTGAGCATTGGTTATACATGGTGGCCATAGTTGCTTTACCTAGGTATCACATAAGGTACTTGTAGTGGTTATTCTATGAGTGTCCTGATTCAGATAGAGGTCGGACAACACAATTGTATTTGCACAGTGAAGACTGAGGGCACTTATAACTGATTTTGTTACCTCCGGTTATAGTTTGGGAGTCTCAAGCCTCTCATAGGCAAGACATACCGGTTGTAGTGTCGGGAGGTCCCTTGAGACAGTCTTGTTTGTGTGCATTTGGCTATAGTTTCTTTTAGGTGTGTGCTTTGTGACAATCTAGTAGGCCATTAGGAGACGTTTATTTGTTGACTTGTTGAAGTCATCATCGATCGAGATCCACCTCTCCGCCGATCTTGTAGGTTGGCTGGTTTACTAGTTAGTGATCAGTCACAGTCTCTTCTTAAGAGACGTCGGAGGACTACCGCTGGTCCTATACACACATCTCATGAGCTTCAGAGAGCTCCTATTATGAGTTCTTCATCTGGCACGACGGGAGTCCCAGTGACTCCGTCCAGTATCAAAATGAGAAACTCACCATGTCTAGTAGTCATACTAGCTCTAGTGTCGGATTTGGGAGCACCATGCCTCCTTACACTGCCCATCAATTTGGGAGTGGTCACATCCCTCCATCTTTTTAGAGTGTTGGCGAAGGACCATCTCTTTCGTCAGTCCCTAGTCTTAGTGTGAACCCATTTTCGAGTGGATTTTTCACGATAGGTATTGGGTCTATGACTTACATTCCATCCATTCACCTGTATGCCTCTATGCCTGTGCCCTTGAATGCTTATATGATTGCGAATCCTCACGGGGGCTTCACTAAATAAACCGCTATCATAGCATGTTCGTTCGTGGCATGTGAAACAATACCCCGAATTTCACTAAATATTGGAAAATACCTTCCAAAATCATTTTTTTTTAACCCCCTCCCAATATGCCTTCCCAATTTTAAAAAAACCCTATTTTCACTAGATATTGTATGTATCAATTTTTTCATTAAGATTTTTTATACCCATTTATATTTCTACCTATTATATTGATATGATACCCCTCTTATGACCCCACATGCATTCCACAATGCACCTTGCTTCTTTCAATGTATATTGTGGATGCACATTACTTCACCCAAAATGCAATTACTCAACCACATAT
Source organism: Larix kaempferi (assembly GCA_027924585.1). Lineage (NCBI taxonomy): Eukaryota > Viridiplantae > Streptophyta > Pinopsida > Pinales > Pinaceae > Larix > Larix kaempferi. Next base: position 10,370,209 of record BSBM01001036.1, read on the forward strand.
CATTATGATTTGCAACATCTAATGGTCTAATGAAGAGATAAGAGATCACTTCTTGTATGTCACCAGAGCCAATGCACATAGTACAACATTTAGATTGCATGTTGCAGTTCCCCAATCGCTGACTAAGCCTGTTGTGGGCTAGGTATCCAAGCCCCTACGGCCTATAACAAGCTCTAGGAGGCTGACTAAACCTCTCAAGGCCTATAATAGGCACGAATGGTTGGGTATTCAAGCCCCCAAGGCCTATCGAGGGCCTATAACATGACCTAGAGGCTTAGAGCCTCCCAAGGCTATTGGTAACAACTAGTTGAGTGCTATTGGTAACAATTGGCTGTCAATGACCATTGTCTCTCGACTGGAAACCCACTTCACCACAAAATTCTTGGCCTCAAGCATGCCTCAAGTTGCGATTTCCTTGCGTACTGGTAAGCTTGAGCCTTGCCTCAACCCGATTTCTCATCTGGCCGTGATCCCGCCATCTCCATTTGGAGGATACTTGTGAGCCCGCCCATATAAAAAAGGCCCCAAAGTATTTTTGTATTGTTACATTAAATAAAAAAAACCTTTGCCCCTTAATATATAAGCAATATAATTTTTAGGTTTTCATGAATATTTAATACCGCAATATGAATGAACGTGATATTATATTTCCTTCTAGTGAATCCCCCGTGCGAATCCTCCTCCTGTCTCTAGTTCGTCGATTCCATTAGGTGGGAATATATCATTTTTATACGACCCTCACTTGTCCAGTTTTCCTTCCTCGAGTGGTTATATGGGACCCCATTCTTATGGAGGTCATTCTTATGGATTTTCAATTGGTCCTAACTATTATCCCAATCCTTCCTATGGAATCCTTGCTACGCATGTACTTGTGTATTCCTACATGGGCCAGTTTGGAGGAGGTTATTATCCTTATGGTCACGGTCACGGGTTTTTCCATAGTTCATCGGCACCTCAGGTGTCGTCTTCGATGTATACAGTCCCACCATCCGGTTCGTAGAGTTAGTCTCTTTTGGGAGCTTATAATCAAGCTTTATAGCCTCAGCTCCCTTTTCTTGCTAGGTTAAATTTACCCGATATTTCAAAACTCCTGAATGATCTGGTGTGTCATGACCCTAAATGGCCTCCAGTCCCCACCAAACTCCCTTCTGACGTTCCAAAGTTCAAGGGGAATAAAGGTGAGGATCCAGGTGATCACATCACCACATTCCATTTATGGTGCTCCTCGAATTCCTTGAACCATGATTCTATTCATTTGAGGCTATTTCAACGCACCCTCACTGGGGCAGGTGCGAAATGGTATGTCGAGTTGCCTGGGGGCACATAGAAAAGTTTCAATGATTTAGCTTTGGTTATCTTAGACCACTTTCAGTTTCCAGTTCGTTACGATACTGGTACCGATATCTTATCTACCTTCCGCTAGGACAAAGCCACACACAGCTCTAATCATATTCAAGAGTGGCATCGACACAAGAGGCTAGTGAAAGCCAACATTCCTCCAGAGTTTTTGTTGGAATGGTTCCTCAAGTCTTTGCTCCCTTACGTCTCAAAGGATGTCTCGTTATTCGGAATTATGACTAAGGAGCAAGCCATTTTTAAATCCCAGCAGCTAGACCTAGTATATGCTCAATCTGGCATTTTGTACGACATTATACCTTACGTGCTGAGATCACAACATGGGCCCAAGCTCGTTCTTGGACCGCATGTCGATGGTATTGTTGGTTCCACAAGTAATCGTCCTGTATATTTGGTTACGAATCAGATGCACAATCTGTCTATTAGCCAATCTACCCTTGGACAGGCTCACGCCTTGTCCGTTTCCACCCAATCGTCCGATGATCATTCTATACAATCGACGAGCCCATCTGGTAACCAACAACCTGGTGGGAAGAAGAAGGGGAAAAATAATCGTAGGGGTGGGAACAATAGGAACAATAACCCTAAGAAAGAGAATGCCAACGCTCCTCGGGACGACAAAAATGTTGGTGGGGACCGCAAACATATACGTAAAGTGAAGTTTCCTTGTAAGCTTTGCATGGAAGATCACCTTACACATTTGTGCCCTCGTATTGAGGAGGCATCGAAGCATCTTGCACAGATCCCAGTTGTGTTGAAGGATCCCCTTCCTCATCATCAAAATATGGCTTCGAGTGCTTCCATCGTCAGTAGTGGGACTAATGAAACTTCGACGTCATCTACCCATGCCGGCGGTTACAGATGCATTAACATGGTTAAATCAGAGGTTAGTGTTGCTACTCGCTCACGTGATTATGGAGCTCCAAAAACTTTGTTGGGGAACGAGCCCCCTCCACTTGAGACTCCATTGCATATCGAGAAGCCTAACTCTATGCTACAGATACTGAAAGGTGTTCTCAAGCGCTCGATGCAAAATCCCAATGCTCGAGCCACCCAAAAGTATTCAATTGTGGAAGATCTGGGCTAGAATCTGTGCGCCATGTCGGTTCTCAAGGTTCTCCAGGCTTGTCCTTCACAAAGGACCTCCCTTTTATGTGCTTTGGGAGTTCAGGATCAATGTAGCCTGAATATGATCAAGTTCGACACTACTGATGTTCAGGATCGGTTTCCCTATCACGTGGCTTTCCAAGTTCATGTTAGGTGCCTACAAAAGGTCATTAAGCGTACTATGGTTGACGAAGGTGCTTCCACTTTGGTGATGTCGTTAGCTTGTTGGAAGGCTCTAGTATCCTCTCATTTGTCGAAATCTATGACCATGCTTACTGCGTTCGATGGTCATTCGTTCAGGCCGCATGGTATTATCCCCTCAGATTGGGAATTCATCAGTGTCCCTTGATCGATGGATTCGTCAGAGTGTTTGACCTCAACACATCTATTCAAACTTTGATGAATGTACTATGTGCCTTGATGCCCATTTTCATTATTGGTGGTTTATCTCGCGTCTGTTAGCGGTATACATCAATGACCAGTAATCAGACGATGCCACATCAGGTTCGACATCAACACCTTTATTCACTTGATAGGGCATGCACCGCATATGATTTGTGTAGAAGACCCCAGACTTCCATGGCACTCAGTATGCTACTGGTGATCATGATTATGCTTATGAGAGATCAGTCTCATACATCAACAGTTTGTACCTTCAGTTTGCATCAGCTGTTTCCTTTTCAGTAGCAGACCATATCTTACTGGGTCATGGCTATAACCACTTACGACACGTATTCACTATATATTTCCTATTCATGGCCATTGTATCATATTGCTATGTATTGTACCAATATGTATTCATAGATATCATTGTATTATGACGAGTGGGATTCTTCTTCCATTTGTGTTTCCATCACTCCACTTCTGAGATTTATAATGTATTTCGGCCATCATAGTACCTTCTCTGACCTCACACATTAAGGGGCATCTGTTACAACGTATTTTTCCACCTTCTGAGCATTTATAATCTTTGGCCTTCATTATTCATTTGATTGACTCAGAACCACTTTTTTCCCTCCAGGAACCTTTGTTTCCCTATTTTTGTTCCTGTACGCGAGCTGCTTTACCGCAACTCGCGCATGCACAGGTTGTCCCACTATAGCCTGCGTACATCGAGTTAAATGGTAAATTATAGTAAAAACTCCCTTTTTACTCCAAAAAGCGGTCATAGGGTGACCTTTGGCCCTCCATGTACCTCGAAACGAATCGATTCGAGCTTTCACCTACCTTTGGAGGGTTATATATTGAGCTCTTATGGTGCATGGAAGGAGGAGAAGGAGAGAGCATTGAAACTATATTGGATTTTTGCCATATCTTGAGTCTACATCCATTGATCCTAGTTGTTGTGAACCTTTTATGTTCACCTACCAAACTCTTCCATATCTTGTGAAGGACTCCTTCCTTTACTTGTGAGTTTTCCATTGTATGGGGGATTGAAGTGGTGGAGACACAAGTGGAGGGACCTAGTTCTTGGTTCAGATGAGTTGCCGGCAAGAGGTTGTATCATGTACTTCTTTTCTTCATTAATATAAATACTCATTTTCTCGTCCAATTGATGTTGTGAATGGTTAATTATCATTGGGTACATTTTCTTATTATATCATGGACTATGCTATTGTTTATGCTAACATCTTTCATATATTATATGCACTTGCTTGTGTTTATTATTGAGACTAAGCTGCAGGTTCAAGTGTAGAGATTTGAAAGCTCAACGGGGATCTACGTCAAACGTTCAGTTGAAGGTTGGTCTTTTATTCCACATCTTAGCATTTACATTTATATAGCATGCATTGGGAATGGAGTTGATTTCTAGTAGTCATCTGTTTGTTGTGGTATACCCCAAGCCATAGGAAGTTTTTCTCCGTAACAAAATCAATGAAAATTTTGTGGATCTATTTGATACCAATAGATTTATCAATTTCGTCCATAGATAAGTCATTGACCTCCCCAAATTTTCCTTCAGGATTGTTTATCGTTCCCTGTATGCACTTGTGGTTTTTTTTGTTTATAAATATCCCTATTTTTTACTTTGTTTATGATCTACATTATATTCTCAATTCTTATTGAAACTTTGCTTGATTTTCACTAGGATTAAAATTACCCTTCACTCAAGAACCTAAACTACATGAACCTACAATCTTCGTCAACTACCTCACAACAAAAGATTATTAGAGCCATATTATACAAATTCACCTCATAGTTGAGGGCCAACTTTAAATACCAATCAGTAATAAAAGAATTCATTTTATTTACTTGGGAGATCTAGTGTGTTGGTATATATATTAAATTCCCATCGAAACCTATGTTTTCAAAGACAAAAGTGAGGAAATCAGAATCTATCCTTGGAGCATGCTTGGAGCTTGGTCAGAATCTATCCTCTTCGTTGGCTTTGTCAAAAATTGCAAACTCTCCTTTGTTCAGGTTTGTTCTTTCATCTTTCCCTCTATGCTTTGGGTGTTTCCTTTCTTTATTGGTTTGAATTGATGCTTTTCATTAATGCATTGGAACTATCATATCTTTCCAAGAAACCCTAATATTTAAGAGAAGTAAGCTTTGAAACTAATTAAAACCATAAGCAAACATTAGTTTAGTTTTTAATTATTAACTTAGTGGTTTTCCTTCTTTATTTAACTCCCCCTTTAGGTCTTGGTTTCCTTTATAAATTAGGTGGTGACATCACTCCCTTCTTCCTTCAACATCTTTGTCAGTGCCAAATCATCTTTTATGTCATCTTTTTGCTCTTCACTTTAACTATTATGCTACACAAAATCCCTAACCAACTAGACAAATTAAAAAAATCCCTAACCAACTAGACAAATTAAAAGATACAACTATTCTATTAGGGAATGGTCTAATTCTACTTCTCATTTATATGTGCTTCTTTTACATTGATTTTGAGCTCAATGAGCTTAAAGTTTGAACATAACAACATGTTTACTAAAAAAATATTCTCACAAGCTTCATATTAACCATTTATGAAATTTACATAAGCATAAGTTATTTGTTAAATATTTCACTATAGTATTTAAAGTCACTCAAAACATTCATTTTAATCAAATTAAAATTTTAATGAAACTATGTAGTTATTCATTCTATTGCATTAAGAGAAATGAGATGAATTTTTACATATCATTGTGGATAAGAAATGTAATATATAACACTTATAAATTAAATTAAAAAAATTCATATATATAAACCTTAACCCACTTTTCTTTAAAAAGAGTTTGTTTTTTGGAGTTTTGAATTTATTTTGTATCATTATCTTCATGTTTTAAGATTTCATTTTTACTTTAAAGTCTATCCTCATATAGATAATTCATTCGCGGTCATTGTCCATTTTTTTTAATACAATCTCTAAAATTCAATTTTAGGTTTATTTTGTTATTATATTGAATTTCAAATACTATGTAATACTATTTTATTATTGTTTTTTAATTTTTTTATTATATTTATAAAAGTTTATATTAACTTATATTAATTTGTTGCATGTTAACTAAGGTTGATCTTTTTCACTATGATCATTTTCAAGGGGGAAGAAATATTTACTACCTTATTGGGGAAGAAAAAGTTGGAATATGCTCACTAAATTGACTCAAACTTTGATAAGGATATGTTTATAATACTGGACATGGTTTAAATTTGATGGGTAAATAGTCGTCATTTTCCATTTCATCATTTGTCATTTTATACGTCAAAATATTGCCACTTCATAAAATCAAACGTCATTAATAAAGTGTGAATTTTAATTTTACCTGTCATTAATGAAGTGTGAATTTTAATTTCACCCGTCATTTTGAAGTGCATTTTTATTTTTACACGCTATTAATATCTATATCCCAAACCCATTATATATATTGCCCATTTTTTTTAATATAATCTCTAAAATTCAATTCTAGGTTTATTTTTTTATTATATATGAATTTCAAATACTATGTAATAATATTTTATTATTGTTCTTTAATTTTTTTTATTATATTTATATAAGTTTATATTAACTTATATTAATTTGTTGCAGTGTTAACTAAGGTTGATCTTTTCCACTATGATCGTTTCCAAGGTGGGAAGAAATATTTCCACCTTAGTGGGAAACAAAAGTTGGAAGATGCTCACCAAACTGACTCAAACCCTGACAAGGATATGTCCATACCAGACATGGTTGAAATTTGACGGGTAAATAGCCGTCATTTTTCATTTTACACGTCAAAATACTGCCACTTCATAAAATTAAACGTCATTAATGGAGTGTGAATTTTAATTTCACCCGTCATTTTGAAGTGAATTTTAATTTCACCCGTCATTTTGAAGTGAATTTTTATCTTTACACGTCATTAATATCTATATCCCAAACCTATATATATATATTAATTTTTTTCATGGTCTAGTTATCTCTCCTTATTAGGCAAACTTGACTTGATTAGGTTTTTGTTGGCCCATGGGAATGGCCTATTGTATTGCTTACGAAGAAGCCTATTTAAAGGTTTATAAGATATTCTTTGTCATTATGTGTGTGCTTGGTTTAGTCATTATGTTCATTAGTTTTTTTTGTTTATTATATTTTTGTGTTATATGAGGCAAGATATGAGAATTCAATGTTTCAATAGTTATTATAAATGGAAAGGTCAATGAAAAGCAATGTTAAAATTAAAACGTCATATCAATCCTGATACCGGAGGATCGAGCCATGGCATCGATTTGGAAACCGAATGCAAATCTTGAGGATGTGAGTAAAACCCACTGCCTAAGTCAGCTGTGATTTTCCCGGACATAGGATTGCTGACAAGGAAATTTTCCTCCATTAATATGGTTGCTCGAACATAGGATTGCTGACAAGGAAATTTTCCTCCATTAATATATATATATATATATATATATATAATTTTAGAATTTATTATAATATTAATTTGTTTAGAAGAGTTATGCATAGAAATGATACATTAATTATCACTTATTATCATTATTATTGATGATGATAATGACGGTGATGATTAATGCCCACTACTTAGACCAAATTTGATTTTATATGCCTTAATAAAGGTAAGGTAATTTGGTTTGCTTTAGAAGATTATTTCTATGCTAGAAAATATTAAGAGAAGCATTCATATATTACCATAGTTGTAATGAGTTAAAATGTTAAGGACGTTGCTATTGTAACAAATATTTTGAAATTGCAATATGATGTGGATGTATGCAAGACAATCTAAAATAAAGTGATTTTCATATTCAACCCTCTTAGTGTCATAAAGATGACAAATTATTTTGTCATATGATGTTTTAGGAATTTACCAATGTCTTATTCCACTATGGGGCTTGAGAGTTGTTTCTTATTATAGAATAGTTGATTGTCTTTTTATGGTAGATAGAACATAGAGATAATTTGATATTTAAAATTAGGGTTAGTCACATGTTATAGTATAATAATTTTCTCTTATCCTCTAATTATTTATCACACCATAATTTACTGCCAACCCCACTTGAACTGCAATTGGATTTGACTAGAGTTTGAAGCAATATTAGGAAGCTTCTTGTCTTCTATATTTTTCATCTTGTTCTTGTACATTAGATGCCTAGTCATAGAAATGATCTCAAAGGGATAGAGAATGGCTTCTAAGAGGAGGATAGGATAAGTATATTTCTTTTAATTTTGAGATTATAAGTTATAAAACATTTTTGGATTTTGATGCAACACTAGGCTATGATAAAAAATCACACAATGAAAACTCAAAACAAAAACAACACAAATTTACTAAGAGCTTACATAGTGTTGGCACATACAAATTTTTGGGAGGTTTTATATTTTGCTTCTATTGTGTTTGAAAAGAGATGCTTAGGCAGAAAATTCAAAAAAGGAGCGGAGATGAGTCCAGGCTTGCACTAAGTACTGTAGGTGACCGAGAGTCATGAATAAAGCTAAAGCTAAGGAATGTTAAAATTTCGCAAAGGTCGGGGGTGATAAAGTGGAGTATTAGATTGACGGTGCAGATCGTAGTTAGGCCCCATCAACGGTGATCCTGCATCCCGCTGATGCAACTTGCACAAGTTTTAATATTTTGAAGCGGTGTGAAATTCAAATAGTGGTTTAAGTTGATGTTATGTGGCGACTTCCTATGCATTTCACTACCAAAAGCAGTTCGGAACAAACTGTTTTTCTCTAGCCGTGAAACTGCTTCTACCTCTTTAAAAATGAATTTTGGAAATTAAAAAGGTTATTTTGTTCATTGTCTCGAAAAGGAGTCGATACAATGACAACACACAAGTTCTCTCCACCGGTTGAATTCAAAGGAATCCTCAGTGTTATCCCACCACAGGTAGCCCAAAAGACTTTACAAACTTGTGATTTTTCTCCATGGAAGATTTTTCTCAGTCTGTACAACTCTGTAAAAACATGGACGAAAAGGAAGAGTTTATAGTTGATAGAGATAGAGATGTCTTTGACACTATTTTGTCCATATGTCTTATGTCTCAATCCAAAATCAAGCTAGATGAACTTAGGTCATGAGGTATTGATGTGTTAAACGTGTTTTAGTCCTTCTTTGATCATTTTAGCCTGGAACAAACCCTCCCTTTTCTTGAATTCATCGGCTGGTGTGCAACCAATTATCCTCAGTCATAAAGGGTAATCATGAATACCAATGGATAAAAAGTCCTTTGTTTAGTCAATGCACAGACTATGAAAGATTCCTTAGGGTTACCTCAGTCATATCCCAAGAACCCTCATCCATTTGTAGAAGAAGAACTCATTAGGTTTTATAGAGAGAGTAGCCATGAAAGAAAGATGAGTTTTTCTCCAAAGTCTTGAAATATGGTCATTCTGTTGAAGATCTTCCTTTTCTATTTGATGTCGTTGTTATCCAAGAGAATGTACAGTTGGTTTTGTCCATATTGAGTCGATTCCTTAGTCATAATGATGATAGGTCTGTTTATGAAGTCATGTTAGGAATCATTATAAAGGTCAGTAAGCTTGAGTCAAGTCAAGTTTCTTGCTTTCATCTTGATGAATTCCTAGCGCGACAATTCACGCCCAGCTAGTGAATTTCCACAATTTGAAGCATTTCATATACTAGACATATTTGTTGTGTATGTTCTTATACTCAAATGTAGCAGACTTGAATTTTCCAGAGAAATTGTTCTCTTCAGATCCTTCAAAACAAATCAATATGTTTGAATTTGTTAATATCATCATGTCATAGATTTATAGAACTAATTTCAATGTTGAGTTACCTGGGGTATTAGAACACAGGAAAGACTTACTGCAATTAGATCCTGAAAGTAGAACTGGGGACTGGTTTCTATATAAAAATCACACTATTATTAGGTTCTATGGATTCACTGGAGTGCCCTATATTTTTCCAGCATTCTTAACACCAAGAATTTTTCTCTTGAGTTTGTTAAGTAGAGACTACACTCAAAAGATGAACATTTCCTGAGATTTAAGAACTCTTCTAGGATCAAGTTCCTTTTTAAGGGTGGACCATTTGTTATTAAGCGTAAAGCAACCCTTTCTATAATGGAGAAGTTAATACAAACTATGAATTTTCAGCAAGTTCAGAAGGTTAACTATGATCCCCACCAAATCATTTCTCAAAGAAGGCAAGAAAACAAAAGCAAATCATTTGAGAACCAGGTGGTAGAAGGATTAGATTAAATTGCCAACTTGCCAAGTTTTGATCAGGAGAAACAAGAGACATAGGACGTTAATACAGGTCAAGAAGAATATCTTGCCTTATTAGTTCAAACACCTATCAAATCATATTTTTCTAATAAAAGATCTATTTCAGAGATAACCAACATGGATGTTGATGAAGAAGTATCTAGTAAGAAAATGAAATTGGACCAGCAGAGGGATATTGTTAATACAGAGGAGCAGAGCCTAACTATTTCAATAGAGAGCACTATATCTCAACAACCGGTAGTTTAGATACAGGAATATTCATTTTCATATGTTCAAAGTGTTGGAACAAGTTCCCAGTATAAGTATAGAACTGACTTAATTTCACAATATGCAACAAAGAAGAAGTAGTCCCTTGAGGAGACCCAGAAGTTATTTCCTCAAGTTAGACAACTGTCAGAAGAGAATATCTCATTTGTTGCAACAAAGGATTCAGAGAAAAACATTTTGAGGTTTGTAGTTGTAACTTATGGTAAAGTTTCGGAAATGGAAGTTAAGCTAGATCAAATCAATATCCCTGACAAAATCGAACTCCATAGACAAACAAGAGAAGTTCTTTACTCTGACCTTTTGCAATCCACTTTGAAAATTTCAAAGTCAATAATGGAAAAATTAGAAGGCCAATTAAAGCAGGAGAAGGCAGAAAATAGAGAAAACCTGAACCAAATAAAGAGGCTACAGGCAGATGTTGTGACGCTGGGTACTGAGCCAAATGATGCATAACTCTCTAAAAATCTCCTGGATGAGAAGGAAAATACTATTCAGATGTTAAAAAAGAAGCTAAAGGTTCCAAACACCCATCATGTAGAGACTCTTGAATTAACAGCTTCGCAACAAGAGAAGGACTCTATTTACCAAGAAATGATGGACTATAAGGGAAAAGGTTTAAAATTACAAGAAGGAAAATAGGATTGGGAAAAAGATAAGTTTGAATTGTTATCTAGAATCAGAGCCATGGATTCAAACCTAGCAAATGAACCATCCACAGTGACTAAAATGCCAACAACTGAGCCTACTACATAAGAATTAACCAAAGCCATGTCACAAATTATGTTGAAGGACAAAGAGATCAAGGAGTTAAAATATGAAAGAAGAGCTAGTTCATAATATTGGTGAGAAGAATAAAGCTCCAAATGAAAGAAAGCAAATGCAAAAGAAGATCAATGAGCTCAAAGATAAAGTGACAGGTAAGGTACCTCTACAAGGAGCTAAACATCTTATTTGGGATTCATTAGCAGTAGAGATCATGAAATTTAGACCATATTTGAATCATGTTGATGACAAGGATGCCATAGAAAACACATCTTTACAGAGGTGCAAGGTGATGAATGAGACTCTATACAAAAGATCTTTGGAGACAACCCATAACACAATGAATTTCCTCAACATGTTAACTCAAGTAGATATGTAGAATTTGGGAATCAAAGACAAAACCATCATCATTATTTGGGCTAGAAATATCATTGGCAAGCATCACCATGTTAGAAATGTACATGGTAAAGAAAAACAAATTATCTAGTAGGTTCAAAATTTCAAGAAGTTATTCCAAAAAAAATTTGAAAATGGTCTTCCATCTTTCTGGGATGAAAATGGGAAATTAATTTCTCAAAAACAACATCATAACTTGCTAGTCCAAAGTTGCACGGATCATTCAAAGTTTGAATATATGAACAAAGGGATAACGGGAAAGGTCATAGTTGGAAAGTTGACTGAAGATTTTGAAATGCTTGATCTGTTTCAAAGGATTAAAGCAGATTTGCCTGTCATGTCATATAGAGCTTGTGTGGAGTTGGAAGTATTGATCAAAGAGATGGTAGACTATGAAATCCCTACTCAAGAGCAATGGAAAGTCATGAAGAAATTTGGCAAAACCAAATACAAACTTCACCATGAGGGATACATGTTATGATTTTATGGTAGCTAGTGTTTCTTTGGATCTTGATTAATACATGGTAGAAAAATTTGGTTCGATCCTTTTCTAAATTCAAATGAAATGAAGATAAATAATAGCATAGAAGTAACACAGTTCCAGAATTTTGGGAGTTAGTTTACAAGAAGTATGTTTTTAGCAAATAGTTAGTTATGGTTCACTCCGGGATTGTTTTTTGAATAAATTCTACATTTTGTAATGTAATAGGGGTTGGATTATTGAGAGAAAAGGAGTACTGTGTATTGTAATTTCAATTTTGATATTAATATAAGTTGTAGAGAGCAGGAGTTCTGAGCATTTCCAGATAAATATTCATGTGACATTGTTCTTTTATCCTGTATTTTTCTCATGTGAATGTATTTCTCGTTTTCACTCCATTATGTGTTATTTCTTCATGCTCGAATGAGAATAAAATGAATTGTAATTCCTCTTTCATGCTCTAGTTCATTAGATTCAAGCATTATTAATCTTTCTTCTAAAGTTAATATAGAATTAGCCCTTGTTTGGTGCTCTATGTTAATGGACTGTGTTTCTTAAATATACTTCCATACTACATCGCCTGAAAGACTAAAAGATAATATCTATATTTCCTTTGTCATTGGTTTTGGTCAAGCACTAAGATCTTTCAACTTGAATAAATACTCATTTATTGACCCCATGCCCAATGTATTTTACCTTGTGATTCAACCCTTTATTTAAACTCAGTTACCATTGAAATATCTAGCCATTGTTTTGGAAACTAGAATTTTTGTTGAATGACCTTTGAATAGAAGATTCAATAAGGGAGACCCCTTTCGATTGAAAGGGCCAGTATTAGTCCTAAATATTGGTTTGAGGTTACCTTGGGAATTCTCTTTACAGTGAGGGGAAATTTTTGAGAGATAACATTTTGGCGTCATTTCCGGGGAGCGAAGGTGAAATCTTCCCTGGGATAAATGACAAAGATCAGAGTTTACTGCTGATGGTGAACAAAAGTCAGACACAAAAAGGTTGTACATATTTCACCTAGTGACTCCATTGTCATACAATACATACTTCGAAGTGTTAATGGCGACTCCATTATCCGATTAATTCAGATCTTAAAGTGTTCATCCAGTTACCTCATCAACCAAGATGACAGGGTATGTGGCAGAACTTGTTTCTATTGAAGGTTTTAAAGAATATTGGGATATGTTTGATGATGATCAAATCGATGAGTTTTTTTCTAAATTTTTGTCTATCTATTTACATCCATGCAAATGTAGTTCCAAAGATAAGATTCATTTATTAGGAAAATTTTCTAAAAAAGCTTGAGAAATATCTTGAAGCCTTAGAGGTCCAAATAGAGTTCCAAGATTTTCAATATTAGAGTTAGTCTTTTGAAAAAAAAATGCAACAGAAAAAAGAAGAGGTAGTGTTTCCCTCAGTTGAGAATAAGGGGGAATTTTTTTATTTTAATCATGAGTTTGACAACTCACGGTTGAAGCAGTTTGATCCAATAGAGAACATATATGAACAATCCATGCATGATAATCGAGTTGCAGAATACATTGGAGATCATCAAACAAAATATGATTTTTATGATTTCAAAGTTCCAATAGATGTTTGTATGGAGAAATTTTTTAGTCTAAACTCTTAGACATGTTTTCACCGTGAAGGGAAAATTTATCATTAGTTTCCATTTCCATTACATTGTCCACTTTTGATTTTTTTCAAGCATGGTCAAGAAGTCTAATTATTGGATCAGCTACTTGATTGGTTGCATTGGAAGTTGCATATCACTTAAATCCAATAGTGGTTTCGGCATGTTAGAGTAGGATATAGTTTGCAAATAAGCTCATAGGTTTGAGCATTTTTCCAGCTATTTCATTTCAGTTTTCAGTAGTTAGTGATTTGGTTTTAAGCAGTGAGGTTTCAGTACAATTTTCAGTTCGCAGTGTGTTCGATTGAGGGTTGGAATAGGTTGCAATTTTTAAGGCTTGGGATCAGCCCAATGGATTAAGGCACATGGTCTATGTGTTCTTTGTTGCCTCGCAAGGAGGATATAATCCCCATTGGAGCTAGATGTTGACACATACAAATTTTTGGGAGGTAATATATTTTTCCTCTATTGTGTTTGAAAAATAGGATCTTGAATGAAAAGGTGCCTAAGTTAATAATTAGGTGGCATGACCAATGGTTGTGACCGAAGGTTAGGGAAAAGAGGTTCTTAGGAGGAAAATTCGAAAAAAGAGCGGAGATGAGTCCAGACTTGCACTAAGGAAATGTAGGTGACTGAGAGTCATGACCGGAGCTAAATCTAAGGAATGTTAAAAGTTTGTAAAGGTCGGGGTGATAAAGTGGAGTATTATATTGACGGTGCAGATCGTAGTTAGGCCCCATCAATGGTGATCCTGCATCCCGTTGATGTAACTTGCACAAGTTTTAATATTTTGAAGCAGTGTGAAATTCAAACTGTGGTTTAAGTTGATGTTACATGGCAACTTCCTATGCATTTCGCTACCAAAAGCAGTTCGAAACAAACTGTTTTTCTCCATCCTGAAACCGCTTTCGCCTATTTAAAAATGAATTTTGGAAATTAAAAAAGTTATTTTGTTCTTTGTCTCAAAAAGGAGTCGGTACGATGACAACACTCTAGTTCTCTCCACCGGTTGAATTCAAAGGAATCCTCAATGTTATCCCACCATAGATATCCTGAAAAACTTTACAAACTTGTGATTTTTCTCCATGGAATATTTTTCTCAGCCTGTACCACTCTATAAAAGCATGGAAGAAAAGGAAGAGTTTATAGTTGATAGAAATGGAGATGTCTTTGATCCTATTTTTTCCATAGGTCCCATGTCTCAATCCAAAATCAAGCTAGATGAACTTATGTCACAGGGTATTGATGTGTTAAACATGTTTGGGTCCTTCTTGTATCATTTTAGCCTGGAACAAACCCTCCCTTTTTCGAAATTTGTTGGCTGGTGTGCAGCCAATTATTCTCAATCAGAGAGGGTAATCACGAATACTAATGGGTCAAAAATCCTTTGTTCAATCAATGCACAGACTATGAGAGAGTCCTTATGGTTACCTGAGTCATATCCCAAGAACCCTCAACCATTTGTAGAATAAGAACTCATTAGGGTTTATAGAGAGATTAACCCTGAAAAGAAAGATGAGTTTTTCTCCAAAGTCTTGAAATTTGGTCAGTCTGTTGAAGATATTTATTTTCCATTTGATGTCAGTATTTTCGAAAAGAATGTGCAGTTGGTTTTTTCCTTATTGAGTCGAGTCCTTGGTCATAATGATGATAGATCTATTGATGAAGTCATGTTAGGCTTCATTATAAAGGTAGGTCAGCTTGATTCAAGTCAAGTTTCTTTCTTTAATCTTGATGAATTACTAGCCGAGGCAATTCACACCCAGCTAGTGAATTTCCACAATTTGAAGCATTTTAGATATCAAACATATTTTTTGTGTATGTTCATATACTCAAATGTAGCAGACTTGAATTTTCTAGACAAATTGTTCTCTTCAGATCCTTCAAAACAAATCAATATGTTTGAGTTTGTTAATATCACCATGCCATAGATTTATAGAACCATTTTCAATGCCTATTTACCCAGTGTATTAGAAGACATGAAAGACTTACTGCAATTAGCTTCTGAAAGAAGAACTAGGGACTAGTTTCTATATAAAAATCACACTATTATTAGGTTCTATGGATTCACTGGAGAGCCCTATCTTTTTCCAGCATTCTTAACACCAAGAATTTTTGCTCTTGAGTTTGTTAAGAAGAGACTACACTCAGAAGATGAACATTTCCTGAGCTTCAAGAACTCTTCTAATACCGATTTACCTTTTAGGGTGGACCATTTGTTATTAAACATAAATCATCCCTTCCTATAATGGAGAATTTACTACAAGCTATGAATTTTCAGCAAGCTTGGAAGATTAAATTTGATCCCCACTAAATCATTTCTTGAAGAAGGCAAGAAAACAAAAGAAAAGCATTTGAGCACCATGTGGTAGAAGGATTAGATAAAATCTCCAACTTGCCAAGTTTTGATCAGGAGCAAAAAGAGACACATGAGGTTAATACATGTCAGGAAGAATCTCTTGCCTTATTAGTTCAAACACCTATCAAATCAAATTTTGCTAATAAAAGATCTATTTTAGAGATAACCAACATGGATGTGTATAAAGAAGTCTCTAGTAAGAAAATGAAATTGTACCAACATAGGGATATTCTTAATAGAAAGGAGCGGAGCCTAACAATTTCAACGGAGAGCACTATATATCAACAACCAACAGTTTAGATACAAGAATATCCATTTTCAGATGTTCAAAGTGCTGGAACAAGTTCCCAGTATAAGTATAGAATTGACTTAATTTCACAATATGCAACAAAGAATAAGTAGTCCCTTGAGGAGACCAATAAATTATTTCCTCAATTTAGAGAAATAAGTAGTCCCTTATTTCCTAAATTATTTCCTCCATTGATGGTAAAGTGTCAGAAATGGAAGTTAAGTTGGATCAAATCAATATCCCTGACAAAATCCAACTCCATGGACAAACATGAGGAGTTCTTTACTCTGACCTTTTGCAGTCCACTTTGAAATTTTCAAAGTTGCAGTAAATAATAGAAAAAATAGAAGGCCAATTAAATCAGGAGAAGGCAGAAAATAGAGAAAACCTGAACCAAATAAAGAGGCTATAGGAATATGTTGTGACTCTAGGGACCTAGCCAAACGATGAAGAAATCACTATAAATCTCCTGAATGAGAAGGAAAATACTATTTAGATGTCGAAAAAAGAGTTATTTCATAATACTGGTGAGAAGAATAAATATCTAAATGAAAGAAAGCAGTTGCAAAAGAGGATCAATGAGCTCAAAGATAAAGTGACAGGTAAGGCACCTCTGCAAGGAGCTAAACATATTATTTGGGATTCATTATCAGTAGAGATCATGAAATTTAGACCATATTTGAATCATATTGATGACAAGGATGCCATATAAAACATGGCTTTACAGAGGTGCAAGGTGATGAATGAGACTCTGGACAAAAGACCTTTGGAGACATCCCAGAACACAGTGAATTTCCTCAACATGTTAACTCAAGTAGATATGTAGAATTTGGGAATCAAAGATGGAACCATCATCATTATTTGGGCTAGAAAGATCATTGGAAAGCATCACCATGTCAAAAATGTACAGGCTAAAGCGGAACAAGTGCTCCAGTAGGTTCAAAATTTCAAGAAGTTATTACAAAAAAAATTGAAAATGGTCTTCCATCGTTTTGAGATGAAATGGGAAATTAATTTCTCAAGAACGAAATCATAAGTCCAAAGTCACATGGATCATTCAAAGTTTGAAGATATGACCAAAGGGATAACATGAAAGGTTATAGTTGGAAATTTGACTAAAGATTTTGAAATGACTAGGTAATATGCAGCTTCCGTGGAGTTGGAAGTATTGATCAAAGAGATGGTAGACTATGAAATCCCTACTCAAGAGCAATGAAAAGTTGTGGAGAAATTTGGCAAAACCAAATACAAACTTCACCATGAGGGATAAATGTTATGATTTTATGGCAGCTGGTGTTTATTTGGAGCTTGATTAATACGTGGTAGAAAAATTTGGTTCGATCCTTTGCTAAATTCAAACTAAATGAAGATAAATAATAGCATGGAAGTAACACAGTTCCAGAATTTTAGGAGTTAGTTTACAAGAAGTCTGCTTTTAGCAAATAGTTAGTTAGGGTTCACTTTGAGATTTTTTTTTGAATAAATTCTACATTTTGTAATGTAATAGGGGTTGGATTATTGAGAGAAAAGGAGTATTGTGTACTGTAATTTCAATTTTGATATTAATATAAGTTGCAGAGAACAGGAGTTTTGAGCATTTCCATATAAAGATTCATTTGGCATTTTTCTTTTAGCCTGTAATTTTCTCATGTGAATGCATTTCTCGTTTCCACTCCATTCTGTGTTATTTCTTCAGGCTTGAATGAGAATTAAATGAATTGGAATTCATCTTTCATGCTCTAGTTCATTATATTCAAGCATTATTAATCTTTCTTGTAAAGTTAATAAATAATTTGTCCTTGTTTGATGCTCTGTGTTAATGGACTGTGCTTCTTAAATCTACTGCCATACTACAACGCCTAAAAGTCTTAAGATAATATCTATCTTTCCTTTGTCATTGGTTTTGTTCAACCACTAAGCTCTTGCAACTTGAATAAATACTCATTTATTGACCCCATGCCCAATGGATTTTACCTTATGATTCAACCCTTTATTTAAACTATGTTACCATTAAAATATTTGGCCATTGTTTTGGAAACTAGAATTGTTGTTGAATGACCAATGAATAGCATATTCGATAAGGGAGCCCCCTTTCGATTGAAAGGGCTAGTTTCAGTCCTAAATATTGGTTTGAGGTTACCTTGGGAATTCTCTTTACAGCTAGGGGAAATTTATGAGAGATAAAATTTTGGCACCATTGCCGGGGAGCGAAGGTGAAATCTTCCCTGGGAGAAATGACAAAGATCAGAGCTGACTGTTGACGGTGAAAAAAAGTCAGACACAAAAAGGCCGTACATATTTCACTTGGCGACTCCATTGTTAGACAATCCAGACTTCGAAGTGTTAATGGTGACTCCACTGTCTGAAGAATTCAGAGCTTAAAGTGTTCATCCAGTTCCCTCATCAACCAAAATGACAGGGTATGTGGTAGACCTTGTTTCTATTGAATTTTTTAAAGAATATTGGGATATATTTGATGATGATCAAATCGATGAGGTTTTTTTCCAAATTTTTGTCTATCTATTTACATTCATGAAAATGTA
Source organism: Larix kaempferi (assembly GCA_027924585.1). NCBI lineage: Eukaryota > Viridiplantae > Streptophyta > Pinopsida > Pinales > Pinaceae > Larix > Larix kaempferi. The sequence continues at coordinate 10,389,080 of BSBM01001036.1, forward strand.
GTTCCAATGATAAGATTCATTTCTTAAGTAAATTTGCTGAAAAAACTTGAAAAAGATCTTGAAGCCTTAGAGGTCCAAATAGGGTTTCAAGCTTTTCAATATCATAGTAAGTTTTTGAAAAAAAATTCCAACGGAAAAAAGAAGAGGTAGTGTTTCCCTCAGTTGAGAAGAATGAGGAATTTTTTTATTTTAATCATGAGTTTGACAACTCACGGCTGAATCAGTTTGATCCAATAGAGAACATATATGAAAAATCCATGCATGATAATCGATTTGCAGAATACATTGGGGATTATCAAACAAAATATGATTTTTATGATTTCAAAGATCCAATAGTTGTTTGTATGGAGGAATTTTTCAGTCTAAAATCTCAACCATGTTTTCATTTTTAAGGAAAAATTTATCATTAGTTTCCATTGCCATTACATTGTCCACTTTTGATTTTGTTCAAGCATGGTCAAGAAGTCCAATTATTGCATCATCTACTTGATTGGTTTCATTGGAAGTTGCATACCACTTAAATCCAATAGTGGTTTCAACATGTTAGAGCAGGATATAGTTTGCAAATAAGCTCATAGGTTTGTGCATTTTCCAGCTATTTCATTTTAGTTTTCAGTAGTTAGTGATTTGGTTTTCAACAGTGAGGTTTCAATACAATTTTCAGTTTGCAGTGTGTTCGGTTGAGGATTGGTACGGGTTGAAATTTTCAGGTCTTGGGAGTGGCCCAATGGATTAAGGAAGAGGGTCTACGTGTTATTTGCTGCCTCGCAGGGAGGATAGCATCCCCATTGGAGCCATATGTTGGCACATACAAATTTTGGGGAGGTTTTATATTTTGTCGCTATTGTGTTTGAAAAATAGGATCTTGAATGAAAAGGTGCCTAATTTAAAAATTAGGTGGCATGACCAATGGTTGTGATAGAAGGGTAGGGAAAAGAGGTGCTAAGGTGGGAAATTCGAAAAAGGAGAGGAGATGAGTCCAGAATTTTATTAAGGAAATGAAGGTGACCGAGAGCCATTACCAGAGCTAAAGCTAAGGAATGTTAAAAGTTCGCAAAGGTCGGGGGTGAAAAAGTGGATTATTAGATTGATGGTGCAGATCGTATTTAGGCCCCATAAATGGTGATCCTGAAATCCGCTAATGCAACTTGCACAAATTTTAATATTTTGAAGCGGTGTGAAATTCAAACCATGGTTTAAGTTGATGTTATGTGGCGACTTCCTATGCATTTCGCTACCAAAATTTGTTCGGAACAAAATGTTTTTTCTCCAGCGCCGAAAGTGATTTCTCCTATTTAAAAATGAATTTTGGAAATTAAAAAGGTTATTTTGTTTGTTGTCTCAAAAAGGAGTCGGTATGAAGACAACGCACCAGTTTTCTCCACCGGTTGATTTCAAAGGCATCCTCAATGTTTTCCTGCCACAGGTTGCCCGAAAGACTTTACAAACTTGTGATTTTTATCTGTGGAATATTTTTCTCATTTTGTCCTACTCCGTAAAAACATGGATGAAAAGGAAGAGTTTATAGTTGCTAGAGATGGAGATGTCTATGACCCTATTTTTTCCATAGGTCCTGTGCCTCAATCCAAAATCAAGCTAGATGAACTTAGGTCATAGGGTATTGATGTGTTAAATGTGTTTGGGTCCTTCCTGTATCATTTTAGCCTAGAATAAACCCTCCCTTTTCTTGAATTCGTCGGCTGGTGTGCATCCAATTATTCTCAGTCAAAGAGGGTAATCATGAATACCAATGCATAAAAAATGCTTTGTTCAGTCAATGCAAAAACTACGAGAGATTCCTTAGGGTTACCTGAGTCACATCCCAAGAACCCTCAACCATTTGTAGAAGAAGAACTCATTAGGGTTTATAGAGAGTAGCCCCGGAAATAAAGATGCCTTTTTTTCTCCAAAGTCTTGAAATTTGGTCATTCTATTGAAGATCTTTCTTTGCTCCATTTGAGTTGGTGTTTTCCAAGAGAATGTACAATTGGTTTTTTCCTTATTGAGTCGATTCCTTGGTCATAATGATTATAGGTCATAATGAGTCCTTGGGTAATTATTGATGAATTCCTAGCCGAGGAAATTCATGCCCAGCTTGTGAATTTCCACAATTTAAAGCATTTCATATACCAGACATATTTGTTGTGTATGTTCATATACTCAAATTTAGCAGACTTGAATTTTCCATACAAATTGTTCTCTTTAGATCCTTCAAAACAAATCAATATGTTTTAATTTTTTAATATCATCATGTCAAATATTTATAGAACCATTTTCAATGCTGAGTTACCTAGGGTATTAGAGGACATGAAAGATTTACCGCAATTAGATCCTGAAAGCAGAACTGGGGTCTGGTTTCTATATAAAAATCACACTATTATCAGGGTCTATGGATTGAGTGGAGCGCCCTATCTTTTGCCAGCATTCTTAACAGGAAGAATTTTTTCTCTTGAGTTTGTTAGGCAGAGACTAAAATCAGAAGATGGACATTTCCTGATCTTTAAGAACTCTTCTAATATCAAGTTCCCTTTTAAAGTTGGACCATTTGTTATTAAGCATAAAGCATCCCTTCCTATAGTGGAGAAGTTACTACAAGCTATGAATTTTCCACAAGCTCATAATATTAACTATGATCCCCACCAAATCATTTCTCAAAGAAGGAAAGAAAACAAAAGCAAAGCATTTGAGTACCAGGTGGTAGAAGGGTTAGATAAAATTTCCAACTTGCTAATTTTTTATTAGGAGCAACAAGAGACATAGGAGGTTAATACAGGTCAGGAAGGCTCTCTTTCCTTATTAGTTCAAACACATATCAAATCATATTTTGCTAATAAAAGATCTATTTCAGAGATAACCAACATGGATGTTGATGAACAAGTCTCTAGTAAGAAAATAAAATTAGACCAGAAGAGGGATATTGTTAATACGGCGGAGCAAATCCTAACTATTTCAACATAGAGCACTATATCTCAACAACCAGCAGTTCAGATACAGGAATATTCATTTTCAGATGGTCAATGTGTTGGAACAAATTGCCAGTATAAGTCTAGAATTGACTTAATTTCACAATATGCAGCAAAGAAGAAGCAATCCCTTGAGGAGACCTAGAAATTATTTCCTTGACTTAGAAAATTGTCAAAAGAGAAGATCTCATTCGTTACAACAAAGGATTTAGAGAATTTTTTTTGAGGTTTGCAGTTGTAACTGATGGTAAAGTGTCATAAATGGAAGTTAAGTTGGATCAAATCAATATCTTGTACAAAATCCAAATCCATAGACAAATAGGAGAAGTTCTTTACCTTGACCTTTTGCAATCCACTATGAAAATTTCAAAGTTGTAGTCAATAATAGAAAAATTAGAATGCCAATTAAAGCAAGAGAAGCCAAAAAATAGAGCAAATCTGAACCAAATAAAGAGGCTATAGGCAGATGTTGTGACCCTGGGGACCGAGCCAAATGATGCACAACTCACTAAAAATATCCTAGATGAGAAGGAAAATACTATTCAAATGTTGAAAAAGAAGCTAAAGGTTCCAAACACCCGGCATGTAGAGACTCCATAATTAACATCTTTGAAACAAGAGAAGGACTCTATTTACCAAGAAATGATGGACTATAAGGGAAAAAATTTTAAATTACAAGAAGAAAAACAGGATTAGGAAAAAGAGAAGTCTAAATTGTTATCTAGAATTGGATCCTTGGATTCAAACCCAGAAAAGGAACCTTCCACAGTGACTGAAAATCCAACAACTGAGCCTACTACAGAATAATTAACCAAATCCATGTCACAAATTACTTTGAAGTACAAATAAATTATCAAGGAATTAAAAGATGAAAATCAAAAGCTAAAATAAGAGCTAGTTCATAATACTTGTTAACAATCAAATTAACTCCCTTAACAAGTGAAGACAGAAGCACATTTTACCATTCGCCCGCAACATGAAGACTAGACATTTGGAACAATTGAGAGCTTCAATCTCTCATCTGACCATCGCTTCCGCAAAGGAAGAAGTTTGTGAATAAAAAGGTTTCCATAAAGAGGCCAAGTCTAGGACCACTCAAGGGACCAAAACCCAGTTCTACAACTCTTGGAGTGGAAAGAATACATCAAAGGTGTATTAATTGTCCTAAAAATCCTGGAAATTAATGTCAAAAGCCTGAAAATAATGGAAAAGTGGGTTTTTGAGTGAAAATAATCAAAATTCAAGAAAAGGTATTATCCCACATTGAAAGTTGAATCATGAATTCCCATTTCCCAATGATATAAAAGAAAGGAATTTGGGGCATGGTAAGATACATAAAGTGGGAGTAAAGACATGCTAGAAGGATTTCAAAGTTGGAAAGCTCATCTTCAACAAAGCTCTTGAAGGATCAAAGGAAAGGATGGAGAAGGTTGGCTCAAAGCAAAGGAGGAAGGATTCACCTCAAGCAGCAAGGTTGTAAGTATTTATTTTCTTCAATTCAATATGATGCAATTCATCCCCCCCCCCCCCCAAATTTGTGTTTGAATTTAGGTTTTAAATTTAGTTTTGAATGCAAATTTGGTAGATAGATTTCAAGTTATGCAAAGCTTTTCAAATTCTTAGAGATAGAAGCTAGAGGTAAGAACCTAGCAAGATGCTGCAAATGGATGCCTAAAGGACATGGAAAATACTAGTGAGAAGAATAAATCTCTAAATGAAAGCAGTTGCAAAATAGGATTAGTGATCTCAATGACAAAGTGACAGGTAAGGTACTTCTGCAAGGATCTAAACATATTATTTGGGATTCCTTATCAGTAGAGATCATGAAATTTAGACCATATTTGAATCATATTTATGACAAGGATGCCATAGCAAACACATCTTTACAAAGGTGCAAGGTGATGAATGAGACTCTATACAAAAAACCTTTGGAGACAACCCAAAACAGAGAGAATTTCCTCAACAAATTAACTCAAGTAGATATGAAGAATTTGGGAATCAAAGACATAACCATCATCATTATTTGGGCTAGAAAGATCATTGGAAAGAATCACCATGTCAGAAATGTATAGGATAAAGCAGAACAATTGCTCCAATAGGTTCGAAATTTCAAGAAGTTATTCTAAAAAAAAATTGAAAATGGTCTTCCATCTTTTTGGGATGAAAATGGGAAATTAATTTCTCGAGAACAACATCATAATTTGCTAGTCCAAAGTCGCATTGATCATTCAAAGTTTGAAGATATGACCAAAGGGCTAATAGGAAAGGTCATAGTTGGAAAGCTGACTGAAGATTTTGAAATGCTTGATTAGTTTCAAATGATTAAAGCAAATTTGCCTCTCATGTCATATGAATCTTGTGTGGAGTTGGAAGTATTGATGAAAGAGATGGTAGACTATGAAATACCTACTCAAGAGCAATGGTAATGCATGGATAAATTTGGAAAAACCAAATACAAACTTCACCATGAGGGATAAATGTTATGATTTTATGGTAGCTGGTGTTTCTTTGGATCTTGATTAATACAAGGTATAAAAAGCTGGTTCAATCCTTTGCTAAATTCAAACGAAATGAATATAAATAGTTGTGTGGAAATAACATAGTTCCATAATTTTAGGAGTTAGTTTACAAGAAGTATGTTTTTAGCAAATAGTTAGTTAGGGTTCGCTCTGAGAGCATTTTTGTATAAATTATACATCTTTTAATGTAATAGGGGTTGGATTATTGAGATAAAAGGAGTATTGTGTACTACAATTTAAATTTTGATATTAATATAAGTTGCAGAGAGTAGGAGTTTTGAGCATTTCCAAATAAAGATTCAAGTGACATTGTTCTTTTAGCTTGTAATTTTCTCATGTGTATGCATTTCTTGTTTTCACTCTATTGTGTTATTTCTTCATGCTTGAATGAGAATAAAATGAATTGGAATTCATATTCCATGCTCTTGTTCATTACATTCAAGCATTATTAATATTTCTTCTAAATTTAATACATAATTTTCCCCAGTTTGGTGCTCTGTGTTAATGGACTGTGTTTCTTAAATCTACTGCCATACTACAATGCCTAAAACTCTGAAAGATAATATCTATCTTTCCTTTGTCATTGATTTCGTTAAACCATTAAGATCTTGCAACTTGAATAAATACTCATTTATTGACCCCATGCCCAATGGATTTTACCTTGTGATTCCACGCTCTGTTTAAACTGTGTTACCATTGAAATATATGGCCATTGTTTTGGAAACTAGAATTGTTGTTGAATGACATTTGAATAGCATATTCAACAAGGGAGCCCCCTTTGCATTGAAAGGGCGAGTTTCAGTCCTAAATATTGGTTTGAGGTTACCTTGGGAATTCTCTTTACAGCTAGGGGAAATTTTTTGAGACATAACACATAGATCAATCAACAACATGGGACCCAATATTTATTCATGTATACAATGAAAATACATCATTTCTTCACTTCATACAATCACAAAATCCACAAGGTCTCTAGATTCTATTGGAATTATTGTTATTGATGTCAAAGGATTAATGCTTTCCTTGATTTCATATTAAGGTGCTGCATTGAACATATCGTTATTAATGTTATGGTAAGGAATTTGAATGAAAGAAGAGAATCTCCATATTTATTTATATATAGGTTTACAAGTATATTAAAAAAGGGTGCACGTGAAAAAGTAAAATGTGAAATGGTGGTTCCAAACCCATGAATTTGGAAGTCCATGATATTTGGAAAGGGTTGAAATCCAACGATATTTTCCCATGGTACTTGGAAAAGTGAAAACAAAGAAAGAAATCCCATTATATTTGGAAAGGGTTGAAAGCCCATGGTATTTGTAAAAGTGAAATTAAAAAGAAGAACTAATTATTTAATTAATGGGTGCCATGTCTTTTTGAATAAACATGTCCCTTCATGAAATGCTATGAAAAAGTATAAAAAGAGAAAGTGTGTGTGTGCAAAAATGTAGTAGAATTTGAAGAAGTGGATAAGCTTGAAAATTAGTTTCATGTCATGTTTGAATTTTTACAATAGCTTTTTTTTGTGATATTTTAGACCGCGAAAAATTTATGAGGTATAGGTGATATATCGTTGTACATTTTGGTAAAAATTTCATACCTTTGTTCGTTATATTTTCGAAGATATGTCCTATGAAAGTTAGGGTTTCTGGATGATCCTAAAACATGTCTGTTTGAAATATTCACTATAACATTTTATATGGGAGATTTCAAACTGTGAAATTTGTAGGGATATTAGAAGACATATAGAAGTACCTCAGGTACAAGTTTTAGTCTTTTTTTCACTATAATTTCCAATATATGAACTGTGGAGGTTAGGATTTATGAATGGTATTTAAATGAGGTTCAAACATGAGGGATATTAGAATACATATAGGAGTATCACAGGTACAATTTTTAGAATTTGTTTCATTATACTTTCTAAGATATGTTCTATGGAAGTTAGGACTTCTGAATGGCCATGAAATCAGTTTCAAACAAGTCATGTTGGAATTTTCTCTATAAATTCTACTATGGGAACTTTCAGAATGTGAAACTATAGGGATATTGGAATACATATAGAAGTATCTTAGGTGAAATTTTCAGACCTTGTTTCTCTATAAGTTTCAAGATATTTGATATGGAAGTTAGGCCTTCTGAATGTTTCTAAAATAAGTTTCAAACAAGTAAGCTTGGATTTTTCTCTATAACTTCTTCTCTAAGAACTTTCAAAATGTCAAACTTGCAGGAATATTAGAAGACATACATAAGCATATCAAGTACAAATTTCATACTTTATTTTTATATAATTTCTTATATATGTATTGTGGAAGTTAGGCCTTCTAAATGGTCTTGAAATAAATTTCAAATAGGTCATCTTGGCATTTTCTCTGTAATTGCTTTTGTGAGAACTTTTAGACTATGAAACTTGTAGGTATCTTAGAAGACATATAGAAGTAGCTCAGGTACAAGTTTCAAAATTTGGTTCACTATAATTTCCTATATATGCCGTGTGAAATTTAGGCCTTTTGAATGGTCCTGAAATCAGTTTCAAACAGGTCAGCTTGGCATGATCTCTATAACTTCTTCTCTGGGAAATTTTATATTGTGAAACTTACAAGGATATGAAAATAAATACATAAGTACCTTAGGTAAATATTTCATAATCATATTTGTAGAATTGGATACTTGCAATGCTGTACAAGTTTGTTCTTGGGAAGAGGCCAAAACTGCAAGCTTTGGGAAAGTTACCTTTTGGAAATTCAAATTGTGGTTAGAACTGATGAAGGAAGAAGTAGTAATCAAACTCATTGAAGGTAATATGAATTTTATCTTCTTTTGAAGAAATTATATGTACTAAATAACAAATTGTAACTTTAAGGTTGGTGCCTCTCAAACAAAGAGATTGATGTCTCTTTCTAAGTTGGTGCTTAGCGATGGGGATCAGTATCTCTAGTAGATTGGTGTCTACAAAGATCTTTAAGAGTAGGTTGGTGCCTACTAGGGTTTGTATTGGTGGATATTGGTGTCTCCAGTAGATTGGTGTCTACAAATATTTATAAGACTATGTTGGTTCCTACCAAGGTTTGTACCATTGGGGATTGGTGTCTCTAGTAGGTTGGTGCCTTCAAATATTTCAAACAGTAGGTTGTTTCCTACTAGGGTTTGTACTAGTGTGAATTTGTGTCTCTATTCGGTTGGTTCCTATGGAGAATTATAAAGAGAAGTTTTTTGGTTTTCTCCCAAAAGGGTTTCCATGTAAATATTGTGTTCCATGTTTTGCACATGTGATTTTTTTCTTATGGTTGATGAATGTTTGAAAAAGTAAAAAGTTGTCTTATACTAATTCACCCCCCCTCCTTAGTATAAGTGTGTCCTCAATAGATTCTACACTCACTTGTTGTACAAGCGAATCTATGAGAGGCCAAAGGTCCCAATTGTTAAAGTTACAACATCATGAGTCATTCTCCAAGTCAATCTTGTGCGCTAGGATTGAGCCTCGTGTGTTGAGGTAGTTCCTTAGGGGACCTGAGTTCGACTCAGGAAACTTGGAGTAGATTCTTGAGTTGGACTCAAGAATGACTAAGCCTTATGTGTAAAGGTTAAGCCTGATGTGTTGAGGTAAGTTCTTTGCATGTCAAAGTGATGATGTTGTATAGTCTTGCTTGTCAAGGATAAGGTCTTGTGTGTCAAGACAGATCCTCATTTGTTGAGGTGGTGCCTCACGTGTTGAGGTAATGCTTTGCATGTCGAAGAATGAATGTTGTGTGATGTAATACTAACCATGGTTGAGCTATTAAGTCTCCTCTAGAGACTGGCCACCTCTAGAGTGAATTAATTTAGCATATTACCACTTGGAACGATAGTAGAACAAGAAGATCACATCATTGGAAAAATATCCTTAATATATTTGATATGATAAATACATTAAAGATGGCACAAGTGGATCATGCAGATAAGACAAGAGATACAGATAAGATATGTTAAGATAATAGAGAACTTGAATTGTTCACTTTAGTGATCAAGAAAGACTTCAGTTAATTAAGAGAGAACCCGAATTGTTTAATCCAGTGATGTTAACAATAAAGACTTCAGTTAAAAGAGTTAACTAAGTGATAACAAAGAATATTTAGTTAACTAAGTGTGTGCACGATGGCACTTGAGTTAACCAAGTATTTACATGACGACACTTGAGCTAAACTAAAAAAGAATACTTGGGTGGTATAGCATCCAGTTGAAGGGTGAGTTCATCCCAAAGTAGAAAATCTAATTAACTAAGTGTTTGCGTGATGACACTTGAGTTAAACAAAAATATGAAACTTGAGTTAGTAACCTAACTAAGTGATCTAGCATCAAATTGGAAGGCGAGTTCTTCTTGAAGTTAGAAGGCTATAAATTAAGCCAAGAATGAGATGTATGATACACTTTTAATGCAAGATTTGATGAGATCAAGGTGAAGAGTGAATCTCTCTTGAAGGAAGTGTGCTTGTGACCAAAACTGTGAATTGGTCTTAGTGCACAATCAACTGCTGGGTTCTTCTATCATCCTCTCTTCTCTCTTGCTATATGATTGCACCAGGGGTGCTTGGTATTTCTTTATGATAATGCACCAGGGGTGCTTGATGTAATATGCTCATTGTAAAGACATTATATACTATCTATCAATATTCTAAGGAATATTTTGTTGGGTTTTTCTCCCTCAACTACTAGAGGGTTTCCCCAGGGTAAATACCGTGTCTCATGTGAATGCTTATGTTTTTAATTATTCATTGATTTCAAGTTATACTATAATTCTGTATTAAGATAAAAAATTAACATCGTATCAAATATCAAGGAGTGAATTATCTAAGTTTTGCAATCAATATTGAGCTTACATTGATCTTGAGTGGAAAAAGTTGAGCATGGTACTTGAAGAATAATGGCTTCAATCTCAGTAAGAACAAAAGATCAACTTGAAGGAACTTCGAAATTCAATACTTGGAATGATAGGATTCTAGAAGAGAATGATCTAGATGGATACGTATATAATGTTTTTGAAGAGCCTACTTCTAATGCTAGGTGCATTGCTTTCAAGAAGAATCAAGCCAAAGCAAAGAGAATCATTTATTATTCTGTGAAAGACAATTTGATGACGGTGATTACTCCATTAAAGACTGGAAAGGAGTGATTTGACACCTTGAAAAATATTTATGAGAAGAACGCTCCCAGTCAGAAGAGATACCTAAATAACAAGATTCATAATCTTAATATGGAGAAGGAAGAAACTATTGCTTCCTTCTTCACAAATATCTCTCAAATAAGAGATCAACTCATGAGCATTGGAGTTACTATTGAAGATGATGATATTATTCAGACTATTGTCGATGATCTTCCATCCTCATGGGAGACATTATTGGTTGTTTTTAATGGTCAATAATTGCAACCAAACTTTGAAAGATTGTGGCATGATTGCCTTCAATAAGAAGGGTGAATTCAAAGCAAAAATGCTTCCTCCAAAGAAGAGAACCTTGCTCTTATGGAAAGGACAAAGAGAGGAAATAAATCTTTTTCTCAGAAGAAGTTTCCTCATCAAAAGGAAAAATAATACAACAAGAACTTTGATAATTCTAAATTCAAATGCTTAAACTACAATAAGAAGGGCCACTTTGCAAGAGATTGTCATGCAAAGCAAAGAGGAAAGTTCAAGGGTAGATTTCATGCTTCTACTGCTATAGAATATGAACCTACAAGAAAGAATTCTTCCAATGATCAATAGATAAGGAGGGAGTACTATCTTGTCTCATCTCTAGCTGGATCCATTACCACTAGTGCTGAGACATGTCTAGTGGATAGTGGCGCATCAAAACACATGACCGGATATAAGAGCGCTATCACATGTTTGAAAGAAAATAAGTTCTCATGTCAAGTGGAACTTGGAGATAATACCACCTATTTGATCCAAGGAGTTGGATCTGTTAAAATTACACCATCATGAGTCATTATTCAGGTCAATCTTGTGTGTCAATATTGAGCCTCGTGTCTCGAGGTAGTGCCTTATAGGAGCCTGAGTTGGACTTAGGAAAGTTGGAGAAGAATTTTGAGTTGGACTCAAGAATGGTTAAGATTCATGTGTTGAGGCAAGTACTTTGTGTGTTAAAGTGATGATGTTGTATAGTCTTGCTAGTCAAGGCTAAGGTCTTGTGTGTCAAGACATATCCTCATGTGTTGAGGTGGTGCCTCATGTTTTGAGGTGACGCTTTGCATATCGATGCATGTATGGTGTGTGATGTACTATTAACCATGGTTGATATATTAAGTCTCGTCTAGAGATTGGAAACCTCTAGAGTGAATTAATTTAGGATATAACCACTTGGAACGATAGTAGAACAATATGATCACATCATTGGGAAAATATACTTAGTATATTTGATATGATAATTAAGTTGGAACATGTGGACCGTGCAGATAAGACAAGAGATAAAGATAATATGTGATAAGATATGAGAGAATTTGAATTGCATATAAATAATTAATTAAGAGAGAATTCGAATTGTTAAACTTCAATGAAGACTTCAATAAATCAAAGGATAACTCGAATTCATCACTACAGTGATGTTAACAAGAAATAATCAATTAAGAGAGTTAACTAAGTGATAACAAAGAAGATCTAGTCAACTAAGTGTTATTGCATGATGACACTTATGCTAAATTAAAAGACGACCCTTGAGTTGTGACACTTGCATGACGACACTTAAGTTATCCACCTAACTAAGTGGGAAGGATTTTAGTTAAGGGTCGAGTTCATCGTAAGAGATAATTCAGTGAATTAATGCATTGCATGAGAAGTTAGGTGCACTTCTTCATGCAAGATTGATGCATCTAGATGGTGGGTGATTTCATCTTGAAGTCAAAAGATAAAAATAGAATCCAATGCATGAGATCAATGTATAAATATTTTATATAGGATTGATGAATTCAATGTGAAGCGAATTCTCTTCTCTCTTGAAGGAAATGTGCTTCTCTTTATGCAAGATATTATTCCGAGTCTCTCTTTTTTATCTTTCTCTTTCTCTATAATTTCACTGGGGATGCTTGATGTAAAAGTCATTCTCTGCTATCTATCAATATACTAAGAAAGGTTTTGCTGGGGTTTTCTCCCTTAAGTCATAGAGGGTTTCCCCAGGGTAAAATCATGTGTCGAATGTGATTGCTTATGTGTATGATTGTTATTTGATTTCAAGTATTATTGCATCTCTGAATTAAAGATAAAAAATTAACATGGTATTAGAGCTCAGGGTGTGAAAGATATAAGTTTAGCAATAAAGCTTGAGCCTACATATATCCTGAGTGTGCACAATACTTGAAGAACAATGGCCTCAAGCTCAGTGAGACCGGAAGACTGTCTTGAAGGAACTTCAAACTTCAATACTTGGAAGGCCAGGATCCTGAATATCCTGGAAGAGAATGATTTAGATGGATATGTATCCAATGTTATTGAAGAACCTACTTCTAATGCAGGGTGCATTACCTTCAAGAAGAATCAAGCTAGATCAAAGAGAATCATTTATGATTCTGTGAAAGACAACTTGATGCCCGTGATTACTCCATTGAAGACCGCAAAGGAATGATTTGAAACTTTGACAAATATTTATGAGAAGAAGGAGCCAAGTCAAAAGAGAGAATTGAAGAACAATCTTCGAAATATGAAGATGGAAAAGGACGAAGTTGTGGCTTCCTTCTTCGCAAAGATCCCTCAAGTAAGAGATCAAATCATGAGCATTGGTGTGACAGTCGATGATGATGATCTCATACAGACTATTGACGATGGTATTCCATATTCATGGGAGAAATTCTTGGTTGTAGTGAATGGTCAAGAAGTGCAACCTAACTTTAAGATATTATGGCATGAATTCCTAGAAGAATAAGGGAGAATCCGGATCATGTATACTACCTCCAAAGAAGAGAACCTCGCTCTTGCGGCACAGATGAAAAAAGGTAATAAATATCAGAATAAATTCTCTCATCAAAAGAGAATGATTTCAAGAACTTTGATAAGTCTAAAGTTATGATAAGTCTGAAGTCTAAATGTTTCAACTGCAATAAGAAGGGTCATTATGCAAGAGAATGTTGTGCAAAGCAAAGAGGAAATTTTAAGGGTAGGTTTCATGCTTTTAATTCTACGGAAGATGAACCTACAAGAAAGAATTCATCCGATGATCAAGAGACAAGGAAGGAGTACTATCTTTTCTTATCCCTTTATGGATCCATTACCACTAGTGCTGACACATGTCTGGTAGATAGTGGCACATCCAAGCACATGACTAGATATAGGAGTGCTATCTCAGATCCGAAGGAAAAGAAGTTTTCCTATAAGGTGAAAATTGGAGATAATACCACCTATTCGATCCAAGGTATTGGATCCACTTCTTTTCATTTGGATTCATGAAATGTATTGCATGTGGATGAAATTATGCTTGTCTCCAGATTGAAGAAGAACCTAATGTATGTTTCGGTTCTAGAAGATAAAGGATTCATAGTTATATTTATGGACAACAAAGCGCTCCTCTATCCTAAGCATGAAGACTTGAACTCTGCTAAGTGATTGGAGTTAAAGAGGGAGGTATTGTTAACACCCAAAAAGTGTTCACTAGCTCATTTCCCTATTTCCATGACCCATTTGTCCACTTTTTCCACCATTTGAGCCTCTAAAACCTTCAAAAGGTCACCAAAAATACCAAAATCCATCTTTTTCCCTTCAAAATATATAATTTTCCTCAAAAAATACAAAAAACCCTAAAAAATGGCCAAAATTCCTAAAACTCAGTTAAAAGGGAATAAAAATATAAAATATATTCAAAAAAGGAAAAAAGAGGGAAAAAGAGGAAAAAGAAACCTAAACCATTTTGGTCAATACCATTGGTTTCCTTAAACCATAATGGTATTCTCCATCACCAAAAAACTATAAAAAGGTGATAGGGGCTCCTCACTATTCATCCTATCCTTATGCTGCCAAATTCACTCTTGAGAGCCCTAGCCTCACTTTTGAGTTTGAAGATCCCCATTAGAGCGTTGGAGAAGAAGAGACCATTGGAACATTGGAGCACCTCAACCTTGCAGCTGCTCAAACTCAACCATCCTCACCATTTGAGGCAACATGATTATTGTAAAGCTATTTTTTCAGAAATAAAGAATTTGTTTTACATATAGATCTGAGTTCTTTACCATTTACTTTCAAGTTTTTACATGAACATGTTAGATTAACTTTTTATTTTCTCACATATTAGATTAATTCTACTTTTTTACTTTAGTTTTTCATCATTTCAATTGAGACTGCTACTACAAGTTAGTAGGTGCTCATTAGCACATGCTTGGGTGAAAACCCAAGCAACAGTTTTTGGCGACTCCACTTCGTTTCGAATATTTGAATCTTTGATTTAGATCTATATTTTAGTTGTTTTTTCCCTTTAATGTTGTAGATTTGCCATATTAGTAAGCCCCTTTCCTGCTGTACTAGCCATTGGCCTTTTCTGCAGCCCAAACAACCCAAAATTTCAATTTTTGGGTTCATTTTTCGACGGTGTTTTCCGTCCGTCACATTGTGATTTTCGACACCCATAGCTGCGATTCACATCGTGGCTTTTAGCTTGTTTGTCGTGATTCACATCACGGGTTTTTTCCCGTTTACCGCTATATGCATCATGGGTTTCAGCCTTATAACCACAATTTGCATCGTGCCTTTTTCCCAGATCACCACGATTCACATCGCGAATTTTAGCCCGAAAGCCGCAATCCAGATCGTGACTTTCGCCACAGACAGCCGTGATTTCGTCCTGTAATGTCCAATTCGTTTTTCTGAGTTTTTCTCATTTCGACCCATTTTTTCCAACCATCTCCCCTGCATTTTTGGACAACCTACTGTTTTATTTTTTTGCAGCATTAAAAACTCATATTTATTTTCTATTCTTTGCTTTGCTACATCATTTAAAAAAAAAATCAGTTTAGTGAAAGAAAAAAGAGTGAGGCATTTTTCAGTTAGAAATTTCATATTTTGCAAGTTAAAATCAAAAATTTAAATTGTTTGATATTTTGCCCGAGCAAGGCATTAAAGATTTAATCATTTTTTATGATATTTGCTTTACCTTAATTTTTTTTTCAAGAACCCATACTTTTTGAAAAAGATTATTAAAGCATTTACATTTAAATCGTTTTTTCATTTTCGCAATTTGAAATCATTATTTGTGAATAGTCGCCCAAGCGAGACAATTTATTTTGGTACACAACCACACCATCACACACTCTGTCACCATAAATTAAAGTGATCCTTAAAATATATCTAACTCAATGAACATTCTAACCCCACTTGGGGAACACTAAAAGAATATTGTAGTTAGGTAGGACTGAGGGGATAAGTATCCAAATAACACCCCTCACTCACTTTCATTTTGAGACATAGTGGTTGACATTTAGGGTACCAAAATCCCCTAGTACTTATTGGCACGATTTAAAACCAATTTTTCGGAAAGGCCTCTCCCTTAGGAGGGTCGAAGTAGCCAGAATGGTTCCAGAGGCCTGAGTGGACTACCGCAATCCATTCAGTCAATGAAGGATACCTACTCGATGTTCTCGTTGTACCACCCTTGTGGGAGTACAACGGTGATAGAACAAGAGTTGCAGATTCACCTTTCTGGACGTGTCATGAACGGGGTATCTTAGTGGCCTATCTTCTAGGATTGTCTACCCGGTGTCCCTCCCGGTAGGGGGATATCTAGCCTTTGGTTCTACAATTCATATTGTCTGATTTGGATTTCATCACCTTGCAGAGGATATGTCTTGTTGAATCATAATACTTTTTAGTTAGGTGGTTGCATGCTCTATTACCTCCCCTTGGTTAGTGAGTCCACCATTTTTTATTTTTCTAGAAGTCGTTTGCATGTTGGTATTTTGACCACATTTTTTGATTACTCCACTTACTATAGCACAGCTGTTATAGTAAGTGTTTTGAGTTTGGTTGTTGGCCTGAGTGCCATTGTTTGTTGCGCTCCCCTCTTGCACACACGGCTGCATTAGGGTTTTCAAGCTTTCCACTCACCACCACACATTAGTTTTACTAGACGATTGTCACCATTGAGTCCCTGAGACGTTCTCGTCGTTTCAGGGGTGAACCCCCTCAGTTCGGTTCACTTGACACCACACGTCACAGATATAGAGCTTTGTCACTCGACTCCACATGTCATCGACACAGAGCTTCGTCACCCTATTTGGACGCCCCATATACGACATCCGATTCTGACACAAAATCTGAGTACCCAATTTACACCGCACCCACTAGCCCCATGGTCGGTACAACTTTCGACCCTTTCTTTACAGGGACTATTTGTGGAACATCAAACACACCTGCCACCACAATGGCCACCACGGTAGCCACAACTACAACAAAACTCCCTTAGGTATGCCCAACATGGGACCCACACCTATCTTAGGTATGCCCAATATGGGACCTACCATCACCGCCACTACTTAGATCCCAGCAGCTACTGGAACTATCCCAAACCCATCTGTAACTCATGATGCACTTGGGGGCACTGGTCCCTCTCACACATATTTAGGTGGAGGGCACATCCCTTTTACAGCTAATATTCCCTTTGCGGGCAGTGGCTCATCCCATAATGCTACCACCAGCACTTATGCCCCAGCAACCATGTCACACCCCTCTGTCAGTCTGCCATTTATGGCTAGTCTTAACCTACTAGACCTGGCAATGTTAACAAATGACCCCATCAGACATGACCCTACTTGGCCCCCCATGCCCACAAAACTCCCGTCAAACATCCCAAAGTTTGAAGGTAAGGCTGGAGAAGACCCACAAAATCATATTATGTCTTTTTACCTACGGTGTTCCTCAAACTCCATAGTTGATGATTCTATTCGACTCTGACTTTTACAAAGAACTTTCATTGGCTCGGCAGCCAAATGGTATATTGAGAAGCCCCATGGGACACACCCTACGTTTACATCCCTCACCTCAACTTTCCTACAGTTCTTTCAACTACCCGTCCACTATGATGCAGGAGTAGAAATCGTACTATCTTGTAGACATAATACAACCACCCATATCACAGATCATATCCATGAGTGGCGTAAGCGCCGTAGTCTATGAAAAATCAAGCTAGACGACTGTATATTCTTGGATTGGTTCCTAAAATCCCTCCTTCCACTCATAGCCAAGGATGTAGCTTTTGAATGACCCCAATCGGAAGAGGAAGCCATTTTAAAAGCCCAGCAGTTCGACTTGATCTACGCCCAGTCTGGCTATTTATACACAATCTTACCGGATGCCCCGCGTGGGGATCCATCCTGGAGCGACGCGCCGGGGGCATCCCATGCCGCTGATAGTATCATTGGCCAGGTTATGGAACAAAACAAACCCTTCACCATGATGACCACCAACAACTCCCCAGACCTTTCTAGGGCTACATCTCATTATGGAGCTACAACTTCGTATGCTCCAATGATGCACACCCACCACACTCATGGACCCTCATGTCCACTTCAATGTTATGGGAAAGCACCCTCAGCTTATGCACCACCTACGTACTATAACCAGAAGGCCAATCATACCCCGGTTCACCCAGAAGCCCAATCGGCTTATTACCCTCAACAGGCAACATCGTCTGCCCCAGCACTTCCGATAGCTCAAGGTTACCAATAACCGCAACAAGCATCGGGTCCACCCCTAAAACCCCCCGCTTACTACCCACCGCAACCTGATCAAGCACCTGCGCGACCCCAAAATCCTCCTACTACCCAAGGGAAAGTATATGCACAACAAAACCAACCCCAAAACCAGAACAACTAGCGTAATCAAGGAGGTGAATAGGATCACGGAAGAGGACGCAACTGTGGAAATAGCCAACAACAAAACCAAGGAGGGAAGCCACCTAATCCACCCAATAAAAATAACGCTGCTCCTGCCAATCAAAACCCTGATCGTCCACCGAAATAGGGAAAAAACCCAAACTTAAGAACAAACCACCCATGTTCCTTTTGTTTGGTATACGACCACTACATACATAATTGCCCCCATTTGGAGAAAGCACGTCAAGTTTGGGCCGATGACGCCCAATGACAAGGGCACGCTGCACAACCAGCGCCACCTCCTCAACCGCAACCCATGATATTGCAGAATCCTCTACCCAACCAAGGAGTAGTAAACACCCATCCAATGGATCCCCCACAAGGATCCGCTACACCACAACAACAAATTACCTATGCTGCAATTGATTACCAGCATACAGAGTCGAGCACTCACCATCTACTAATGATGTCATCAAATGATATCAACCTTCAAACTCGCCGAAACCAATACGGCTCGGCCCCTAAAACCACACCTACTGATCCATCCTCATGCAACCTCCCAACTGATCAGACATTACACATACCTAATATGCCAATGGACCGGGGTCTAAAATTCCCTTGCTTCCCCCTAAGACGAATCAACAACAATCCTAACGCTCGTGCAACTTCAAACTATAACATTGTAGAAGACTTAGCCCAGTCCCCCGCTGCTATGTTCACTCTAGAAGTCCTAAAATACTGCCCTGCATAAAGGAAATTATTGTTATCTTCCATTGGTGCCATAGACCCTAACGACTCCCATATGATGGCATTCGACTTAGACCAAGCCGAACCACGTTTTCCTTCGTCACTAGCTTTTCAAGTGTTGGTATCCATTCGAAACTTTGTCGTTCATCGATGAAGGTGCCTCCACCTGCATAATGTTGAATTTTGTCCGGCAGAAACCCAGATCCCCCACACTACAACCATCCACTACTGCATTGCGAGCTTACGATGGTCGTTCAGCTCAACTGCAGGGCCTGTTAGTTAACGTGCTCGTGCAGCTGGGGGAAAAATGGTTCTCATAGACATAGAGGTCATCAATGCCCAGCTTGATTACAACCTCCTATTAGGACGAAGTTACATGTATAAAATGAAAGCTGTCGCTTCTTCCGTCTTTCGCCTTGTTATCACTAAAGTTGAACCTAGACTACTGGGGTTCAAGCTTAGAGAAATATTAGTAGTAAAAGAGCTTGATTGGAAAATGACCTTATGGAATCTATTTGGTAATATGTGGATATATAATAGAAGTCAAGCATACTCAAATATTTAAACAATAGGGAGTATATTAGTGTTTTACTATCAAGGATATTGACAATAGATAGCTATGAAGCATGACTTTGTGAATATAATGATCCACGTTATATTTTCAAAAACATTAAAATAAAATAGTTGCATATTGATCAAAATAATCATGGTATGGAATATTAAGACCATACATAGACAAAATGATGACAACATGTACTTTATATATTAAAACATAAAGGCTCATAGATCACAATCATTTCAAAAAACAGTTATTTCTTATCAACATGAATTAAAACCATATACATGCCTGCCAATCCAGTTCAAATTCTGACCTCCATCATATATTCCAACCTCTACTACTTCATCACTGTATGATATATATACAAAATTGTTTAAAGTTTGAAGTGGTTTCAAGATCCTATTTTCATGGATCGAACCTTTCAAAAATAGTAAAGTTTTCCAACTTTAAACTCTCTAGATATAAACATAAACAAAATAAAAATAACCATCTGCTAGCTGTCGAATCATCAACTAAACTGTCTTAGTTTATCAACAAACTAAATGCCTCTAGAAGACTCTGCCAGGACAGTTAAGTCATTAAGAACCTGGGACCTCTTTCGTAACCTAATGTACTCAGCATCCTTATTCTGCTCCTGACCCTGCAACTCTTTGACTTGGATCTTCATTTGTTCCCACTGTTTCTGAATAGCCCTCTTTTCCTTTAATATATCTTTATATATAAGAACTAGCTTCTGGTAATCAGTATCCTTCTATCCTAGATCTTCTCGTAACCTCTTGTTGGCCAACATCAGGTTTTCATTGATGTCCTGCAAGTAATTGCATTGCTCCTTATAATACTGCAAAGTCTTCTTAACTTGATCCAATTCTGGATTTATTTCAGTCTCTTCCACATCCATTGAAACCTCATCCATTTGCAAAACTTTCGAATTTGATGCATCTTCATTTTCTGAATGAGCCTGTTTATCCATGCAAAATGTTTCAGGTATATACCCTATATTCCCATGAAGATCTACAAAGTTCTCATTTTCAGAAAAATGTCCATCAGGTATCTGCATATCCTTTTCATTATCAGAAACATTGATAGCAATGATTTCACTACCTTTCACAAACTTCTTCATTAGCTTTATTTATGCATCTAGCTTGCTTCTTGACCTAGTTCTTGGTTTCAAATCCAAATTCTTTGTGTCTAGGGTTTTAACCTGTTCACCTTCATCAAAACTTGGACTTTTTATAACTAGACTGAGCATATATGATTCCTCTACATTAAACTATCCGGCCGACTTCTTACCTTCATTTGCAACCGGTTTGGATTGCTCTGCTTCAGCTTGTCCCTCAGCCTCCTCTGTTTGCATTTGTTTGCCCGATGGCTCTGACTTTTTCCCTTTTTCTTTAACTGGTTTCTTCTTCTTAACCTCAAACACTAAGTCGAGGAGGAAACTGTCCCAATCTTGCCCAGCCTGGTTCAAATGAGAAATTACCAATAACTTAATAAGACCGTGATGAAAAATAGAGCGAGCTGTATGATTTGGATGGTTTTGAACTCACGAAATCATTCTCTGTAGACTCTTTAGCAAATAATATGGTAAATTTAGCTTCTTGCTTCCATTTAGATGCATCAATAATCGAAGGTGGCATCTTAACACTCTGTCATAATGCCCATCGCAAGTAATGTAGTTCTGGAGCATTTCTAAAGGGATTCGCCAGTTAGGTTTTAACTTGCTTATGTGCACACCATTTTTCCAACTTAACCTTTCGAACCCTGGTAGCAAGAATTCACTATAATCTCCCTCAAATTCCTGCTGTTTGAACCATCTTTCACCTTCTGCTGGGACACCAATAACTTCTGAAATTGATTGCTCACTAACTGCGACTTTGAAGGTTTTGAAATCAACTCATCCATCCTTATAATTTTTAATGAAAGCTCTGGTTACATGGAGATTGTAACCTTGCAATTTCTCGCAGAAAACAAACCATCCTGCTTCTCTCATCAGTTGTGCTGACTTAGAAAACTGGGTGATCCATTCAATGTTATCAGGCTCGATTCTGCAGATGAGACTGCCTGGTTTCTTCTTTGTCTGGCTCTGTGAACTCTCTTCCATGTTTACCCTAAACTCATGCAATGCAGACCAGAACAAGGTTAAACTGAAAAGGGTTAATTTCAATGCTAGGTACTTCTGTCCATCGAACTTGATGAACTTGATATCTCGATAGCTGTACACATAATTCTGAACTGACTGTTTGATAGATGGAGTATATGTATGACTGCCACGACTCATTGGAAGTACATAGTGCATGAATAATCACGATTCATCAATAATCATGGTACATCAAAACCACAATACCAAACTTTGACACCTGTATCAATAATGATTATGCATTTTTCATCACTGGCAGCATTATTACATTTGGCATTTTAATATATGCTGCTAGGTCACATTTAATCAAAATGGATAATATCAACATTTTCAATCATATTTGAAATGGCTTTTAACTAAGAAATAAACCCCTTTTTTGAAAATAAAAAATGAAATATGAGCCTTGCCTTTGTTTTAATATAGAGAATTTTAATAAAAATCACTTAGGATAAAACCTAGGACAAAGAAAAATGAGGAAAATGAAAAAATGAAAAAATGAGAAAGGAAAACTAGGATGGAATATGAACGGTAACTAGGTAAAAATGAAAATAATCTAGGATACAACCCTAGAGATAACATTTGGCTCCGATTGGGGATAAAGTCCTCCCTGTGAGGCTTTAAGAACACTTTGACCTGTGCCTTCTGAAATCTGCTAGAATCATATTTTTGTCTTATTGGGCTGGAGTTTGCTAAACTACAATGATATGTATAATGAATATATACATTGAACCTCTATCACTTTAACATGTATGAAACAGTTTTAGAAAACATCCATTAACTGGACCTGAAATCTCATCACCACTCAAAGTCTGCAAAACAAAAGTATTATTGCCCAAAATCTTAACAATTATGAATGGTCCCAACCATAAATGGTCAAACTTCCCATGTTTACCTTTGTCCTCTCTTATGGAATCCCACCTTAGCACTGTATCACCAACTGAAAACACCTCTGTTTTGATCTTCTTATCAAAGCTCTCTTTCATCTTTTTTCTATGCACTTCAGCTTTTTCCATAATAGCCTCTCTTTCTTGTTGCAACTGAATGATTTGAAACACTCTTCTTCTTTTTTCTTCAGGTTCTTCCTCAGTTTCCTGCACAAATTTAATTACTGGAGAAACTATTTGAACACGAAATAATGCATCCACTCCATATACCAACTGAAAAGGGGAAGTTCCAATTGATTTTTTAATAGTAACCCTGTCTGCCCATAGAGCAAATCTCGATTTGGTGTCCCAATTCTTTTTGTTTTCCAATAACATTTTCTTGATACTAGTCACAATACTTTTATTACTGGATTCTGCTAATCCATTACCTTGAGGGTAATAAGGTGTGGATTGTTTCAAGACAATATTATTTTCTTTAGAAAATTTTATCATTTTTCTAGACTTGAATGCAGGAGCATTATCAGTAATCAACTTTCTAGGACATCCAAATCAATTGAGAATATTGTCTTGAAGAAAATTAATGATAATCTGGTCTGTTGCATTTCTTGTTGGGATTGCCTCTATCCATTTAGTGAAAAAGTCTGTTGCAGTTAAAATCCATTTTTGTTGGCCACTAGACACAGGATGGATCTCACCTATAAAGTCTAAACCCCATTGTTGAAATGGAGCATTTACTGCTATAGGCTTTAATGGTAAAGAGTGTAATTTATGCTTACCTGCAAACTTTTGACACTCCATACAGGCTCTGACCTGATGATACACATCTATGAAAAGGGAGGGCCAATAATACCCGGCTCTCAAGATTTTGAATGCAGTAGCTTTCCAGTATTTGTGTTCTCCACATACACCAACATGCAAGTCTTCAGTGATAGCATTGGCTTCTGATTTGTCCAAACATTTCAACAATATGCCTCCAGGGTCTTTCCAGTATAAGATTTGATCAACTAAAATATATTTGAGAGATTCTAAATTTAATGATCTACACTCACTTTTACTCAAATCTGAAGGACATTGTAAATGCAACAAAAAATATACAATTTTCCCATACCACAAAGAATCATGATATTTACCATAAATATGGTCTTTATCCTACTCTGTCAACCAACCCTGTTTTGAATTTTCAGCCATCATATGAAGGTCTAGTACCTGACAATTCAATTCTACAAGAAGTTTGGCTAAACCCTGCCCTTTCACCAGTTTGGTAGGATTAATCTCAATGTCATACTCCATTACTTTTGCAATCCACCTGCCTCTTTTACCCTCACTGTCAGGCTGTACCAAAATTTCTTTAACAGCTGAATTAGGAACATAAGCCAAAATTTTAGAATGGAGAACATATATTCTAAAAAATTTAATTGCTTTTACCAAGGCATATGCCTGTTTCTCTATACTAGTGTATTTCAGCTCTGAGTCTCTCAATGTTTTACTAAAGAAAGATATTGGTTGTTCTAAGTCATCTAAGTTTTTCTGTAATAGCACAACAACTATTGTATCTTCTAATGCAAATGAAAAAATTGCAAAATATTTCGTATAGTCAGGGGCTATCAATACATGTGCTTCTATGAGAGCTTGCTTACTCTTTTCAAATGACTGTCTAGCTTGGTCTGACCATTTTACCTCCCTGTCCTTTTTGAGCATGTCAATGATATACTTTATAATTTCTGCAAAGTTGGGAATAAACCATCTTAAAAAATTGATCTTCCCTATGAAATATTGAATTTCCTTTTTATTTCTAGGGATGGCAATCTTTAAAATAGCTTTTACTCTTTTCGGATCTATTTTAATCTTTTCTGCAGAAACTATGTGACCCAATAGCTTACCTTTTGTCATGGCAAAGTGAGATTTTTTTGGGTTAAGTGACAAACCAAATTTTCTGCACTTCAGGAAAGTTTGCTTCAGATGCTTCAAATGTTCTTCATCAGATTTGGAAAAGACTGTGATATCATCTCGATAAATGACAACAAATTTCTCATTTCACCCACAAAAGCTATATCCATTTCCTTTTGAAATGTGGCACCTTCATTCATAAGCCCAAAAGTCATTTTGTCATACATGAATGTACCCCAGGGGGTTGTAAAAGTTGTCTTCTCTCTATCCTCTTGATGAACTGCAATTTGGTTATAACCAGAAAAACCATAAATAATTGAAATTCTCTCTGCACTTACCACTCTTTGCAGGATCTGATCTATCTTGGGCAACAAATAATTATCTTTAAGGCAAGATCTGTTCAAGTTGCGGAAATCCACGTAGAGCCTTATCTCTCCATTTTTATTGCGTACTGGTACAAGATTTGCTTCCCAAGATGAATACCTGAGAGGTACAACAATTTTTGCATCTAACAATTTTTTTACTTCTTTTTCAATAACTAGCAATAA
This sequence comes from Larix kaempferi, assembly GCA_027924585.1. Taxonomy (NCBI): domain Eukaryota; kingdom Viridiplantae; phylum Streptophyta; class Pinopsida; order Pinales; family Pinaceae; genus Larix; species Larix kaempferi. Next base: position 10,414,137 of record BSBM01001036.1, read on the forward strand.
TGTTGGATTAAGCCTACGAAGTTTTTGTTTAAAAGGCTTAGTGTTTGGCTTCAATGGGATCTTATGTTGGATAATACTAGTGTCATAAGTTCTAATATCCTCATATGACCAAGCAAAAATGTCTATAAATGCCTTCAACAAGCTAATGTATCTTTTCCTTTCCCTCTCTGAAAGTTTCTTAGATATTCCGATCATTCTGGGTTCAGCTTCAGAACCAATATTACAACTTAAAACATTTTCCTCAGTGGTCTGGAATTTGGTTTTCAACAATGTGTAATTCTTTAAGAACAACCTTTCCATTGGGACAAATCCCTTAGGAATGAAGTTACTTTTTTTTCAACAATTTTCTGATCAGCAGTTGAATTTTTTGTATGAGTAGTAAATTCAGAAAAATCCATATCTTCATCCTGATCAACCCCATCATCAGCAAATTCCTCTGTCAACTCTAAAAATTATTTTATCTCCTGATCATCCTGGAAGACTCTCCAATGTTTGATGTTATCTGGAACAACTGGCCTATATCTCACATCAATTGGATATTTCAAGTGTGTCAATTTTGGAATTTTGAAGTGGGTTGCTGCTAATGCTAATGAATCTGTTGTCTGATTACAATCTCTTGGAACATATGTTATGTTGAAAGAAAGGAAAAAATTATCTATCAAATCCCATACTTCATTTCTGTAAACTTTCAACAATGACTGCTTTACCTGATAAACATTCTTAACTTGCTGAATTACCAATTCAAAGTCGCCAAATACCACAAGACTTTGAATGTTCATATTTTTTGCAACTCTCAATCCAAGGATTAGTGCTTCATACTCAACAGTATTATTGGTGGTTTGAAATTCCAATTTATACATTAATGAAATCATCTCACCACCAAGAGAAATCAACAAAACCCCTGCCCCTGCTCCTTCCTTACTTGATGACCCATCAAAATACATCTGCCAAATGCCTTCCTGTTCTTCTGTGTTGTGCTGAACTGGACTGTCCTTCCATACTTGCAAAACCCCTACAGAATCATCATTTAATTGTAACATGCAAGAGCCCATATCTTCTTGTATTGAATAAATGGGATGATTCATAGGGTTTCTATCATCACTTACCAAGAATGCCAATTGCACTTCTTTGTAAATCCTTCTATATTCACCTCCAAATATAGGAATTGAAGCATATGATAAATCCATTTGAAGGGTGCCACCTATATTTTTATCCCATGAACTTGACAGTAGCATGCCAAACTTAGGAGACACATCAACTACTACCACATCCATAAGAACACTCTTCATGGGTAGTTGGGAAAGGTTGACCACAAGATCTTTTATGACTCCTAAACATTTTACATCTCTAGAATAAAAATCATAAAAATCATGATATGGCTTGGTAATAGATAATCCTAGACCTTCCATAACTTCTTTTGGAATTAGGTTATGTGAAGCACCTGAATCCAAAAGGAAATTATGTAACATCTGGTCATGTATTGTATGTGTGATATAGAATGGTGGGGGATAACAGGATTTCATATCTGACTGATCAACAGTTTTTGAACCAATGATAATAGTTGGGTCTTTCTCTTGCAAATTTATCACATTTGATAAATAATGAACAGGTGATGAATTTAGAATTTTAAGGCCAGGATCTCTATAGGATTTGCTCCTTACCAACTCAGTCAAAGGAATGGGAACCTTGATTTTATTTATCTCATGTTCCAAATCAAAACCAAGCACTTTGCCTAATTCTTTTGATTCAATAATATTCTTTTTATCTTTTTGTGGTTCTTGTTTTTCTCTAGAAGACAATACTTGCTTGGAAGGCACAAACTTAACCTTCTTTTTAAATGATGCAGCCTGTTTTACACCTGACCCGAGGCCATATGATTTCTGTTGATCTTGTTGAAATATTTCAGATTGCTTGTAATGTCCCCACCTGCTGACCACTGCTAGGCAAGGAACATACTACCAATCGATGGGGCTCTTTAATCAAAATTCGGCCCACTCATTTCATTAAAAGAAATAAGATATGAATGTGCAGATGCAACACAAGAAAATTATGCACAGCGGAAACAACAACATTCACACACTCTTCATATGCATTCACATATCAATAATCAGTCATTAATTAAACATTGCAGGAGTAATTACATAGGCTGAAACACTTATCTCCATTGCAATTGCCCCAAGCAACTAGCTATGTCGCTGCTGTTGGGTATGTTATATCTCTTCACATGGTCGCTGCGTGTACAACACGATCCCTACGGCACTAGTGATTCGCCTGCGCCGGGCGCGTCCGCAGTTTCAGAAGACTTTCCCGAACTCTTCCGCAGTTTCGGAACCGTTCGCGGAATCCTTCCGCAGTTTCGGAGCAATTCGCCGAATGCTTCCGCAACTGCGGAAGTCATTCAGGAATTCTTTCCGAAACAGAATTAAACGGATTTTCAAAAACACTTAGGAAATTTTAACAAACAGAGATCATTATTTTTGCAACAACACAGTATTCCAAGAAACGAAAATTGCACTTCTTTAAGCATGAAACAGCAATTCAAAACAGCATAAGATGGCAGAGGTTGCCCATGTTCCTTTCTCTATTTCATAGAATGCACTCAATGCAATCAAATGCAAGCAATTTGCAAAAATCCCCAACAGTGATGCGATATTAAGGTTTTTCTAATGCATTTTTGTTTCAAATACGAAATGCATGTACACACACAATGACTTAAATTTCTGTGAAGGGCCCAACAGTCGTAGTGTTGAACCTAGGGCTCTGATACCACAATGTAATGTCCCCACCTGCTGACCACTGCTAGGCAAGGAACATACTACCAATCGATGGGGCTCTTTAATCAAAATTCGGCCCACTCATTTCATTAAAAGAAATAAGATATGAATGTGCAGATGCAACACAAGAAAATTATGCACAGCGGAAACAACAACATTCACACACTCTTCATATGCATTCACATATCAATAATCAGTCATTAATTAAACATTGCAGGAGTAATTACATAGGCTGAAACACTTATCTCCATTGCAATTGCCCCAAGCAACTAGCTATGTCGCTGCAACGTTCCACCCGGCCATAGGCTCTTCGACAACTTATACTGAGTCCATCCGAAGGCCACCCCCGAGCTGGGCATGATTCTCACAAGGAAAAAGGGGACATTCACGCTCCCACACAGTCCATTAACCAATTCGTTTTAGCCAAGCCAGTCCAACTGGGTTTATCAAGCTACAATTGAACCCTGGAGGCTTACACTCAAACTCAAGCCATGGATACCCATACCCAACACACTTTTCATTCACACAGTAAACACAAACAGGGGCACGGATACTCATTTTAAACAATGGGAATTACAAATAAAATGGCCATGGGTTTTCCCAGAAACGTTCCCAACAAAAACGGATTGTGGGATGAGGCAAACAACCCCCAGGAGGAAATACGATTTCCTTCCCCAATATCTTCGCCTTCAGCAGCCCAAAACGGTCTCTATTGGACCCCCATTCGTTTCCCCCCTCTTCCCCACTGGTATACCACACAGAAATACGCCCTTCTCTGTTGGGGAAATGAAGAAAACGTTTTTCCACATACCTGGAAAACGCCCCGGTAGTTCTGAACTCGTGAGGGAGGAAGATTGGTCATGGATTATGGCTTAGGGAGCAATTTCGTGGCTCTCTTCTTGCCCAAAAAGACCCACACGTTTTTCCATGAAGGGTGGCTTGCCCATACCCGATTTTGGACAGCCATACCTTCCCATTCCCAAGGCAATAACTTCCCCAACCAACTCTTGGGAGAAATCAATGGTTGGGTACAAAAGTCAACATGGGTAGTTGAGGGTTTGATGGGTTCCCTCATTGACACTTGGCTTGACTCTATTGGCTCAAGGGTTTGAATGTTTTCCCTCCCAATTCCTTGTGAAATCATGCCCCATCTCTTTGTTGCATTGCATAGCTAGTTGTGGGTATTTTTATTAAAATGCATATTACATGATATTTGAATTTCCAATGTGCATTGCTAGCACGCAACCCGTATGCATCACTAAATCGATGGCGGGGCCTTGGCTTTGAGCTCCTCACCATGATTTCACAGCAATATTACATCATTTATAATGTAAATGCCATGGGGCCAAACTGGGGACATTACATTGCTGTTCAAGGAGATCTGTTTCATCATAATTAAATTCTGTTGCACCATAATAATCATCCTTAGTCACAAAATTAGAAGAAGAAAAATCATCCAATTGATTAATATTGGGCTCTAAATCCTCAACTTATTCTATTGGTGTTTCATATGCATCATCATCTCTTATCAAATTGTTCTGAAAAGGTGGTTGTATCTTTTGATCTTTATTTTCTCTCCTCCCTTTGAATATCATTGTTTCTTCTTTCTCTGGGGATGAATCTAGGGGGAAAAGGGCATCTGAATTGATTTTGGTTTCTATTATCATTGACTTGGACAAGCCTGTTCTGACCCCTATTTTCTGTTTCCAGCCTATTCAATTTTGCAGATAAAGATTTGATGACTTTGTTCATTTCATCATATTTACTGTCTGAAATCTTTGTATAAGAAGTAGATGGCATGATTTCCTTTTTACCCTTTTTGTCCAACATTTGACATTCTGCTTCTTCTTTAAGTTTATTTGAGGCTAAAATATTGGATTCAACTTCTAAAGCTGCATCCTGCATGTTCATCAGAGACAAATCTTTTCTTTCCCTTAACCACAAGGAAAACTGATAATCAAAAGCATTTGCATAAGTTAATTTTGCTGCAGGTTCAGTAGGTTTAATCTCAAGAGGAATGTTAATATACATTTTGTTAAACCTCTTAGAAAAATCTGCAACTGCTTCATCTGGTTTTCTTTTTAAAGCAGTGAATTCTGTATAATAATAGAGATAATCCTTTGTATATCCCCATTGTCTCATGAAAACATGTTGTAACTCCTCTAAACCATTTATAGAATTTTTTGGTAATTCCCTGAACCACTTCCTTACTTCCCCATCTAGACTTTGTATGAACATCCGCATCCAAACATCCCTATTCTCAATGTTATAGTTATCAGCATCACTACAAAACTTATCCCAAGGAGAGGGGGTAGCGGGTGAGTTTGAGTGAGAGTGAGATGGGAGGGGGGATACCCAACACAAAGGTAATGAGGGGTTTTGTAGATAACCTCTCTCTAATGGGGGGAAAAACAATCATCGCCGTCGTTTTAGCCTTTCGATAAAAGTGTTGATTCGTCGGGCAATCATCGCCGTCGTTTGAGCCCTTCGATAAAAGTGCCGATTCGCCGGAAGAGATGAAAAGGGATTCGCCGAGCTTGCTAACACATGGCATGGTTTGAAGGAGTCTTAAAATAAGACGGGGTTTTTAGGGATTCGCCGTCGTTTGACGTCGAGGGAAAAAGGTGTCGATTCGCCGAGCTTGCTAACACATGGCATGGTTTGAAGGAGTCTTAAAATAAGACGGGGTTTTTAGGGATTCGCCGTCGTTTGACGTCGAGGGAAAAAGGTGTCGATTCGCCGAGCTTGCTAACACATGGCATGGTTTGAAGGAGTCTTAAAATAAGACGGGGTTTTTAGGGATTCGCCGTCGTTTGACGTCGAGGGAAAAAGTGTTGATTCGCCAGATGTAGTTTACCAAAATGACTGCAAATGGATATAATCAAATGTAGGGATTCGCCGTCGTTTGAGCCCTTCGATAAAAGTGTCGATTCGCCGGAAGAGATGAAACAAGCATCGCCGTCGTTTGACATCGAGAGAAAAAGTGTTGATTCGCCGGATGTAGTGTACCATGAGGTTGCCCCGGCCCTCTCTCCCCTCCCCATCATGCATGATAGAAAAATTATATAAAAATTATATAAAAATTCTAAGCAATAATGTTTATGGGTGTGGGTATGAGTTGGGATACTAGTAGCAAACGGTAACTCTAGTATGGCGGCACATTTCTATCTCAAAGTTTCCTTATCGATCCGTATTGTCGAAATGTCTTATATATGTGATTATGCAAATTCAAATTGTTGTAATTTTACATGATTATTGTTGTTAGCTGAGCCAACCAACTAAACCAGCTGAGCCCGGGAATGAGAGTGAGCCCGGGGTTGAGCTGAGATACTGTAAGAGAGTGAGCCCGTTAGCTGAGAGAGTGAGCCCGGGTTGTTGAGATGAGGGGTTCGGGGAAACTTCCCCGAGACATATAGGTGAGCCCGGGCATTAGCTGAGAGAGTGAGCCCGGGAATGAGATGAGTCCGGGTGGTTTAGATGAGCCTGGGGTAATAGGGGTAATAGGGGTAATAGGGGTAATAGGGGCGGTGGTTTATTCGCCTGCGCCGGGCGCGTCCGGAGGGGGGGGGTTTAGAGGGGGGGGTAGCCCGACAGGGCCCACCCCCTTCGTTTCGGACCGTTAGGCCCCCGGAGTCCGCGCGGAGCGCAAAATTTTTTGGGTTGCTTTTTGCTTTTTCGCGATTTTCGACCCATTGTACTCTAATCTAATTCCGGTAAAAGGAATTAGGGTTGTAACCTAATTCGGGTAAACGAATTAGGGTTTTAGATGCTGCAGAATACCATTTATTGTATTGTACATGTAAAATAAACATATAATGAAAAAGGAGCTATGCGGCTCTAAGTTTGGCTGGTTTTTTCCCGGTTAAGGGTTTCCAGGTGAAAATCTCTGTGTAATGTGTGTGCCATTGTGTATTTTCTGTTAATGCTTAAGAATCATATGAGTTTGTACTTCACTGTTAAGGTTTAAAACTTACAGCTGCAACGTTCCACCCAGCCATAGGCTCTTCGACAGCTTATACTGAGTCCATCCGAAGGCCACCCCCGAGCTGGGCATGATTCTCACAAGGAAAAAGGGGACATTCACGCTCCCACACAGTCCATTAACCAATTCGTTTTAGCCAAGCCAGTCCAACTGGGTTTATCAAGCTACAATTGAACCCTGGAGGCTTACACTCAAACTCAAGCCATGGATACCCATACCCAACACACTTTTCATTCACACAGTAAACACAAACAGGGGCAGGGATACTCATTTTAAACAATGGGAATTACAAATAAAATGGCCATGGGTTTTCCCAGAAACGTTCCCAACAAAAATGGATTGTGGGATGAGGCAAACAACCCCCAGGAGGAAATACGATTTCCTTCCCCAATATCTTCGCCTTCAGTAGCCCAAAACGGTCTCTATTGGACCCCCATTCGTTTTCCCCCTCTTCCCCACTGGTATACCACACAGAAATACGCCCTTCTCTGTTGGGGAAATGAAGAAAACGTTTTTCCACATACCTGGAAAACGCCCCGGTAGTTCTGAACTCGTGAGGGAGGAAGATTGGTCATGGATTATGGCTTAGGGAGCAATTTCGTGGCTCTCTTCTTGCCCAAAAAGACCCACACGTTTTTCCATGAAGGGTGGCTTTCCCATACCCGATTTTGGACAGCCATACCTTCCCATTCCCAAGGCAATAACTTCCCCAACCAACTCTTGGGAGAAATCAATGGTTGGGTACAAAAGTCAACATGGGTAGTTGAGGGTTTGATGGGTTCCCTCATTGACACTTGGCTTGACTCTATTGGCTCAAGGGTTTGAATGTTTTCCCTCCCAATTCCTTGTGAAATCATGCCCCATCTCTTTGTTGCATTGCATAGCTAGTTGTGGGTATTTTTATTAAAATGCATATTACATGATATTTGAATTTCCAATGTGCATTGCTAGCACGCAACCCGTATGCATCACTAAATCGATGGCGGGGCCTTGGCTTTGAGCTCCTCACCATGATTTCACGGCAATATTACATCATTTATAATGTAAATGCCATGGGGCCAAACTGGGGACATTACATTCCCCTCCCCTTGGAATAACACCGTCCTCGGTGTTTCAACACTTCGGACTATATACCCACTTTACACATGATTCATAATTCATAGATGGTGGCAGGTCTGTCCTGCAATTCGTCTCTTTACTTTTGACCTTTCACGATCAAGTCCCATAGCTTCCACAAGTTCCTCCTGCTAGCTTTGGTCTTCCAGCTCTACAGGTGGGCATTGCTCCAGAGCAATCCCTTCCGTTTGTTTATCTTCCAGCTGATCTACAAGTCTGGAATTTCATGGATGCCATCTTTCTTGTTGTCCCGGCAACTATCTGTGAGACTTATCATGGCAATTCCTGTTAGGACAAGCATAACACAATAATAAATTTAGTCAATTATTTTTCCTAATTGACTTGGAACGTCCCTGCTTTATTCATGGGACTTCCATACTTTCATGCATTCCCAACATACACATGAATTCATTCATATTCATCCTTTCACAGGAAAATTTACTATTTCAGCATTCACATTTCATCTCAAGCAATTTAGCACAATCTATTTTCAGCCATGATATGCACTCAACAATCTTTTGTTTCTGAGATGCATTAGTCAAAAAAGGAAAGAGAAGAGTAAGAGTTTTCCCCTCTTAATCTGGTTCCAATCCGAAGCCACACCATCACTGGTGGTTCCATGCTCCTTGGCCTCTTTCCACTTCAATGTGAATGCTTGACTTGCCCTTTCTTGGCTATGACACTTTAGTGTCTAAGGTCTGTCTAATGGCTTTCAACCAGGGAACCCTTCCCCATTTTCGCTTACAGAACCTTTGGCTGCTAGGACCCACATAGTTCCACTAGCACCATCTTTCATTACTGCTCATATTGAGCTCTTTTAGGACAGTCATATGCCCACATGCATCCTCCAGATGCTTTCATAGTCCTTGCTTCCAGCAATACCTACACTCAAACATTGAGTCAATTCACATGTTTAGTGTATTTTCATAGTGTTTATATGCAAATGAGAAATTTAAGAAATCATAATTAACTCATACGTATCTTCATAAGCAAGAGTTGCAAGATAACCAAATACTTATCTTTATTGGATGTCTTCACTTTATCCTACAGGATCCTTCTTCGCTTTCCAAGCATTGGATTTCCCGTGGATACAACAATGAATGTTGGGCTAGCACGCAGGCTACTCCACCACCATTCGAATAGGCAAGGCCAGGCCAGTATGCTGACCGGTTTTATCCATTGTTTAAGGGAATGTTTGGTCAGCACATCAGCTGCTCCACAACATCGAGTGGTTAATGTTCCCACCAATTATTCTCTGAATTTACCAAGAATTTTATAGCTCCAACCAGTTACTCTCTGGCTTTAACAAGTATTTATAGCTCTTTCAGGGTTCTTGTTTCTTGTAATGGCCAAGGTTTCCAATAAGAAACAACAGTGTATTAACTTGGTTGCAATAAGACTTGGATCTGAAATCCTCATTATTCAAAACAAGAATTAAATGAAAATGAATACTTATCTGTATTGTGCGTTTCCTCGCTACTCCACAGGTTTCCTTCTCTGCTTTACAAGCCTTGGATCACCTGTGGGGTGGATGCTTGGCCAGCACACATGCTGCTCCACCACATCATCTGAATAGGCAATGCCAAGCCAGTGCGCCGACTGGGTTTATCAGGCATCCCAAAAATCAGTATGCTAAGCCAGTACGCCGACTGGGTTTATCAAGCATTTCGAAACCAGTATGCTAAGCCAGTACGCTGACTGGGTTTATCAAGCATACAATAACCATTTCCAAGCCAGTTCTCCGACTGGGTTTGTCAGGAAATATCACCCAAATAACCAGTACCTCCACAACATGCAAATATCCAATGCCAAGCCAGTACACCGACTGGGTTTATTAGGCATCCAACAACCTTTCGCCACAAATCCCAAATAACCAATGCCAAGCCAGTACGCCGACTGGGTTTATCAGGCATACAACAACCATTGCCGAGCCAGTACATCGACTGGGTTTCTCAGGCAATAAGAACAACATAATATGATTACGTGGCTCCCTCTCTTGTGCAACTAGTGGTTCCCTCCAGGAACTCCATAGGTGACTCACTTGACTGCAGGCTAGCATGGCCCCACAACACCCACTCACACTACACAAGGATGATACCCCTTTTCTGCAACACAGCTCCCCAGGCCTATCCATCCCTTCTAGTGTCCTTTAGTGTGAACGTAGAAAGGTTACCACTGCCCATACAGTCCTCTTGAGCACCCTTTCTTCACTTTGCCTCTTTCGTGCAACACCAAGTTGCATTTGTGTAAGCTGTTAGCACAAGAAGGATAAGCAGGCTCATCAGTATTGTTGCCCAAAAATTGTAATCATATTTCATATCATTCGCTATCAAGTATTGAAACACCAGGAATGCGTCCATTCCCTTAGGGTGTAGTCAATATTGAAAACCCTATCATGACCCAGCACCAGAAAAGGTGTGCACCCCCTTTCCGATGTGCGCCATGTAGGCCCTAATCATACTCAAGCAGTCTGTAATGATATAAATAAGATAGAGCATGCTAGTAATTTAGACATGAATGTTCTTGTCTAGGGTCACAGAATACTCATTCATTTTGCAGATGTGTCTCTCATGCCTTCTGGCATAGCTTTACCATCTCACTTTCATGGTTTACCGTCATGCGGTTTGGCCGAGACATTATCAATGGCGTTTCACCCGAAACCCATTTCCAAAGCATGGGATCCTTCCCATCTAGTTTGGCTTCTGCAGGCCATCACACATGGTCTTCCTGCAATGTGTCATCCTGGCACACCTTATCAATAGCCAAACAGTCAGCAACATTTAGCAATCAACTTCAAATATGATTGTTTCATAACCGATCAATAACATTAATAATTAAATTCAACATGAATTTTACAATTCTGTCTCCTACAGAAATTGATTGCTTAACAATGAGGCTCTCCTCATATTGTTTGGCTCTTGTAAGTGGTATCACTCTGCCCATTATGGTTTCACCCTTGCTACCATACCTGAACAGCCACATACAGCATGTCCTCCCGACACAATTCTATATAAGCCAAACAGTCATTAGCAATTATTAGCAAAATTTCAAATCCGAAACATTTACAAATCTGAGTTTTACAACTGTCAGAACTTAGAGCTCTCAACCATGAGATTCCTTCTCATAATCTCTAGATCAAACTTTAAAATCCGTTTCTCACAGAAAATTGATTTGCAATTGTGATATTATTCTCATAGTCATATCATTCATACAACTCTGTCCTTCCACAGAGCATTCTAGCAGCCCATCGATCATGATTGGGCTCTTCATGCACTTACTATTCTGCATTAATAACAGCCCATGATATGATCCTAGAATTATCATAATCAATTCATCATTTCATTCATTATTTATTTTGCAATAACATATGCATCATCCCTATGCATTCCTACAATGCAGCACAATATTTATAAGATCTCTTAATGCACATCTACTCAATGCTACTTTGCATTGTTTCATGAGTACTATGCATTCAAGCATATTATGATCAAAACATGACTATCTCATATAACTTGCACTACCATAATCAGGACCACCAGTCCTCACTTGCTTTGGTTATCAAGCACATAACCAACATACACATGGCATGATATAAATTCATATGAATGCATTGAGATTTCTAAATAGTCATAGGGTGTAAGGACCATTTCCTTCACTTACCCACACCTTACCAAGCTGGGTAGGTTAACAGTCCCAATATCACATGCAATTTAACTCAACATAACTCAAACATAGTTGAAGAGATCTTACCAAATCCCCTTTCAACATTCATGCAATTTGGCATCAATACTCATTACCTGCATGGTTATCATTAACATCGCCTGATGTCACCTGATCCGTTGGCCTCTTACCAAGGCTGCTAAGTCCTTTTCCAACTTTATGGTCATAGATTTGTTGCACCATCCTTTCTGCATAAGGTTGTTGGCTTCGTGCAACAACATCCTCAGCACATTTAACCATGCCCTTTGTTATCTTTGGTCCTACAACCAATACCGACATCAATAGTGATTATCAACCACAATATTCTCCATCAGTGGTTCATTGCATATACAGACTTCATTACTCTATCAATATACAATATCCTATTTATGCACAAGCATTTCCATATGCATTATGCACTGTTTGTTAAGATGCCATCTAGTGCATATACATCTATGTAATCCTTTACATTTTTAACATTTTTATGCCATACGTCAATTTCATAATTATAAGTATGATAACAAACAGAGGTTTAAGAAAATCTTCCCTTTTCGATTCCCCATCGTAACATGGAATTCCTCTTCCATATCATGCAATTGTAGAAATTGCCCATATTGACAACAAAATTTGTTTGTCAAGACCGCCGCTGGCACTCTTCTGCACTAAATATCCATGATAGATGTAGACCTCATTCAAACTCTGTTCATGTATCATTGTTCCCTACTGGACAAACTTTCCAATGCCTGTCCTCATGCTCCATTCTGACATCAGGTGCGGAAACTGCATCTCTTCAAAAATGACAACTTTTACTACAATTCTGCCCATTTTGCACAGCTGCATTTTGGTCCAGAATGCCAACTTTAGGCACCTGTGGAAGAAAATCTATGAGGAATCATAGAAACTTATCTATCAGGCGAAGTTAGTCCATATAACAAGGAACACTCAGCAATTCACGGATTTCAATTCCGATGCACCATTCATCTTCTATGAATTTCTGGATTTTGCTAGTTCTCATTTTTTCACATTTTTCCAAAATTCCAAATTTTGGGCCAAAAACGGCTATCTCCCAAACGGTGCATTTCTGGAAAATCTTCGTCTAACGGAAGTTGTCCGTCTTAATGAGAATATGAAATGTCTAGTTCAGTAAAATTTCTGATTCCCACATCTAGGGTCACTTTTACTGCCCACAAGCTTTTCAAAATCCCGAAAAAGTGGCCCGGAACAGTGCTTTTTGGCCTTCTTGCTCACCCCGACTCCACATCCCTTGGAGTTTGGCTCCAAGATTCGGAACTTAACATTGTGCCTGCTTCATGACTGCCTCGTATCAATTTCAGCTCAAACCGGCCTTCTGTCAAGCCTCGGGACTCTGTCCTTCAGAAGTCACTATTATCCAATTTCTGTCAAATCGGGGTGTAATGGGCTAGGGGTCTTCACTGGTCTTTTCATGGCCCTCGCCAATGGCCTCCGAGCCCCACAGGAATCATCGCATTCTGAGTTCGGATGCTCCTGCTATCCAAAAATCGAGGGTGGTTTTTTTTTTTTTTTTTTTTTTTTTTTTTTTTTTTTTTTTTTTTTTTTTTTTTTTTTTTTTTTTTTTTTTTTTTTTTTTTTTTTTTTTTTTTTTTTTTTTTTTTTTTTTTTTCGGTTCGGGCACGCGGGCCGGTTCTCCGAACGCTTCCGCAATGCGGAGCAGTTCGGCGAACGGTTCCGCAATGGCGGAGCGATTTGCTGAACTCTCCCGCACTGCGGAGCCATTCGGCGAATACTCCCGCAACTGCGGAGCCATTCGGCGAAGGCTTCCGTTGCGGAGCCATTCGGCGAATGCTCCCGCAACTGCGGAGAGATTCGGCGAAGGCTTCCGTTGCGGAGCCATTCGGCGAATGCTCCCGCAACTGCGGAGCCATTCGGTGAATGCTCCCGCAACTGCGGAGCCATTCGGCGAAGGCTTCCGTTGCGGAGCCATTCGGCGAATGCTCCCGCAATTGCGGAGCCATTCGGCGAAGGCTTCCGCCGTTTCGGAAGACTTTCCCGAAGCCTCCCGCGATTTCGGAGTCCTTCGCTGAATCCTTCCGCCGTTTCGGAAAGCTTTCTCGAACCCTTCCGCAATTTCGGAATCCTTCCGCAGTTTCGGAAGACTTTCCCGAACTCTTCCGCAGTTTCGGAACCGTTCGCGGAATCCTTCCGCAGTTTCGGAACCGTTCGCGGAATCCTTCCGCAGTTTCGGAACCGTTCGCGGAATCCTTCCGCAGTTTCGGAAGACTTTCCCGAACTCTTCCGCAGTTTCGGAACCGTTCGCGGAATCCTTCCGCAGTTTCGGAGCAATTCGCCGAATGCTTCCGCAACTGCGGAAGTCATTCGGGAATTCTTTCCGAAACAGACTTAAACGGATTTTCAAAAACACTTAGGAAATTTTAACAAACAGAGATCATTATTTTTGCAACAACACAGTATTCCAAGAAACGAAAATTGCACTTCTTTAAGCATGAAACAACAATTCAAAACAGCATAAGATGGTAGAGGTTGCCCATGTTCCTTTCTCTATTTCATAGAATGCACTCAATGCAATCAAATGCAAGCAATTTGCAAAAATCCCCAACAGTGATGCGATCTTAAGGTTTTTCTAATGCATTTTTGTTTCAAATACGAAATGCATGTACACACACAATGACTTAAATTTCTGTGAAGGGCCCAACAGTCGTAGTGTTGAACCTAGGGCTCTGATACCACAATGTAATGTCCCCACCTGCTGACCACTGCTAGGCAAGGAACATACTACCAATCGATGGGGCTCTTTAATCAAAATTCGGCCCACTCATTTCATTAAAAGAAATAAGATATGAATGTGCAGATGCAACACAAGAAAATTATGCACAGCGGAAACAACAACATTCACACACTCTTCATATGCATTCACATATCAATAATCAGTCATTAATTAAACATTGCAGGAGTAATTACATAGGCTGAAACACTTATCTCCATTGCAATTGCCCCAAGCAACTAGCTATGTCGCTGCAACGTTCCACCCAGCCATAGGCTCTTCGACAACTTATACTGAGTCCATCCGAAGGCCACCCCTGAGCTGGGCATGATTCTCACAAGGAAAAAGGGGACATTCACGCTCCCACACAGTCCATTAACCAATTCGTTTTAGCCAAGCCAGTCCAACTGGGTTTATCAAGCTACAATTGAACCCTGGAGGCTTACACTCAAACTCAAGCCATGGATACCCATACCCAACACACTTTTCATTCACACAGTAAACACAAACAGGGGCAGGGATACTCATTTTAAACAATGGGAATTACAAATAAAATGGCCATGGGTTTTCCCAGAAACATTCCCAACAAAAACGGATTGTGGGATGAGGCAAACAACCCCCAGGAGGAAATACGATTTCCTTCCCCAATATCTTCGCCTTCAGCAGCCCAAAACGGTCTCTATTGGACCCCCATTCGTTTTCCCCTCTTCCCCACTGGTATACCACACAGAAATACGCCCTTCTCTGTTGGGGAAATGAAGAAAACGTTTTTCCACATACCTGGAAAACGCCCCGGTAGTTCTGAACTCGTGAGGGAGGAAGATTGGTCATGGATTATGGCTTAGGGAGCAATTTCGTGGCTCTCTTCTTGCCCAAAAAGACCCACACGTTTTTCCATGAAGGGTGGCTTGCCCATACCCGATTTTGGACAGCCATACCTTCCCATTCCCAAGGCAATAACTTCCCCAACCAACTCTTGGGAGAAATCAATGGTTGGGTACAAAAGTCAACATGGGTAGTTGAGGGTTTGATGGGTTCCCTCATTGACACTTGGCTTGACTCTATTGGCTCAAGGGTTTGAATGTTTTCCCTCCCAATTCCTTGTGAAATCATGCCCCATCTCTTTGTTGCATTGCATAGCTAGTTGTGGGTATTTTTATTAAAATGCATATTACATGATATTTGAATTTCCAATGTGCATTGCTAGCACGCAACCCGTATGCATCACTAAATCGATGGCGGGGCCTTGGCTTTGAGCTCCTCACCATGATTTCACAGCAATATTACATCATTTATAATGTAAATGCCATGGGGCCAAACTGGGGACATTACATTGCTGTTCAAGGAGATCTGTTTCATCATAATTAAATTCTGTTGCACCATAATAATCATCCTTAGTCACAAAATTAGAAGAAGAAAAATCATCCAATTGATTAATATTGGGCTCTAAATCCTCAACTTCTTCTATTGGTGTTTCATATGCATCATCATCTCTTATCAAATTGTTCTGAAAAGGTGGTTGTATCTTTTGATCTTTATTTTCTCTCCTCCCTTTGAATATCATTGTTTCTTCTTTCTCTGGGGATGAATCTAGGGGGAAAAGGGCATCTGAATTGATTTTGGTTTCTATTATCATTGACTTGGACAAGCCTGTTCTGACCCCTATTTTCTGTTTCCAGCCTATTCAATTTTGCAGATAAAGATTTGATGACTTTGTTCATTTCATCATATTTACTGTCTGAAATCTTTGTATAAGAAGTAGATGGCATGATTTCCTTTTTACCCTTTTTGTCCAACATTTGACATTCTGCTTCTTCTTTAAGTTTATTTGAGGCTAAAATATTGGATTCAACTTCTAAAGCTGCATCCTGCATGTTCATCAGAGACAAATCTTTTCTTTCCCTTAACCACAAGGAAAACTGATAATCAAAAGCATTTGCATAAGTTAATTTTGCTGCAGGTTCAGTAGGTTTAATCTCAAGAGGAATGTTAATATACATTTTGTTAAACCTCTTAGAAAAATCTGCAACTGCTTCATCTGGTTTTCTTTTTAAAGCAGTGAATTCTGTATAATAATAGAGATAATCCTTTGTATATCCCCATTGTCTCATGAAAACATGTTGTAACTCCTCTAAACCATTTATAGAATTTTTTGGTAATTCCCTGAACCACTTCCTTACTTCCCCATCTAGACTTTGTATGAACATCCGCATCCAAACATCCCTATTCTCAATGTTATAGTTATCAGCATCACTACAAAACTTATCCCAAGGAGAGGGGGGTAGCGGGTGAGTTTGAGTGAGAGTGAGAGGGGAGGGGGGATACCCAACACAAAGGTAATGAGGGGTTTTGTAGATAACCTCTCTCTAATGGGGGGAAAAACAATCATCGCCGTCGTTTTAGCCTTTCGATAAAAGTGTTGATTCGCCGGGCAATCATCGCCGTCGTTTGAGCCCTTCGATAAAAGTGCCGATTCGCCGGAAGAGATGAAAAGGGATTCGCCGAGCTTGCTAACACATGGCATGGTTTGAAGGAGTCTTAAAATAAGACGGGGTTTTTAGGGATTCGCCGTCGTTTGACATCGAGGGAAAAAGGTGTCGATTCGCCGAGCTTGCTAACACATGGCATGGTTTGAAGGAGTCTTAAAATAAGACGGGGTTTTTAGGGATTCGCCGTCGTTTGACGTCGAGGGAAAAAGGTGTCGATTCGCCGAGCTTGCTAACACATGGCATGGTTTGAAGGAGTCTTAAAATAAGACGGGGTTTTTAGGGATTCGCCGTCGTTTGACGTCGAGGGAAAAAGTGTTGATTCGCCGGATGTAGTTTACCAAAATGACTGCAAATGGATATAATCAAATGTAGGGATTCGCCGTCGTTTGAGCCCTTCGATAAAAGTGCCGATTCGCCGGAAGAGATGAAACAAGCATCGCCGTCGTTTGACATCGAGAGAAAAAGTGTTGATTCGCCGGATGTAGTGTACCATGAGGTTGCCCCGGCCCTCTCTCCCCTCCCCATCATGCATGATTGAAAAATTATATAAAAATTATATAAAAATTCTAAGCAATAATGTTTATGGGTGTGGGTATGAGTTGGGATACTAGTAGCAAACGGTAACTCTAGTATGGCGGCACATTTCTATCTCAAAGTTTCCTTATCGATCCGTATTGTCGAAATGTCTTATATATGTGATTATGCAAATTCAAATTGTTGTAATTTTACATGATTATTGTTGTTAGCTGAGCCAACCAACTAAACCAGCTGAGCCCGGGAATGAGAGTGAGCCCGGGGTTGAGCTGAGATACTGTAAGAGAGTGAGCCCGTTAGCTGAGAGAGTGAGCCCGGGTTGTTGAGATGAGGGGTTCGGGGAAACTTCCCCGAGACATATAGGTGAGCCCGGGCATTAGCTGAGAGAGTGAGCCCGGGAATGAGATGAGTCCGGGTGGTTTAGATGAGCCTGGGGTAATAGGGGTAATAGGGGTAATAGGGGTAATAGGGGCGGTGGTTTATTCGCCTGCGCCGGGCGCGTCCGGAGGGGGGGGTAGCCCGACAGGGCCCACCCCCTTCGTTTCGGACCGTTAGGTTCCGAAACGACACGGAGGGGGCCGTTAGGCCCTCGGAGTCCGCGCAGAGCGCAAAATGTTTTGGGTTGCTTTTTGCTTTTTCGCGATTTTCGACCCATTGTACTCTAATCTAATTCCGGTAAAAGGAATTAGGGTTGTAACCTAATTCGGGTAAATGAATTAGGGTTTTAGATGCTGCAGAATACCATTTATTGTATTGTACATGTAAAATAAACATATAATGAAAAAGGAGCTATGCGGCTCTAAGTTTGGCTGGTTTTTTCCCGGTTAAGGGTTTCCAGGTGAAAATCTCTGTGTAATGTGTGTGCCATTGTGTATTTTCTGTTAATGCTTAAGAATCATATGAGTTTGTACTTCACTGTTAAGGTTTAAAACTTACAGCTGCAACGTTCCACCCAGCCATAGGCTCTTCGACATCTTATACTGAGTCCATCCGAAGGCCACCCCCGAGCTGGGCATGATTCTCACAAGGAAAAAGGGGACATTCACGCTCCCACACAGTCCATTAACCAATTCGTTTTAGCCAAGCCAGTCCAACTGGGTTTATCAAGCTACAATTGAACCCTGGAGGCTTACACTCAAACTCAAGCCATGGATACCCATACCCAACACACTTTTCATTCACATAGTAAACACAAACAGGGGCAGGGATACTCATTTTAAACAATGGGAATTACAAATAAAATGGCCATGGGTTTTCCCAGAAACGTTCCCAACAAAAATGGATTGTAGGATGAGGCAAACAACCCCCAGGAGGAAATACGATTTCCTTCCCCAATATCTTCGCCTTCAGTAGCCCAAAACGGTCTCTATTGGACCCCCATTCGTTTTCCCCTCTTCCCCACTGGTATACCACACAGAAATACGCCCTTCTCTGTTGGGGAAATGAAGAAAACGTTTTTCCACATACCTGGAAAACGCCCCGGTAGTTCTGAACTCGTGAGGGAGGAAGATTGGTCATGGATTATGGCTTAGGGAGCAATTTCGTGGCTCTCTTCTTGCCCAAAAAGACCCACACGTTTTTCCATGAAGGGTGGCTTGCCCATACCCGATTTTGGACAGCCATACCTTCCCATTCCCAAGGCAATAACTTCCCCAACCAACTCTTGGGAGAAATCAATGGTTGGGTACAAAAGTCAACATGGGTAGTTGAGGGTTTGATGGGTTCCCTCATTGACACTTGGCTTGACTCTATTGGCTCAAGGGTTTGAATGTTTTCCCTCCCAATTCCTTGTGAAATCATGCCCCATCTCTTTGTTGCATTGCATAGCTAGTTGTGGGTATTTTTATTAAAATGCATATTACATGATATTTGAATTTCCAATGTGCATTGCTAGCACGCAACCCGTATGCATCACTAAATCGATGGCGGGGCCTTGGCTTTGAGCTCCTCACCATGATTTCACAGCAATATTACATCATTTATAATGTAAATGCCATGGGGCCAAACTGGGGACATTACATTCCCCTCCCCTTGGAATAACACCGTCCTCGGTGTTTCAACACTTCGGACTATATACCCACTTTACACATGATTCATAATTCATAGATGGTGGCAGGTCTGTCCTGCAATTCGTCTCTTTACTTTTGACCTTTCACGATCAAGTCCCATAGCTTCCACAAGTTCCTCCTGCTAGCTTTGGTCTTCCAGCTCTACAGGTGGGCATTGCTCCAGAGCAATCCCTTCCGTTTGTTTATCTTCCAGCTGATCTACAAGTCTGGAATTTCATGGATGCCATCTTTCTTGTTGTCCCGGCAACTATCTGTGAGACTTATCATGGCAATTCCTGTTAGGACAAGCATAACACAATAATAAATTTAGTCAATTATTTTTCCTAATTGACTTGGAACGTCCCTGCTTTATTCATGGGACTTCCATACTTTCATGCATTCCCAACATACACATGAATTCATTCATATTCATCCTTTCACAGGAAAATTTACTATTTCAGCATTCACATTTCATCTCAAGCAATTTAGCACAATCTATTTTCAGCCATGATATGCACTCAACAATCTTTTGTTTCTGAGATGCATTAGTCAAAAAAGGAAAGAGAAGAGTAAGAGTTTTCCCCTCTTAATCTGGTTCCAATCCGAAGCCACACCATCACTGGTGGTTCCATGCTCCTTGGCCTCTTTCCACTTCAATGTGAATGCTTGACTTGCCCTTTCTTGGCTATGACACTTTAGTGTCTAAGGTCTGTCTAATGGATTTCAACCAGGGAACCCTTCCCCATTTTCGCTTACAGAACCTTTGGCTGCTAGGACCCACACAGTTCCACTAGCACCATCTTTCATTACTGCTCATATTTAGCTCTTTTAGGACAGTCATATGCCCACATGCATCCTCCAGATGCTTTCATAGTCCTTGCTTCCAGCAATACCTACACTCAAACATTGAGTCAATTCACATGTTTAGTGTATTTTCATAGTGTTTATATGCAAATGAGAAATTTAAGAAATCATAATTAACTCATACGTATCTTCATAAGCAAGAGTTGCAAGATAACCAAATACTTATCTTTATTGGATGTCTTCACTTTATCCTACAGGATCCTTCTTCGCTTTCCAAGCATTGGATTTCCCGTGGATACAACAATGAATGTTGGGCTAGCACGCAGGCTACTCCACCACCATTCGAATAGGCAAGGCCAGGCCAGTATGCTGACCGGTTTTATCCATTGTTTAAGGGAATGTTTGGTCAGCACATCAGCTGCTCCACAACATCGAGTGGTTAATGTTCCCACCAATTATTCTCTGAATTTACCAAGAATTTTATAGCTCCAACCAGTTACTCTCTGGCTTTAACAAGTATTTATAGCTCTTTCAGGGTTCTTGTTTCTTGTAATGGCCAAGGTTTCCAACAAGAAACAACAGTGTATTAGCTTGGTTGCAATAAGACTTGGATCTGAAATCCTCTTTATTCAAAACAAGAATTAAATGAAAATGAATACTTATCTGTATTGTGCGTTTCCTCGCTACTCCACAGGTTTCCTTCTCTGCTTTACAAGCCTTGGATCACCTGTGGGGTGGATGCTTGGCCATCACACATGCTGCTCCACCACATCATCTGAATAGGCAATACCAAGCCAGTGCGCCGACTGGGTTTATCAGGCATCCCAAAAATCAGTATGCTAAGCCAGTACGCCGACTGGGTTTATCAAGCATTTCGAAACCAGTATGCTAAGCCAGTACGCCGACTGGGTTTATCAAGCATACAATAACCATTTCCAAGCCAGTTCTCCGACTGGGTTTGTCAGGAAATATCACCCAAATAACCAATACCTCCACAACATGCAAATATCCAATGCCAAGCCAGTACACCGACTGGGTTTGTCAGGCATTAATTTAACAACATGCCAAGCCAGTACACCGACTGGGTTTATCAGGCATCCAACAACCTTTCGCCACAACTCCCAAATAACCAATGCCAAGCCAGTACGCCGACTGGGTTTATCAGGCATACAACAACCATTGCCGGCCAGTACATCGACTGGGTTTCTCAGGCAATAAGAACAACATAATATGATTACGTGGCTCCCTCTCTTGTGCAACTAGTGGTTCCCTCCAGGAACTCCATAGGTGACTCACTTGACTGCAGGCTAGCATGGCCCCACAACACCCACTCACACTACACAAGGATGATACCCCTTTTCTGCAACACAGCTCCCCAGGCCTATCCATCCCTTCTAGTGTCCTTTAGTGTGAGCGTAGAAAGGTTACCACTGCCCATACAGTCCTCTTGAGCACCCTTTCTTCACTTTGCCTCTTTCGTGCAACACCAAGTTGCATTTGTGTAAGCTGTTAGCACAAGAAGGATAAGCAGGCTCATCAGTATTGTTGCCCAAAAATTGTAATCATATTTCATATCATTCGCTATCAAGTATTGAAACACCAGGAATGCGTCCATTCCCTTAGGGTGTAGTCAATATTGAAAACCCTATCATGACCCAGCACCAGAAAAGGTGTGCACCCCCTTTCCGATGTGCGCCATGTAGGCCCTAATCATACTCAAGCAGTCTGTAATGATATAAATAAGATAGAGCATGCTAGTAATTTAGACATGAATGTTCTTGTCTAGGGTCACAGAATACTCATTCATTTTGCAGATGTGTCTCTCATGCCTTCTGGCATAGCTTTACCATCTCACTTTCATGGTTTACCGTCATGCGGTTTGGCCGAGACATTATCAATGGCGTTTCACCCGAAACCCATTTCCAAAGCATGGGATCCTTCCCATCTAGTTTGGCTTCTGCAGGCCATCACACATGGTCTTCCTGCAATGTGTCATCCTGGCACACCTTATCAATAGCCAAACAGTCAGCAACATTTAGCAATCAACTTCAAATATGATTGTTTCATAACCGATCAATAACATTAATAATTAAATTCAACATGAATTTTACAATTCTGTCTCCTACAGAAATTGATTGCTTAACAATGAGGCTCTCCTCATATTGTTTGGCTCTTGTAAGTGGTATCACTCTGCCCATTATGGTTTCACCCTTGCTACCATACCTGAACAGCCACATACAGCATGTCCTCCCGACACAATTCTATATAAGCCAAACAGTCATTAGCAATTATTAGCAAAATTTCAAATCCGAAACATTTACAAATCTGAGTTTTACAACTGTCAGAACTTAGAGCTCTCAACCATGAGATTCCTTCTCATAATCTCTAGATCAAACTTTAAAATCCGTTTCTCACAGAAAATTGATTTGCAATTGTGATATTATTCTCATAGTCATATCATTCATACAACTCTGTCCTTCCACAGAGCATTCTAGCAGCCCATCGATCATGATTGGGCTCTTCATGCACTTACTATTCTGCATTAATAACAGCCCATGATATGATCCTAGAATTATCATAATCAATTCATCATTTCATTCATTATTTATTTTGCAATAACATATGCATCATCCCTATGCATTCCTACAATGCAGCACAATATTTATAAGATCTCTTAATGCACATCTACTCAATGCTACTTTGCATTGTTTCATGAGTACTATGCATTCAAGCATATTATGATCGAAACATGACTATCTCATATAACTTGCACTACCATAATCAGGACCACCAGTCCTCACTTGCTTTGGTTATCAAGCACATAACCAACATACACATGGCATGATATAAATTCATATGAATGCATTGAGATTTCTAAATAGTCATAGGGTGTAAGGACCATTTCCTTCACTTACCCACACCTTACCAAGCTGGGTAGGTTAACAGTCCCAATATCACATGCAATTTAACTCAACATAACTCAAACATAGTTGAAGAGATCTTACCAAATCCCCTTTCAACATTCATGCAATTTGGCATCAATACTCATTACCTGCATGGTTATCATTAACATCGCCTGATGTCACCTGATCCGTTGGCCTCTTACCAAGGCTGCTAAGTCCTTTTCCAACTTTATGGTCATAGATTTGTTGCACCATCCTTTCTGCATAAGGTTGTTGGCTTCGTGCAACAACATCCTCAGCACATTTAACCATGCCCTTTGTTATCTTTGGTCCTACAACCAATACCGACATCAATAGTGATTATCAACCACAATATTCTCCATCAGTGGTTCATTGCATATACAGACTTCATTACTCTACCAATATACAATATCCTATTTATGCACAAGCATTTCCATATGCATTATGCACTGTTTGTTAAGATGCCATCTAGTGCATATACATCTATGTAATCCTTTACATTTTTAACATTTTTATGCCATACGTCAATTTCATAATTATAAGTATGATAACAAACAGAGGTTTAAGAAAATCTTCCCTTTTCGATTCCCCATCGTAACATGGAATTCCTCTTCCATATCATGCAATTGTAGAAATTGCCCATATTGACAACAAAATTTGTTTGTCAAGACCGCCGCTGGCACTCTTCTGCACTAAATATCCATGATAGATGTAGACCTCATTCAAACTCTGTTCATGTATCATTGTTCCCTACTGGACAAACTTTCCAATGCCTGTCCTCATGCTCCATTCTGACATCAGGTGCGGAAACTGCATCTCTTCAAAAATGACAACTTTTACTACAATTCTGCCCATTTTGCACAGCTGCATTTTGGTCCAGAATGCCAACTTTAGGCACCTGTGGAAGAAAATCTATGAGGAATCATAGAAACTTATCTATCAGGCGAAGTTAGTCCATATAACAAGGAACACTCAGCAATTCACGGATTTCAATTCCGATGCACCATTCATCTTCTATGAATTTCTGGATTTTGCTACTTCTCATTTTTTCACATTTTTCCAAAATTCCAAATTTTGGGCCAAAAACGGCTATCTCCCAAACGGTGCATTTCTGGAAAATCTTCGTCTAACGGAAGTTGTCCGTCTTAATGAGAATATGAAATGTCTAGTTCAGTAAAATTTCTGATTCCCACATCTAGGGTCACTTTTACTGCCCACAAGCTTTTCAAAATCCCGAAAAAGTGGCCTGGAACAGTGCTTTTTGGCCTTCTTGCTCACCCCGACTCCACATCCCTTGGAGTTTGGCTCCAAGATTCGGAACTTAACATTGTGCCTACTTCATGACTGCCTCGTATCAATTTCAGCTCAAACCGGCCTTCTGTCAAGCCTCGGGACTCTGTCCTTCAGAAGTCACTATTATCCAATTTCTGTCAAATCGGGGTGTAATGGGCTAGGGGTCTTCACTGGTCTTTTCATGGCCCTCGCCAATGGCCTCCGAGCCCCACAGGAATCATCGCATTCTGAGTTCGGATGCTCCTGCTATCCAAAAATCGAGGGTTTTTTTTTTTTTTTTTTTTTTTTTTTTTTTTTTTTTTTTTTTTTTCGGTTTGGGCGCGCGGGCCGGTTCTCCGAACGCTTCCGCATTGCGGAGCAGTTCGGCGAACGCTTCCGCAATGGCGGAGCGATTCGCTGAACTCTCCCGCACTGCGGAGCCATTCGGCGAATACTCCCGCAACTGCGGAGCCATTCGGCGAATACTCCCGCAACTGCGGAGCCATTCGGCGAAGGCTTCCGTTGCGGAGCCATTCGGCGAATGCTCCCGCAACTGCGGAGCCATTCGGCGAAGGCTTCCGTTGCGGAGCCATTCGGCGAATGCTCCCGCAACTGCGGAGCCATTCGGCGAAGGCTCCCGCAACTGCGGAGCCATTCGGCGAATGCTCCCGCAACTGCGGAGCCATTCGGCGAAGGCTTCCGTTGCGGAGCCATTCGGCGAATGCTCCCGCAATTGCGGAGCCATTCGGCGAAGGCTTCCGCCGTTTTGGAAGACTTTCCCGAAGCCTCCCGCGATTTCGGAGTCCTTCGCGGAATCCTTCCGCCGTTTCGGAAAGCTTTCTCGAACCCTTCCGCAATTTCGGAACCGTTCGCGGAATCCTTCCGCAGTTTCGGAAGACTTTCCCGAACTCTTCCGCAGTTTCGGAACCGTTCGCGGAATCCTTCCGCAGGTTCGGAAGACTTTCCTGAACTCTTCCGCAGTTTCGGAACCGTTCGCGGAATCCTTCCGCAGTTTCGGAGCAATTCGCCGAATGCTTCCGCAACTGCGGAAGTCATTCGGGAATTCTTTCCGAAACAGACTTAAACGGATTTTCAAAAACACTTAGGAAATTTTAACAAACAGAGATCATTATTTTTGCAACAACACAGTATTCCAAGAAACGAAAATTGCACTTCTTTAAGCATGAAACAACAATTCAAAACAGCATAAGATGGCAGAGGTTGCCCATGTTCCTTTCTCTATTTCATAGAATGCACTCAATGCAATCAAATGCAAGCAATTTGCAAAAATCCCCAACAGTGATGCGATCTTAAGGTTTTTCTAATGCATTTTTGTTTCAAATACGAAATGCATGTACACACACAATGACTTAAATTTCTGTGAAGGGCCCAACAGTCGTAGTGTTGAACCTAGGGCTCTGATACCACAATGTAATGTCCCCACCTGCTGACCACTGCTAGGCAAGGAACATACTACCAATCGATGGGGCTCTTTAATCAAAATTCGGCCCACTCATTTCATTAAAAGAAATAAGATATGAATGTGCAGATGCAACACAAGAAAATTATGCACAGCGGAAACAACAACATTCACACACTCTTCATATGCATTCACATATCAATAATCAGTCATTAATTAAACATTGCAGGAGTAATTACATAGGCTGAAACACTTATCTCCATTGCAATTGCCCCAAGCAACTAGCTATGTCGCTGCAACGTTCCACCCAGCCATAGGCTCTTCGACAACTTATACTGAGTCCATCCGAAGGCCACCCCCGAGCTGGGCATGATTCTCACAAGGAAAAAGGGGACATTCACGCTCCCACACAGTCCATTAACCAATTCGTTTTAGCCAAGCCAGTCCAACTGGGTTTATCAAGCTACAATTGAACCCTGGAGGCTTACACTCAAACTCAAGCCATGGATACCCATACCCAACACACTTTTCATTCACACAGTAAACACAAACAGGGGCAAGGATACTCATTTTAAACAATGGGAATTACAAATAAAATGGCCATGGGTTTTCCCAGAAACGTTCCCAACAAAAACGGATTGTGGGATGAGGCAAACAACCCCCAGGAGGAAATACGATTTCCTTCCCCAATATCTTCGCCTTCAGCAGCCCAAAACGGTCTCTATTGGACCCCCATTCGTTTTCCCCTCTTCCCCACTGGTATACCACACAGAAATACGCCCTTCTCTGTTGGGGAAATGAAGAAAACGTTTTTCCACATACCTGGAAAACGCCCCGGTAGTTCTGAACTCGTGAGGGAGGAAGATTGGTCATGGATTATGGCTTAGGGAGCAATTTCGTGGCTCTCTTCTTGCCCAAAAAGACCCACACGTTTTTCCATGAAGGGTGGCTTGCCCATACCCGATTTTGGACAGCCATACCTTCCCATTCCCAAGGCAATAACTTCCCCAACCAACTCTTGGGAGAAATCAATGGTTGGGTACAAAAGTCAACATGGGTAGTTGAGGGTTTGATGGGTTCCCTCATTGACACTTGGCTTGACTCTATTGGCTCAAGGGTTTGAATGTTTTCCCTCCCAATTCCTTGTGAAATCATGCCCCATCTCTTTGTTGCATTGCATAGCTAGTTGTGAGTATTTTTATTAAAATGCATATTACATGATATTTGAATTTCCAATGTGCATTGCTAGCACGCAACCCGTATGCATCACTAAATCGATGGCGGGGCCTTGGCTTTGAGCTCCTCACCATGATTTCACAGCAATATTACATCATTTATAATGTAAATGCCATGGGGCCAAACTGGGGACATTACATTGCTGTTCAAGGAGATCTGTTTCATCATAATTAAATTCTGTTGCACCATAATAATCATCCTTAGTCACAAAATTAGAAGAAGAAAAATCATCCAATTGATTAATATTGGGCTCTAAATCCTCAACTTCTTCTATTGGTGTTTCATATGCATCATCATCTCTTATCAAATTGTTCTGAAAAGGTGGTTGTATCTTTTGATCTTTATTTTCTCTCCTCCCTTTGAATATCATTGTTTCTTCTTTCTCTGGGGATGAATCTAGGGGGAAAAGGGCATCTGAATTGATTTTGGTTTCTATTATCATTGACTTGGACAAGCCTGTTCTGACCCCTATTTTCTGTTTCCAGCCTATTCAATTTTGCAGATAAAGATTTGATGACTTTGTTCATTTCATCATATTTACTGTCTGAAATCTTTGTATAAGAAGTAGATGGCATGATTTCCTTTTTACCCTTTTTGTCCAACATTTGACATTCTGCTTCTTCTTTAAGTTTATTTGAGGCTAAAATATTGGATTCAACTTCTAAAGCTGCATCCTGCATGTTCATCAGAGACAAATCTTTTCTTTCCCTTAACCACAAGGAAAACTGATAATCAAAAGCATTTGCATAAGTTAATTTTGCTGCAGGTTCAGTAGGTTTAATCTCAAGAGGAATGTTAATATACATTTTGTTAAACCTCTTAGAAAAATCTGCAACTGCTTCATCTGGTTTTCTTTTTAAAGCAGTGAATTCTGTATAATAATAGAGATAATCCTTTGTATATCCCCATTGTCTCATGAAAACATGTTGTAACTCCTCTAAACCATTTATAGAATTTTTTGGTAATTCCCTGAACCACTTCCTTACTTCCCCATCTAGACTTTGTATGAACATCCGCATCCAAACATCCCTATTCTCAATGTTATAGTTATCAGCATCACTACAAAACTTATCCCAATGTTCTTCTGTAGTTTTTCCACCCTAGCCATCAAACCTAGGCAAGTATTTATGGTTATCATGCCTCATGATGTTTCCCCACGAAGGACGCGTAGTCAAAATTGACCAGATAACATACTATGATCCTAATGCCCCCGCAACACCTGAAAATGTTCTACTTATGATCGAACAACCCATTCAGAGTGCACCCACATGGTTCGTCTCCTCAGTCGGACCCAGGATATATTTAGATACTCCCATGACCTCCACCTTCCAATCTATCCCACCCCCATTGCGGATAACATAAATATCTGATTTGTGCACACTTTCGCACAACACATAGCCACATACTCAACAACCACCATTAATTCCACAACCACCAACAGTACCTGGTCATATCGGAGAAACACCGATCCACACTATCCTGTTCTTATTTCCTCCTTCGAGAGTCATCAACATGCCGGTAATGGCCACGCTAAATATTCTAGGGTTAATATTAGGACTATCCGTGTGGTAGTTACCTGCCCCAACCCCTCCCCTGACATTGAATGTTGTTTTACAAACGGTGCGACCCATCATTACTTCAAACCGTCCACCATTTGGTGTAGTGAACATCCAAATCCGACCACCTCCAACTAGGACCATTGCATCAACGTCTAGTAATGCTCCCCCTCAACTCCGCTACAATGGGGGCAGAGGCCCACAAACCTACACCACCGGACTCACAACTCGCACCGCCCCACCGACTCCCAAGTTGGCGAAGAATCCCCCACCAATCCGTGTTCCCCCTAAGTGCTTTTTGTGCGACGATATAGGCCATGCTACCCATCAATGTCCACAATTGCCAGCACTTCAAGAACATATGCAAATGTTTGATAACGACACTAACATCCCAGTTGTTAAACTTGAGCTACCCCCTCAGCCTCACGATAAATCATTGCGTACCAACCACCCTTGTGTGATATGCGGCATCTACGACCATTATTCACATTACTACCCCGATCTCCCAGATTATAAAGAATCTCTATATGAATTGAATAATTTCGACCTAGAGATATCCCCCCCTTTCATTGAGGAAATATACCCCCCAAAATCTTCCCCTTTAGAAGGAATCAATACCATTTATATGATTTCATCCACCTACAAGCCTGAACCAATTGATTTGATGACACACTACTTCCGTAGCGACAAGGAAATCCTAGAAACACTTACTGCACCTGACTACCCCTGGGATGATATGCACCATCGGTCATACTTCATCCCTGAGGCATCTACCTCCACCATGAAAAACCAGCTGTCCGTCGAATCCAAAGATTTTTTACCAACCAAGGACGATTGGTTCAAGGATCCAATCCCAGCTCTAGATACCTTTGAAGAAGGTAATATGGACAACATTTCACCTATCATAAAAATTGACATCTCTACCACACCCGGAAAACCCGAACTGATCTCTTTATGTGCATCATGCACTGAAGAAGAAGTTCAAGCCTATAAGAAACTCTTCCAAGAGTTTCACGATTTCTTTGCCTGGTATTACACTGAGATGTCTGGTCTCGATCCTACTATTGTAGAACATCACATAGACACTTGGCCCAACATACCACCTGTCCGCCAGAAACAATGCCCCATTCATGTAAAATTAGTCACAACAGATCTATTGAAAAAGAATATCAATCACAAAGATGTAAAACAATTTGGAGTAAAAACTGTGCAAGTGAGATGCATCAGTGCTCTATAATCTAGAATGGTAGAATTACAATACAATACTATCACAATGAGTGAGCAATTCGAATTAGCCAAGGAGGTCATTCGAATATACTACATGGTGTAGCTTGGCTCCAACTAGGAGTCCTCGTCATCAATCAGTGGTGGTCATCAATGCACAAGTCATTGTTAGACAGGTGTCAAACTGAGTCTAACTGAGTGTAATAAGTGTAATTGATGGTAAGTGGCACTACTGTAGGGATGGAGGCTCAGTGGAGGGCACATGAGGAGTTAATTGCACTCAGAATAGGTAGTCAAGTCTCATCGGAGGTCAATCGGAGTAGTAACAACAGTTAGGAGTCAACCAACCTCAAATCAAGGAAAGACAACTAACTAACTAAAGTGAACTGGACTAGTAGGTGAGAAAAGGCGCCCTTCTCAAGTGGTGGGTGAGAAGTGGGTGCCTCCCTAACTAGGAGGGCTAAAACAGAGTGGAAAGTGGCTCCTGGGTGCTGGCAGACTAGGGACTAGGTGTTGGAGGCATCAAACTGGTGACTGGGAAACATGCGGATGCATGCAAAGTACATACTGAATGCTGAGATATCCTAACACCCCCCCTCAAGCTATACGATGATGTAAAAAATAAAATTTAGGGCACTGGTTACTGAGACCAAACGTCACCCCAATACAATAATCCAAAAAAATGTTGAAAATAAGATAAGAGAGGAAAGAGGGAAAACCCAATGGGAAGAAAGCCCCCCCTCAAGCTAAACATAAAAATGGATCTAATCTGTCTCCAACATGATGGAACTCGCCCCTAACAGTGAATGGAGGTAAGAGAACTTCTTCTCAGTGAATCTCTTGGTGAAGAAGTCTGCAATTTGCTCATTAGTAGGGAAATATTGCAGAATGATGGTGCGATCATGCACCAACTCTCGGATGTAGTGCATATGAATCTCAATGTGCTTGGTCCTCTGCCACTGAATTGGATCGATGGAGATCTTAATAGCACTTTGATTGTCACAAAATAGGACAGTCGAAGTAGTGCTACCAAAATCAAACTCGGAAAGAATACCCTGCAACCAAATTGCCTGAATGCAGGCATTGACTGCCCCTCGATACTCTGCCTCTACTGAAGAAAGTGCAATGGATTCTTGCTTTTTTATTGACCAGCAAATAAGGCCATGTCCAATCATGAAAACATATCCAGAAGTGGACTTCCGATCTATGCTATCACCCACCCAATCTGAATCAGTAAAACCAATGAAATCTAGCTCAGAAT
The DNA here is from genome assembly GCA_027924585.1 of Larix kaempferi. NCBI lineage: Eukaryota > Viridiplantae > Streptophyta > Pinopsida > Pinales > Pinaceae > Larix > Larix kaempferi. Next base: position 10,445,237 of record BSBM01001036.1, read on the forward strand.
CTGCAGCATAATGTATGCCAAAATGTCTCGTACCTTGCACATACTGCAAGATCCGCTTGGCTGCCTGCCAATGAATCTCATGGGGCTGCTTCATATACCTTGATACAACACTCATGGCATATGAAATATCAGGCCTTGAGTGTGTCAAGTAGAGTAGTGAACCAATCAACTGTCGATACATAGTGCAATCTACAAGCGGTGTGAAATTTCCTTCCTCATGACTGATTCCTGAGAGGAATGGAAATGGAGCAACCTTACATTCTTCCATATTAAACTTTAATATCAGGTCTTTAGCATACTTTTGCTGAGAGAATGTGATCCCATCAAAATTTTGAGCTATCTCCAAGCCCAAAAATTGCTTAAGCAAGCCCAAACCGCTCATGTCAAAAGCTAGATTTAAAGCGGTTTTTAGCTTGTTGATTGTAAGAAGAGTGCTACCAGTAATGAGAAGATCATCAACATAAAGAACAACAATTATAAAATTACCTTTAACTTGTTGTAGGTATACATTCGGATAAGATTTGCATCTTTTGAAATTATGAGAAAGAAGGAAGGAGTCCATCTTTGCGTACCAAGCTTTTCAAGCATGTTTCAATCCATACAAATATTTCTTCAACCTGCAAACTAATGATGGATCTGATATGTATCCTTCTGGTTGCTTCATATATACTTCTTCATCAAGGTCTCCATGTAAAAAGGCACTCTTCACATCCATATGGTGCACTTCCCAGTGCTTGGATGCGGAAATGGCCAAAACTAAGCGGATGGAATCCATCTTTGCAACCGGTGCAAAGGTCTCAGTGTAGTCCACTCCTTGGACTTGGGAGAAACCTTTTGCCACCAGCCTAGATTTGTTTTTGCTGATAGAGCTATTAGCAGAAAATTTCATGCGGTAGACCCACTTACATTGGACCAATTTTCTTCCAGGTGGAATAGAAACTAGCCGCCCATGTATTGTTCTTTTGAAGAGAACTGTACTCTTCATCCATGGCAGTTTGCCATCGTGGATCTTGGTGGGCATGATAGTATGATTTGGGATCTGAACCAATCATCAATAACATTTCTCAGATAATAATGGATCAGAAAATGAAAGAGCCATACCTGCTCTTTGAAAGTCTGCTCTTGTTCTCCTTGGATTAGCAGGATTTCCCATGTTTGGAGCAACAGATTGTAGAGTGTTTTAGGCCCACTTTGGTAACTAAGGAGGATCATTATGTTCGGATTCCGAACCTGATTTGTCATGGCCATAAAATCCTGATAAAATATCAGAGATATCAGATCCAATGCTTTCTTCATATTCTCTTGAATCTTCTTCTTGTGGAGGCTGCGGATCGACAGTGTTTTTCTCAACTAGTTTCAGATCTGGCAGCGGTTCTTCAAACTTCACACTTCGCTCTATGAATATATTTTTGGATCTAATATTCATGAGTTTATATGCTTTTGATTCTTCTCCATATCCTATTAGGATGCATTCAATACTTTGTGGATCCAAATCTTTTCTCTTATCAGAAGGAATTCTAGCCAATGCAGTGGAGCCAAAAACCCTCAAATTGGACACATCCGGTTTGCGACCAGTGAATGCTTCGAAAGGAGTTTTACCTTTCATGAATGAATGTGGAACTCGGTTCTGAATGTATGCAGAAACATTCATGGCTTCAGCCCAAATATTTGCAGCCAATCCTTTTGACTCAAGCATATAGGTAGCCATCTCTTTCAGTGACCGATTCTTCCTTTCCAATACACCGTTCTGCTGGGGTGTGTAGGGAACTTTATGTTGGATCTAAATTCCACTTTCGGCACAAAGTTGCAGAAACTCAGTCTTGATATATTCTCCACCATTATCAGATCTAAGAGCTTTGATATTTCTCTCAGTGGTGGTCTCAACAGAAGCCTTAAAATCATTGAATTTTCCAAGCACTTCTGACTTGTTTTTGAGAAAAAATACCCAAGTAAAGCGAGAGAAGTCATCGATGAATGTCAAAACATACCTTGAACCATTCATGGACATATTTGGAAGTGTAACACTGATATCATAATGTATGAGACCCAAAATGGTAGAAGCTCTGCTAGCTTTTCCGCGGTCGAACTTGTGCTCAGGGTGCTTCCCAACAATGCAACCGGGGCAAATTCCCTTCGAGGAATAGAGTTGTGGAAGACCATAAACCATGGATTTCTGTTGTAACAACAGAAAATACTTGTTATTAAGGTGTCCAAACCTTTCATTTCAAATCCTACTAACTTCGTTTCCATGAGTGAGGAGAGCAGTGGGATTTTAAAGCGGCACAAAGTGAGAAAACTCATAGTATTTTGTAGTGTGGTTTGCCTTTCCGACTGCAATAAGTCTTCCACTTTCAATATCATAAATTTCAACTTTGTTAGGGCTGAATGTAACTTGCTTCGGTTCACCAGTGTGTGTAATTTGATACACAAAAAGTAGATTTGAAGCCAAGGAAGGCACATAGAGAACATTCTGAAAACTTCCATGCTCTAAATAGATGGTACCTTTACCCTTTGAAGAAATTTTTGAGTCATCTCCCAAATGGATGGGGATGGAGTTGTTTGGATCGAATGAAGAGAAGGAGTAAATATTTGCAGCCATATGATTCGAGGCACCGAAATCTATTAGTAGAGTGGTGGGTTTCGAAACAGTTTCCATGAGTGCTTGACCTCTTTCATGATCATAATTTATATCCTTCTTCTGTGCACCGTCGGAAAGACATATGTTATTCTTTTCCAAAAGGAGGGCCATTTGATATATTTTTTTCTTCATGCATGAACTTTCAGGATGAAATCCATGGTTACAATATGAACACTTAGATTTTTCTTTACCCTCTTTACCCTTTTGCTTGTTCCTTGAACCGTATGGCGCATCCGATTGCTTGTTTTTCTCTCTTTGCTTGTTAGGTCCGAGTTTGGGCTTCTCTTTCTTTTTCTCTCCTTTTCCATTCAAATTCTTGGATCCTTGAACAAAGAGGGATGAATCTTTGGAGCTTATGGACCCCATTTGAATTAGCTTATCATGCTCTTTGGTAATAGACTCAATGAAGGCATTCAAGGTAGGCATTTTCCAATTCGGGGTAGTTAGCCGGATGGAATTGAAAGTAAAGACAAATACCAAGAAATATTTACCAAGATTTGAAATAATGGAGATGATCAATTGCTTATCCTTTTTAACAAATCCATTGTTCTTCAACTGCAAAGCCAAGTGCTTGAATTTTGTGAAAAACTCATTGATGGTCTCGAAATTCTCAGGACTAAGAGCAATCAATTCATTTTCCAACTGAAAGGACCTAAGCTCGTCCTGCTTACCAAAACATTTGTCAAGTTGCTCCCATACTGCTTTTGGAGAGTTCAATCCGCTGAGATGGAAATGAAGATCCTTGGAGATAGAGAGGAAAAGAATACCATAAGCTTCATCAAGCTTATTGAAGTGTTTTGTTTTCTCAAGCAATGTGTTTGGCTCCAATTCGAGGCCCATGGTGACTCTATAGAACCCTTTTCAGCACAATATAATCTCCATGTCTCCTTTCCAATCAAAATAATTGAAAGGAGTTAGCATAGGCTTTGAAGAAGAGTATTCCATCACTGATGGTGAGTGCAATAGATGGAGAAGAACTTGCAAACCACAAGATAGCGAATGCACTTGATGGAGATGATTGACCTGCAAATCACAATCAAAACAAGAACAATAAGTTCGAACAATCCACCCTTTTAGAGTTGCATCACACCTGGGATTGGAGATCAAGCAAGCTTGAATGATCCAATGTATCAAATCCAGGAATTCTATGGAAAAATCGGGCTTTTGGAGTGGATTGGAGATTGTTTTTCAGCCTTGCATGCACATGAGATTTTGCATGCCAAAACTTCAGTAATTTTGAGCAAAATCACTCAATTATTCATATAGAACACCTCTAGGAGAGAGATCTTGTCCCTGCAATGGCTCTGATACCATGTAAAATTAGTCACAACAGATCTATTGAACAAGAATATCAATCACAAAGATGTAAAACAATTTGGAGTAAAAACTGTGCAAGAGAGATGCATCAGTGCTCTATAATCCAGAATGGTAGAATTACAATACAATACTGTCACAATGATTGAGCGATTCGAATTATCCAAGGAGGTCATTCGAATATACTGCATGGTGTATCTTATCTCCAACTAGGATTCCTCATCATAAATCAGTGGTGGTCATCAATGCACAAGTCACTGTCAGACAGGTGTCAAACTGAGTCTAACCGAGTCTAATTGAGTGTAATAAGTGTAACTGATGGTAAGTGGAACTAATGTAGGGATGGAGGCTTAGCGGAGGGCGCATGAGGAGTTAAATGCACTCAAAATAGGTATTCAAGTCTCATCGTAGGTCAGTCAAAGTGGTAACAACAGTTAGGAGTCAGTCTAGCCTCAAATCAAGGAAAGACAACTAACTAACTGAAGTGAACTGGACTGGTAAGTGAGAAAAGGAACCCTTATTGAGTGGTGGGTGAGAAGTGGGCACCTCCCTAACTAGGAGGGCTAAAATAGACTAGTGGAAAGTGTCTTTTGGGTGCTAGCAGACTAGGGACTAGGTGCTGGAGGGATCAAACTGGTGACTGGGCAGCATGCGGATGCATGCATGCATGCAAAGTGCATGCAAAGTACATACTGAATGATGAGATATCCTAACAATTCACCCATCTAAGCTTCCAACCGTTAAGGCTGAAATTGAGAAACTTTGAGCAGTAGGGTTCATATACCCTATTGCTTATACCACTTGGGTTTCCAACCTAGTGCCAATCAATAAAAAAGTGGGCACCATTCGCGTCTGTACTGATTTCCACGACCTCAATCTAGCTTGTCCCAAAGACAACTTCCCAACACCATTTATTAACCAACTAATCGATGCATGTGTGGGGCACGAGGTCTTATCTTTCATGGACGGTTTCTCTGGGTATAACCAAATCCATATCCACAAGGAAGATCAATACAAAACTGCTTTCACCACCCCATGGTGCACTTTTTCCTATAGCGTCATGCCTTTCGGTCTCAAAAACACTGGAGCCACATTCCAGCATGCCATGACTTATTGTTTTCATGACCTGATTAACATCATATTGGTTTATCTAGATGACCTCACGGCTCGATCTAAGAAATGATCTAACCATCTAGACAACCTTCGACAAGTCTTCTTGCGTTGTCGCAAATACCAAATCCACTTGAACCCACTCAAGTGTGTTTTTTGCGTTCCAGCAGGCCGTCTGTTGGGTTTCATCATTTCAGAAAAAGGGATCACCATAGACCCAGTAAAGGTCCAAACCATCGTGGTCCTACCATCACCTCGTACACTAAGACAGCTACAAAGCCTTTAGGGGAGGTCCAACTTTCTCCGCCGCTTTGTCCCTGATTATGCCACGACAGTTCATGGTTTCCTTCGTTTACTATGCCTTCATACCCGTTTTGTATGAGACAACCAAGTGGAAGGAGCTTTCACAGACCTGAAGAAAGCACTCACTAATGCCCCCTTGATTTCTCCTCCGGATTTCACAAGAGACTTCATCCTCTATGTTTCGGCATCCGATTATGCCATTTCTGGAGTACTCGTCCAAGAAGACTCCGCTCGTCAAGAGTATGTCATTTACTATGTAAGTCAAACCTTATCAATCCCACCACTGCGCTACCCACACGAAGAGAAAATGGCCCTCGTCGTCCTATTTTCAGTGCAAAAGTTGTGCCATTACATTCTCCTCAGCCATACCACAGTTGTCTCAAATTCCAACCCAATGGTCTATCTCTTGACACGTCTCCTTTTGCAAGGCCGCGTAGCTAAATGGGTGATTATCCTACAAGAATACGACCTGAATTTTAAAACCCCAAAGAGCACCAAAGCCTTAACACTTGCTCATCTCATTACGGACCTACCATCCTCATCATCATCACCAGCTATCCATATTGATCTAATCGATGACCATTTATTCATCATCTCGTTAGACGACCCTTGGTACGTCAACATTTTGGTGTACCTCCATACACAGAAGTTTCGACCCAATATAGATCGTGATAGATGCCGTTGCATCCGACACCATGCTCCCCGTTATCTCCTATTCGGTGATGTCCTCTATTGACGTGGCATCGACACAATCCTATGATGTTGCCTTTCTTAAGAAGAAGCAGAACAAGTCCTTAATGACTGTCATAGCGGTGCCTACGACGACCATTTCTCTGGGATGGCCACTGCCCAAAAGGTAATCCGCGTAGGTTATTTTTGGCCCTCATTATTTATCGATTGCATCACAGTAGTCAAACATTGACAAAATTGCCAGCTCTTTGCCCCCAAAGTAAGGACTCTCCCCGCTCCTCTCCATCCAGTAATCACTGTTGGTCCCTTTTTCAAATGGGCCACGACTTCATGGAGTGTAACCCAGCATCAGCTAGAGGTAATAAATAAATCATTGTGGCCGTCGATTACTTTACTAAATGGGCAGAAGCCATGCCTACTTACAACTGCAAAGCCGACACTGCAGCCCGCTTTTTCCTCAACCATGTTATTGATCGTTTTGGAGTACCAAAGCAACTCGTCTCAGAACATGGTTCTCACTTTGAGGACTTTGTTTGGCGAGAATTGTCAACCCTCCTTAAGTTTGAACATCATTTCTCTTCCGCCTACTACCCCCAAGGGAATGGCCAAGTTGAAGCTATTAACAAAATTTTGAAGACTATCCTCCAACGCACCGTCGACCCACATAAATCCAATTGGCATCACATGCCTTTTTCCGCATTGTGGGATTACCGCACATCCACTAAAACTGCCACCGGTTTCACCCCTTTCCATTTGGTTCACAACATAGAATCTGTCCTCCCAATTGAGTGTCAGATCCCGACATTGCACATCGCCATCGAACTCCTCCCGGATACTTCACCAATTGAACAACGCCTACTTCTTTTAGAGAAAGTCGAGGAAGAGCGCCGCGCAACTCTCCAAACAATCGAAGCCGCAAAGAACCGATCCAAAGTCAGTTATGATAAACATGTTCACCCACGAGCATTTAGTGAAGGAGACCTTGTACTCGCTTACGATCAAGCCCATGACAAAACGGGGCAAACGAAAATTCGAATCCATGTGGAAAGGCCTATACATCATACACACTTGCCTTGGACATGGGGCATACATTTTGACCGATTCAGAAGGTAACCCCATGCGCAACCCTCGTAAGGAGTTGTGCCTTAAACGCTTCTATCCATAAAAATCTTCTGGACACCACAATCCATATTGTATAGTTTTTAATTCATTTTTTCACTGTAAACTTTCAAAACCTTACATTTTCAATTTTTCCTGCATGAACACAGATGGATCATGTTCCACTTTACTACGTTGGCTTCGCTGACGGTGCAAGCCGCTGGTCTCCAAATCTCGCCTCCGCAGCTTGGGTGCTCTATTCCCCCTCACATGAGCTGATCCACCTCGACAGAGTGTGTATAGGCGTTGCTACCAATAACCATGCTAAGTACGATGCTGTGACTGGTCTCTTGACTGTTTCCCTCCAGATGGGCATAAGTCACCTTCATGTCTATCTCGAATCCCAACTCCTTGTTTCCCAGCTCAACAACTATTACCAGGTACGCGATCCTTGTCTATTTAGAAAATTCTTGCGCACTAAACAAATGATTCGACAGTTTGAATCCATTTCATTCACACATGTCCCAAGAAACCTCAATAGTGTAGCATACCAAATGGCTAACATCATGCTATATTGGCACGTCAACCAAACCATGTAGGAAATCAAACATGCATAAACACACATCACATAGGCATAAAAAATCATATAAACACAAAAAGCAACCATCATAGTATTGCATCCACGTGCATAGATGTAATACCCCATTTTGACCCTTAGGATATGTTAATTTTTAATGTAAATGTTGTATACATGTGATGTATGTTTTCCTAGCGTGGAGCTCAAGGCCAAGGCCCCGCTAGTGTAAGCTCGAATTTTATTTAAAGGCAAGTATTAGACATTATGTTGCGCATGTGCTATTTAGCCATGAAACATTGTAAAAATGATGTAAATAAACATCATGCAATAAAATACCAAAATTGGCTATGGAGGCAATGAATGAGAAGGGGCCATGTGTATCCACTAGGGAGTGGTGAGGGGGTTGTGGGATTGAACCATAGGCTGCCATATGTCACCTTGAGAACCCATTTGACTTACCTTGTTGAAATTTATTTTTGTTGTAAGGAAGTGGTTGAGGAATTCAGTCCATGGCTTCAATGGAGCATAGGTAGCCTATAAATTCGTATGGCAGAGTATGCTCTGTTTTCTTGTACCACAAGCCACTCTACCTCATGAGAGTTGCTTCTTCCTCATCCCCATTCCATGATGGAAGGGACCAGCATCATTTTCCATCCAAAAACGAATTGCCAGCAGGAAGAAAAACCAGAAATCGCAACTTTGAAAGAACCCACGTTTTGAAGAGCCAAAAACGCCAAGAATTGGTATTTGATAGTAAAATCCAATGGGGGATCCATAGGTATGAACCTTGGAGAGAATTTGGGAGCATTAGCTACCCTGAAATCCATTGGAAAACCCAGTTTTTATATCCCAGAAATCCAGTGATGGGATTGAGTTATTTGTTGATAGAAATGGGAGAAAATCCAAATGTGGATGTTTGAACAGAGGATTGGATTGCTTGAGTTTAGCTTGAGATGTCCATATCTCTGTGGTTGAGCTCACTGGCTTATCATCCTCATCCTTTTCCTTTTGTTTGCTTGACAAACCCAACTATGTGTTGGCTTAGCATGACCGTTTGAGTGAACCCATGGCTGTGAGTGAGGCTGTCTAGTTCCTCCTTAGTGGATACACAGCTCAGCTCGGGGGTGATCTATCAGCTGAAAGAATACAGACTAGACAGAGATTTATGGTTGGGTGGAACATTTCTCTCACGTAGCCAGTTGTTTGGACATTTGCATTTCAAGATAAGTACTCTCTATGGATTAATTTATTTGCATTATGTGTTCAACAATGTGTTAATCATGTATGTTAATTACTCATGTTACTTGGATGAAATGATTATCTTAAGTTAGTTGGAATGATGTCTGTGCATAACATGAGAATGGGATGGATTATTGTATGACTGTTTCATCATTCTGCCTGGAAGAAATAGGTTGATGCATCTCCTTCTGTTTGTATGTTATTATGGTTATTCCGCTGTGTTTATTAAATGAGTTGTGTTAATTCTATATTCTGTAATGTATTAATTAATGACTATTGTTTATATGCTGAATGCATGATGAAACTATGTGCATCTATAGTGTTTAATTCCACTGTGCTTGTTGAGTATGAATATGAATGCACAAGTTTTATTTAACCATGCATTTCTTAAAAGGAAATTGAATGGGGCTGAGATTGCTAATAAGCCCGGTAAGTTTGGTTCACGTTTTCTTCCCTTGCATTGGATTTATGGTGGAAGGGGACGTGACAGAGTGGTATCAGAGCCTAGCTTACAACACTGGGGCTGCTTGGGCCAGACTTCAAATTTATAGGCATGTAATATGACGTTTTAACATAGTATTGGGAAGTTGGGGGTGGCATTTTGATTGGGGAAAATGATAGGGCCAAACTTCTCACATGAGGAATAAGATTACACAGGTGCATAGATCTCTCCAAGAACTTTCCAACGGTACCAGACTCACCTCATTTGGCCAAGGGACGAAGGAGATACGGACCCCGCAAGTTGCAGGAAAACGCAGGTGTTTTCACAGTTTTGGGATGTCGGGATGTGGGATGCGGGTTGCGGGATGGTTACATCCCCGTGACCGCAGCTTGACCCCCTCAAACCCACAATGTCGGATTGCGGGGTGCAGGATGCGGGTTGCGGGATGGTTACATCCCCGTGACCGTAGCTTGACCCCCCCGAACCCGCAATGTCAAATTGCGGGATGCGGGATGTGAGTTGCAGGATGGTTACATCCCCGTGACCGCAGCTTGATCCCCCCGAACCCGCAATGTCAGATTACGGGATGCGGGATGCGGCTTGTGGGATGGTTACATCCATATGACCGTAGCTTGACCCTCCCCGAACCCGCAATGTCGGATTGCGGGATGCGGGTTGCGTCCTGTGTGTGTCGGAATTAATAATAAAAAAGAAAAGAAAAAGAAAAAAAAAAGTATAGAGCCCGAAATTTGAATTTTGGATAGCAGGAGCATGCAAGGTCAGAATTGGATGAGGTCAGTGGCATTTTGAGGCCATTGATGAAGGCCATAAACGAACTAGTGAAGATCTCGATCCCATTATGCTCCAATTGGGCATAAATTTGAGATTAATGGTTTTCACAAATCGGTGTCCTGACGCTTGACAGAAGGTTGGATTGGGATGAAATTGATATGGGGCAGTCATGGAGCAGGAACGGTGTTAAGTTTGGATTTTTGGAGCCAAAATACAAAGGATGTGGAGTCGGGGTGTGCAAGAAGGCCAAAAAGCACTATTCCGGGCCACGTTTTGGGAATTTTGAAAAGCCTGCAGTGATCGAAAGTGACCCTATAATTCGGAATTAAGAAAACGACTGAACTCGGCATTTCATATTCGCAGTAAACCAGACATATTCCGTCAGACAAAGATTTCCCAGAAATGCACCATTTGTGAAATAGCCATTTTTAGCCCAAAATTTGGAATTTTGGAAAATGTGAAAAATGGAAAGTAGTCAAACCCAAAATTTTATAGAATATGAATGGTGCATCAGAATAGAGATCCATGAGTTGCTGAGCGTTCCTTGTTATATGGACTAACTTCGGCCGGCAGAAAAGTTTTCGTGATTCTTCATATATTTTCTTCCACAGGTGGCTGAAGTTGGCATTTGGGACCAAAATACAATTGTGTAAAAGTATGCAGAATTGTGGTGAAAGTTGTCATTTTTTTTGAAATAACGCAATTTCCACATCCGATGTCAAAATGGGGCATGGGGACAGGCATTGGAAAGCGTATCCAGCAGGGAACAGTGGTGCATAATCAAAATTTGAAGGAAGTTAGCAGACATCATAGATAATTGGAGCAGAAAAATGCCAGTGGTTGTTTGGCAAAATTGTTGTCAATATGGGAAAATTCTAGAATTGCATGCCTGGAAGTAGCATTCCATGAAATCAAACTAGCTACGATGTGAAAGAGGAAGTTCATGCAAAGATGAGGGATCGGAAAGGGAGAATTCCTTAACCCCTATCTTGCTAACTGCATTTATATTTTATAAGCTTTATGTGAATAAAACTATGGCATGAGAATGTTGAAAATGCAAGAGATTAGATGAGTGGCACGAATATTCATTGATTGGCATATTAATAAACATTGCACAGTGCATGAGTATATGTTTTGCATGCATATGACATTACATATTGGTAAAAGTAGTGAGATTTTACATATGCAGTGAACCACTAATGGTAAATATTGTGGTTGATAATCACTATTAGTGATTGGTTTTGATTGTAGGACCAAAGACAACAGAAGCATGGCTAAATATGTTGAGGATTTCGTTGCATGAAGCCAACAACCTTATGAGGAAAAGGTCAGGGCAGCAAATCCATGATCAAGAGGGTGGTGGGAGAATGCTACAATCTGCTGTAAGAAACCAACAAATCGGGTAACATCAAGGTGTAAATGGGAGCCATGCAGGTAATGGTTTACTTATGATGATTGCATAAGTGCTGAAGGGTATTGGGTAAGAATCCATTGAACCATATTCAGTAATCATAAAATGGTATACATTTAGAATTGAAATGCATTCATATGAACACCATACTACCACAGTGTGGTGGAGCATGAAGTGGTGAAGGAAAGAGGCATCATCCCATGTGGTTGTTTGGAAATTTAGATTGCATTCATATAAAATACATCATGCCATGTGTATGTTGGTTATGCGATTAATAACCAAAGCAAGTGAGGACTGGTGGTCCTGATTATGGTAATACATGTTATATGAGATAGTCATGATTAAGTTATAATATGCTTGAATGCATAAGTACTCATGAAACAATGCAAGGTGACATGGAGTGCATGTACATTAAGAGATTTTATAAATCTTGTAGTTAAGCATTGAGTGAATGCATATGAAAAACTTGAGTAAATGTTGTGAATATGCATGCATGTGGGTAACTACACCTGAAGGGATATATTGTGTGCATGCATGATTGTGATATATGTATATGTCTCATTATAATTGAGCAACATATGAAATGATGAATTAAGGATAATTCTGAGATCATTTCATGAGCTGCTATGAATGCAGGGGAAGAATTGCATAAAGTTAGTCATGATTGGCAGGATTCCAGAGTGCTCTGTGGGAAGGATAGAGCTATATAAACGATATGGATATGAATTAATGAACATTTAAAAGCTTTAAGTTAATTGCATAAATGATGCAACAATACCTTGCAATTTTAGTATGATAATGATTTACGTGAAGTAAATGAGTTTGTTATATTGATATGTTAACAGCTGGAAGTGTTTGAATTATGGAATGTTATAATTCTGGAAATGCTTCAGTGATTGTTGCAACAATGAAATATTATATGCACGGAGACTTACAAAGTGTTGGCTGATTGAAGTTTCAGATTTCAGGTAGATTGTTCTAGGCATGGCAATGTGGGTAAGTCCATGATGAAGGATGGAGTCTATCATGTGCAAAAGCCAAAGGTTATGAGACGATCCTCATGGGTGTGAAATTTAACTTATGCATGAAACAAATCTGAAATTATTCTCATTTAAATTTATGAGAATAATATCATGGTTGCAAATCTAATTTCGGTAGGGAGCAGATTTGAAAATTCGATTTAGAGCTTATGAGAGGGAATCTCATGGTTGAGGAATCTAAGCTCTGTTAGAAAGAAGAATTGTAAATCTCAGATTTGTAAACTTTCAGATTTGAAATTTTTCTTACAACTGCTAATGACTGTTTGGCTTATGTAAAATTGTGCCAGGAGGACATGTTGTAAGTGGATGTCCATGTATGGCCGCAAACATAAATCCATAATGGACAGAATGGTGCCATTTACAAGAGCCAAGCAATATGAGGATAGCCTCATAGCTAAGAAAATCAATTTCTGTAGTAGACAGAGTTGCAAATTCATATTGAATTTAATTATTAGTGCCATTGATCAGTTATGAAACAATCAGATTTGAATTGCATTGATAAATGTTGATGATTGTTTGGCTATTTGATAAGTGTGCCAAGAAGACACATTGCAGTAAGACCAAGAGAGAGGGCTTGCAGAATCCAAACTTCATGGGAGGGATTCCATGAATTAGAAATGGGTTTCGGGTGGAACGCCATTAGACATTATTGATGCCTCATCTGTACTGCATGATTGGTAAACAATATGAGTGAGATGATAAAGATTATGACAGTAAGACATATGAGAAGTATGTAACATAAAAAGGAGTTGGGATGGCAAACCGAGGGACTGTCAACTCAGAGAAGGAGCCCCCATTCCTCATTAGTAAAGAGAAATTACATCTGCAAAATGGATAAGTGTTCTGTAAACCTTGACTGATATATATATATATATGTATGTACCTATATGTATGCAAGTCTAATTGTTAGAAGTACTATGCAGAATGCATTCTATTTATGTACATTATTCAGACTGCTTGAAGTATGATTAGGACTTGCATAGCTCCCATCAGTGAGGAGTGCACGCCTTTCTGATGATGAGTTATGTTAGGGATGCCAATATTGATTACACCCTAAGGGAATGGACGCATTCCTGGTGTTTCAATACTTGATAGTGAATGCTATGGTTATGATTACAATTTTAGAATAACAATGCTGACAAGTTTGCCTATACTACTTGTGTTGTCAAGCTTAAACAGATGCAATTTGGTGCTACACACTAAAGAGGCAAAGTAAAAGGTTGTTGTGAGGGGTTGTGGTGGAAGGGTTAATGTGTATGAAAGGATGTTGTGGAGGTTGTGGGAATTTTGATGAAGGGTTGTGAAGGTGTTGATGAAAGGGATGTTATATGCCTATGGCTCCATAGTAGAGCCTTGACCTAGAAATGGTCGTAATGAAGTGTCCTTCCAAGTCGGCGTGAAGGTGTACCGGTTGGACAGTAATTATTTGATGTTTTGGAGCAGCCTGCATGTTGGCCAAACATCCCAGTCCGCAGGAGGATCCCAAGGCTTATAAAGTAAAAGCAGGACCCTGTGGACCAGAGAGGAAATGCACAATATAGATAAGTATTCAATTTCATTTATTTCTTGTTTGGAATAATGAAGATTTCAAGTATAAGCCTTGTAATAGTTAAGCTGATACACTATTGTTCTTTGTTGGAAACATTGGCCATTACAGGAAGCAAGGACCCTTAAAGAACTATAAATTGCTTGGTAAATTCAGAGAGTGACTAGTTAGGCATTAATTATTGGTGTCGTGGAGTAGCCTGCGTGTTGGCCAAACATACAAGATTATTTGGTGTTGTGGAGCAGCCTGCGTGTTGGCCAAACATACAAGATTATTTGATGTTGTGGAGCAGCCTGCGTGCTGGCCAAACATACAAGATTATTTGGTGTTGTGGAACAGCCTGCGTGCTGGCCAAAAATACAAGATTGTTTGATGTTGTGGAGTAGCCTGCGTGTTGGCCAAACATACAAGATTATTTGATGCTGAGGGGCAGCCTGCGCGCTGGCCAAACATCCAAGTCCATAGGTGATTCCAAGGCTTGTAAAGCAAAGAAGGACCCTATGGAATAAAATGAAGACATCCAATGCAGATAAGTATTTGGTTACCTTGTAATTTCTTGCTTATGAATATACATGTGTATATGATTTGGTTACGATTTCCTGTGAAAATAAACTAAACATGTGAATTAATTCAATGTTTGAATGTAGGTATTGCTGGAAGCAATGACTATGAAAGAATCTTAAGGATGCGTGTGGACAAGCGACTGTCCTAAAAGGGCTCAGCTTGCGCATAAATGAATGATGGTGCTATTGGACTTGTAGGGGTCCTAGAAGCCAAGGGAGTTGTAGAAAAACCAGGTGGAGGGACTCCATGGTTGAGAGGTATGAAATAGACCATAGACACTAAGTGTCATAGCCAAGAAGGGCTGGTCAAGCATTCACATGGAAGTGAAAGAGGCTAGGAGCATGAAAAACCACAATGGTGGTGTGGGTTCCAGAATGGAACAAGACAAAGAGGAGAAAACTCTTACTTCTCTCTCTTTCCTTTTTATTGATGCATTCATAAAAACAGAAAATTTTGAATGTGTGTATGGCTGAAAGTAGAGTGTGTTTATTTGCTTGAAATAAATTGTGAATGCTGAAGTAGTTAATTCCTTGTGAAAGAATGGACATGAATGAGCTCATGTGCATGTTGGGAAAGCGTGAAAAGTATGAAAGTCTCATGGGCAAGGCATTGGATTTCATATCAATTGGAAAGCCAATTGATTGAGTTATTTAATGTTATATTATGCTTGGCCTAACAGAAATTATAATAATGAATTTCACAGGTGAAAAAGTGAAACTAGTTTGTGGCAGCTATTGCAAAGAAAGTGTTGCTTGTAAGTACAGTGAGAACCAGCTACGCACAAAGATCATGGCAGCAAACCATAGACTGTTGGAATTGGCTGAAAGTCTTCTTCAAACAATTTACAAGACCCAAGAAAATATCAGAGAGATGCTAAATATACAGAAGAGGTAGAATGAGATGAACCACAAGGTTTTGTAGAACTCTATTGGTTTGCAAACAGAGGTAAAAAGCATTATGAGAGCAATCAGTAAGGGAAAAGAAAGTGGATCAAGGATGAGGCATTCGTCCAATCAGTCCATTAAGAAACGTTGCAAGCATGAAGACTCAAAGGAAATTGAGCAGGTAAAGATGAAGCAGCCAGTGAAATGTTGGAGATGCGGAGGACATCATTGCCTCTGCAACCGCCCAACAAGAGAACCTCAAGAGGGTAGCAGCCATGAAGTTTTCAGACTTGTGGATGAGCTGAAAGACCAGAACCAGCGGGAGAAGTTCGTGGAAGTCAAGGGACTTGGTCCTGAAAGTTCAAAGTAAAGGATAAAATGCAGGGCATACCTGCAAAGTTTTTGAAATTTTGGACATATATAAATTGTATATGTATTCCTAAGTCTTGGAACATCGAGGACGGTGTTATTCTAAGGGGGAGGGGATTGTAATACCCCATTTTGACCCTTAAGATATGTTAATTTTTAATGTAAATGTTGTCTACATGTGATGTATGTTTTCCTAGCATGGAGTTCAAGGCCAAGGCCCCGCTAGTGGAAGCTCGAATTTTATTTAAAGGCAAGTATTAGACATTATGTTGCCCATGTGCTACTTAGCCATGGAACATTGTAAAAATGATGTAAATAAACATCATGCAATAAAATACCAAAACTGGCTATGGAGGTAACGAATGAGAAGGGGTCATATGTATCCACTAGGGAGTGGTGAGGGGGCTGTGGGATTGAACCATAGGATGCCATATGTCACCTTGAGAACCCATTTGACTTACCTTGCTGACATTTATTTCTGTTGTAAGGAAGTGGTTGAGGAATTCAGTCCATGGCTTCAATGGAGCGTGGGCAGCCCAGAAATTCGTATGGCAGAGTATTGGCTCTGTTTTCTTGTACCACAAACCACTCTACCTCATAGGAGTTGCTTCTTCCTCATCCCCATTCCATGGTGGAAGGGACCAACATCATTTCCCATCCAGAAACGAATTGCTAGCAGGAAGAAAAACCAGAAATCGCAACTTTGAAAGAACCCACGTTTTGAAGAGCCGAAAACGCACAGAATTGGTATTTGATAGTAAAATCCAATGGGGGATCCATAGGTATGAACCTTGGGGTGAATTTGGGAGCATTAGCTACCCTGAAATCCATTGGAAAACCCAGTTTTTATAGCCCAGAAATCCAATGACGGGATTGAGTTATTTGTTGACAGAAATGGGAGAAAATCCAAATGTGGATGTTTGAACAGAGGATTGGATTGCTTGAGTTTAGCTTGAGATGTCCGTAGCTCTGTGGTTGAGCTCACTAGCTTAGCATCCTCATCCTTTTCCTTTTGTATGCTTGACAAACCCAACTATGTGTTGGTTTAGCATGACCATTTGAGTGAACCCATGGCTGCGAGTGAGGTTGTCTAGTTCCTCCTTAGTGGATACACAGCCCAGCTCGGGGGTGATCTCTCACCTGAAAGAATACAGGCTAGACAGAGATCTATGGTTGGGTGGAACGTTGCTCTCATGTAACCAGTTGTTTGGACATTTTCATTTCAAGATAAGTATTCTCTATGGATTAATTTATTTGCATTATGTGTTCAACAATGTGTTAATCCTGTATGTTAATTACTCATGTTACTTGGATGAAATGATTATCTTAAGTTAGTTGGCATGATGCCTGTGCATAGCATGAGAATGGGATGGATTATTGTATGACCGTTTCATCATTCTGCCTGGAAGAAATAGGATGATGCATCTCCTTCTGCTTGTATGTTATTATGGTTATTCCGCTGTGTTTATTAAATGAGTTGTGTTAATTTTATATTCTGTAATGTCTTAATTAATGACTGTTGTTTATATGCTGAATACATGATGAAACTATGTGCATCTATAGTGTTTAATTCCACTGTGCTTGTTGAGTATGAATATGAATGCACAAGTTTTATTTAACCATGCATTTCTTAAAAGGAAATTGAATGGGGTTGAGATTGCCAATAAGCCTGGTAAGTTTGGTTCACGTTTTGTTCCCTTGCATTGGATTTATGGTGGAAGGGGACATGACAATAGAATGTGCCTCCACGGGTGTACAAAAACAAAAATAGTGCATCCACATGCATAAAACATGCCTCCATGGGCACACAAAAACACAAATTGCATCCACGTGCAACAAAACATAAAAACAATGACAAGATGTGCATCCACGTGCATACATGACTACACCAAAATGCATCCATGTGCATAAACATATATATATATATATATCATATAGTCACAATGTCAAGAGTGCCCTCAACACCCGAATGTACAAAAAAAATACACCAGCCGTACATCGAAATATCCACAAAATGTCCCTATATGCTCATCAGCATTTGGGGGCAAGTACAATACAACCTAATCCTTATCATCACTATCGACCGCCTCCTCTGGCTCCTCCTCCTCCAGATCATACTGATCCCAAGCTCTCCTCTCCGCTGCCAACACATCTACCCTCTGCAAAATCGATCTCCATTCACACGAAGCATTGAAACAACGATCCAACACACGTTGATCCAACTCTCTCCAACCATCATCTGGCACACCATCCAACATCGCCTTGAAGGTCTCATGTACATCCTCTATATCATCGTCTCGGCGACGCACAACTCCTCGCGCACGAGGTGGGGGTTCCAATACCGACGGAGGTACCACCACCACCACACGTCCCCTACAGCCCCGATGATTTGGTGGAGGCTGTGGACCCACATCTGCAAACAAACCAACAAATAGGCGACATAAGCATAATGAAAACACCTCTAGCCATCATCATAACAAAACATATAAACATGATATGATAGAGAAACAAAAACAAACACGTACCATCTGGCCCCCAGGCCTGACCTGGAGCACGGGGCATCTCTATATCCCCCCAGAAATCCATCTCTCGGTATGGGTAGTCATCAAATAGAACTGGCATCTACTCCCATTGCTGGTACATCTCTGTAGTGAAGAACTGTCCAAGAGCACCACCACCACTCCGGGGCATCATCTCTCCCCACCGCACCATCCGTGGCTCGCTCCTCAAAACATCCCGAACTGGCACACGAGGCCACAATGTAGGTACCCGCTCAAAAAAGAAGCAACACAGAAATGAAGCGTAGCTGAACTCCCCCCCCCCCTAGACTCACCTTGTTCAACTCACGCCGAACACAAGCAGGGAACATCTGCCCCCAGCCATAGTAAGTACCAGTCATCACCCGATGAACCATCAACACCTTCCCACCCAATAATCGGTGGGGTGCATATGCCCCAAGTAACCGAAGTACGACGACCGCGACCACCTGCATCACTGGATCCTACAAATCACGAATAAGTAAAGCACTGGCATGCACCTCAGACCCCCAACGGCAAAATATCTCAAGGAGATCCTCTATATCAACATCAGCCGGTATCATGGGCTGTGTATCCCCTATCTCACCCAAACGGGGTAGCCCAGTTAGAAAATAAACATCAGTCAAGGTGAGATCCAGTCTCTCACCTTGAACCATAAAAGCCTGCATACCCGGATCTCAGAAATCAATCAACTTGTTCAACAAATTTTTTTCTTGACGCATAAGAGGAATCTGAGCGAACTTCAGTAGTTCGTCCAAAGCCAAAGCCGCCTGCACATGATGGTCATCTAGGATGATCTCCATCTGAGCCTCCGGAATCTCTCTCTCCCACCATGACACCCTCGGCCGCTTGAGCATCCTGCCAAGTCAACAAGAAAATATTAAAACCTAGAAAAATGCAATAAAATTCTCCAAGCAAACGATCCAGATCACGGCTTTGGGGGTCCACATCCACGATCTAGATCGCACTTGTGGAAGCCCACAGCCGTGATCCAGATCGTTCCTGTGGAATCCCACAGCCGCGATCCAGATCACGATTGTGGAATCCCACGGCCACGATCCACATCGCACCTGTGGTGGCCCACAGTCGTGATCCACATCACGCCTGTGGTGGCCCACATCCGTGATCTAGATCGTAGAAAAAGGCTTAGAAGCCGTGATATTCCACATTGGCAAGCCAATGTGGCGTATACGCTACTCCCGAGACCCAGTTTCCCCTTGAAAGTAAATAAAATTAAAGGCTAAGGCTAATAGGCTTACCTTGAACTCGCGGAATGGAAAACCAATGGTCAAATCTCCCGCAAATGAAGAAAGTGCTCTGACCAGATCAAATCTCCTGTCAAACTCAACCGTGAAAATGACACATGTCACTATGGGTCCACTTACTATTTATAGACATTTGACCAATTTTCAATCAGCCATTTCAGAGCCATACGACATCCGTTTTCCAAACCATTAATACCATTGGATTCAGCGCGACGAGAACGTCACGGTGGTCTAGCCAGTTTCCCAATTCCACCAATCCCATTTTCGGGCATTTTTTCCATGCCCCTTGTTGCCTCAGTTTGCGTGCCACATAGGCCATTGTCCATTTTTTACACTCTTTATATCACCTGATTTAGTTTTTCGTGCTTGTTATGATGCTTGAGATCATTTCTCGCTCTCACCACCATATTTTTAGATCACTTTTTCCATGCCCCTCGTCGCATCGGTTTGTGTGCCACATCGGTCGATGTCTGTTTTTGACTTTTTTTATATCACCAAATTCAGTTTTCCACGCTCGTAATGATGCTTGAGATCATTTCTCGCTCTCACCACCATATTTTTAAGGCATTTTTTCCATGCCCCTGATTGCTTCAGTTTGCATGCCACATCGACCGTTACCCATTTTAAACATTTTTCATATCGCCGGATTCAATTTTCCACGCTCATGACGATGCTTGAGATCATTTCTCGCTCTCACCAATACCTTTTTGTTCGGTAGAATTTTATCCCTTTTTCGGGCCGAGCAATTCTTTTACGAAAAAGGCACTTAGGGAGTTTTTGTTAAGCTCTTTTCTGACTCCTAAAACAATGAAAAGATTGTCGAGCAATCTTGATTCCTTTCATGCTCGCTAAAAGTATTTGAAAGGGCATCTACTTGGTATAAGTTTAACCCTTTTCTGGACCTTGTAGACTAATTACGAAAAATGAATACTCTAGTCACATCGGCTAGAAGAGTTCTCCATTTGCATCATTTTATGCTTTTTCGGGCCCTGGAGACTAACATACAAAAAAGACCACCAATGGAGTCTACTTACTGCTTTCAGACTCTCTAAAATTGAAAGCAACCATGAGCAATCATCGTCTTGGGCTCGTATAAATCAACACGATGTTACTCTTCCACCAATTCAGAGTTTTCTTATTGTTTTCAGACTCGTTAAAAATGAAAGCACTCACGAGCATGAACAGTCCCAGGCTCGCACAAATCTACGGGACAGTACCATTTTTTTAGCACACTTTTATCCCTTCTTGGAGCTCATTAAAACCACGAAGAAGGCCCCAACGGTGCCTATTGGCGCCACAACAGATCATGTCTACTCACATGGAAGCTTCCCCATTTATGGTCTCCTTTGTTTAGAGTATTCTGCAGTATGTCACCCTAAAAGTCTCCCAATAGAATCCATCAGCTTTTCCCCCAGAATCCCTCCAGTATGCAGTACTTACCCCTAATCCCTTAAAGCTATGATCCCCATACCTAAAGTTAGTTTTATATGCTTCCAGGTTAACCATGTCATCATGCTCTGAACAAAGGAAGTTTGAGTCCACCCCACTCTAAAACCCCAGTTACTCCCCATCCCCATAGTATGTCAGTCCCAGTATCAGTACTATCAATTCTTGGTTGTACACCTCGAGCTCCTATTAAGGAAACATCATTTCCTTGATAGTTGCAGGTCTCCCTCTATTGACGTCAACCAATTTATTTCAGAGGATAGACTTAGAGGTCCTTGTGCATTAATCGACTCATCACCATCAGTGGTGAGTGCCTACGGATCATTTTGAAAGGAGTCCTTAGTGCCTCTCTGAATGATTATGCTTGACGTCAACACCTCGATCTCATCATTGAGATTCGCACAGGGTATCATTCGTTTCAGTTTTTAGTTGAAGACCCCAGATGTCACCTGACTCTAGCACAAGTGTGAGTCTACTTGAGGAAACAACCAGTTACATATTCCTATGAATATCCGGGTTGCGCATGGTGACAGTATTCAAAAGTACCTCAGTTTTATACTCCCTTGTGTATACAATTCCATATACTCTTTAGAAATTGACTCACAGTTATTGAGTCCCTACAGTTGTCGGATACCTTCAGATTCAACAGTTCATCAACTCTTCTGAAACCTTATTTAGAACGGTTGTTGCCACTTTTTCAGTGTATCAGTCCTTCAGATAATTTATGGTATGACCATGAGTATATCCCAACATTGTGTTCCCTCTGGACCATTATGATGTACACAACAGGTCTATATATATTATTCAGGTCCCCCTATTTTTTGGGCCTCATTGTTATTTATATGTCTTGATACGAGCATGGGTATGCCCGCCTCATCCATTATCAAAGATTATTCCTCATTCATTTTGAGGACATGTATTTTTAGTTTGTGTAGTTTGCATGGGCCCGGTGTTCCAGTCTCCAATCATTCTCTTCTCTCCTCCAAAATCCAGGAAAAAGACAAAAGAAATATGATGTCTATCGGCCATACGATGAGCTCCTGCCCTCACACATCAGGGAGCAATCTGTTAACACCCAAAAAAGTGCTCACTAGCACATTTCCCTATTTCCATGACCCATTTATCCAATTTTTCCACCATTTGAGCCTCTAAAACCTTCAAAAGGTCACCAAAAATACCAAAATCCATATTTTCCCCCTCAAAATATATAATTTTCCTCAAACAATACAAAAAACCCTAAAAAATTGTCCAAAGTTCCCAAAAATCAATTAAAAGGGAATAAAAATATAAAATATATTCAAAAAATGAAAAAAGAGGGAAAAGCGGAAAAATAAACCTAAACCATTTTGGTCAATACCATTGGTTTCCTTAAACCATAATGGTATTCCCCATCACCAAAAAACTATAAAAAGGTGATAAGGGCTCCTCACTATTCATCCTATCCTTATGCTGCCAAATTCACTCTTGAGAGCCCTAGCCTCACTTTTGAGTTTGAAGATCCCCATTAGAGCATTAGAGAAGAAGAGACCATTGGAATATTGGAGCACCTCAACCTTACAGCTGTTCAAACTCAACCATCCTCACCATTTGAGGTAACATGATTATTGTAAAGCTATTTTTTCAGAAATAAAGAATTTGTTTTACATATAGATATGAGTTCTTTACCATTTACTTTCAAGTTTTTACATGAACATGCTAGATTAACTTTTTATTTTCTCACATCTTAGATTAATTCTACTTTTTTACTTTAGTTTTTTATCATTTCAATTGAGACTGCTACTACAAGTTAGTAGGTGCTCATTAGTACATGCTTGGGTGAAAATCCAAGAAACGGGTCTCTACAAATTTCCTGGAAAACTCATTCAAGCCATGATCCATGACATAGTTGGTCCGTGTAAGTTGTAGCATAGAATTCTTGGTCATCTAAGTCTCGTTCATCTCCATTTCAAATCACCACTTGGATTACATAAAATGGTGAAAGGTATGCCCATATTTAAATCTAATTTTGATAGTGTTTGTAGAGGTTGCACTCTTAGAAAGAACATTAAGAAGAGTTTTCCAAGTAGTACCAAAGGGATCCTTGAATTGATTCATTCCGGTCTATGTGGTCCTATGTGGGTGCCCTCCTTTAGTGGTTATTTGTATTATGTGCTTTTCATAGATGATTTCTCTTTCAATTCATGGGCTCATTTTCTAAAAGCAAAGAGAAACTTTCAACAAGTCACCGAGAGTGTAAAGCACTAGTTGAGAATCAGGATGGAAATCACATTCGCGCTTTTAGATCTGACAATGGAGGGTATTTTGAGTCCCGTGACTTCAATGAATTTTGTCAAAATGAAGGAATAAAAAGACAGTTGAGTGTACCCTACAACCCCCCGCAAAATAGGGTTGCTAAAAGAAAGAACATAACAATATGTGAGGCTACAAAATATATGATGTGTGATCAGGATCTGCCCACATCCTTATGGGAAGAAGCCTCCAACAGATATGTTTATATTCAGAACAGAATCCCTCGTGCTATCATGGGTAAAAGACTCCCGAAGAGGTTTTCACTAGTGAAAAAATAGATGTTGGACACTTGAAGATTTTTGGTTGTCTTGTCTACATTCATGTACCAAAAGAGAAGAGAACAAATATGGACCTATCCAGAAAGAAAGGAACATTTGTTGGATATAGTGAGTCCTCCAAATCTTACAGAATCTATGTTCCAAGACAAAGAAACATTGAAGTCAGCAAAGATGTAACATTTCATGAAGAGGTTGCATTCAAGCGCTCCATAGAACTTCAGTGTGATTTGGATATGGAGGAAAATGATACTCATGTGATGGAGGATCTAGTTTCTGATTATCCCCTTTCATATGTTGAGAGGTAGAATCCAGAAGAGTCCATAGATCCACTTGATCATGAAGAGGCAGAATATCTGATAGAAAGATCACTTGATGAACCTCCTGCTAAGAGGATATCTGCATGGTGTCGAGAGATTCTGCAAGAGGCAGAAAATCATGGAGAACCTCCAGGCTCATCCAGAGAGCGAAAGAGACATGAAATATTTTCAGGATATGTAGCATAGATGAGTCTCATCGCTGATTCAAAACCCTCCACCTATGAGGAAGCCTTAAAGAAGCAAGTATGGAAAGATGCCATGGTAGAAGAATACAAATCTATAATGAAGAATGATGTGTAGGAAGTGGTTCCTAAACCTGATGGGAATTGCATAGCAACTTCCTAGTGGCTTTATAAAATCAAGCATGTAGCTGATGGAAGTATTGAAAAGTATAAAGCAAGATTTTTGTCCTATGGTTTCTCACAGAAAGAAGGGATAGACTATTATGAGACATTCACTATTGTGGCCAAGTACACTACTATTCGAGCCATAATTTCCCTTGCTTCATTTTTGGGTTGGAAACTTCACCAGATGGATGTGAAGACGGCCTTCCTCAATGGAGAGGTTGAGAAAGAGTTTTACATACAACAACCTGAGGTGTTTTTAGTTCATGGGAAGGAGACCCATGTGTGAAAACTTAAGAAAGCCTTGTATGGGCTTAAGCAAGTCCCGAGGGATTGGTATTTGAGGATTGAAAGCTATCTTCTAAGCTTGGGCTTCTCCAAAAGTGAAGTTGACCCCAACCTATACTTCAAGGTTGTGAAGAACCATCCATTGATCTTGGTTCTCTATGTTGATGAATTGTTCCTTACTGGAGAGGAGAAACAAATAGCTCAGTGTAATAGGGATCTCATTTATAAGTTCAAAATGAAAGACTTAGGTCTTATGCACTATTTTCTTGGTCTAGAAGTTTGGAAAAGGAAAGATGAGATCTTTCTCTCACAAGGAAAGTACATAGTTGATGTATTGTGGAGATTTTGTACGATGGACTGTAATTCCATGTCTACCCCAATGGTGTCTAATCTAAAGAAGCTACATGAGTCAGATTCTAGATCGGATCTAGTGGATCCTACCATGTACATACAACTCATTGGTTCCTTGACGTATTTGATACATAGTAGACCAGACATATATTATGCAGTGAGTATCTTGATTCAGTTCATGTCTGAGCCAAGACATAGACATTGGGTTGCTTCCAAGCATGTGCTTAGATACCTTTGAGGTACTATTGCTTATGAACTCAGATATGCTTCCAGTGGTGGAGTGATGCTACTTGGATATGCTAACTCCGGTTGGGGTGGTAGTATTGTGGACCAAAAGAGTACATCCAGATTTTGTATTAGCTTGGGATAAACTATGATCTCTTGGTCTGGAAGGAAGCAAGGCTCTATAGCTGAGAGTACTATAGAAGCAGAGTATATTGCATCTAGTACTGCCTGCCGATAAGCTGTGTGGATTAGGAAGCTACTTGTTCCGTTTTTTAATGAGAAGATTGAGAGTACTATCATTCCCTCTGACAATCAGAGCTACATTAAGCCCTCTGAAAACCATATGTTTCATGAAAAATCGAAACAAATTGAGATGAAGTATCACTACATCAGATACATGGTCCAAAGAAGTGCCATAAGACTTCAGTACATTGCTACTAGTGAGCAGATTGAAAATATGTTGACTAAGCCTCTGTCCATGATGATGTATAGGTACGTCTAAGACAAGCTCGTCATGGCATAGAATCCCTCCCTCACTGAGAGGGAGTGTTAAAATTACAACATCATGAGTCATTCTCCAGGTCAATTTTGTGTGTCAAGATTGAGCCTTGTGTGTCCAAGTAGTGCCTTATAGGAGCCTAAGTTGGAGTCACAAAACTTGGAGAAGAATCTTGAGTTGGACTCAAGAATGGTTAAGCTTCTTGTGTTGAGGCAAGTAATTTTTATTTCAAAGAGATGATGTTGTATAGTATTGCTAGTCAAGGCTAAGGTCTTTGTAATGTCCCCAAATTAGGCCCTAGACAACAGTTTCCTAAGCCACCTATATTGGTTCATGTTTATTCACCTAGGTGGTCATTTAGGTTGATTGATTGTTGATCATAAGGTCCAAAGTAGGAAATAATGCCACCATAATGTATGGGGAATAGGACAACTGCAATAAAAGGATGAGGAGCCTTGGTTGGATCATTAAATAATCCAAGTCTCCTTGTGATCCAAACTTATTGAGAAAATCCTAAGGATAGCTCCTTAAGGTTGGAAAAATCCAAGGAAGAGCAACTCCTAAGCAGTGTGACAAGGTGTCATGTCACCACCTTGAGGACACCATGATAAATTCACTAACCCATTGAACCCCATGGGTCCTAGTGACAGTTTGGCATTAATTAATTAAAAGGGGGTAAATTTTGGTTTAGTCACCCATGTAAATTAAATAAATGAAGGTGGGTCATAATTTCATGTTATTTATTAATATTAATAAATATTCATGAGTTGTGACGGCTAGGTGGTTCAAGTAGGGTGCATAAGTGGTCTTGTGGACCCTATGAGTTGTCAACTACAATGGAAACTAGAAGAAAATCAGAGAAAATCCATAAAGCCACAAAAAAGATGGAAGGAAACACAAAAGTAGGAAACTCAGAAAAGCAGAAAGCATGTAGAAAGGTGGGAAAGTCCATAAAAGTATAAAGAAGTAGAAAAATAGACAAAAGCACTGGAAAAGCAGGAAAGCATAGAAAATCCAAGAAAAGCAAGATGTTTCCAAAAGCAGAAAAGTAGTCCAAAGCGGAAAGGTAATAAAGCAAGGAAAAAAAAGAAGGTAAAAGTTGTAGATGCTAAAATCATTCAATGAGGGAACATTAGTTGATATGGTTGAACACATTCAATTTATTTTTAGTTCCATTCATGTTATAAAATAAATAGGTGCACCCCAGTGCTCATCTTTTCCCATTTTGAATATTTGTCTTAAGAGATTTGCTTCGCAGAGGCTTGGGAGATGCTCCCCTAGCCATCTTTGGGTGATGTGCCCCATTGCAAATGTGTTCCAGTCATCTACATAGTGCTAGTGTATCCATTAGATTCTGAATTTTAATATCTGATCCATTCCATCTACTAAATAATTCGAGTCTCCAGAGTTGGTGCAAAGATTGAGGCATGAGTGCTTGTGTTTGTGATGAGATCTGGACAATAGAGTAAGCAATCTGAGGAATTGATCCCTGGTGAGTTGTAGAAACTGCATCCCATGACCTCAATGAGATGAATCATGATCATTTCCTATCTATAGCTCTGATCTGGTGGTGACATCCCTTTTATTCTTTTTCATACTCAATATTCTGCTTCTATATTGTAAAAATCATAAGGATTAAGGATTCTTTGTGAGTTTGGTTCAAGTTTACTATATTTTGATGCTATGGAAATATGATAGAAACTTGATGCTTCTCATATACATGTATTTGATTTAATATATTAGTATTTTGGTTGAATTTGTGAGCCCCTGAGGCAGTTTGTAATTCAGTGTTTCAAGGCTTGCTCCCTGTGCCTAGAGAATTGACTAGTTTTACATAATTTGTGATAAGTTAGGTTCTATAAGTCCAATTGTCATTCTGTGAGATGTTGTAGGTTTATAAGCATCCAATATAACACTCTAAATCACTGGTTCTAAAATTCGTGACCCTCTAAGGTCATTTGGAGTTGTTTGGAGGTATATTAGCTGTGTAGTCCTAGGTAGTGTTCTTCTCTTCTTGGCCTCTAAATCCATGTCAAATTGATTCTAAACCTATGTACAATTGTTGTAGTAGGTTGGGGATAATCCTTTTAGCCTACCCCAGGTTTGATTAATTCCAATGAGCACCATAATCCTTTGGTTTCCACAGAAGTCCCATGGACAATTTCCTTGAAGCCTTGGATTTAGCCCAAGGAGTCTACCGGGGCGTGAAGTACCCATAAATGTTCCATTGTTGAGGTATTGGCCTTCTTGTCATCATATTTTCATCCTATCAAATCTAAACCTCATCGTGGGATAAATTGGGAGTGTCTAGTGATGTTTGGGTGTTTCTTTCAGAATTCTAGTCAAGATGGCTAGTCAATTGTTCCAAGTAATCTATTGTTTGTTTAATTTTTGCAAATTTGAGTTAATGTCCCTATGATCATATTAGGTACATTACAGTGGTATCAGAGCTATGAAGTATTCATATCAGATCTGATTGGTCACATACAAAGATATGAAATAATTCCTTTTGGGTTGCACCACACTTCATCTATTCGAGTTAAATTTTTGTAATTACTGTAATATTTGGTTGGAATTTTTGGTGCCTCTGTGGATAAATTGGAGCTAATATATGTAATATCATATTGGTGACATTAAAATGGTATCATATCATGGTCCTCTGCACCTGTGAGAAAAAATAACAAGCTCCATATACTCTCAGAGAAGAAATATTGCAGATCACATATTCAAGTTGTCGCTATGAGGCTCATATTAGTGGTCGAAGAAGACTTTGAGCAGTATGGAGAAGAAGAGGTAATCTACATAGATGGAGGTTTTCATATGTCACGGAAGGAGGATGAATTCTTCTGTGAACCAATATACAAAAATGAAAGAAGGCTTGATCCACCAATGGATAGTCTAGAAGATATATTGGCAAGGAGGATGGAAACAATTAAAAACATGCCTCACCATTATCAAGAGTATATGGATTTGGGTGAGAATATCTACATAGTTATATCCTTCAAATATTATTATATTTGCAAGTTTGGATTTTGGCCTCATAATGTTGATGAGTATTATTTTGAGAGTATCAAACCATCCATAGAGGAACTAAGTTGTTCTGCCTCTTTGAGTAAAGAAGAAGAAGAAGGAACCAAAGGTGAATATTCATCAAAGCCATGTCCATCTTCAAGCGTTATGACATTGTTTGGTATTTCTTCAAGCAGAGTCACCAAAAGTTGTGATTTGAGCACCACTCAATATGGAAAAGTCTCAAGTTTCATGGAGGAGAATGGAAATCAAGTAGAAGCAGATCCATGAGATGGAGCGCAATTCACTGCAAAGTGATTGCATGAGAGAATAAAGTTGTGAAAAAAAAGATGAAGAGGCACCATGAACAGCTAAAGACCCAACAACCAATCATCAGGTTGTTGGCAGTGTAGGAGATGAATTCAGTTCTAAATTAGTTTTGGGTGATATTAGGATCACTACAAGGGATATGGAATATAGGATTGGTGGAAAATAAACCACTTGTGGAGTAGATTTGGAGGAAGAGGAAAGTGCATCCCTCTAAGCACCCTTAGAAATTCATCATGGAGCAAGAGGCAACCCCACATTAGTGGAGAGTGAAACTAGAATTTTGGTGGAGGAACATGCCATCAAAACTCCATCACATGAAGAAACAAAGGTTTCACAAAGGTATTTCCACTATTATGATTTTTGCATCCCCTTGTTTCATTCTGAGATGGAAGCCACTTATGGTGAGAAGATTGGCATGGCATATCCTTCTAGTGTTGAGAATCAAAATTTTGAGAAGGCTGAATTATCAGAGGATATTTTACATGACTCTCAAGATTTGCATGAGTGCACTTGCCCACATAGTACTCTTAAGGATCCATTGAGTGACTTAGAGAAACAAATCTTAGTCACAAAAGAAAAGCTACTGCAAGCCTTGTCCCGAAATGATGATGTGTTGGGCCTGTCCCAAAGTAAGGCATTTTTTATAAGATATTTTTGGAAGTTGCGTAGTAATAGCGCAGTGTAGCATCAACAAAGTAGGAGAAAGAGCACTGCGAAGATACAATGCTATGAGCTTACAGCGCTATGGAGTTACAGCTCCACGAAGACCCATCATGGCAGAATGTTGGAAGGAAACCGGTATGCATTCTGTTAAGGTTGATCGAAGACCTATTTTGGTTGAAGTACTCCGTGATTCCCAGCAGGTGGAAGGAAAGCGACCGATCACACGGGAAAAGGCAGCATTGCGTGAACCGACCGCACAAAGCCGTTAGATAAGGAATGGTGGGGTGAAAGCAACCTGTCCGCATGCGCTCAATAGGGGGATGAAAGCGACGTGACCACGTGTAGAAGGATGGCCACAACGGAGAACTCTCTATCAGAGCCTAATAGTCCTGGTTAGCGGAGCAATCATGCCAGTTTTGGGGAAACTTAGGGTTTTAGCCCACCATGATTGTAACAGACGTGACCTAAGGGAACGGTCTATAAAAGGACACATTTTTTAAGGGAAAGGGTTAAGTAATATTCTTTTGGGATAATGTTGAATACTGATCTCTGTTGAGAGACTCATTGTAAAAGGATCTGCAACTGTGTGCGTAGTGACCTACTGAGAGAGAAGAGAGTCAGCAGCAGTGTGCGCAGAGAAAACTGTTGAAACCCTTCCCATTGATAATATAATCAATAGTTCTTGTGGACGTAGCTCCCATCCTGGGGGTGAACCACATTAAATTCTGTGTTATGTGATTGATTATGCGTTATATCTGTGTATTTGATTATGTTGAATGGTTAAGATCTTATTTATGAGTTCATGTGTTCTTGCTTATATATGTATTCACCATAACGATAAGAATGGGAATAATATGTTAGGTATCGAAATGTGTGAATGTATGTTGAATGCACCAATATTTCTAAGTTAGATGAATGCATAAGTTAATTGGGTAACCACTTAGCCAGCGAAGTCTGTATAGTGCGATTCCCTGAGCGCAACACCGGAAGTGCGTAGTTATAGTGTATAAGTTTGCAAGGTTACATTCTAAGATGCATGTTGAACGCATAAAATTACACTAAGTAAAGTCCATTGAGGTGGTTAAGTACCAAAGAGGAAGCCCAGTCTTAGTTGCATTATACTATTGTCGAAGAGTCGTGTCGAGCCATGCAGTCTATGGATCCGCTATTGTATAAGTATTAACCATGAAGAAGGTGAACTTCGTGTAGTCGCCCATTCCATTGAAGCGTGCATCACTGGGTTGTGGAAACCTAATTCCACAACCTCCCCATAACTTTGCCTTGGGTGAGACCTCAGTCTGTTCGTAGACTATTGCTGAAAGGGACGGTGAAAAGGGGTTGTGTTGGTTCCCTAAACCGTGCAGAGGACATTGGTATATCTTTGTAAGCTTAAAGAACCTATTTAGAGCCAAAAAATGGTTTTGTTGCTGTGCTAAGAATCGGTGATGCGCACAGAACAAATGGTTTTGTTACCGTGCGACGTTGTTACGTTACGAGACCATGCAGACATTGTTACGTTACGATACCATGCAGATGGAAGTGTAATGAACTGCTGATGAGTACCACATATTGGAATCCTGAGAAAATGGAAATATGGAACTGGGTAGATGTTGAAATATTGTAACTTCAAAGAATATTATATTTGTATATTATTTATTCTGGAGATGTTCCATACCTCCGATGTGATTATACTATAAATCCGGAGATGTTTATTCCTCCGAGTTGGGTGTGGTAACTAGGGTTATTAGACCCACCATGTGGGGGTCGGCCCAGTCAGTTATAATGGGGTATTTAACCTAATGGTTAAATACGAGCCTACATGTACTTGTGTAAAATACATATCAAAGTAGTGTATAAATAGAGGAGGTGTGTTCCTCATTTGATACACTCACACACTTGAGGATAGCGCACTTGTGGAGGAGAGGTCTGCTATTGTGGAGGAGGAGATCATGTCTCAGGGTTTCATCTTTGTATATTGCTGGTCATCTTTATTGAGGAAGCTTTGCTGGGTTTTCTACCCCATGAGGGTTTCCCAGGATAAATCTTTGTCTCTATCTTTGTCTCTTGTGTTTATGCTGTGCTTGTTGTTTCTTCAGTGATCCTGTATATGCTATTATTGTGAAATGGAATGTAATGCTGCTATTTTCTGTCTTAGCATATTGAATTTTAACATGGTATCAGAGCTAACCTTAAGGAAGACAAGGTATGGCACTAAAGACACTTGCTTTACTTACGACAATTTGAAGGTTAGGGTTTTACATAGCTACAACCAGTCATCGTAGCACTTTCGCTATAAATCCATTTTGGAGAAGTGTTCGGATCTGAAATTGTTACAGGACGAAGATAAAATCTCCAGGTACCTTGTGTCCAAAGGAAAACCTCTAATTCGTTGTACTTTGTGATTTATGATCTGTACAATATAGGGTTTCTGCCTCTTCCAGATCTGAGTCAAAATCAGGTGACCTTGGGAAAAAGGTCATAACTTGGGCTAGGAAGCTCCAAATGAAATTTCGTGAAAAGCGACAGGTAGTACACAGACTGTACTATCTCAGAAAACTTTTTCAGAGGCCGAAGTTGAACCAGTGACACGTGGCACGCCGTACAAGTTCGCTCTCCTGTATTATCCCATAAACAGGTCACGTTGCGACACTTGGCATAAATATCTCTCAGAGAATCCAATTGAGGTCAGAACTGTCAGGATGGAAATATAACAGGCCGAGATATCTCAGAAAACGTTTTCAGAGGCCGAAGGTCAAACAGTGACACGTGGCACACCGTACAAGTTCACTCTCCTGTATTTTCCCAAAACAGGTCACGTTGCGACATTTGGCATAACTCTCTCTCAGAACATCCAATTGAGGTCAGACCTGTCAGGATGGAAAGCTAACAGGTCAGGCTATCTCAGAAAACTTTTTCAGACCCTGTGGATCAAACATTTCGGAGTTACACCAGAAACAATCAGGTACATATTTCTGTCAAAACAGAATTATTTTTTGGTACCTTCATTCATGGCTTCCGGAATTTAGGGCTTTGAAGAAAGTTGGAATTTTTGTAATCGGAGACCACGGCTGGATGCTACTCATCAAAATAGAAATTTAGAGACCAAGATCAGAATTTTTGGTTGGGTAGAAGGCCGGGCTTGATCAAACCCTAGTTCGGGACTTTGATCAGAAAAGTGGAAAATTAGGGCTTCTGTAAAAATGGGAATTTTTGAAATCTGTGACCATGGCTGGAAGCTCCTCAGAAAAATAGAAGCTTATAGCTTTGGATCAAACATTTTGATTGGGAAGAAGAGTGGGATTCACCAAACCCCAGTTCAGGGTCACGTCCAGTGAATCCAGAAGTTTCAAAGGAAAAATTGAGGAGTGAAACTTTGCAGTTTTCAAATTCTGAATATATCAGTTTGATCAGCTCATCAAGGCGCATATTTCTATCCTTTCGGAAGTTTGAAATTCAAAGTTTGAATTTTTGGGTTTTTTCTGACAAACCCATATCCAGCTCCAGGTCCAGTTCTTGCAAATCAAGTGGATAGGGTTAATCCTAGAAGAAGATGGATTGGTCACCTGCATAAGTGAAGGAGTTACTGTTTCAGAGGGAGATGAGGCTAAGGCTTTACATAAGGAGATTACAAGCGATCTCGACAGGTATGACTCATCGAGGTATCTTTTGAGATTTGTTCATGATTAAGCTTATGGTATGTTTGTCTTCATGTTATTACGGTTAGTACAATCTTGATTTTAGATTTGTTGTATCACCTTAACAAAATTATGAATGCATGATAGAAGATATTCATTGGTTAGAGTGTTGACACTTATGATTGTACTAATGCATTATGATGTTGTGTGAGGTTGATGTTGTCTACTAACAAGATACATGTACATCACAAAAGACAAATCAGGCTCCATGACCATGAAAACATGAAGACAAAGACTCATCCATAATCTTTGTTCTACTTACGAGGTATGTATGACTTTGTTATATTATGCTTAACCTATGAGACATGCAGGTTCTAGCTCAGGATCTCTAAATCATTGAAGAGATTGTTTAGGTATGTTGTACATAACCAAGTAGGTATACTAATCCAGGTATGTTTCCCATGAATCTTACCTTGTGTTAGGATCCCTTATATAAGTATACTTGGAATGATTGGTTATGCTTATTCATAAAGTTAGTAATCAAGGGATTATGCATATTATATCTTTAATCTTGATTGATGATATGCATGAGTAAAAGAAGACTTCCCTGAAATCTTGAATACTAATGTTTATTAACTATAATCATGACTATACATTTTCAAGATTATTTAGTACTATAATGTTTTGATAGCATTTAGAATATACTAATGAGTGTATGTTTGTGTATGAGATCATGAGGATGACTCTTGAGCATGCACAGTGGTACAGAATGAATAGAAGTTCAAAAGACATACAGAAGATCAAGCGGGAGGCAGCCACACAAACATAAAAGATAAGTATTTGAGTTGTTATTTGAAATAGTAATGATATTGCCTGTAATAGGTTGTATGCATATTTGTATTCCTATAATATATCATGCTGAGTGTAAATATTCATAGAACATTGAACAGTATACTACTAATATGCATATGATTGGTAAGTTGGACAAACATTCCATTGTTGCTTGTCTAGAATGAAACCTCTTTGCTGACATGCTGAGAGTTGTGCACACTCTCGATAGTATGTTCTGGTAGAGATGGAAGGCATCTAGATAGCCACTGTATGCATACAGGATATGGGAAAGTGTTGTGCCAAAGTATTGGTCAAAATAGTTGCATCACTATGTAAATGATATCTGTATGCATAATAGGTTATCATGTCAATATGATTTGATGATTATGAAGTATTACTAATCATGTACTTAATTTTGATTTGTAGGAAAGGTCATGAAGAATGATGGACACCGTACAAGTGGTGGATGTTCAAACAAGAAGATTTACAAATCAAACAAAATATAGAAGGCTCATGGCTAGAAGATTCTCTTAGAAAGGGGAAGAGAATCATGACAAGATGTTTGCTCCAAGTATGGTGTAATTAAAGAAGAAGTGTGAATCAGGTTCTGTATAGGTACCTAGGATCGATAATAAATTGATAAGCTTAATGATCACCATGGGTGATGTGGATCTCAACCTTTGCTACAAGGTTGAATATGATTTCTATACACAAATGACATGGATGCAAGAAGGAACTCACCACAGAGTTCGAATGATATTAAGGCTCATATTAGTAGACCCATCTAACGAGAGATGGCACAGATAGATATGCAGAAGATCATTCAATGCAGAAATGAAAATGAAAGATCTCAAATTGACGCTTTACTTCCTAGGTCTGGAAGTATGGCAAGGCTCAGAAGGAATATTTCTCAACCAGGGAAAGTATGATGAGAAATATGACTTGAGGTGTTGGAATGGCCACTCTTATGGATTCCAACTTGAAGCTATTAGGGGATAACTCATCAGAGTTAGTGGATATAACTCTGTACAGTCAAATTATTGGGTCATTGATGTATCTAACATATACTAGATTAGATATATGCTTTGTTGTGAATACCTTGAGTCAGTATCTAGTGGAAACTAGATGTTTTCACCTGATAGTTGCAAAGCATGTGATGAGGCACCTAATGGATACGATAGACTTTGATCTGTGCTATCTTGGAGATCATGACTTCAGATGGCTACTCAGATGCTGATTGGGCAGAAAGTGTATCAGACAAGAAGAACACATCAAGAGGATGTTATTGTCTAGGATTAGCCATGATCTCGTGGTTTAGCTGGAAGCAGTCTAGTGTGGCTCTCAGCACAAGCAGAATATATGGCTGTTTGCTCTGCTAGTTGTGAAGAAGTTTGGCTTCAGGATTGTTTGACTTAGAGATAGAACCAACTGTGATCCTATGTGACAAATAGAGTTGTATCAAGATGACATAGAATCCAGTGTTCCATGATAAGTCAAAAATCATAGGGATCTAACAAGATATGACACAGAAAGGAACTATAAAGTTTGAATTCGTAACAGGTTACCGATGTACCAACCAAACCTCTACCTCGAGTGAAGAAGTTACCAACATACTAACCAAGCCTCTGTCTCGAGTGAAATTTGAATACTTTCGAGACAAGCTTGGTGTAGCTCAAAAGGACCCTCCTCGAAAGGGGGAGTAGTATAGTCACTGATGATGAGATTGTCTCATCGAACAACAAGGTCGATGATGAGGTAACCTGTTCTCTACACCTAGATACTTAGAAATATTTAGATTTAGGACTCGTATACTTAGAAAACTTAGTTTTACTTATACATGCTTTTGATGTTATATGTATTAGTAAGAATACATGCTTTTGATGATAGATGTATTGATGAGAATACATGTGGGGATTGTATCATCCTTGAACGCATGTTCTAAAGTGAGCCGTAGACGTATGGTCTCCGAAAATGAAGTCCTTAGTGGACAGTTGAGGGGATTGGATCATCCCTGGACTTTCAGTCCTAAAGAGAGCCGTAGACGTGAGGTCTCCGAGAATGAAGTCCTTAGTGGACAGTTGAAGGGATTGGATCATCCCTAGACTTTCAGTCCTAAAGAGAGCCGTAGACGTGAGGTCTGCGAGAATGAAGTCCTTAGCGAACAGTTGAGGGGATTGGATCATCCCTGGACTTTCAGTCCTAAAGAGAGCCGTAGACGTGAGGTCTCCGAGAATGAAGTCCTTAGCGGACAGTTGAGGGGATTGGATCATCCCTGGACTTTCAGTCCTAAAGAGAGCCGTAGACGTGAGGTCTCCGAGAATGAAGTCCTTAGTGGACAGTTGAGGGGATTGGATCATCCCTGGACTTTCAGTCCTAAAGAGAGCCGTAGACGTGAGGTCTCCGAGAATGAAGTCCTTAGCGGAAAGTTGAGGGGATTGGATCATCCCTGGACTTTCAGTCCTAAAGAGAAGACGTGAGGTCTCCGAGAATGAAGTCCTTAGTGGACAGTTGAGGGGATTGGATCATCCCTGGACTTTCAGTCCTAAAGAGAGCCGTAGACGTGAGGTCTCCGAGAAGTGGGGATTGTATCATCCCCGGACTTAGGTCCCTGAATTGATCCGTAGACGTATGGTCTCCGAGAAGTGGGGATTGTATCATCCCCGGACTTAGGTCCATGAATTGATCCGTAGACGTGAGGTCTCCGAGAAGTGGGGATTGTATCATCCCCGGACTGCGGTCCCTGAATTGATCCGTAGACGTGAGGTCTCCGAGAAGTGGGGATTGTATCATCCCCGGACTGCGGTCCCTGAATTGATCCGTAGACGTGAGGTCTCCGAGAAGTGGGGATTGTATCATCCCCGGACTTAGGTCCCTGAATTGATCCGTAGACGTGAGGTCTCCGAGAAGTGGGGATTGTATCATCCCCGGACTGCGGTCCCTGAATTGATCCGTAGACGTGAGGTCTCCGAGAAGTGGGGATTGTATCATCCCCGGACTTAGGTCCCTGAATTGATTCATAGACGTGAGGTCTCCGAGAAGTGGGGATTGTATCATCCCCGGACTGCGGTCCCTGAATTGATCCGTAGACGTATGGTCTCCGAGAAGTGGGGATTGTATCATCCCCGGACTTCGGTCCCTGAATTGATCCGTAGACGTATGGTCTCCGAGAAAGTGATTTTTTGATGTGGTTACTTGTATCGGTAGGATACTTGTATTGATGATGTGGTTACTTGTATCGGTAGGATACTTGTATTGATGATGTGGTTACTTGTATCGGTAGGATACTTGTATTGATGATGTGGTTACTTGTATCGGTTGGATACTTGTATTGATGATGTGGTTACTTGTATCGGTAGGATACTTGTATTGATGATGTGGTTACTTGTATCGGTAGGATACTTGTATTGATGATGTGGTTACTTGTATCAGTAGGATACTTGTATTGATGATGTGGTTACTTGTATCGGTAGGATACTTGTATTGATGATATGGTTACTTGTATCAGTGTGGATACTTGTATTGATGATATGTACACTTGTATTGGCATGAATACGTGTACTAATGATGTGGATACTTGTATTGTTGTGGATACCTGTATCGATGACGATGCTGATGATCGTGTGATGACGATGCTGATGATCGTGAGATGACGATGCTGATGATCGTGTGATGACGATGCTGATGATCGTGTGATGACGATGCTGATGATCGTGAGATGACGATGCTGATGATCGTGTGATGACGATGCTGATGATCGTGAGATGACGATGCTGATGATCGTGTGATGACGATGCTGATGATCGTGTGATGACGATGCTGATGATTGTGTGATGATGATGCTGATGATCGTGAGATGACGATACTGATGATCGTGAGGATCCAGATGTTGATGTTGTTGTAGTTGTTCGAGTGCTACAGAAGATAAAGACTCAGTACTGAAGATGTTGATGTTCCAGTATTGAAGATGTTCCAGTAACTGCTTGAGTTACTGATGATGTTGAGAAAGCTTCCAATGATTTATAGATGTATCATGTATGATGTTGATGACTCCTTGCTCGTGCAGATACTGTTATAATATCCTTCTCGTTAAGGGGGAGTGTTGAAATATTGTAACTTCAAAGAATATTATATTTGTATATTATTTATTCTGGAGATGTTCCATACCTCCGATGTGATTATACTGTAAATCCGGAGATGTTTATTCCTCCGAGTTGGGTGTGGTAACTAGGGTTATTAGACCCACCATGTGGGGGTCGGCCCAGTCAGTTATAATGGGGTATTTAACCTAATGGTTAAATACGAGCCTACATGTACTTGTGTAAAATACATATCAAAGTAGTGTATAAATAGAGGAGGTGTGTTCCTCATTTGATACACTCACACACTTGAGGATAGCGCACTTGTGGAGGAGAGGTCTGCTATTGTGGAGGAGGAGATCATGTCTCAGGGTTTCATCTTTGTATATTGCTGGTCATCTATATTGAGGAAGCTTTGCTGGGTTTTCTACCCCATGAGGGTTTCCCAGGATAAATCTCTGTCTCTTGTGTTTATGCTGTGCTTGTTGTTTCTTCAGTGATCCTGTATATGCTATTATTGTGAAATGGAATGTAATGCTGCTATTTTCTGTCTTAGCATATTGAATTTTAACAGTAGACAAGACAGAAAGATATTTTTCCAGAAAGGAGAATAGACATTCGTGTCTATCTGACGTAGAGTGGTTGAACAAATACTTGTGGGTGGATATTCATGAAATTTTCTTCGCAACCTTTGGAAACGAGTTGCATGAATGGTTATCAAGACTCACAGAGCGAAAGGACTGTTTCCAAGAAGGAGCACCTACCGAGTGGAACCCAGAGCTTATTCAAAGGCTTAAAGAAGTAGATAGTCCACTCTTGCGAGAAGTCAACTTTTGGGTTGACAGTATTCTAGAAGGCTTCATGACAGAGTTCGATGTGGACACATTGAAGTCCTACAATGCAGCAGAGGTAAGTACCTCAACAATCTGAGTTTATATATCAAAATGCCTTTAGCTGAGAAAGGAGTTTTAAGAATGCAGTGAGATTCATAGTTGCTTTGAGTCTATAATGGTAGATAACACATACAATGATTTTGACGAAGATACACACAATTTAAGAAAGGGTAAAAGATATAAGTATACCACAGGAAAGAATCCTAAAGAAACTGAGTTCCCAGTTGAGATTGATAGACAGAAAGCACCTCTATCCACTACCTATCATCCCATTACACCTCAGAACCCTCCAGTTGTGAATATTGCACCTCCTATTGTTCAAAATATGTCAGTTCAGAATCCCCCAATTGTTAATATTCCCAATCCTCAGAGTGTCAAGACCAGTAATACCGCAGGAGTAAGTACTTAGAATATCTCGACTCAGAACATTCCGCACAGTACCATCCCTAACACCGCTCAAACTACTGCGCATAACATTGTACCACCTAGAAGGAGAACGACTGATGATATTAAACTGTCAATATTTAAAGGAATGGGTCTAGAAGACCCTGAGCAACATTGGTTTCTATGTGAAGCCATGTGGAGTGTAAAAAAAGTCCAGGATGATGCTGGTAACCACGCACAACTCATCACTACATTCAGGGACAGAGCATTAACTTGGTTCATGAAATATTTTGTTGGACATAATAGAACCTTACGAGATATTAAGGCTGCTCTCTTAAGAGAATTTAAGAAATCGAAATCTGAATCACAATGTATAACAGAGCTAAAAGAGATTAAACAAAAAACAACTGAAACAATCTGGGAATTTGACCAGAAGTTTAAAGCACTATTAGACCAAATCAGTTTTGATAGCACCGCAACAACACCAAGAGTGGTTCATAGCCGCATTGTTGCCCCATATTAGATTTTCGTTGGTGCAACAGAAGGTTGTGTCGCAGAAAGAATCATTAGAGATCGCGATGAAGTTAGAAGCTTCACCGATAGGAGAAACAAGTCAGGGGATGATCCAAATTCAGAACCGGTTAGAAACCCTGACATTACAACTCCAAGACATTAAGAAAGACAAAGAAGTTAGAGAAGATATCTGGTGTACAAAATGTAGAGCAAAAGGACACTCAAAAGAACACTATCCAATTTTTAAAGAATATATTGATAGTGGAGCACCAAATCCACTAAACCATCAGCAACAAGGACCGTGCAAGGACAATGGTGTGAAATTTGTTGATGCAGAGGACATCGACCAAAGGATTGTTATTTGATCCAAAAATATGTGAGAACACCTAAGAATTTGTATTACAGTTTCTGTAAGTCAGTTGGACATTATGATTCCAACTGTAGAGCATACGACTTGATGATATAAAGGAAGCATGATGTGTATAGAGTTCAAGAAGAAACACTGCAACACCATGATAATGCGCAGTATGATCAAGACGCATATAGAGGCCGCAGTGGATTCCGCGGAAGAGGAAGAAACACCGGACAAGGACAAGGACAAGGAAGAGGAAGAGGTCAGATGATCTGTTATAACTGTGCTCAGCCTGGCCATCTATCTAGAGACTGTACAAACGCTACTACTACATGTCGATATTGTAAATCTTTTGACCATGTTATTGAAGCATGTCTGATATTTCAAGCAAAGATGCAAGAAAGAAGACAAGAAGCACCAAATGCGAATGTTCAGATGATCGCAGTAGAGAAAAGAGATCCAAACGTCAATGATGTGACGCGAATTGGAGCTGCGACAGGAAAGGATAAGGAACCATAAGCTTCAAATTCTAGAAACCACCACACTAACTAGATACCTACTGATGGCATCTGGATAAGAAAAGCAACGAGGAAATCACCTGCTTTCGATCTGGAAAGAAATAAATAATTCTTTGAAGAGGAAAGGGAAACTTTCAAAGACCCAGCACCTATGACACCAAGAATGTCATTGCAAAGTGAAACAACACATATGGAAGATATTCCAGCAGCATATGATCAAACAAGCACCACAACAGAAACATGAACTTTTGTTGTGCAGTTCCTACAGAGCTGTATAAAGCTGCTAAAGAGCAAATATTCATTAGTAGAACTGCAAAAGCTAGTAACTCACTATGAACAACGAAGTTGTACGGATCCTGTTCAGAGCACAGCTCACCACATTAAAAGCCATAAGAGAACAAGCCGAGAAATGAGGTTAAGTGCACAAATTGGAGATTATGATATGGATGAGATCATCCTTGATTTAGGATATGAAGTAAATGTATTGACCAAGCAGACATGGGTATAGATGGGGAAACCAAAGTTGTCATGGTCACCTATACAGTTGAGACTAGCCAATCAGTAGAAGCTCATACCCTTTGGAAGGCTAGCCAATGTTCCTGTTGACATAGATGGAATGAGAAGTCATACAGACTTCAAGGTTATCGAAATTGTAGATGACAGTCAACTGTATCCTGCACTATTGGGGATATATCGGGCCATGGATAAACTCACGATCATCGACTTGAAGAAAAAACAAATGATATTCGAAGGGGCAAATATCAAGGTCATTGCGCCCTTGGACCCTTTACAAGGACCGAGATACATTGAGCCAATCAAAGAAGAATGTAGATCTCATGATCTTGATTGCATCTATAATATGATAGCTAACCACGCCGACTACATCAACCCTACAGCCGATGGAATGCTTAGTTGGTGTTGTGACAGTTCTTGCGTATCAGATTCTGACGTAGGACTGGAGAATTGGCAAGGCCGATTGCATGAAGTATCTGCAAGAAGATGCACGCAGCTCACAAGATCACTACGCTGGATTGGAATCGAGGTAAGTCCAATCTCCACTTATGATGGTTCAACTAATGTCTATACATTTTTGCAAGAATATACCGTATCAATTTCAGCTGAACATCACATACCAGCATTGGATATAGCATTGCGTGCTACACCTACAAGATGGTGGGCCGTGCATAAGCAAAATTTGACCACATGTGATCAGTGCAAAAATATGATGCAAATCAGATTCACAGAGAAAGCTGCGCTAACCATGGAAAAGTACAATGGAAAATCAGATCTGAGGGATCACATAGAAACTTGTTCACAAGCGTGGATAAAAATGCCACAAACAGAATGGGTTCATCTGTTTGTGCATACACTAGAGAAGATTCCAAAGAATGGGTACATAGACATCGAACTTTGTAGAGGAACCATGGTTTGGTCTAAGTTGACTGTGAACTTCCAAAGAACCTTCAGTTTTGAAGCTCTGTAGGTCATCAAAGAAAGAATATTCAGAGAAGAATGCCTAAGTACAAACGAGGCATTAGAGGCAATCAAAGACAAGATAATTCAAGATGTAAAAGTACCTGTCAACCTACAACCAGAATGGGAAAGAACAATAGAACATGCCCTTGAATGTTATAACCTCGCTAAAGATGGAGAAGATCCAGAGGAAAGTGATGAGGAGGATCCGCGCAATGTTAATATTCCAGAGTCAGAAGGAGTGTGAGATGTAGAGGGACCTCCATTAGAAATTCCAGATATGAGCGGCCCTGTCAAGACAAAGAAAGTGAACATTGGCATAAGTGAAGAGTCAAAGTTCGCATCCATTGGAGATTACTAGGATTATGAAACGGTTGCGTAGATCGCAGACCTTCTGCATGAATATCAGGATTTATTTCCGATGAAGTTCACCAAAATGAAAGGCATTTTGTGTGACTTGGGAGTGATGAAGATACCTCTCAAGCCAGGCGCGAAGCCTATCAGACAGAGGCCTTATAGACTGAATCCTAGATACAAAGAGAGAGTTAAAGTAGAGATTGATAGGATGTTTGATGCAGGGATCATCGAGCCAGTTGAAGAATCAGAGTGGATAAGTCCTATGGTTATCCAGGATAAGAAGACTAAAGGTGAAATAAGAATCTATGTTGATCTGAGGAAGTTGAATGATGCTTCGCTACATGATCCATTTCCTACTCTGTTCACAGATGAAGTATTAGATAATGTGGGAGGAAATGAGGCCTATTCTTTCACTGATGAATTTTATGGATACCATCAGATCAGGATCGATGAAGCAGATAGGCATAAGACCAATTTTTCTACTGAATGGGGATCATATCAGTATACAATTATGCCGTTTGGATTGAAGAATGCACTAGCTATATTTTCCATAGTTGTTGTGGCTGCATTCAAGGACTTTATCCATAAGTTCTTGGAAGTCTATTTTGATGATTGGACTGTATTTGGTTTACTGAAGAACCACTATGAGAATCTGAGAATGATGTTCGAAAAATGCAGACAACATCATATTTATTTGAATTTGAAGAAATGTATCTTTTGTGTGCCCTATGGAATCCTGTTGGGACACATTGTCTGTAAATAGGGTTTGATGGTTGACCCTGTGAAGATCACAATTATTGTGAACATGACAGTGCCGAATTCAGTAAAACAACTTCACACCACGTTGGGACATATTGGATATTACATAAAATTCATCAAGGATATGCGTCGATAAACGCGCCAATGGAGAAACTTCTGAAGAAAGAAGCAAGGTTCATATGGAATGCAGAATACGAGAAGTGATTAGACACTTTAAAAGATAAAATGGTAACTACGTCGATCCTTGTGTTCCCAGATTGGAATAAGCCATTCCATGTACTTGTTGATGCTTCATGTATAGCGTTGGGCATTGTGCTCGCTCATCCAGGTGAAGGGGGCATTGATCACCCCATTACGTTTTCAAGCAGAAAGCTATCTTTAACTGAAAAGAATTACATCACGACAAAAAGAGAGGGTCTAGCTATGGTGTATGCACTGCAGAAATTCAGGCACTATTTGTTGGGTGCGCACTTCTCCATGTT
The DNA here is from genome assembly GCA_027924585.1 of Larix kaempferi. NCBI lineage: Eukaryota > Viridiplantae > Streptophyta > Pinopsida > Pinales > Pinaceae > Larix > Larix kaempferi. Next base: position 10,489,368 of record BSBM01001036.1, read on the forward strand.
TACTGACCATTCAGCTTTGAAGTATCTGGTTAATAAACCAGTGTTAGGGGGGAGAATATGTAGATGACTACTACTCTTCCAAGAGTATGATTTTGAAATTGTGGTTAAGCTAGGAATATTGAACCTAGGACCTGACCATCTCTCAAGGATTGAGTCAGGCGAAGAACCCACCAATATCGAAGACAATCTGCCTGACGCGCAGTTATTTTCCATACAAATTGCAGATGAGTATTACAAGGACATTGTAGAATTTTTTACCACAATATTGGCACCTACAGAGTTTACTACGCAGCAGAAGAAGCACCTAGCAGTTAAAGCTACAGAATTCACTATCATCGCAGGCTATTTATACAAGTTGGGACCAGATGAAGTGCTGCGAAGATGCGTGTTAGAGCATGAGAAATTGTTTATTTTAGCTGAGGCACACTCAGGTGTCTCTGGAGGTCACTACGCAGGAAGAGCTACTGTGCAGAAGATATTAAGAGCAGGGCTATGGTGGCCAACAATACACAAAGATTCAAAGGAACATTGCTAAAGTTGCGATGTTTTCCAAAGAACAGGAAAGCCGTCGCGACAAGATGAAATTCCGTTAAGACCAAAGTTGACACTACAAGAATTTGACAAATGGGCTATTGATTTCATGGGACCTATTAACCCACCGGGAAAGAGGACTGGTGCGAGATATATTATCATCATGACTGATTATCCCACCAGATGGGAAGAAGCTAAACCAGTGAAGGACTGTAGTGCAGTTACTGCTGCGCAGTTCATCTTCGAGAACATACTTACCAGATTTGGATGCCCGAATATTTTAATGAGTGATCAAGGAACTCACCTTTTTAATAGAACTATTGAATCCCTTACCGAAGAGTTCCACATCTACCGTCGGAGGAGTACACTGTACCATCCTTAAGCCAATGGAACTGTTGAGGATTTCAACAAAGTGTTGGAGAATGCGCTGACGAAAGTATGCAATACAAATAGAGATGATTGGGATCTACGCATTCCAACTATATTATGGGCTTACAGAACAACTTGCAAGAAGTTGATAGGCCATACACCTTTCAGATTGGTATATGGACAGGAAGCTGTGATTCCTATGGAGTATATTTTACCAAGCTTAAGGATTGTTGCATTCACAGACATGGCTGATGAAGAAACATTGCAAGAAAGGATTCTACACTTGGTTGGATTGGAGGAGGATCGCTTCATCACAGGATTTCACTAGCAAGTGAAAAATGATAGAGAAAAAGCATGGAATGATCGCCATATCAAGCACAAAATCTTCCAGGTAGGAGACCTTTTCCTCTTGTATGATAGCAAGTTTACAAAATTTACTGGCAAATTTAAAATGCATTGGCTTGGCCCATATGTTGTTATGCATGTTACTAACGGTGGTGCAGTTTAGTTAGGTGACAAATTACCAGTTTTGGTTAATGGAAGTAGACTAAAACCCTACAGGGATAGTCTTACTTTGCAGAACCCTCAGTGATCAGAAGAGAAGGAAAATTCTAAGTGTCAAGTATAGTTGAAATTAGGCACTAGAAATGCAAAAGAGTCTGTACACAGTTTTGGTCCGATACACAAAGTTGACAGAGTTCATTGCAGGCTTTCACCGGCAAGTGCATAAGGACAGAGAAAAAGCATGGCACGATCACCATATCAAGCACAAAATATTCCAAGTAGGAGACCTTTTCCTCCTGTATGATAGCAAGTTTATGAAATTTCCTAGAAAATTTAAAATTCCTTGGCTTGGACCATATATTGTTATGCATGTTACTAATAGTGGCCCAGTTCAGTTAGCCATGTTAGCTGGTGACAACTTACCAGGTTTGGTTAATGGAAGTAGACTAAAACCCTATAGGGATAGTCCTACTTTGCAAAACCCTCAATGATCAGAAGAGAAGGAAATTTCTAAGTGTCAAGTATAGTTGAAATTAGGCACTAGAAATGCAAAAGAGTCTGTACACAGTTTTGGTCTGATACACAAAGTTGACAGAGAGGATGCATGTACCATGCAGCACTAGTCGAGAAGTGAAGCTGCGTGAATCAAAAAAAAAAAAAGAGAAGAGACAAAGAAAATGCAAAGAAAAGAAAATGCGTGTAGTTCCGAAGCTCAAAATGTAGCTGCGCAGAACAAACAGAACAAGAAAGATCCAAAGCTTAGAATAAAGAAGCATGACACCGCGAAGTAACCGCACCGGGATAATGACACCGCCGCACAGTTCGACGCACCACTCCAAGAAACTAGCCATTAAAATGACAGTCGGAAAACTAGCCATTATACAGTGATTTTGTCGACGATCGCTTGAGCATTTAACGCAAAAATAGCCGTTATGAAGAAGTTAATGAAGGAAAGGACCCGCATCCTAGGAGGATTTGGCCAATGGACATGATAATTAATGCTTTTCTAACCGTTGATGGGCACTGCTAAGGCTCAACTGCGCCTATAAATACCACTAATTTTGGACTCGGGGGCGCTACCGAAACTATGAAATGTTTTTGCACGCCATAGTTTCAATCTGTTACAGTGAGTGCTTAGTTATCTCGTGATTCTACAGAGAAAAATCCAGTGAATGTCTGACGATTCTACAATTGAGCAAGAATCCACAGTTAAACATACTGTGAGGGATTTCAAGTAAACCAGCCTTGAAGGGTTGATGAGAACCCCTACAAAGAAGGTCATCACAGAGCAAGGCCAAGGTTCACGCAGATCACCAAGACACACTGCACAAATGCAAGGCAAGGGTAAGGAATCCGTAGTTGAGAAATTCAAGGTGAAGGTCATGGGATCCAAGCTACCAGAATCTCCACCAGGGGGGACAAAGAGCTGCCATTAACCTTGACCCCAAAGTATATTTCACCATGTGCAGCAGATGCACCGGCAGTAAAGCTCTCAAGAAATGCCAAGTATGACATACCACTTCCGCCCATGTCTAAACATATAAAACCAGAAGCGAATCTGTTGGGTAAGATCACAGACTGTAAGTTCGAAGATTACAACTTGCCGCAACAACAGAAGGATCCAGACGAGCCGAAATACCCACAATTTCAGCCAGATAGATATATGTGTTGGAAGACGGATGTCAAGAACAACCTGTTGTTGGTTGCGTAGCGCTGGTTGTATGAAGTTGTCGAATCGGGGCTGTTAAACCTGTTGTAGCTTCCACACTTCGACCGGAGCCCATAAATTAACGTGGTGGTGCGCACACTCATATTGCGGACACACCAAGGATACCTTTGGTTGGATAGAAACATCGACCTAAACATAGACTTGATCCATCATATCACAGGGCTAAGCAAGCGTGGAGAGGACCCTAAAAATTTCTTTATCAGAAAAACCGGAGATAAGGAAGTAGCCGCGCAGATGAAGGAGACACATCAGATTCCCAAAAGTAAAATAGGATTTGTCACAGAGGATCTATGTGATGATGCTACAAGGTTTGTAGTACAACTGATCATAGGAAAAATATTGTGCAAGGCACGACCGACAGAAGTACCAGTAGGATCAATTCTGCTCGGTGCGAAGGTAGCACAGGGAGGCAGATTCAATTCGTGTCAATACTTACTGAACGAGTTTCTGGAAGATGTTTGTGAAACTTAGGTTAACAACGTTGCTTCCCATTACAGTTGGTTAATGGTTTTGATTGCCTATGTAGGCTGGAAGGACCCAAGGCACTATGTTGGCCTCATCTCTCCTAGCAATGACTGTCGAGGACCCAAGTATGCACATCTCTGGGCTAATTTGATGCTAGAAAGACAACGTGCATCGAATGAAATTTTCCAAACATACTACGAGCAACTGTGCGATGTTATTGTTTGGACACCGTGCATCTCCAAAGAGGTAACATCTAAGTATATTCACACTTTGAATTTTCGAGCTGACATGCATTCTATTTATATTTCAGCAAAGGCACAGAAAAGGAACCCAGAATGGTTCCAAGGGAACTATCACATGGACGAAGCGGATATCGACCTCATTATGAAAGAATGGCTAGATGAATGGAAATTTGAAGGACCAAAGGTCATCGACAATGACTCCGATGAAAGTAATCCAATACCAACAAGGATTGTTAAAGAGTCACCAACAGAAAAAATAAAAGAACCTGAAAGCTTTGGACAACAGAAAGTCCAGAAAAAGAAACAGAAAGTTGTAAGGGATCCATTAGAAGCAAGGCTACATGATGATGATCATGAGATCATCTTGTCTAGGGTCACCGCACATCTAGAAGACATGATGGCCCTCAAAGATAGTAAGAATGATGAAATTCAAGCAAGTTGCAACATAATCACACCACGCTGCAAGGCATAACAACGAAGTTTGAGCAGGTCTAGTGCAACTTGGCTGTGATGCGAGAATCAGAGTCGGAAGGAAGGTCGGGGGACACCTTGTAGCCAAAGAAAACAGCTTTAGCCCTGACCATGGCACCAAAACCGTGCATTGTAAAAATTGATCCGCTAAGCGTAATGTTACTGTGCAAGAAGTTAGCTTCGAGCATGCAGAGCATAGAGCATGTGGAGATCGACATTGCGATGTTTCCACTAGAGGGCCTACATAATCTGCACCTATAGGTTGTGGAGGAGATCCATGATAGAGATATGGTTATTTTGAACCAACACCAGGAGTTACATGCAAATTATAAACAACTGTAGGAAGTGCAAAGAGGGATAAGGCACTTGAAAGCGAACGGGAACAACAAAGAAGAATAGAGTAGACTGTCACTTCAGTATGCGTGGATATTCCAGAATGCAATGAGCAGATAGAGCTTGCAGATACTATAAAGAAGATCGGCTCGATAGTCAATGATCTTAATTCTGAAATGGCAGACATGGAGATCAGGCAGAACTCAGAGTAGCAGAAGTGAAAGCAGCTGTAGAGAGCATATCCAGTGAAGTAGCTAAGTGTCAAAATTTGTTGGGAAAAGCAACAAGGGTGTTTACTGTGCTGCAAGAGGATCCTCAGCTACTCGAGGTCCAAACCAGTTTGCAGGAAAAACAAGCACAGTTAGATACACTGAATGCGGAGATAAAGGCCCTACTACCAAAAGATAGACTCCGCTGATTTCAGGAAGTCAAGGAATTGAAAAGGGAACTCATAGTTTTGCAAGAAAGGGAGGTTGATGCCGCGGAAAAGTCACAGCCCCTGCAGGAAGAAGCAAATACAATATCGCAAGAGATCGAAACAAAATTGTAGGAAATCTACGATGCACAAGTATCAGTACAAGAACAGACTCAGGAAGATCTAACACCAGATGTGTTGGAAACCATCAGATCATATGAGCAGGATGCCAAGGATATAGTTGCGAAGTTGAGCACAACTTACCAACAATTCGCTGTGAAAATAGCTCCACAATAGGAAGAGCAGCTTATGGAACCAGAAGTGGAAAGTGGCTCAGGGAAGAGCCACGTGTAAGTGTTAGGGGCCTGTTGGAAGCTGCGCAGTAACAACGTTGCGTAGCATCGGCAAAGTAGAAGAAAGAGAGTTGCGAAGATACAGCGCTACAGATATACAGTGTTGCGGAGTTACAGCTCCATGAAGATCCAGCATGGAAGAATGTTGGAAGGAAACCGATATGCATTCCGGTAAGGTCAATCGGTGACCTATTTTGGTTGAAGTACTCCATGATTCCCAGTAGGAGGGTAACGAGTGGCACGGAAGGAAAGCGACCCGTCTCACAGGAAAAGGCAGCACTACGTGAACCGACCGCACAAAGCCATTAGAGAAGGAACGACGAGGTGAAAGCGACCTGTCGGCATGTGCTCGACGGGAGGGCTGAAAGAGACGTGACCATGCAAAGAAGGATTGCCATGACAGAGAAGTCACTATCAAATCCTAACAGTCCTGGTTAGTGGAGAAACCATGCCAGTTTTGGGGAACCTTATGGTTTTGGCCCGCCATGATTGTAACAGACGTGACCTAAGGGCACAGTCTATAAAAGGGCACATTTTGTAAGGGAAAGGGTTAAGTAATCTTCTTTTGGGCTAATGTTGAATACTGATGTCTGTTGAGAGACTCATTGTAAAAGGCTCTGCAATTGTGTGCGCAGTAACCTACTGAGAGAGAAGAGAGTCTGCAACTGTGTGAGCAAAAGGAACTGTTGAAACCCTTCCCATTGATAATATAATCAACAGTTCCTATGGAAGTAGCTCCCATCCTGGGGGTAAGCCACGTTAAATTTTGTGTTATGTGATTGATTCTGCGTTATATTTGTGTATTTGCTTATGTTGAATGGTTAAGATCTTGTTTATGAGTTCATGTGTTCTTGATTATATATGTATTCACCATAAGGATAAGAATGGGAATAATATGTTAGGTATTGACATGTGTGAATGTATGTTGAATGCACCAATATTTCTAAGTCAGATGAATGCATAAGTTAATTGGGTAACCACTTAGCCAACGAATTCTATATAGTGTGATTCGTTGATTGCAGCACCGGAAGTGCGCAGTTACAGTGTTGTTGTTATAGTGTATAAGTTTTCAAGGTTATAGTCTAAGATGCATGTTGAACGCATAAACTTACACTGATTAAATTCCATTAAGGAGGTTAAGTACCAAAGAGGAAGCACAGTCTCAGTTGCGTTGTCATATTGTCGAAGAGTCGTGCAGAGCCGCGCAGTCCGTGGATGCACTATTGTATAAGTATTAACCGCGAAGAAGGTGAAATTCACGTAGTCACCCATTCCATTGAAGCGTGCATCACCTGGTTGTGGAAACTTGATTCTGCAACCTCCCCATAACTTCGCCTTGGGTGAGACCTCAGTCTGTTCCCAGACTGTTGCCGAAAGGGCCGGTGAAAAGGGGTTTTGTTGGTTCCCTGAACCACGTAGAGGACCTGGGTCTATCTTGTAAGCTTAAAGAACATATTTAGAGCCAACATGGTGCACAAAAACTCATTGAAAATATTATTGATGAGGGACAAGAAGGAATAGTAGGGAGAGTCTCTACTTTCGAACTAAGCATCATTAAAAGAGAGCTAGAGATGATGAAATCATATTACTTGTAGTTTTTTATGGATAGAGATCTTGCTCTCAAAGTTGCAGAAGACAAGATAGCAGAAGTAGAGAAACTCTACATGGCATTAGGAAAGTCACGGTCCTTTCCAAAAATTACATGTGATTAGATATGTGTGGTTGATTGCACAAATGACATATTGGAGCCACCTCATGTGCAAGGTGAGCATGAGGAGTTTTCATATTTACAAGTGCTTGAAGGAAGCATTGACTTGGAATATGATAGCAGAGCACTTGTTTCACACCAGGAGGATTATGAACTTTCTCTATGTGAGGAAGGTTCATTGGTGGAGGATCTTCTTGGTGAGCCACATCATTTGAGTGTATCATTGAAGGAGAACCAAGAGAATATTATGGTAGCCATGAAGAAATTTATTGACACCAATACCTTGGTGACAAGATGTTGTTGGAAAGCTTCAGGAGGAGAGTTGAAAGGAGAATCCTTTTTGGAAAAGTTCATAGCACTCAAAGAAGTATTTGTCAAGATGAAAGAGAGTTACATGAACTTTTTTTTCAGACAGAGATCATCTCCTCATGGTGGTTGAAATGTACCATAGTGCACTCAAGGAGGAAGAAGAAGAATAAAAAAATATCACTAGTGAATTGGAGGCCACTAGTAATTCATTGAAGAGCACACAGAGGGCCCTTCAAGAATCAAGAATGCAGAATGATTTAGAAAGGAGTTGAGATCGTCACACCCTCCATATTGCATGGAAGATAGTCATTTTCACATGGTAGGTGGCATAGTGGATATGATGGAGGAACCTCATGCGAGAGTTGAACATGAGGTAATTTCAGATTTGCAAGTGCTTAAGAAGAACAAAGATGTAAAATATTTATTCCAAGCACTTGTTGGTATGCAGAAGGGCATAGAGAAGGATTTATCTATGGGATAAATAGATGGGGACATACCATTTGAGTTTGTAATCCATGGTATTTTTTTACTCGAGGATTGGGTAGACAAGTACATCACTGAGATGGAGACCCAAGGATGCACAAGTCTTACTGGAATTTGTAGGGAATTGATTGGCATGCAGCCTTGAAAGAGAGACCTCATGAGATTCCTATATGGAAAGAAGAATAGTTTTGAATACGGTGGATGAACACATTCCACATGGATCAACGAGCCAAAGTTTTTATTCATCCATGGGTTGGGTGGATAGATATATACAATAAGGATGGGGATTCATCGATGTAAAGATTTTTTTTTGCTTCTGTGATATTTTTTTGTTTTTCCTGACATTGCCTTACCATGTGAGTAGCAACAAGGGTATGTATGGCATCCCTTTGATACTTTCAGTACACACACGTCCATGGATTGGGTGTACAAGTACATGGAATATTTGGAATTACCATGCAAGAGAAACTAATATTGTATACAAAGCATGTTGGAAACAACATAGAATGTAATCAATTAGTTTGTACAAGAAGAGATCCAAACATTGTTGGAACAAATGACAAAGACCTTCAGATGCTTTGGAAGTGATGAAATTCCAACATGGTGGTGGATGGATCCTGGCATACCATGGAGTTACAGGTTGTCACAAGCAGGAACGATGATGGATGGTATGCATCAGGGACCATGGGATCCATGCATTGATGGTTGGTTTCAAACACCATTGATGTTTTGGAGGGTGCAGTGGGATCTAGGCATTCCTAGGCATGATGGATTGTCATTGATGTCATTGATGTTTTTGGAGTGCAATGGTGTTTTCCATATTCACGCGGCATTCATCAGATCCACTTGCTATCTTGGAATTCTTCTCAGTTGTTTCCATTGGGAGGAACATACATTTTCAGTTGAAAAGATAGTGGAGTCACTCAGTGGGGAGATGGTTATGTTCAGAGTGGCATAGAGGAAGCATGATGGACCAATTGAATTCCAATGCTATGTCAGTTTAGTAGAAAAATATCGATGGTGAGAAATCATTGATTGGTTTCATGCTTTATATGGATTTGATGTCTTTCTTGAGGACAAGAAAACTTGGGATGGGAGGACTGTAATGTCCCCAAATCAGGCCCTAGATCACATTTTCCTAAGTCACCTAGACTGGTTCATTTTTATTCACCTAGGTGGTGGTTTTGGTTGATTATATGTTGATCATAAGGTCCAAAGGGGGGAATAATGCCACCATAATCTATGGGGACTAGTACAACCACATTAAAAGAATGAGGAACCTTGGTTGGATCTTTAAATAAGCCAAGTCTCCTTGTGATCCAAAATTATTGCGAAAATCCTAAGGTCGGTTTCCTAAGGTTGGAAAAATCCAAGGAAGAGCAACTCCTAAGCAGTGTGACAAGGTGTCATGTCACCACATTGATTGCACCATGATAAATTCACTAACCCATTCAACCCCATTGGTCCTAGTGACAATTTAACATTAATTAATTAAAAGGGGGTAAATTTTGGTTTAGTCACCCATGTAAATTAAATAAATGAGGGTGGTTCATACTTTCATGTTATTTATTAATATTAATAAATATTTATGACTTGTGATGGCTAGGTGGATCAAGGAGGGTGCATAAGTGGTCTTGTGGACCCTATGAGTTGTCAACTACCATAGAAACTAGAAGAAAATCAGATAAAATCCATAAATTGACAAAAAAGATGGAAAGCAGCACAAAAGCAGGAAACTCAGAAAAGCAAAAAGCATGTAGAAAGGCAGGAAAGACCATAAAAGAATAAAGAGTAGAAAATCAAACAAAAGCAGTGGAAAAGCAGGAAAGCAGAGAAAATACAGGAAAAGAAAGATGTTGCCAAAAGCAGGAAAGCAGAGAAAATACAGGAAAAGCAAGATGTTGCCAAAAGCATAAAAGCAATCCAAAGCGGAAAGGAAACAAAGGAAGGAAAAAAAGAAGGTAAAAGTTGTAGATGCTAAATTCAGTCAATGAGGGCGCATTAGTTGAGATGGATGACCACATTCAATGTATTTTGAGGTCAATTCATGTTATAAACGAAATAGGTGCTCCCCAATGCTCATCTTTTCCATTTTGGATATTTGTCTTGAGAGATTTGCTTCTCAGAGGCTTGAGAGATGCGCCCCTATCCAGCTTTGGGTGATGTGCCCCATAGCAAATGTGTTCCAACCATCTACACAGTGCTAGTGTAGCTATTAGATTATGTATTTGCAGATCTGATCCATTCCATATACTCAATAATTTGAGTCTCTAGATTTGGTGCAAAGATTGAGGCATGAGTGCTTGTATTTGTGATGAGATCTCGCCAGTAGAGTAAGCAATCTGAGGAATTGTGCCCCAGTGAGTTGTAGCAATTGAATCCCATGACCTCAATGCTCTGAAACATGATCATTTCCTATCCATAGCTCCGATCTGGTGGTGACAACCCTTTTATTCTTTCTCATACTCAATATTATGCTTCTATATTGTAAAATTCCTAAGGATTAAGGACTCTTTGTGAGTTTGGTCCAAGTTTACTATATTTTGCTGCTATATAAATATGATACCAACTTGCTGTTGCTCATATACATGTATTTGATTTAATAGATTAGTATTTTGGTTGAATTTTTTATCCCCTAAGGCAGTTTGTAATTCAATGTTTCAAGGCTTTCTCCCTATGCCTACAAAATTGACTAGTTTTACTGAATTTGTGATAAGTTGGGTTCTATAAGTCCAATTGTTAGTATGTGAGATGTTGCAGGTTTATAAGATTTTGATATATCCTTCCCAATCATTATTTATGGAATTCTTGACCCTCTAAGGTCATTTGGAATTGTCTAGATGTAGAATAGATGTGCAGTCCTAGGTAGCGCTCTTATCTTCTTGGAAGGAATTAGGAAATACACTTAACATGAGATCATTGTTGTATTATATGGCTCTGTATCTATATTATATCAATTGAGTCTTAGATTCTTGCGAATATATAAGCATGAAATGTTATTTCTCTAAAAAATTGGTAGAGCATTTTAAGGTGACACATATTTCTTTAAGTAGATCTGTTTTTCTATTATGTTACGTTATTTTCGAACTAAAATTACTTTTGAGTGATGTAATGTTCATAAAACACTTGTTTATCTCTTGAGGTATATAGTATATGTAGAAGAGTATTTTTCATGATTATAAAAAAAGAATATCGCATAATTTTGAATGAGTAAAAATATGTATTTGATGTATACCAAAATGTATAAATATAAACATTAGTCACAAGATTTTCACTAGTGATAATATTTTTAGTTGGAATGAAGAGAACCGTTTAGACTAACAAAAATGATTAAACACACATTAGTCATATGTTTCAATGATTTTTGGCTAGTCATAAAAATTTTAGTCGCAATGTTAGTTGTAACAAAGAGACCTTTTAAGACTACCAAAAATGATTAAAAACATTAATCACACTTTTCAGTTCTTTTTTGCTAGTCATAAAATTTTTAGTCGCAATGTTAGTTGTAATAACTAGAACTTTTAAGACCAACAAAAATGATTAAAACATTAGTCACACTTTTCAGTATTTTTTTGCTAGTCATAATTTTTGTAATCGTAACGTTAGTTGTAATAAATAGAACTTTTAAGACCAACAAAAATGATTAAAAACATCAGTCACACATTTTAGTCCTTTTTTGCTAGTCATAAATTTTTTAATGAATACACTAGTTATAATACACATAAGTCATAATTTCAAATAAAACAACTAAAGAGATGTACAACTTAAAATAAAAGACCAATGGTCATATCTTCAAAAATGGTCGTTTATGATTAGATTTTAGTCATTTTTTAGTAATAAAACACACTTTATGTACTAGTCATCCAACTGGGGGCAATGATGGGTATAATGGCCATAAATACCATAGAAGGAACATGGGTGATTGGTATGAAGTTGTGGGTTCTTTCCTTGCTTGGTTGGTTTATTAGGGTTATGAGGTGCAGGATTAGCTTTTTTATTGTCAAGGGGTTGTGGAGGTTGACCACACCCATCTTGACATTGATTGTTTCTATGGTTATACCCACTTCAATGATTACCCTACCCTTGTTGGTTATTAGGGGTGGGTTGAGCAGGCACGTTCTAATGTGCATAAACTTTCCCTTGCGTAGAAGGTGGAATGGGGGAAGGATTTGGAATTGAAGCTACTGCAAGCTGGCTAGGATAAGGATAGTAACCAATAGGATCCTGAGGGGTTGCATATCCTTGTGGGATAACGCCACACACAGATCCAGAACAAGAAGGTCCATGAACATGTGGGGTAGGAGGTACATAAGAGGGTGTCACTCCTTATTGGGATTAGGCATGAGATAGATTGGGTCCAGAAGTATGTGTGGGAAAGGAACCCGTTGAAGGTTGTGCAATGCTAGGGACGTTTCCATATGCATGGTTGGTCATCGCAGAGTTGAAGGGGGCATACAGCCTAAGTTGTGATGCGGCAGTGCCAATAACACCATCGACGGCATGGGATGGCCCTGGGGAATATTTTCAGGAGGATTTTCCATGGGGGGCATTAGGAATAATGGTTTATAGGTAGATATATTGTGCATAGATCAAGTCGAACTGTTGGGCCTTGAGGATTGTGTATTCTTTAGATTGCGGGAACTCAGAGGATACATCCTTAGTAATGGAAGGAAGTAGGGACTTGAGGACCCAATCAAATAATATCCAGTTGTCGAGCTTGATTTTACACAAGCTTCGATGTCGATGCCACTCATGGATGTGGTCTGTAATGTGGGTAGCGATATTTTGGCGGCAAGACAGGAAAATCTCAACTCCCTTTTCATACCATATAAGTAACTGGAAGAAATGCAGGAATGTGGAAGCTAAGGACACAAATTTGGAGTGTGCCCCGTGAGGTAGTTCAATATACCACTTGGCTACAACATGGGTAAGGGTGCACTGAAACAACCGTAATCTAATGGAATCATCCACTATGTTGTTAGAGGAACACCATAGGTGGAAGGACATAATATGGTTCCGGGGGTCTTTCCAAGCCTTCCCTTTGAACTTAGGGACGTTCGAGGGGAGTTTGGTAGGCATTGGAGGCCATGTAGGATCATTCCTAATAGGATCGTTGGTCAATCTATCCAAATTGGGGAGGTTTATACTGGAAATAAATGGCAAGGTAGAACTAGGATATGACATCGTAGGGTCAGTATGGGTGTTGGCCATAGAGGTAATCATGGGCCCACATCCACCATGTGGTGGGATAATGGTGGTCATCGAGAGGGAGACCGTAGAACCAACAACAAGGATCAAGTTTATTGTAGCATATGGGCCACTGCCCCTAGGAATAGATCTGGTGATTGTAGGGACTATGATTGCAGGGGTGGGCTCGCTTCTAAAGGGAATAGGGTTGGTAACCATGTGAGATGTAGTGGTGGGGATAGGTCCAATGCTACCAGGAATAGTGGTTCCTGTGGGACCAATAACTGGAGTGGTTGCGGTGGTCACTATAGGGCCAATACCATGCCTATCGCCAACGATCCCTCCAAAAAATGGGTCAGGATTTGCATCAACCATAGGGATATGTGCAGGTGAGTGTGCAGGTGACTCTGACTAGGAAGAGTCAGAAGTGAACTCAGATGCCTCAGGAAAAGGTTTTGGATATGGGGAAGTGCATCGAAATAGGGTCCGATGTGTGTGGTACAAGAAACTAGACTAAAGCAACTACCCACGAAGTCTACAAGAGTACCTCAGAGGAGATATGGTGATGGAAATTTGCTACGAGGATAAGCTCAATGATCGAGAAAAAAGGCTCAAAAATCCCAATGCAGCCGAGTGTGCAAGAGGAGAGGGAAACTAAGAGGCACTCATGCCAACCAACAGGCTCGAAAAACCCACTACAATCGTGTGCTACAGTAGGTGAGCTACAACAAAATGGCCACAAAGCCAACAAGCAGCACTACCTATCAAAAGAAAAATGACCCACCAACCTATGAGGTATGGGAGCAAGCATCCACATAATTAAAATATGGAAGGATTTCTCAAATCAGTTCCTCTGTGGGGGTCTCAAGTCACATCAAACAAAACGAAATGGAAAACCAAATATGGCCAAGGTATATCCCCCTACCAAAGGGGATCCAGGGTAAAAGAGCACTAGAAGAATGGCAACTAGGCTACCACATTCAAGACACATCTGAAAAGGTTACCTACAACTTCAATCCGTAGACATCAAATAGGTGTCCTCCAGTAGAGAATGGAGAGTGGCATTCTACCCAGGCCTCTAGAACTAGTCTTGCAACTTTCCCTCCTAGAGGAGAGGCCCCTTGGAAAATCGGTCTCAACCATGACAATAAATACAACAGGATTTTGGTCACCTAATTGGACAACTACTATGTCTCAGATGTAAGTGACAAAGGGGAATTATTTTGATGCCTATCCCCAGTGTCCTAACCTAACTACCAAATCATTTTGGTCCTCAAGTGAGGTTAATGTTGGTTTAGTTAAGGCTAATTTTTAAGGCTCTACTTGGAGTCAGTAACCAAGCATTTGAATTTAAGGTGTGAGTTGTGTGCACAAGTGGTGTGTATAACCCAAAGATATAGCCAATAAAAGAAATGCCAAAAAGAAATAATAAATGATGCCATGTAAAAACCAATCTTTCATTCATCATTCCAACTAAATGCAATTGTTTCTCTTCACAACTAACTACAAGAAATAATTTTTTACCATACATCGTACTGAAATAGAAAATTATGCACGCCCAACAAATCTAGATCGAACCAAGAGTTGTAGCAAAGACATAGAAATAGGTTGTTCTTCACGAGGGGTCTCAACAAACACATACCAACAGGCATCTACAACAATAAAATAGGTGCAAGCAAAACACTAGGGGTACTACAAATAGTCATATATGTAAAAATAAAAGCAGGCTGTAGGGGGTAAATACTGGACAGAGATTCTAGGGGGCTCAGAAAAATACGATCGCACCTGCAGAACAAAGAGCAGTGAAAATGAAAAGGATTGATGTGACCTTTACAAGGGAAACATGTGATTAGAAAGGTAGGGTCGCAGTCTATAGTGTTGGGTCACACCCACTAGGCAGGACAGATTGTGTTCAAGGGTTTGGATCGTGCTTTTTACATGGAAAAGGTGTGATTAGGGAGGTAGGCTCACAAAAGGTAAACAACAAAAGAGTTTGGTCGCAACCCATAAATAGAGCAATCAAGATCAAAAGGGTTGACCGCACTCGATGAACAACAAAACCACGATTGAAGAGGATCAATCACACTATATCTAATTGAGGAGGTGCGATCGTGAGATTACAGATTGAGATCAGAAAAACAACGACAAAAAAATACAGATCTTACCCAAAACTGCGAGATCTGATATGGACCACTGCCCAAATCCACAGATCGGCTAAAAACAAAGTAACCTAAGAAAAATAACATGAAAAAAAAATAGGTAAGGATAGTCAAATAAAACCACAGATCTGCATAGTTCGAACCCGGTGGGAGTCACCAAAACTATGGGACTCCCTAGTGGAGTCACCAAAAATTGATGCTAGATTGTTCTTGCTATCATGTGCCAAAAGGAACCTACTGAGGATTAGAGGATTATTAGCAGTAGTTTCAAAGATGGATATGCAAACAAAATAAACAACAATAAAATAAATCTACACTAAACATGCATTGAGATAATATTAATTTAACAATGGAACAGATAACATAAAATGATTTTATATTATGAGAGCACAATCTAGGACCATAAGAATACCTAGAAATGGGGGTCCTTGCAGCCTTCTGAAGCAGTGTGTCCTTGGTCTCCTAGCAGCCCCACAATCTCCAGCTACACCTCACAAGAGGTGTCAAAGCTCAACATATGAGTAATAAGGACTCAATGGAATTTCGGCAGAGTGACGACATGCAAAAGGTGGAGAATGTGTGGATATGAAAATGGGGGGCCTTCACATGTATATATAGATATCATGACACATGGTTTCTGTCCCATGGGATTGGAAAATGGATTTTGGATAAACATTATGAGTGTGTTATATCCAACTTATTTTTCCCTTTTTCATGGGATTTTTCTCGTTTGTGGGAATTTTCTATTTTTTTTGGGGGGGGGGTTCCCCTTTTTCCATTTTTTTAGGAATGTGACAACTTCCCTCTTTTGTGGAAAGAGGAAATAATAATGATGGGAAATTTATGATATTTTTAACATGTGAATGTCAAAGTGGTGGAAATGGAAAGTGGAAATGATGTATGATATGGTGTGGCTAGTGGATAAGCAAAGTGGACAAAGTTTTGGTGTTAACAGTGTCATTTGCTTGCGGGTGATATGGACTACTTTTATGGTGTTGTATCAAGAATTATCATGTCAATTCTTCGAAAGTGGCTTTCAAAAAGTGCTTAGCATGGTCACTTGTAAGGCTTCTGGGGCATCCAAATCGAGTGATAATGTCTTCATAAATAAATTGAGCAGTTTTTTTTGCAGAGTAATTTCAGACTAGTGCTTCTTCATCCCATCTAGTTAGGTAGTATGTTGCAATAATGATATACCAATTTTAAAATGTTTTTCTAGTGGATTAATAGGTCCCACAAAATCAATTACCCATTTTTCAAATGGCTACAATTCTCAGACTGGTTGGAGTGGAAGTTCATCTCTTCACAACAGTTTACCAACTCGTTGGAAAACATTGCATTTCCTAGCATATTCCTTAACATATGTAAACATTGTTGGCCACCAAATCCTTGCTTGCAGTACCTTATCGCATCTAGATTTTCCTCCAACATAGCCTCCTACAACACTAATGTGGAATTCCCATAACATTCTTTGGTTTTCATGATCTAGTACACATCTGCATAGAATCCCATCAATTCCCAAATTGTAGAGTTGTCCTGCAATCAACCGATATTCCGCAGTTCTTACAATCAAATGATGTTTCTATGTTGTAGAGTAATCATCTTGGGCCTTCCCAGTGGTAAGAAACAATGCAATCTCTTCCAAATGGTTTGGAATGGCCTCTACTCTTAAAAGTGTTGCATCGGGCAACTGATCATCAACAGGTTCATCAACTTCTCTAGACTCTATTCATGACGGGTGATCAAGTCCATGGTTATGCTTTCGAGGCTTGACAATTACTTCGAAGGAGAATTCCTGGTATAAGAGTAACCATCTATAGATTTGACCTTTCAGGATGGACTTGTTCACCAAATAATTCAAGGCAGAGTGATCCGTAAAAAAAATTAATTTTCCTCCCAACAAATAGTGGTGGAACTTCTGCAAGGCGTAAATCAAGGCTAAACCTTCTTGCTCTATTGTTGTGTAATTGTTTTCTGCTTGAGATAACTTTATGTTGGAAAAGTACACTTGATTATACATATCACCTTCTCTTGGTTGATCTGATATAGAACCAAGGTAAATTCCTTATGCATCAACATCTACATGAAATTCTTTTTTCCAATTAGGGAATCCTAATATCGGGGAGTTTACCATTTTTAGCTTTAATGTTGCAAAGGATTTTTCACAATCATTCCATCTGGAAATCTAAACTTTCTTTAGAAACTGCTCCAAAGCCACTGTGATGGAGGCATAGTTGTGGATAAACCTTCTATAATAGCCTATATGACCCAAGGTGGATCACAATTGCTTTACTGACATTGGTGCGTGTAGGTTACAATGGCTGCAATTTTCACAGGATCTACTAGAACTCAATCTCAACAGACAATTTTCTGCAAGTTCAAAGAAATCCCCATTTGTCTACAACATTATAGCATGATTTGAAGTAGCACAACATGATATTTGAGCAAGTTGTAGACTATCTAATCATCCAAGTAGACTTCCAAGAATGTATGGATAAACTCTCTAAAAGATGCGATCACTATTCTTGAGAAAACAATTGGTGCATTCTTCAATCCAAATGGCATAACATTGTAAGCAAATGATCCCCATTATGTATTAAATGGGGTCTTGTTTTTATCTTCTTCTGTGATTTGGACCTGATGATACCCTGAGAATACATTTGTGAAGGAGTGTGCCTCATTCCCTACCACTTGGTCTAGCACTTCGTCACTAAATGGTATCAAGAATGGATCGTGGACATAAGCAATGTTCAAGTTGCGATAATAAACACAAAATCTAATGTCCTCTGTATATTTCTTGCTCTATATTATGATAGGGTTGATCCAGTCTAATTCATTTACGGGAAAAATTAGTCTCGCACTTAGCATGCAGTCAATTTCTTTTTTTACCTTTTGTTTTACTCTGGGGTTCATCCTATATGGTCGATGCTTCACAGGTTTGGTGTTTGGTTTTAGTGCAATCTTCATCTCACCCAAGTCTCCTTGAATCCCCTTTAGTTCTATAAATCTTTGCGGAAATAGGTCATCATATTCTTTCAATAGTGAGGTGATCTCAGACACCATTTTTTCATCCCAATAGTCTCCTATGGATACCATCTTTGGTTTGTCCTCAGTCCCAATATTAATTTTCTATAGCTTCAAAGGTTTCATATAGATTGCTTCGGTCTCTTTGAGTTTCGTCTGTCTTACTTATTGAGATCCTTTATATTCCTTAAAAGTTAAATGCCCCAAGTGTTCGAGCTCATCCAGGTCTGAATTCTCATGTTCTACCTTTGTGCAACAGAGAGGAGATATTACTTTAGGAATTGCAAAGGTGAAACTTGATAGCTCTTGATGTGAAAAAAAAATATGCGAGTGTCCCATGTTCTATAACTCATATGTAATAATGGTCCCTTAATGGTTGTTAGTGCTTATGTTACCATATCACTAGTTGCATAGAAAGAAAAGTCTTGACAAAAGTTTGCTAACATATTTTTCCAACATCTGATCTATTGCCTTGTCTCTTCATGTAGGTACCAAGCCTTTGGGATAGGTCCCAGTTCATGGAAAAATTGTTGAACCCAAAACTATGGATGTACTTTTTATGATTCCCATTCATGTTCACATAACTCAATATGGGTGTAGGGATTAGTCTCCCCCATGTAGACATCTGTCACTTTGTTGGTGTGCATAGATGGATTGAACTTGATCATTAAGGCCAACTGGGTTGTGTGCCCAGTCAAGAAGATCATCTTTGAGTGTGACCAACCACCTTGCAGGAGTTTATTTGAGCATTGTATCCAAGGTTTCCATGTGATATTCTTTCGCAACTAAGGAGTTTGTTTTCATTGAAAAATTGTCTAAGCCATTAGTTCCATCATACACTAGTGCATATTTGACTTCAACACCAAACCATTGAACGGATTAGATCATTGCACAATTTATACAAGGGATTTTCTTTCATCCATTCTGCCAATGTTCCCAAGCTTCTTTGGAGTCACTATAAAACAAGTGAATGCTCCTCCAACTTACTGCACCTTTACCTATTGATTTCACATAGTCCTCTCACTTTCCTATCATCAAGGAGTATATATTATCCAAGACATCTCTTTCCATATTTCACTATTGGCTCAGTATATCGCGATCCTTGGTGTGGGTCTAAAGGTCGTGTTACTTCATACCATTAGCTTCAAAGGTCACCGTTCTCTTCTTTAAGTCAATCAATCCATAGTTTTCATAATCCCACTCGATCCCTAACAGTGCTGGGTAGGTATCGGTTCCACCCATGATCTCAATTACTTCAAAATATGTGATGGTATTGACACCACCTATATCAACTTCAACGTTCTCTGATCGACCAATTGGGAAGATGTATACTGATTCGCCATTCTCAATTGAATGGGGGAGTAGACCAGAGGCGGGATCCCCATTACTTCCTATGATTTATTTCGAAGTATGTTCACATTGGACCCGAAATATAACATGACATTCTTGATGTCGTAACCATGTACTTGTGCGTCCAATTGAAACTCTCAGCCAGTCCTTTTTCTTCTTTTCTTTTGCACCAGCTAGATATTTATTTCTGGTAGCAGCGTGCATATCTCTTCATTAGCTTCTGCAACTTCTTGTATTCTACCGAGTGTTTTGTACAATTTATGGGTGGTGCTTTCATCTTCTAACATATCTTTGAACAAAGAAAACCAAATAGAAATAGGGTCCCTTACCTTCTCAGTATCAAATTGTAATTCCCACATTATATAATAAATATAATAATAAAGATAATGATAATGTATATGATAATTAATTATTAAAGTGGGGGATTGTAAGTAAAAATTTCCTAAACATGAATTATGCATGAAAATCCCCCCCCCCCCCCTTGCATGGATGACAATTGGAGTCATCCATGCAAGGGGGAGATAACTCCATTTATGGAGGTCCCTTTCCCAAGAATAGGGGGATGGTTTTGGGGGAAAGTAATTTTACGGGAGAGGGAATTCACGAGGATTTTGGGTGATGGAGTGAATTTATAGAGGGGAATGGTGAGAAAAGGAGTTTTTACTATGCAAGGTTTTTACCGAGGGGGATTACCGCTAGAATAGCTTACTAGTTTGGGGCTCAGGGGATCTCAGCTTAAAGCTGAGAGGTTGGTTGGGAGGTGAGTGGTACCCAAGATTTCAGATGGGAAAGGAAATGGTTGGCGTGCTTCACACTTCAAGAGGTTGTTACACCTCAAAATGTCACATTTATGTGTCCTCCTTGAGTTGTATATTTTATCACCATGAAAATGTGGTTATTATGCTTCCTAGAGTTGTTCTAGAGGGAAACCTAAAGCCTATTATGGTCCCTACACATGTTGGGGAGAGAAATCCATCACTAGGAGGTCGAAATCCACTTCAACCAACCATATTTTGAGCCATTAACAAGAATTTTTCCCCCCTTCCCCTTGTCTAGGGATCAATAATTCCCTTTTTGTCGCTCTATGGCCTTCTTTGGGGGAGCAAAAAATTTCCCCAACTATATTTCCTTGAGTTTAGGATCAATATTTGGGAGATATTTTGGGAGGTTGGCTCTACCCTTCAAATCATCTCCTCCATACCATTCTAAGTATGTCAATCCTCTCAAGATCCATGATATCCTCTTGTGGTCCAAACCTTTATCCATGGTAATTTGGCCTCCCAAATCCTATAAATGAAGCTCCTACCATGAATCCCACACATCAAAAGTATGCTTGGAGATGCCATCCTTATGTTAGTTTGATTCTCAAAGGGTCTAGAAGAAAAGATTGGAGGAGATGTTGACGCAAAGTTGGGTATACCATTGTACATGCTTCTTGATGGCTTTCCATTAGTACAACTTGTCCTATTTCTCCCATATATGCCTTCATTTACATGTATGCTTACTATTGTTGCATTTAAAGTAAGTAGGCTATTTTGTGCTTAACTTGTAGAAGGAAGGTATTCTTTTGTATTGTCTCTATAGGATCTACTCAGCTTTGGAGCTTTGGATATCAAACCTAAAGGCTGGACCAGCGAGGACAACTATAAGTAAGGAGGTAAGTCATCTACCCTCCCTCACTCTTCCTCCTTCTTGTCTTGTTGTAAGCATAAGGATTAGGTATAGGGAAAACTTAGAGTCCATTTTTTTTGCTTCTATCTTGGATTAGGGATCTAGGGAACCTTCACATGTCCAATAGGGATTCTACCCATCTATAGGGAGAATTTCCTACAACAAAAACTGGCGACCATACTGGGGACTTTCCCTGGTTTTTAACCCCTTTGAGTACTTGCTTGGGTGATTTAGTCTCTTCAAGTGTTATTTTCTTTTGATTTTTTGTCTTCTATGATCATTACTGAGAAGCATTTTGAGCCTAAGACCTTATACATTCTTGGATCTAGGCAAAACCATTCATTTTCCCAACTTTCCAGAAATTTATCACCCACCCAAAGGAGCTTACAGAATGAAAATTATTTTTTTTGCCCCCTTCAAGTTGTCTAGGGAGTGACAATTTCAATTTTCTCTCCCTTTGATAGTCTTCTAGGGAGCAAAAATTCCATTTTTTCGCTTTGTCTGTGAAGGGAAGGGAGCGACATTTCTTTGTTTAGGGAAGTTTTGGGGTCTTTTGGCTTGGTTTTGCTTAGTCTTGTGTCTCAATAGTGTCTATGTGAGCCTTTTATACCTTGTTGAAGTTGTGTATGCTCTTGATCTGAGCATTTGGTTTCTTTTTCAATCCTTTTGAGATCCATCTTGTTTTTGGTCAATCCTTGGAATCTTGAAACCAACTTAGGTTAACCTGATCCTTTGTTGAGTTCATTACTTCCCTAACTTAGGTTAACCTGATCCTTTGTTGAGTTCATTACTTCCCTAACTTGGTTCCTCTTGTTCAGTGGAATTTAAGCCTCTATTACATTGAGTCCAACATCCTCAAAGCTTGTTTGGATCTATTTGGGACCTACTTGAGTGGTTTGGAAATTGAAGTGTTGTTTGGGCCTTTTACATCAAAATTTATGTTTGCCTGTGTTTTGGGTGAAATCACCAATCCCTTACAAGCCTAGGGGTTTGTGTCCCTGGCCTAAATCTTCCTTACCATATGATTTCATTTGGATTGAACACAAAAGGTTTCAAAAAGACCTATTTTTCATTGTCTAGTTTCCTTGAGTTTGCATGTTTTGGATAACATGGGATTTATGTGTGCAAATTGCAAGAGTCGGAGACATATCCTTGACTCATGGCTTCTTTTTAGCTCTTGTTTGATTGTTTGAGTGCTTTTTTTCTTCATATTATTTGCTTTTGGACCTCTTATAAGTTTTTAGAATCATTTGTGCAATTCAAAGTTCTTGGAAAAAGAAGAAAACAAAAAAGGTTTGCATTCTACTTTTTGAGTTTAGTTTTTTGTGTGGTTGAAAGCATTGGAAAATAAAAGTGATTGCATTCTAGTTAGTGGGTGTGTCATGTTCCCATTTTGTCAGCACCATGAAGCAAATCAAACCCCATGGATCCTAGTGACAAATTGGAATTAATTAATTAATGATGGGTTAAGTTAAGGCATTAATTAATTAGAAGTTGATGAATTTATTTTCTTAAAATTTTAATATGCACTTGATGAAAAGTAAATTTTCATTAAATAGTAATTTTTATTTTTAATAAAGTGGATAATCCTCCACAAGTGTGCCTTAGAGGATAAGGTTGACTATGAGGTAACTTGCAAGACAAGAAAAGATAAATCATTCGAAGCAAGGAAAGTGGGAAAAGGAAAAGAAAACATAATAAAGTACAAAAGTTCAAGAAAAGCAGAAAAGAAGGACAAAAGCAAAAAATCAGGACAAAAGTAGGACAAAGCAGAAAAACAAGAAAAAGCAGGACAAAGCAGAAAAGCAGGGTAAGGAAAAAAGAGTAGGGAAAAAGCAAGAGAAATAAGAAAAGCAGGGTAAGGTAGAAAAGCAAGAAAAATTAGGATAGAAAAGCAAAAGAAGAAAGCAAATCAAAGTAGAAAGAAAGGAACCTTATCCACTCCATGAGAGAGCCTTAACCTATCTTACTTGTGCAACAAGTCACCTCAATCTATAAAATAATGATTACAGTTCCATTTCACATCTTTTGATCATTTATGATTTGAATTGAGTGCAATTTTGCCTCATTGACCTGGGAGATGTGCCCCTAGTCCTAGCTGGGATATGTGACCCATGATTCTACTGAAAGGATAATGACATCCAATATTCATCATTGATTCTATTGTAGATCCTGAAGTCTGATCCATTGGTTGGTGTTCTTGTTGTGTGGTTCAACTCCTTCATTTAGTAGGAATCGTGTTGGAGAGCCGAAATGGATGTTCTGGTTTCGACCTTTATGAGAAATTTTGGACATTGATACCTATTCCATTGCATCCATAGCATCGTTTCCAGTAGGAAAAAACTTTTTGTCTCATCAAAAAAGGTATCCGAGTGAGCAAGTTATGGCCATTTTACTAGATCTGGGGGTTCCAACTATGAAGAACGCACCTTTGCTTTTCTATATGGTTGGGTGAATTCGCCCATGAGCATATCATGAGACTTAGTGTTCCTCCCATGAGAATCCAACAGCCCATTTTCATCCTACATATCATATCCAGTGGTTATACATCCCCTCTTTACTCTTCTCTGAGCATTCTTCTCTAATCATTGTAAAAATCCAAGAATAGTGACTATCTATGATGTCTGAGGCTATGCCATTTAATGTTCAGATTGATGAAATCAATTATTATTTGATTATACTATAAATTACATATCATATCCACATATAATATCATAAGAATAATTAGAGATCCTCCTTTGGCAGGTTGAGCCCTATCTTTCAAGACTAGTTAAATGCACACTTTTAATTGACTAGTTTTCCAGTTTATGCATTATAAAAAGCTTAGAGTAACTATTTCTCTTTCTGAAGATTTTTTTTTTTGATAACTTCCTTTATAATCCATCCCCATCCCAAAATCATAGATTCGTGACACTCTCTAGCTGTTTGAGTTTAAAGTTAACAAGACTAGCTCATTGGGCACCAGAATTTTACTAGTTTTTCATTTTGATCAATTAATGAGTGTCTATATGCCCAAATTGGATTAGGTCAGTTTTTTTGGGTCCCTACGACATTAATACATATTATCCCACAATAATATTGCAAATTTTAATGCATCTCATCCTATTTGGAAGAACTTGAAAATTTACTAGTTGAGCAGCCCTACATGGTGTTCTTTCTCTCCTTGCACCCAAACACTGCCAAATCCTCCCAAATAATCTGTAAATATTGTATATCATACAATTAGGTTTTAATGACCTATCATCCACCTCTATTTTATGTCAAGTGTAAGTGGAACAATTTAGTAGGCATATGTTGGTGCGCCCAAGAAGCATTGGAGTAGACTTCAGCCTGGTTGATGTTCAAAACATAGATGGACCCAGTACATTATGCTTAGAACTCAGAATATGGAATTTATGCTGTTGTACTTTTTGTTTCACACTCCCCATACATTTTCCAGATCCAAAGTGTTCTCCTATCAAGCTCTGTGTGGGTTAATCATTGACCAAGACTATTTTAATCTTAACTATTTTTGAAGACTAGTTTCTGTTATGCAAGTTTCTGATTTCAAAGTTTGAATTTGAGTTGATATCCTCTAAGATCATATCAGGGATATTACAGTGGTATCAAATCTCTTTCCTCTACTCCTGTGGAAAGAATACTCTCAATTCAATGAATTTGCATCCATGTCCATGTTCAGTGAAGAAGATTCTTACTTTGATGATGACTTTTATGAGAAATATGATGATGACTATGATAAGCATTATGAAACGTATCGCAGATAGAATAAGGAAGAAAAGTTCCAAGATGTACCTTATACAAGTATCTCCCATCATATCATACTTGGAAGGATAAATTATGGTTATTCTCATATCCATATGTATGAAAATGTTGCATGTTCCACAATCAAAGATCAACCTACTTATGAAAAGAGAAAAAAATATTTGAAGCTTCGTTGGATGCATGTGCTTCATACTTGACGAGAATTTTTGGATCTACTTCAAAAAGAGTCTCAAATATATTGATCCTAAGGAAAGTAAAGATCAAGATACATCAAATCACTTGAAGGAGCAAGAACAAAGTACAAATCATCCATCTGAAGAAGATGAAGGTACAATCCTTACTGAGGAGGGTTGTAAGAATGAAGAAGCCACCACTGATTCTACTAAGGATCATCTAGTTCTTAATCATAAATTCACTACT
The DNA here is from genome assembly GCA_027924585.1 of Larix kaempferi. Lineage (NCBI taxonomy): Eukaryota > Viridiplantae > Streptophyta > Pinopsida > Pinales > Pinaceae > Larix > Larix kaempferi. The sequence goes on from BSBM01001036.1 coordinate 10,514,853, forward strand.
GAATGGTGCCAAGAAGAGGAATCTAATGTTGATTCTTCAAGTTCTGAAGAAGCATCTACTAATGGATGCTATGAAGATGTACCTCCTGATGGGTGCCTAATTTTTTAGGAGACATCTATTGATGGATGCTCTCATATCTATATTGGTGACATAGATATCAGCCTTGATGAGTTTGCTGCAAGTCCTAACTCCATGAAGCATGAAGAAGAATACCTTGTAGCAGAAAAATATGAACCAAGATCATCTTCCCAGTCACCACTTGAGTTTCCATGTGAAGTTGATCGCAAGAAAAAAGAAGAAGAGGAGGTTCGCTCTCATGAACCATCCTTCATTGAAGGGTCTTTGAAGATGAGTGAAAGGAATATTTATGAGGCCCTTAGCATACTCTATGGAACTCAAGAATTGGTATCAAATTCTTGTTGGAGAGTTTCTTCATTGGAGGAGTCATCCTTCCTTGAAGACATGGAGAAGATTCAAAGAGCAAGGTGTAACATCGAAGGTAATTCCAAGTCTTCGCTTTTTTATAGAAACAATTTGGTTGAGCTTAATGATTGGTTACATAAATCATACTTGAAGAATAATGAGGATATTCATAAGCTCAAATTCAAAATGAGAAACTTCTTGAGAGGTTTCAAGATACTTGCTCTTCCTCCTATGTTTCATATTTTCAGATGGTAGATTGCTTGGAGGATTCTCATGACATGATGGATCATGAGAAACATGGAAATTTGCATGTGCTTGATGTGTTTGAAGATGAGATTGATGAGATCCATGTTAGTTTTTCAGCATTTAATTCAATATGATCTAGGATCTTAACTGAAGGAACAACATGTAGAGCATATCAAACACAAGAGACAAGGGACACAAAGCATTTCACTGGGGAAAACCAAGGAGGTGAAAAACCCCGCAACTTCCTCAAAGATAGAATGAGCATCAACACAAAGGTCACCAAGATGAAACCCCAAAACAAGAGATAGTCTCCTAGCAACATCTCCTCCTCTACTTGTGTGCACTCCTCCTCTCTCTCATTAATGTGAAGTGAGTGAGTGTGTTAATGAATAAATGAGAGAATCACACTCTCTATTTATACTTTACTTCACTTGAATTTTAACCCTAACTAGGTCGGCCCCAACTTAATCACTTAACATAATGCTGACTGGGTCGACCCCACTAGGGGACTTAAACACCCCATCACAACTAACTCTGGGTCGACCTCCCTTACGAGAGTCTAATAACCCACTACCACTTGACACTGGACCGACCCCACTAGGGTGGTCTAATAACCCTTTAACCCACATGACTCATACAGGGTTGACCCCACCAAGGTGGTCTAATAACCCATCAAATATAAGTTACGACACTTACAATATAACTTGCGACACTTGCAAGTACAAATGATGACACTTCCAATCAGAGGAATAATACATCTCCGTTGGAGATACAATAAAGTACAAATGTAATACATACAATATACAAGTGAATATCTTCCAAAGTTACAAATACATCAACACTTCCTTTTAACTAGGAAGGTATTCTCTTGACATAGGTCATCAATACATATCGGCACAAGTCTTCAATTATGAAGTTGGATCATCGTCACTGGATCACGGAGCATCATCGTCACTTCTACTGTACTCATCATCTCGATCACTGGTGCTATCTCTCAATTATTCTCGTCATAGGAAGTTCTACAGAGCTATCCCCTTTTCATGCTGGTTGTAGGCCTAGCCTCCTGTAGGTCTTCAACATCTCTGGACATCCTATGGAATGTGCGTCAAAAAAACCTCGAAAGAGCATCCCAAGACTTTTATGAGCACACAACTCAACCCAATGGATCTCCCAGGATATTTTACATGTGACCACCACAAAACCTCGAAAGAGCATCCGAGCTCAAACTATCGGATCTCCTAGGATCTTTTACATGTGGTCAGTAAAAACCTTAAAAGAGCGTCTTGCAACCTTCAAGATATCTAAAGAGCATCCCAGGACTTTTACGAGCACACAGCTCAACCTATCAGATCTCCAGGACTGATTACATGCCTCCTATAGCAAAACCTCGAAAGAGCATCCGAGCTCAAACTATCGGATCTCCCAGGATCTTTTCTTTGCTACCTGTAGCAAAACCTCGAAACAGTATCTGACCTCAGACTATCGGATCTCCCAGGATCTTTTCTATGCTACTTGCACAATCTGTCCATGACCAACCTGTAGTAAAACCTTGAAAGAGTATCCGAGTTCAGACTATCCGATCTCCCAGGATCTTTTCTATGCTACCAATACAATCTGTCCACGGCCAACCTGTAGAAAAAACTCGAAAGAGTATCCGAGCTCAGACTATCATATCTCCTAGGATCTTTTCTATGCTACCTGCACAGTCTTCCCACGGCCGCGGAGTATCATCCTGATACTCATGATCATACTGATCATCATCATATAGTACATCATCCTGATGCGCATCATCATCACATGATTACCCTAATCATGTACACATCATCATCCTGATGCATATCATCTAGAGCATCATCCTGATGTTCATCACACATGATCATCCTGATCATCATCGTAGCATCGTCCTGATGCCTATCATCTGGAGCATCATCCTGATGCTCATCACACATGATAATCCTGATCATCATACATAGCATCATCCTGATGCCTATCATCTGGAGCATCATCCTGATGCTCATCACATATGATCATCCTGATCATCATACATAGCAGTAACCAGAGCATCACCCTAATGCTCATCACACAGCAGTTACATCCACAGTCATGGGAAGGATCCTCCTACCACCATGCTTGGAATGGCTCCGAAAAATGTGTCCCATCACTTCTTCCTCGAAGTATCTTCTATCTGAAGAACACCAAGCCTCTCTCTGAAGTACTTGAACTTTAATCTGGCTAGTGGTTTGGTCAACACATCTGCAATCTGCTCATATGTCGCAACATACTGGAGTTTCACTACTCCTCTCTGCACCATATCCCTGATATAGTGATATTTGATCTCGATGTGCTTTGAACTGTCATGGGACACCGGGTTCTCTGACAACTTCACACAACTTTGGCTGTCACAATAGATACAGGTAGCATCCAACTGGAGATCAAATAAATCAGACAGTAGCTTCCTTAGCCATACTGCCTCACAACTAGCTGAATAAGCTGCGGCATAATTTGCTTCGGCTGTACTCAGTGTTGATGTATATGTAACTTCGGAATGTATTTCATCTATGTATTTTATTGTACTCCTTTAGAGATGTATTATTCCTCTATACGAAAGTGTCGTCATTTGTATTGACAAGTGTCGCAAGTGTTGTAACTTGCTGATGGGTTATTAGACAAGCTAGAAAGGGGTCAGCCCGGATTAATGTAAACAAGGGTTATTAGGCTAAGTTAGACAAGTCGGCCCCACTGGTTTATTGGGTAGGATAGGACAAGTATAAATAGAGATCGGGAGATCTCTATTTGATCATCTCATTACTCACTCTTCTATCACTCGAAAAGTGGAGCACATGTGAGGAGTAGGGATAATTTTAAGGACCCATACTTATTTAAAAGTGTATAAACCTTGGCGAATCTTACCAATCCTTAAAATGTCAACTATAAAATATTTGGCGATATTTTTCTAAAAATATTTCAATTTCTAAGGATTTTATATAGTTTATATAATAATTTGGCGAATTTTAGAGTGAAAAAAGTTTACCCCATCAAAATTGGGCGAATGGGACTTCAAAATATGCAAATTGGCGAATCTTTTTTTGGAAAAATAGCCCATGGGCTAAATTTCGCCCCTAAAATTATCCTTAGTGAGGAGGAGGATCAGTTGCTAGGAGAAGACTATCTCCTGTACTTTGGTTGTACTTTGGTTGTATCATTGCTCTTTCTATCTCTGAGAAAGTTGTGGTGTTTTTCACCTTTATGGTTTTCCCCAGTGAAACTATGTATGTCCATTGTCTTATGTGATTGCTTGATATGCTTGATACATGCTTGATATGATTGATATGCTGTACATGTTATTCTCTCAGTAAAGATCCTAGAGTATGTTGAATTAATGCTCAAAATATAGCATGGTATCAGAGCTTCCCTGAGAAGAAGACATTGTGCAGTGGCAAAAACTAGGGTTTCTAATCTATTGGGTTTCTCTCCACATATTTTGGAAAAGCAGTAAGGTAGATTGACTCTACTCATCGAGGAGAATCTTTCTGTCCAATCAGAATTCACTTATGAGCACTTTCAGTTTTGGCCCTAAAAATTAGGGTTTCCACAAAAATAGGAATTTCTGAAATCTGAAGACATAGCTGGAAGCTCCTTGGAAAAATCGAAGTTTAGAGCTTTGGATCGATATTGTTGGTTGGGTGAAGCTCTGGGAAACTCAAACCCTAATTCAGGGTCCTCCTGAGCGAATCCGAGAACACTAAAAGGAATTTCTGAAGGGTGAAAATTTGTAGATCTCAAATTATGAATATACCAGGATGATCATCTCATCAAGGTGCATCTTTCTATCCTTTCAGAAGTTTTAAATTCAAAGTTTGAATTTTTAGGGTTTCTCTGACAAACCCTAATCCAGGACCAGATCCAGTTTTCAGTAAACCAAGTGGTAAGACCTAAATCTTCTCTATTTTCATTTGAAGTATTTTTTTAAAGATGTCTAACCACACCAAGCTTGAGGATAAGATTGAAGGGGATGATAACTTTCGAGCATGGAAGTATAGGATTGGGTTAATCCTAGAAGAAAATGAGTTGGACACTTACATAAGTGAAGAGGTCCTTATCCCATAGGAAGAAGAGGCTAAGGCCTTACACAAAAGGAATTTGGTCAAGGCTAAGAGGATCATTGTTGATTCTATAAAAGATCATCTCATACCCCATCTATCATCCCTAAAGACACCAAAGGAGATGTTTGATTCCTTGACCAAGCTATTCGAAGGGAAGAACATAAATCGGAAGATGACCTTGAGGAATCAATTGAAGAATATCAAGATCCAGAATGCAGAGACTATGTAGTCTTATTTCTCAAGGGTCTCCAAGATAAAATAACAACTTGAAGCTGTGGGATAAGATATAGAGAATGGAGAAGTGGTAATTACCACTCTTAATGGCCTTCCTAGGTCATGGGATTCCTTCATCCAAGGAATTTGTGCTAGAAGGAAACTTATCACCTTCAGTAGATTGTGGGAAGAATTCTCACAACAAGAAGCTCGAATTGTAGCTCTAGAAGAGAAGATGGGGAATGAAAACCAAGCTCTCACAGCATACTCCAAAATTCATTGTGACAAGAAGGCTCACCATCATGGAAAGAAAGAAAGACATCACCATCAGAATCGAAGAGGCAACTTCAGATCTCAAAGGAAAATATCAAATTCTCGATGCTTTACATGTGATGAAAAGGGACACTATGCCAGGGATTGTCCCAGAAACAATAAAGATGGCTCTCACAAAAGAAAGAAGAACATCAAAAGAAAACATCATGCTCATACTACAGAGGATGATGAACCGCCCAGGAAGAGGGCTAGAGAAGATAGTGAAGATTCTCCAAGTGATGAAGAATATGTATGAACTTCTGCTCTCACCGGAACCATCACTCATGGAAGTAATGATTGGCTTATAGATAGTGGGGCTTCTAAACACATGACAGGATTCAAGGAATCGTTTATGAACCTATCTAAACATGAATCACCCCACAAGGTGAAACTTGGGGATAACTACCAGTATCCAATAAAAGGGAGTGGTGAAGCCTCCTATAAACTAGACTCTGGAAAATCTATGAAGATGAAAGATGTACTATATGTTCCAGGTCTCAAGAAGAATCTACTCTCCATATCTGCATTGGATGCAAAAGGCATGAGGGTTGCATTTGTAGATGGCCAAGTTCTAATGTGGCCAAAGGGTAAGACTATAGATGATGCAGTGGTGATTGGAGAGAAAGAGGGAGGATTATACAAATTGAAGGGCCAACCAGAACAAGCCATGGTCCATGATTCAGTAGAGCCAAGTGAACTTTGGCATAGAAAGCTTGCACACATGCACTATAGGGCATTACCAATTGCAAGCAAAGCTGTAGAAGGTCTTCTTGAAATCCAGTCAAAGTATGAAGATGTTTGCAAAGTATTTTCAAAAGGAAAGAACACAAAGAAGGCAATCACAAGCAAATAAAGAAAAAGGAATTATCCACTCTGATGTATGCAGTCCGATGCCATCTAGTTCTCTGAGTGGGTATGTATACTATGGTTCTTTCATTGATGATTTCTCTAGGAAGACTTGGGATTTATTTCTTGAAGAACAAAGATGAAGTATTCAGCAATTTCAAGGAATTCAAGGCCTTGATAGAAAACCACACTAAAAAGAAGTTCAAGACCTTTAGATCCGACAATGGTGGAGAATTCACTTCAGCAGACTTCAAGAAGCTATGCAGTGAAGGGATTAAGAGGGAGTTTACCAATCCTTACAATTCACAACAGAAAGAAGTAGAAGAAGTTACTTTAGAATAGGACTCCAGCAGCTCCTGCAAGGAAGCACAGATTCATACGGAGTCCACCCAACAAACAAACAAAGATAAGTATTTGAATTATCATTTCTTGTATATTCTGTTTGTTTAAATAATGATGATGTATATGCTTATGTTCCTAGACATAGGTTGTGTATTATTCATATTAGAATAATTGCATTGATGAACAAGATACTACTAATATGCAAGTAATGGGTAAGTGGCCTATGGTACTGTACAAACATTCCATTGCTACTTATCTAGAATGAAACCTCTTTGTTGACATGTTGGGAGTTGTGCACACTCTTAAGAATGTTCTGGTAGAGTTGGAAGGCATCTAGAAAGTTATGGGATATGGATAAATGTTGTATTGAAGCATTGGCTAAAATAATTGCATGACTGTATGACATATTTCTTTATATGTAAGAATTTGTTCTAAAAACTATGAGATGTTTCTAATCATGCAAATTAACTTGTTTTGTAGGAAAGATCATATACCATCACCTACAAAAGAAGGACTACAACATTTGTTCAGCAAACAAAGTTATCTATTAAAGATATTGAAGTTCCTAGGATTCGGGAAGAATGCCATGATCGAGGAGTACCAGTCGATCATGAAGAATGATGTTTGGGATGCAGTCCCAAGACCAGATGGGAAGTCTATGGTGACTTCCAAGTGGATCTATAAGATCAAGCATGCTGCAGATGGCAGCATAGAGAAATATAAAGCAAGGTTTGTAGCTCGTGGCTTCTCCCAGAAAGAAGGGATTGATTATGAAGAGACTTTTGCTCCTGTGGCTAGATACACTTCCATTAGATCAGTACTTGCTCTGGTTGCAGTGATGAAATGGAAGGTACACCAAATGGATGTCAAGACAACCTTCTTGAACGGTGTAGTTGAAGAGGAAGTGTATGTGGAGCAACCACTTGGGTTTGAGACACATAACAGAGGGACTCATGTGTGCAAACTGAAGAAAGCCCTGTATGGTTTGAAACAGGCACCCAGGACCTGGTATGCCAGGATAGATGGATTCCTATCCAGTTTGGGCTTTACCAAGGGTAAAGCGAATTCCAACCTTTACTACAAGGTTGAGGAAGGAAATCCAGTGATACTGCTATTGTAGTGGATGACCTGTTCATGACAAGTGAGGATGGATTGATTACCGATACGAAGAGGAAGCTGACTGCCGAGTTCGAGATGAAGGACTTGAGTATGATGCACTACTTTCTTGGTATGGAGGTGTGGTAGAGTGTATATGGAATCTTCCTTGGACAAGGGAAGTACGTAGTAGAGATCCTGAAGAGGTTCAAGATGATGGACTGCAAGGCCATGGCCACACCTATGGCATCGAACTTGAAGTTTTTGTGTGATGCTTCTTCTGAGCCGGTTGATACTATGATGTATCATCAGATGATTGGGTCCTTGATGTACCTGATGAATACGAGACCATATATCTGCTTTGCGGTGAACACCTTGAGCGAGTACTTGATAGATCCGAGACATGTTCACCTGATAGCTGCAAAGCATTTTTTGAGGTACCTGAAGGGTACAGTTGACTATGGGCTCAAGTATGAGGTGAATCAAAAGTTTAACCTGGAGGGTTATGTTGATTCGGATTGGGCAGGCAGTGCCATTGATCGAAAGAGCACTTCAGGGTGCTGCTTCAGTATGGGATCTGGTATTATCTCTTGGTTTAGCAGGAAGAAGTCCTGTGTGGCACTAAGTACAGCCGAAGCAGAGTATGTTGCAGCTTTTCCAACTAGTTGTGAGGCAGTATGGCTTAGGAAGCTACTATCTGATTTGTTTGATCTCCAGTTGAGTGCTACTTGTATATATTGCGACAACCAGAGTTGTGTGAAGTTGTCAGAGAACCCAATGTTCCATGACAAGTCGAAGCACATTGAGATCATGTTCCACTATATCAGGGATATGGTGCAGAGAGGACCAGTGAAGCTCCTGTATGTTGCGGCAGACGAGAAAATAGCCGATGTTTTGACCAAGTTGTTGACCAGAGTGAAGTTTGAATACTTCAGAGGGAGACTTGGTGTACTTCAGATCGAGAGTCCTTCCAAGGGGAAGTGATGAGTCCAAAGACACAGATGCACATGAGCCCTTCTCACATGGTGATAGATGTGTTCTCCCATGGTGAGATGTAAGTGTTGGAGCCATTCTTAGATAGTGATAGATGTGTTCTCCTATGTTGAGATGTAAGGGATGGAGCCATTCTCAGATAGTGATAGATGTGTTCTCCTATGCTAGGATGTAAGGGTTGAAGCCATTTTTCAGATAGTGATAGATGTGTTCTCCTATGTTGAAAAGTAAGGGTTGGGCCATTTTCACATGGTGATAGATGTGTTCTCCCATGGTGAAATGTAAGGGTTGGGGCCATTCTCACATGGTGATAGATGTGTTCTCCCATGGTGAGATGTAAGGGCTGAGTGAGCCTTTCCGACATGGTGACAGATGTGTTCTCCCAAGGTCATGATATAAGTGTTGTTCCTTTCCGACATGATGGTAGGTAGGTCCTCCCATGTTGACATGGTGGTAGGTAAGTCCTCTCATGGTCGTGATGTAAGTGCTGAGCCTTCTCCGAATGGTGATAGATGTGATCTCCCATGTCGGTGGTGTAAGTTTTGTGAGATTTGGATCTGGGTTGTGCTCCGTGGATGATGATGATGATTTGAAGACGATGATGTGACAGTATGGTACACAGGTTTTGCAGAGGCATATGATCAGTCCTGAGATGCTCTTGCAGGTCTTGCAGAGGCAATGTAATCAGTCCTGGGAGATCTTGCAAGTTTTGCAGAGGCAGAGTAATCAGTCCTGAGGTGTACCTACTTGATGGCTTGCTTGCAGAGATGTTGATGATGTTCATCCAGCAAGAAAAAGGGTTGGCTCTGTAGTTGATGAAGACCTGCAGGTGGCGGGCCTACATCCAATATGAAAAAGGACTGGCTCTGTAGAACTTCCTATGACGAGTAGATTGGAGATTGATTGAGATAGTAGAAATGATGTGTATTCGATGATGATGATCCAGAGAAGAAGACTTGTGCTAGCAGATCTGTGTCGAGAAATACCTTCCTAGTTAAGAGGGAGTGTTGATGTATATGTAACTTTGAAATGTATTTCATCTATGTATTTTATTGTACTCCTATAGAGATGTATTATTCCTCTATACGGAAGTGTCATCATTTGTATTGACAAGTGTTGTAACTTGTTGATGGGTTATTAGACCACGTAGAAAGGGGTTGGCCCGAATTAATGTAACCATGGGTTATTAGGCTAAGTTAGACAAGTCAACCCCACTAGTTTATTGGGCAGGACAGGACAAGTATAAATAGAGATCGGGAGATCTCTATTTGATCATCTCATTACTCACTCTTCTATCACTCGAAAAGTGGCACACATGTGAGGAGGAGGATCAGCTACTAGGAGAAGACTATCTCTTGTACTTTGGTTGTATCATTGCTCTTTCTATCTATGAGGAAGTTGTGGGGTTTTTCACCTTTATGGTTTTCCCCAGTGAAACTCTGTGTGTCCATTGTCTTATGTGATTGCTTGATATGCTTGATACATGCTTGATATGATTGATATGTTGTACATGTTATTCTCTCAGTAAAGATCCTAGAGTATGTTGAATTAATGCTCAAATCTAACATGGTATCAGAGCTTCCCTGAGAAGAAGACATTGTGCAGTGGCAGAAACTAGGGTTTCTTGTTTATTGGGTTTCTCTCCACAGATTTTGGAAAAGCAGTAAGGTAGATTGACTCTACTCATCAAGGAGAATCTTTCTATCCAATCAAAATTCAATTCTGAGCACTTTCAGTTTTGGCCCTAAAACTTAGGGTTTTCACAAAAATAGGAATTTCTGAAATCTGAAGACATAGCTGGAAGCTCCTTGGAAAAATCAAATTTTAGAGCTTTGGATCGAGATTTTTGGTTGGGTGAAGCTCTGGGAAACTCAAACCCTAATTCAGGGTCCTCCCGAGTGAATCAGGGAAGACTAAAAGGCATTTCTGAAGGGTGAAACTTTGCAGATCTCAAATTTTGAATATACTAGGCTGGTCAGCTCATCAAGGCGCATCTTTGTATCCTTTCAGAAGTTTGAATTTTTAGGGTTTCTCTGACAAACCCTAATTCGGGACCAGATCCAGTTTTCAACAAATCAAGTGGTAAGACCTAAATCTTCTCTATTTTCATTTGAAGTATTTTTTTAAAGATGTCTCACCACACTAAGCTTGAGGATAAGCTTGAAGGGGATGATAACTTCCGAGCATGGAAGTATAGGATTGGGTTAATCCTGGAAGAAAATGAGTTGGACACTTACATAAGTGAAGAGGTCCCTATCCCATAGGAAGAAGAGGCTAAGGCCTTACACAAAAGGAATTTGGTCAAGGCTAAGAGGATCATTGCTGATTCTACAAAAGATCATCTCATACCCCATGTGTCATCCCTAAAGACACCAAAGGAGATGTTTGATTCCTTGACCAAGCTATTCGAAGGGAAGAACATAAATCAAAAGATGACCTTGAGGAATCAATTGAAGAATATCAAGATCCAAAATGCAGAGACTATGTAGTCTTATTTCTCAAGGGTCTCCAAGATAAAAGAACAACTTGAAGTTGTGGGAGAAGATATAGAGAATGGAGAAGTGGTAATGACCACTCTTAATGGCCTTCCTAGGTCATGGGATTCCTTCATCCAAGGAATTTGTGCTAGAAGGAAACTTATCACCTTCAGTAGATTGTGGGAAGAATTCTCACAACAAGAAGCTCGAATTGTAGCTCTAGAAGAGAAGATGGGGAATGAAGACCAAGCTCTCACAGCACACTCCAAAATTCATGGTGACAAGAAGGCTCACCATCATGGCAAGAAAGAAAGACATCACCATCAGAATCAAAGAGGCAACTTCAGATCTTAAAGGAACATATCAAATGCCCGATGCTTTACATGTGATGAAAAGGGACACTATGCCAGGGATTGTCCCAGAAACAATAAAGATGGATCTCACAAAAGAAAGAAGAACATCAAAAGAAAACATCATGCTCATACTACAAAGGATGATGAACCTCCCAGGAAGAGGGCTAGAGAAGATAGTGAAGATTCTTCAAGTGATGAAGAATATGTTTTGATTTCTGCTCTCACCGGAACCATCACTCATGGAAGTAATGATTGGCTTATAGATAGTGGGGATTCTAAACACATGACAGGATTCAAGGAATCCTTTATGAACCTATCTGAACATGAATCACCCAACAAGGTGAAACTTGGGGATAACTACCAGTATCCAATAAAAGGGAGTCGTGAAGCCTCCTATAAACTAGACTCTGGAAAATCTATGAAGATGAAAGATGTACTATATGTTCTAGGTCTCAAGAAGAATTTACTCTCCATATCTGCATTGGATGCAAAAGGCATGAGGGTTTCATTTGTAGATGGCCAAGTCTTAATGTGGCCAAAGGGTAAGACTATAGATGATGCAGTGGTGATTAGAGAGCAAGAGGGAGGATTATACAAATTGAAGGGCCAACCAGAACAAGCCATGGTCCATGATTCAGTAGAGACAAGTGAACTTTGTCATAGAAGGCTTGCACACATGCTCTATAGGGCATTACCAATTGCAAGCAAAGCTGTAGAAGGTCTTCTTGAAATCCAGTCAAAGTATGAAGATGTTTGCAAAGTATTTGCAAAAGGAAAGAACACAAAGAAGGCAATCACAAGAAAGTAAAGAAAAAGGAATTATCCACTCCGATGTATGCAGTCCGATGTCATCTAGTTCTCTGAGTGGGTATGTATACTATGGTTCTTTCATTGATGATTTCTCTAGGAAGACTTGGGATTTATTTCTTGAAGAAAAAAGATGAAGTATTCAGCAATTTCAAGGAATTCAAGGCCTTGATAGAAAAACACACTGAAAAGAAGTTCAAGACCTTTAGATCCGACAATGGTAGAGAATTCACTTTAGCAGACTTCAAGAAGCTATGTAGTGATTCAGGTATTAAGAGGGAGTTTACCACTCCTTACAATTCACAACAAAAAGGAGTAGAAGAAGTTACTTCAGAATAGGACTCCAGCAGCTCCTACAAGGAAGCAAAGATTCATAGGGAGTCCACCCAACAAACAAACAAAGATAAGTATTTGAATTATCATTTCTTGTATATTCTATTTGTTTAAATAATGTGTATGTATATGCTTATGTTCCTAGACATAGGTTGTGTATTATGCATATTAGAATAATTGCATTGATGAACAAGATACTACTAATATGCAAGTAATGGGTAAGTGGCCTATGGTACTGTACAAAAATTCCATTGCTACTTATCTAGAATGAAACCTCTTTGCTGACATGTTGGGAGTTTTGCACACTCTTAACAATGTTCTGGTAGAGTTGGAAGGCATCTAGAAAGTTATGGGATATGGATAAATGTTGTATTGAAGCATTGGCTAAAATAATTGCATGACTGTATGACATATTTCTTTATATGTAAGAATTTGTTCTGAAAACTATGAGATGTTTCTAATCATGCAAATCAACTTGTTTTGTAGGAAAGATCGTATACCATCACCTACAAAAGAAGGACTACAACATTTGTTCAGTAAACAAAGTTATCTATTGAAGATATTAAAGTTCCCAGGATTCGGGAAGAATGGCATGATCGAGGAGTACCAGTCGATCATGAAGAATGATGTTTGGGATGCAGTCCCAAGACCAAATGGGAAGTCTATGGTGACTTCCAAGTGGATCTATAAGATCAAGCATGCTACAAATGGAAGCATAGAGAAATATAAAGCAAGGTTTGTAGCTCGTGGCTTCTCCCAAAAAGAAGGGATTGATTATGAAGAGACTTTTGCTCCTGTGGCTAGATACACTTCCATTAGATCAGTACTTGCTCTGGTTGCAGTGATGAAATGGAAGGTACACCAAATGGATGTTAAGGCAGCCTTCTTGAATTGTGTAGTTGAAGAGGAAGTGTATGTGGAGCAGCCACTCGGGTTTGAGACACATAACAGAGGGACTCATGTGTGCAAACTGAAGAAAGCCTTGTATGGTTTGAAATAGGCACCCGGGGCCTGGTATGGCAGGATAGATGGATTCCTATCCAGTTTGGGCTTTACCAAGAGTAAAGCGGATTCCAACCTTTACTACAAGGTTGAGGAAGGAAATCTAGTGATACTACTATTGTATGTAGATGACCTGTTCATGACAGGTGAGGATGGATTGATTTCCAATACGAAGAGGAAGCTGACTGTCGAGTTCAAGATGAAGGACTTGGGTATGATGCACTACTTTCTTGGTATGGAGGTGTGGCAGAGTGCAGATGGAATCTTCCTTGGACAGGGGAAGTATGCAGTAGAGATCGTGAAGAGGTTCAGGATGATGGACTGCAAGGCCATGGCCACACCTATGGCATCGAACTTGAAGCTTCTGTGTGATGCTTCTTCTGAGTTGGTTGATACTACGATGTATCGTCAGATGATTGGGTCCTTGAGGTACCTAATGATAATGAGACCATATATTTGCTTTGCGGTGAACACCTTGAGACAGTACTTGACAGATCCGAGACATGTTCACCTGATAGCTGCAAAGCATTTTTTGAGGTACCTGAAGGGTACAGTTGACTATGGGCTCAAGTAGGAGGTGAATCAAAAGTTTAACCTGGAGGGTTATGTTGATTCAGATTGGGCAGGCAGTGTCATTGATCAGAAGAGCACTTTGAGGTGCTGCTTCAGTATGGGATCTGGTATGATCTCTTGGTTCAGCAGGAAGCAGTCTTGTGTGGCACTGAGTATAGCCGAAGCAGAGTATGTTGCAGCTTGTCCGGCTAGTTGTGAGGTAGTATGGATTAGGAACCTACTGTCTAATTTGTTTTATCTCTAGTTGAGTGCTACTTGTATATATTGCGACAACCAGAGTTGTGTGAAGTTGTCAGAGAACCTGGTGTTCCATGACAAGTCGAAGCACATTGAGATTAGGTTCCACTATATCAGGGATATGGTGCAGAGAGGAGCAGTGAAGCTCCTGTATGTTACGGCAGATGAGGAGATAGCCGATGTGTTGACCAAGTCATTGACCAGAGTGAAGTTTGAATACTTCAAAGGGAGACTTGGTGTACTTCAGATCGAGAATCCTTACAAGGGGAAGTGATGAGTCTGGAGACACAGATGCATATGAGCCCTTCTCACATGGTGATAGATGTGTTCTCCCATGGTGAGATGTAAGTGTTGGATCCATTCTTAGATAGTGATAGATGTGTTCTCCTATGCTGAGATGTAAGGGCTGGAGCCATTCTCAGATAGTGATAGATGTTTTTTCCTATGTTGAGATGTAAGGGTTGAAGCCATTTTCAGATAGTGATAGACGTGTTCTCCTATGCTAAAAAGTAAGGGTTGGGCCATTTTCACATGGTGATAGATGTGTCCCCCCATGGTGAAATGTAAGGGCTGGGGCCATTCTCACATGGTGATAGATGTGTTCTCCCATGGTGAGATGTAAGGGCTGAGTGAGCCTTTCTGACATGGTGACAGATGTGTTCTCCCATGGTCGTGATATAAGTGTTGTGCCTTTCCAACATGATGGTAGGTAGGTCCTCCCATGGTGACATGGTGGTAGGTAAGTCCTCTCATGGTTGTGATGTAAGTGCTGAGCATTCTCCGAATTGTGATAGATGTGGTCTCCCATGTCGGTGGTGTAAGTGCTGTGAGATGTGCATCTGGGTTGTGCTCCGTGGACGATGACGATGATCTAAAGACGATGATGTGACAGTATGGTAAACAGTCTTTGTAGAGGCATATGATCAGTCCTGAGATGCTCTTGCAGGTTTTACAGAGGTAGTGTAATCAGTATTGGGAGATCTTGCAAGTTTTGCAGAGGCAGAGTAATCAATCCTGAGTTGTACCTACTTGATGGCTTACTCGCAGAGATGTTGATGATGTTCATCCAGCATGAAAAAGGGTTGGCTTTGTAGTTGATGAAGACCTGCAGGTGGCGGGCCTACATCCAGTATGAAAAAGGACTGGCTCTGTAGAACTTCCTATGACGAGTAGATTTGAGATTGATTGAGATAGCAGCAGTGATGATGATTCGATGACGATGATCCAATGATGATGGTCCAGAGAAGAAGACTTGTGCTAGCATATCTGTGTCGAGAAATACCTTCCTAGTTAAGAGGGATTGTTGATGTATATGTAACTTCGAAATTCATTTCATCTATGTATTTTATTGTATCCTATAGAGATGTATTATTCCTCTATACGGAAGTGTCGTCATTTGTATTGACAAGTGTCGCAAATGTTGTAACTTGCTGATGGGTTATTAGACCACCTAGAAAGGGGTCATCCCGGATTAATGTAACCATGGGTTATTAGGCTAGGTTAGACAAGTTGGCCCCAATGGTTTATTGGGCAGGACATGACAAGTATAAATAGAGATCGGGAGATCTCTATTTGATCATCTCATTACTGACTCTTCTATCACTCGAAAACTGGTGCACATGTGAGGAGGAGGATCAGCTACTAGGAGAAGACTATCTCTTGTACTTTGGTTGTACTTTGGTTGTATCATTTCTCTTTTCATCTTTGAGGAAGTTGTGGGGTTTTTCACCTTTATGGTTTTCCCCAATGAAACTCTGTGTGTCCATTGTCTTATGTGATTGCTTGATATGCTTGATACATGCTTGATATGATTGATATGTTGTACATGTTATTATCTTAGTAAAGATCCTAGAGTATGCTGAATTAATGCTCAAAATCTAACACTCAATGCTACGCAGAATTGCTTCCTGCTAAACCAAGAGATCACACATGATCCCATACTAAAGCAACACCCCGAAGTGCTCTTCCTATCTGTAGCACTGCCTGCCTGTCATAACCCGAAATTTCTGAAAAATTTAAAATTTTTATTATAACAATAAATGTTAACTAAATGCGTTCCTGGTCCTGTTTAATTTCAGTAACTAATCATAATCTTGTTAATCAGTTTCTGTTTAATACAATTGTAAATTTTTTTATTTTTTTATTTTTAAGTGGACTGTTTTCTTTCAAACTGCAAAGGGAGAGCTAGCCATAGCTGACTGGCTTACTTAGCTTACGAGCTAATGCATACTTTGTCTTTTGTTCGCAGGTACACCGGGGAAGTATGGGTCACTGTAATTTTAATCTTTGTAAGTATCAAACTCCTTTCCCTGCACTGTAAAAACTTAAAGAAGATCTATTTACTATGTTGGTTGTCGTGTAATACAGTAAGGTTCTTTTCATGAAAGTTACGCTTGAAATAAAACTGATAGTCTGCCTCGACATGATATCTCTTATCCTGGATAGTATCATCAGGTTTGCGATGAATTACAAAGTTTCCGTCATATCCATTGCGATATGATCATGACTCTAGTTTAATACGGAATCTATCACTGTAACAAATTGTTTGTATCATGTTTATTGTCGGCATATAGTGACGTTTGCGTTATGTGATATGTTGTCGACTATTACCGGTGATTACTGCTGTGTTCACGTGTTATTAGCATAAGTTGGAAATGTGACGCCTCTAGCGTTGTTCCATTATATTCATCTATAATTCAAAATCCAACGTCTACTTAGTATTATTGTTCAACCTATGTCCTCTAACTGTGCCATGTTTTTAAAACTATGTTCATGGTATGGACCTGTAGGTGAGTTTATATTTAAACATCATAGTAATAGAGTTTGTTATTCTAATTGTTGATTGTTTAACAATAGTATCAAGAGAGTTAAGATAGTATGACTTATTAAGTCATGGTGTATCCACCATATAGTTATGGTACTTTTCATTGTCTAAAAAAAAAATGTGGAGTTCTCATTGAAAATTTGATTATATCATTGTTTAAATGACTGTAGGTATAATATGATGCACCCTAGACATTATCGATGACTTGGTTTTTAATATATATATATTACAATGATTGTATAATAATCATAGTATTTTCCATACGTTGGGCAAACTTTATATCCATGCAAATGATTTTTAAATCGGTGAACAATGATTCGAAATGCAACCAAACTATATGATCTCGACCCAAGTTACGTTGATAAATTTCATTGCTACGTGTTTGGCTCTCCTCCATGCATTTGGTGATATATAAGCTAATAATGAAACCCTACCAGGTCATTGTCTTTGCCTTCGGGCTCGGGTTCTAAGGGAGAAACCCTCCATGTCTGAATTTTGTAGTTGGGCACTGTAAAAATGCAAAATGCTTTGGTTCTGGTTTCGTTGGTTCATTCTGTGGTAGGATAGAAGTCCTCGGCTCTGCTAATGGCGTCTACTTCAGTTTCCTTTGTATACTAGTCTCGTTGTTTCACCATTTTAGAGTCACCTGCTACTTACAGCTTTCCACTGTCGCTGGTGTGAGTATGATGCAGGGTTTCGCTACATTTTTATCCATGAGATGATTGTGTATAGGGTTTGGAAATGTGCTCCCCGACTGGTTCGTTCACAGCTTAAGGGTTTTGTCTTGACTGTTGCCTGTCGTGACTGTCAATAGTGAGATATTGGAAGTTCCCTTGCTCATCTAACTGTCGAATGAAATGGGGTTTCGCTACGTGTTTACACTGGTGGCTACCAGGTTGTCCACGGGTTACTTCCTCCATGGCTCTGGTAAGATAATGGGTTCCCAGTTTTGGTTTTGCACAGATTGTTTAGATTTATATTAGTATTAACTACTCTCGGCATTCAATAATGTGATTAATATCTCTCGGCATTCGTTAATGTGCAGGTCACGCGGTTCTGAAGGTGCACAGGGCTTCATCTCCAGCGCTGGCTCCTCCGGGTAAGCCTGGTTATCCACGGCTGTCTCTCTCTTTGTTGGTTTTGTTGTGCTAGGGTTGAGTTTGGAGGGGAACTCCTGTATAATGGGATCATTGCTCTTGTGACATGGGTACAGTCACCTGTATAATTGTTTTGTTTATAATAGAAAAGGGTTTGATACCCAGTCGTGTTATGAAGAACCATATACGGCTCAAACTGTATGAGGCCAGGGGATTATTACTGTTGTTTTGTTTTCTATATGTAGGGTTTTTACCCACGCTGTATAAGTTAATATTTGAGGTAATATGGGGCCTGTCATGGCCATGTATCATTCAGTGTTTTTGTTAAATGAATAGAGTGTTTTTTTTTAAAAAATCTATAAAGACTGTTTTGCGTTCTCCGATACCTGCACGAGATGATAACTCTACTGTAAGGAATTCATGTATCTGTATCTCTGCGTTTTCTTGGTTTCTTTTGAATGTTTAATAAACGAAATGTTGATATTACTACCATTACTGTAATGGTTAAATAATATAGGGTTAACCCTGACAAGTTGGGGTTATGTTCCTGATTCAAAACATATATATGGAAATGTTGAATTCGGTGGTGACTGGAAACGAGTTGTGAAATTTTGTTTTGGTTTTTGCATAAATATTTAATATAACTGTGGATAAAATTATATACATAAACTATGTATAAAACCTCCTGTAGGTTCTGTCTGTCATATAAGGCATTTCTTTTCTTTTGTTTTCAGTCTGTCGAATTAATGTGATCAGGCTACGGCCATGTTAGGTTGTGGTCTACTCTTAATGAGAAATATTTATAATGAAATAAATATTACTACAGTGAATAAATACGAGGGTTGGTAACAGCCAATAATGGTGGCGTTCGTTGATAGTTTCTCTACGTCTTAAGGTGTTTGTCTAAAGGTAGGCAAATTCCTACAACAGTGCTTGTGTATTACATGTAATATGAGTTCGATAACGAACAGTAATCTATGCCTATGATTTGGTTAAAGAAACATTGAAGTCTTTTGAGACTTGGCTTCGAGCCATTCAATACGTTTGTCCTGTTTTAAACAACTCTGTCAACTCTGTTGTGACAATATGGCTATTAAATTATAGCATTAGGTTTTTAAAAAGAATAACAATCTACAGTTTATGTGTTTGTATTTAACTACTATTTTTATTGAATGAGATTGCATGAAAAGTTTTTAAACCATGATACATTTTTGCAGCCACACCCTTTAGATAATTGATAGCAGTCAAGGATGTTCTGAGTAAAATAAATAAAATGACATGAGTTTTGTTCTCCTTAGCTCGATACAAAGAATGACCTGTATCTATAGTGGACTGAAATATGAAACAGATATATATACAGGTATATTGCTCTAATAGAAACTATTCCTGTACATTTCTCTAATAGGAAATATCTCACAGTAAATCTAAGATTTATCTATGTATGTTCTTATGATTGTTTTAATAAATATAATTCTGGAATAACTACTGTTTAATATTCTGTCTATTATTTAACTATTAATAGAAATTCTAGAAATAAATAATCATGATATTTGATTTCTGTAACAGTAACAAATATATTCTGCATAGGATAATTACTCCTTTTAAGTGATAATAGGAATTACCGAAACACTGATCTACTGAAAATAAACACTGTTCAAAACACAGTTGAGATAGTCCATTCTACATTTAATTTATTAAATAAACAACAGGAAGAGTGGCAGAACCTGTTTCTATGGCAGACAATAACAGCGATGGGAGGCTGTTCCTCCCTACCAATTCCTGGAGAGTGCCCAGACAGCACTTCTCAGGACCCCCGAGCTTGCTCTGGTCTAACTGGATGGAACTAGGTACAGCCAACAATTCCCTCAGCCCAAACAGCTATACTGGAACCAAGTTACTGCAACTTCCTGACTCAAAACACTTCCTTACTGTTTTCCCACTTCCTCAATGGGACTCCTGAATAGCATTCACCTGAATGTATTCTCCCTCTAGAACAAATGCTGAACCCCCAGCTCAGTTCATTGAGTAGTATTTAAAAGATTGCCTAGGTCTTAGTTGGGCTAACTGTCATTAATGAGCCACCTGCTCAGATTCCACTTTCTTGGGGAATCATGACCCCAAAATATAGGGAAGTTGCCACCTGCAACTCAGGAAGTGTTTGAGGATGCTGCCACTTGTCTTTTGTCCTTCCACCTAATTCCATCCACCAGTTAGACCAGTAACCTCTTTTAACAGCTCTCCCATGCTGTTGTCTCCATAATTTATTTATTAATAATAATTATTCAGAATTTACATTCCATTTCTGGAGACTCTGCTGAGTCATCCATTCCTACTTAGCATTAAATTTAACATAATGTCTCAGGAATATTAAAAATAATTACATTATTTTAATAAAATTGGGGTATGTGACACTGCCCAATCTGAATCAACATAACCCTCTAGGTTAAACTTTTGATTCACATCATACTTGATCCCATAATCAATTGTACCCTTCAGGTACCTCAGAATATGATTTACAGCAATCAGGTGAACATGTCTAGGATCTCTCAGAAACTGGCTCAAGGTGTTCATCGCAAAGCAAATATCTGGTCTCGTGTTCATCAGGTACATCAAGATTAGAGGAAATTTGAGGTCTAAAATGGGCCTTATAAAAAACTGTGCCATGGCTGAGTTGGATTTCTCAAACCAATAGAATTTCAATAACTTTGGTCAACCATTATGGTTGAGTTGGACAAGAAGTTCAAGATTCTTATGTGTCATAATTTTATTTGACAATAGCTAATTTCATATAACCCTCACCTTGGATAAGATTTTGAAAAGTTCATCTCGAAATATGATAAGTATACCTGAAATAATAAATATAGAATATTTTATATCATCACTACTTCTAATTTCGTTAAAATATAAATCTCACATTAATTAAGATGATAGTGGAGTAATTTTGAAATAATAAATATAGAGTAATTTATGTTATCACTACTTCTAAATTCTTTAAAATATAAAGCTCACATTAACTAAGATGATATTGGAGTAATTTTGAAATAATAAAAATATTTATATAATTAATCTCTTAAAAATAAAAATAAATAATATTTAAAAAAATATCATAAAAAAATAGGAGAGAGATAAAATAAGATTTCACTATTTTAGCGATAACTTTCTCACTTGAACTCGAAATTTGACGTTTTTGGTACCATTGGAAAGGTCTCGACAAGACCTTTCCAATGGTACCACAAAACGTTAAATTACGAGTTCGAAGGAGAAATTTATCACAAAAATAGCAAAATTTTATTTTATCTCTTTCCTATTATTTTTATTTATGATACTTTTTTAAAATTTATTTATTGTTATTTATAAGAGATTTATTTGAAATAATAAATATAGAGTAATTAATATTATCACTACTTATAAATTCTTTAAAATATAAAGCTCACATTAATTAAAATGATAGTGGAGTAATTTTGAAATAATAAAAATATTTATATAATTAATCTCTTAAAAATAAAAATAAATAATATTTAAAAAAGTATCATAAAAAAATAAGAGAGAGATAAAATAACATTTCACTATTTTTGTGATAAATTTCTCCTCCGAACTCGGAATTTGATGCTTTTGGTACCATTGGAAAAGTATCATTGAGACCTTTCGAAGGGTACCAAAAGCGTCAAATTCCAAGTTCGGAGGAAAAAGTTATTGCAAAAATAACAAAAGCTTATTTTATCTCTCTCCTATTTTTTTATGATACTTTTTTTAATTTATTTATTGTTATTTATAAGAGATTAATTTTATAAATCCTTTTATTATTTCAAAAATACTCCACTAACATCTTAATTAATGTTAGATTTGTATTTTAAGAGACTTCGAAGTAGTGGTAATATAAAATAAAATAAAAATAGTGATTGTTTATTTTTAGTATTATTGTAATTATCATTTTTCATCATAATTTTAGTTTTTTTTAAGTTTTAGATTTTATTAAATATATTAAAAGAAGTAGTGGTACATTTACTAAAAAATTAAATAAATTATAATATAAATTTAAAAAATTTACTACTATATCATTTATTGTGTATGCACAAAAATCTATACCTTTCATTATTATTTTCAACCATCATCTCTTAACTCTACACCAGCCCAACATACTTGTCAACTACCATTAATGAGATATTATAGGTTGACCTTCACTAAATAATACCTTTAACTTAATGTGACATGGCATATTTGTAGTGTGACGTGGCTTTTTTATTATTTTCCTTAGGAGGCTCATTTTAGACCTCAAATTTCCTCTAAGACCCAATCATCTGACGATACACCGTGACATCAACCGACTCTGATGAAGCATCACTCAATAGCTTTAGGTTCAATGCCATAGGTATGGCCATGGCCTTGCATTCCATCATCCCGAACCGCTTCAGGATCTCTAGTGCATACTTCCCTTGTCCAAGGAATATTCCATCTGCACTTTGCCACACCTCCATACCTAGAAAGTAATGCATCATGCCCAAGTCCTTCATCTCGAACTCGGCAGCAAGCTTCCTCTTCATGTCGACAATAAATCTATCCTCACCTGTCACAAACAGGTCATCCACATATAATAAAAGTATCACTGGATTTCCCTCCTCAACCTTGTAGTAAAGGTTGGAATCCGATTTACTCTTGGTAAAGCAAAAACTGGACAGGAAGCTGTCTATCCTGCTGTACCATGTACTAGGTGCTTGTTTTAAGCCATACAAGGATTTCTTCAATCTGCACACATATGATTCCTTGTCATGTGTCTCAAAACCGAGTGGTTGTTCCACATACACTTCCTCTTCGACTACACCATTCAAGAAAGTTGTCTTAACATCCATCTGGTGTATCTTCCATTTCATCACTGCAACCAGAGCAACTATTGTTTTGATGGAAGTGTATCTAGATACAGGTGCAAAAGTCTCTTCATAATCTATCCCTTCTTTTTGGGAGAAGCCATGAACCACAAACCTTGCCTTATATTTCTCTATGCTACCATCTGCAGCATGCTTGATCTTGTAGATCCACTTGGAAGTCACAATAGAATTCCCTTCTGGTCTTGGGACCACATCCCAAACATCATTCTTCATGATCAATTGGTACTCCTCGATCATGTCATCCTTCCATTACTGCATCCCGGATCTTGGGAACTTCAGATTCTTTAATATCTTTAATAGATAGTTTTCTTGAACTTCGTTGTCGGAACAAATGTTGTAGTTGAGTCTTCGTCGCTTGTTCTTCGAAACAAGTCTCTCTTGTAGGTGATGGTACATGGTCTTTCCTACAAGACAAGTTCAATTGCATGATTAGAAACATCTCATAGATTTCAGAACAAATTCTTACACATAAAGACATATGTCATATAGTCATGCAATTATCTTAGCCAATGTTTCAATACAACATTTATCCATATCCCGTAACTTTCTAGATTCTTTCCATCTCTACCAGAACATTGTTAAGAGTGTGCACAACTCCCAACATGTCAGCAAAGAGGTTTCATTCTAGATAAGTAGCAATGGAATGTTGTACAGTACCATAGGCCACTTACCCATTACTATATTAGTAGTATGTTGTTCATTAATGCAACCTTTTCTAAAATGCATAATATACATCCTAAATCTAGGAACATAAGTATGTACATGACTTAACAAAATCATATATACAAGAAATGACAATTTAAATAATTATCTTTGTTTGTTTGTTGGGTGGACTCCCTCTCAATATTTGCTTCCTTGTAGGAACTACTAGACTGAGCTCCCTCTTGATCTTTGCTTCCTAGATTATCTGTCTTTGAACTTATATCCATCTTGGACCACTATGCATGCTTAAGTGTGCACTAGTGAAGTCATCCTCAAGATCTCATACATAATCATACATGCATTAGTATAATCTCAATACTATCAAAACATTATGATTCTAAATAATCTTAAACATGTATGGTTATGGTCATTTCATACACAAGCGCTAGTATTCAAGGTTTTTAGGGAGGACTTCTTTTACTCATGCATATTTTTATTTGACTATAGGAGTCTTCTAGTTTGTCATATCATTAATCAAACTAAGAAGCATTATATGCATAAACCAATGATTGCCCAAACTTATAACTTCATGAATTATCAATCATACAAAGTATACTTATATAAGATCCTAACACAAGGTAGGATTCTAACTCGATATAAGAAAACATACCTGGATTATCATGCTTGTCTAACATACCCAAACAATGTCTTCTTTGTTCTCTTAGAGACCTTGTGCTAGCAACCTGCATATCTCATAAGTTAATAGTTGAACCAAGTTATACATACGTTATAAGTAGAGCTTCTATGTGATCCATGACTATGGATGAGTCTTTGTCTTCATGTCACCATGGTCATATATTCTTTATCTAGAACTTGATTTGTCTTTCTTGATGTACCCTTCATGTTAGAGGACAACATCATCCTCATACAACACCACAGTGTATTAGTAAAATCATAAGTGTCATACCCCTAATCAATGAATGTCTTCTATCATTCACATGCATTCATAATTTTACTAGAGTGATAAGACAAGTCTAAAATTAATCAAGATTGTACTAACCTCAATAACATGAAGACAAACATGTCATAAACTTAATCATGAATAGATTTCAAAACATACTTGTATCTCCTCAAGTCATACCTCTCAGGATTGCTTGTAGTCTTCTTATGTAAGGCCTTAGCCTCATCTCCCTCTGGAACTGGAATATTTTCACTTATGTAGGTGTCCAAATCATTCTCTTCTAGGATTAACCCAATCCACTTTGATTTGATGAAGTTGGATCTGGAACTGGCTAGGGTTTGATAGAGAAACCCTAAAGATCCAAAATTTGAATTTCAAGCTTCTGATTGGATGAAAATATGCGCCTTGCTGAGTTGATCAAGATGGTATACTTCAATTTTGAAATCTACAAAATTTGACCCCTCAAAATTTCCTTTGAAACTTTCGGATCTGTAATTTTTGGTTTTTTGGTTTTCTGGTCAAAATCCCGAACTAGGGTTTGATAATGCCCGGCATTCTACCCAGCCAAAAAGTTTGATCTTGTGCTCTAAACTTCAATTTTTCTAAGGATCATCTAGCCATGGTCTCAAATTCAATAAATTCCAACTTTCTTTGAAACTCTAATTTCCCGCAGCAATGACAAACCAAAAATGAAAGTGCTCAGAATCCAATTCTGTTTGGACAGAAATATATGCCATATTGTTTCTGATGTATCTCTGAAATTTTGGATCCTTAGGGTCTGAAACTTTGGCCTATGGTATACTGACCTGTCATATTTCCAACCCCACATATCTGAGCTCAAATGGATTATCTAAGAGAGATATATGCCAAGTGTCGCAACGTGACCTGTTTATGGGATGAAACAGTATAGCGAACTTGTATGGCATGCCATATGTCACTGTTCAACATCGGCCTATGAAACCCACACCTATGAAACTACAGTCCGTTCCCTAACCTCCAATTTTTATGGAATTCCATTTGGAGCTTCCTAGCCCGAGGTATGACCTTTTTTTCCTAGGTCACCTGTTTAGGACTGCATTCTGGAAGAGGCAGAAACCCTAACTTGTACGGATCATATCTCACAAAGTACAACGAATCTGAGGCTATCCTTCGGATACAAGGTACATGGACATTTTGTATTCGATCTGTAAAAGTTTCAGATCCTGAACCTTCACCAAAACTGAGTTAAAGCAAAAGTGCCACGATGACTGGTTTTTTCTATACCAATCCCTAGCTTCCAATTTGTCGCAAGTGCAACAAGTGTCATAAATGTCATACCATGCCTTCCTTCAGGCTAGCTCTGATACCATGTTAGTTTTTTAGCATTTAATTCAATATTATCTAGGATCTTAACGGAGAGAACAACATGTACAGCATATCAAACACAAGAGACAAGAGACACAAAGCATTTCACCAGGGAAAACCAAGAAGGTGAAAAACCCCGCAACTTCCTCAGAGATAGAATGAGCATCAATACAAAGATCACCAAGATGAAAAACCAAAACAAGAGATAGTCTCCTAACAGCATCTCCTCCTCCACTTGTGCGCACTCCTCCTCTCTCTCACTAATGCGAAGTAAGTGAGTGTGTAAATGAATAAATGGCAGAGTCACACTCTCTATTTATACTTTACTTCACAAGAATTTTAACTCTAACTAGGTCGGCCCCAACTTAACCACTTAACATAATGATGACCGGGTCAACCCCACTAGGGGACTTAAACACCCCATCGCAACTGACTCTAGGCCGACCTCCCTTAGGAGAGTCTAATAAACCACTACCACTTGACACTGGGTTGACCCCACTAGGGTGGTCTAATAACCCTTTAACCCACATGACTCATACAGGGCCGACCCCTCCAAGGTGGTCTAATAACCCATCAAATATAAGTTATGACACTTACATTATAACTTGTGACACTTGCAAGTACAAATGATGACACTTCCAATCGGAGGAAAAATACATCTCCATTGGGGATAAATAAAGTACAAATGTAACACATACAATATACAAGTGAATATCTTTCGAAGTTACAAATGCATCAACAATCCAAGCACTTGTTATGGTGGAAGAGGAACTTGGGTTGCCTCTTGATGGTGGTTACACACTTTTTGAATAAGTGCATGATTCCACTACTTTGGAACCAACCTATGAGGATCGTTTCACACTTTTGAGGGAGGTGCATGATCCTACCCTTATGGATCCTTCACATGATGAAGTTTTCACACTTTCTGATCATATGGGTGAGTTGGTTCATTCTCCTACACCCTACACTTCCACATTTTCAGCATTCATCCTAATGAAGTATGTGTGAAAGTTTTATTTTTTATGGTTCCACATGAGGACTACGGAACTCCTATCTCTCCTTTTGATGATGACATGACTAGAGAACCTTCTTATTTACATTTGTAGTAGCATCCTTTGTTACATTATGATGATACAAATATTCATGGATGCACATATGGTACTCCTAGGATCCGCTTGAAGTCCCATTTTTCTCTTTATTCCTTAATTGATGGGAGAGTTCCTTCATCCAATGTTTGGGTGAAAGGACACATGGCAGAATTAATTGACACCTTCCACACCTCCTTCGGGAAGCATCCATTGCTCTCATTTGATGACTCTAACATTCATGGATGTATTGATGAGACTTCTTTGAGCCACTTGAAGTCTCCTTGTTTTTTTTTGTCCTTGGTTCAAATTTTGTTAGAGTTTCTTCATTCACTTCTTGGATGAAAGAACACATGGCTGATTATTTTGAAGATTCTTACATTCTTTTGGAGCAGCATTATAGGACATGGGATCCTCACCTATGTCATTGGATCAGATTTGATTGGTCACTTTATGTTTGTGTGCACTTGGAAAATGGTGGTCTACTTGCTTGGATGGACAAGCACTTTCATGATCCTTTGGTAAGGCACCTTCTTTATGTACATTTGTATGATGTTGATATGTACTTTGATGATCTATCTTTTGTACTTGTGATGTTTGGCAGGATTCTCATCGGAGAGTGGGATCCTGGCATTCCACACTTAGTTGAAATAATTTGGAGCATATTGTACACCTCCTACTTTTAGGTATTGTTTTGGAAGACCTTGTGCATGATAGAAATGCACAAGAATTGGGACATGGCCATCCCACAATCTGATTTATATGTGTTCACTCTATGTATTATTGGGATGCGCAATTTTTGGGACCCTAGCATCCCATACTTCCTAGACTGGGTCTTGATGATATTGTGCACTAGGAGGGTGTGCAAGCAGTGGGACCCATGAATTGTTGATCATTGGAAGCTCATTGAGAGCACATTTTGGTTGGTTGGATTGAGAAAGAAAGCCTCTTCTCTTCCCCATGGGTTCATCTTTGCAGTAGATGGTGATGGTTTCCTACATGCGAAACATATTTTTGGATGGACTTGATTTTCTTATAGGGTGTTATGATGAATTCCATGTGATTATTATGCATTGCATAGGAGAATATATATTGCACCTTGTATTCTTGAGGATCACTTGGGATCCTGGTATCAGTTTTGATTAGTCTCCACACTAAGTGCTTGGTTGGATGGTGATGGAACAATCTGTTGGGAGATTTCATGAGAAGTTTATAATCAGAGTGGTGCAGCAAAAGCATGTTGGCTCATGATGTTTAGCTGGGATGGATTTGATTATTGCTTGAGGACAAGCAATCTTGGGAAGGGAGGATTGTTATGTTCCCATTTTGTCAGCACCATGAAGCAGATCAAACCCCATGGATCCTAGTGATAGATTGGAATTAATTAATTAATGTGGGGTTAAGGTAAGGCATTAATTAATTAGAAGTTGTTCAATTTATTTTCTTAAAAGTTTAATATGCACTTGATGAAAAGTATTTTTCATTAAATAGTTATTTTTTATTTTTAATAAAGTGGATAATTCTCCACAAGTGTGCCTTAGAGGATAAGGTTGACTAAGAGGTAACTTTCAAGACAAGAAAAGATAAAGAAGTCAAAGCAAGAAAAGTAGGAAAAGGAGAAGAAATTGAGAATAAATTAGCAAAGTTCAAGAAAAGCAGAATAAAGTAGAAAATCGGGACAAACATAGGACAAAGAAGAAAAGCAGGACAAAGGTAGAAAAACAGGATAAGGCATAAAAGCAAGAAAAAAAAGGACAAAGCAAAAAAGCAGGTTAAGGTAGAAAAGCAGGGAAAAAGTAGGACAAAGCATAAAAGCAGGTTAAGGTAGAAAAGCAGGAAAAAGCAACATATAAAAGCAAAAGCAAAAGAAAAAAGAAAAGCAAAGCAGAAAGCAAGGAAAAAGCTAAAGAAGAAATAAAATCAACCTTATCCACTCCATGAGGGCACCTTAGCCTATCTTACTTGCTCAACAAGTCACCTCAATATATAAAAGAATGATTACAACTCCATTTCACATCTTTTGATCATTTGTGATTTGAATTGAGTGCAATTTTGATTCATTGACCTGGAGATGTGCCCCTAGTCCTAGCTGGTAGATGTGCCCCATGATTCTACTGAAAGGATGATGAAATCCAGTCTTCATAATTGATTCTATTGCAGATACTGAATTCTGATCCATTGGTTGGTGTTCTTATTGTGTGGTTCAACTCCTTCATTCCGTAGGAACCGTGTCGGAGGGCTGAAATGGACGTTATGGTTTAGACATTTCTGATCAATTTTGCACATTGAGACCTATTCCAGTGCATCTATAACATCATTTCCAGTATGAAACACTTTTTGTCTCATCAAAAAAGGTGTCCGGATGAGCAAGTTATGGCCATTTTACTAGATCTAGGGGTTCCGGTTGTGAAGAATGCACCTTTACTTTACTGTATGGTTGGGTGAATTCTCCCATGAGAAGATACTGAGACTCAATGCACCACACATGAGAATACAACATCACATGGTCATCCTACATATCAGATCCAGTGGTTATACCTCCCCTTCTTACTCTTCTCTAAGCATTCTTCTCTAATCATTGTAAAAATCCAAGAATAGTGACTATCTATGATGTCTGAGGCTATGCCATTTAATGTTTAGCTTAATGAAATCAATTATTATTTGCTGCTACTGTAAATTACATATCATAGCCACATAGAATATCATAAGAATAATTAGAGATCCTCCTTTGGCAGTTTGAGCCCTATCTTCAAGACTAGTTCAATGCACACTTTTAATTGACTATTTTTCCAGTTTATGCATTATAAAGAGCTCAGAGTAACTATTTCTATTTCTGAAGGTTGTTTTGTTTTTTAAATTCCTTTACAATCCATCTCCATCCCAAAATCAGATATTCGTGACCCTCTCTAGTTGTTTGAGTTCACATTTAACAAGACTAGTTCATTGGGCACCTGAATTTGACTAGTTTTGCAGTTTGATCAATTAACGAGTGTTTATATGCCCAAATTCGATTACATCAGTTATATTGGGTCCCTTATATATTGAATATAATCCCACCATCACATTTCAAATTTGAACGCATCTCATCGTGTTGGGAAGAACTTGGAAAATTACTAGTTGAGCAGTCCTACATGGTGTTATTTATCTATTTGCAACCAAAGACTGCCAAATCCTCCCAAATAATATGTAAATATTGTCTATAATCCAATTAGGTTTTAATGACCTGGAATCCACCTTTGGTTTATTTCAAGTGTAAGTGGAATATTTTAGTAGGCATATGTTGGTGCGCCCAAGAAGCATTGGAGTAGACTTCATCCTGGCAGATGTTCAAAACATAAATGGCCCCAGTACATTGTGATTAGAACTCAAAATCTGGCCTTGATGCTGCTACACTTTCTAATGAACACTCCCCAGACATTTTTCAGATCCAAAATTGTTCTCCTCTCAAGCTCTGGGTGAGTTAATCACTGACCAAGACTAGTTTCATCTTAACTAGTTTTGAAGACTAGTTTCTGTTATGCAATTTTCTGATTTCAAAGTTTGAATTTGAGTTGATATCCTCTAAGATAATATTGGGGATATTAAATTGGTATCAGAGATATTTCCTCTACTCCTATGGAAAGAATACTCTCAATTCGATGAATTTACATCCATGTCCATGTTCAGTGAAGAAGATTCTTACTATGATGACGATTTTTATGAGAAATATGATGATGACTATGATGAACATTATGAAGAGTATTACAGACAGTAGGAGGAATAAAATTTCCAAGAGGTAGCTTCTACAAGTATCTTCCATCATATCATACTTGGAAGGAGAAATTATGGTTATTCTCATAGCCATTTGAATGAAAACGTTGCATGTTCCACAATAAAAGATCAACCTACATGTGAAAAGAGCATAAAAATATATGAAGCTTCATTGGATGCATGTGCTTCATACTTGAGGAAATTTTTTGGATCTACTTCAAAAAGAGTCTCAAATATATTGATACTAAGGAAACTAAAGAGCAAGATACATCAACTCACTTGAAGGAGCAAGAACAAAGTACAAATCAGCCATCTAAAGAAGATGAAGGTACAATCCTTACTGAGGAGGGTTGTAAGCATGAAGAAGCCACCACTGATTCTACTAAGGATCATCTAGTTCTTAATCAGAAATTCACTGTTGAATGGTTCCAAGAATAGGCATCTACTGTTGATTTTTCAGGTTTTGAAGAAGCATCTACTGATGGATGTTATGAAGAGGTACCTGTTGATGGGTGCCTAAGTTTTGAGGAGACATCTTCCGATGGATTCTCTCATATCTATATTGGTGACATAGAGATCAGCCTTGATGAAGTTGTTGCAAGTCCTAACTCCATGGAGCATGAATAATAAGACCTTGTAGCAGAAAAATATGAACCAAGATCATCTTTCCAGTCACCACTTGAGTTTCCATGTGAAGTTGGTCCCAAGAAAAAAAAAAAAGAGGAGGTTCACTCTCATGAACCATCCTTCATTGAAGGGTCTTTGAAGATGAGTGAAAGGAAGATTTATGAGGCCCTTAGCATACTCCATGGAACTCTAGCATTAGTATCAAATTCTTTTTGGAGAGTTTCTTCATTGGAGGAGCCATACTTCCTTGAAGACATGTAGAAGATACAAAGAGCAATGTGCAACATCGAAGGTAATTTCAAGTCTTTGGTTTTTTATAGAAAAAATTTGGTTGAGATTAATTATTGGTTACATGAAGCATACTTGAATAATAATGAGGATATTCATAAGCTCAAAATTCAAAATGAGAAACTTCTTGAGAGGTTGCAAGATACTTGTTCTTCCTCCTATGTTTCAGATTGCCATATGGTAGATTGCTTGGAGGATTCTCATGACATGATGGATCATGAGAAACATGGCAATTTGCATGTGCTTGATGTGTTTAAATATGAGCTTGATGAGAGCCAAGCACTTTTTATTGTGGAAGAGGAACTTGGGTTGCCTCTTGATGGTGGTTACACACTTTTTTAAGAGGTGCATGATTCCACTACTTTGGAACCAGCCTATGAGGAATGTTTCACACTTTTGAGGGAGGTGCATGATCCTACCCTTGTGGAGCCTTCAAATGATGAAGTTTTCACACTTTCTGATCATATGGGTGAGTTGGTTCATTCTCCTACACCCTAAACTTCCACATTTTTCATCATTCATCCTAATGAAGTATGGGTGAAAGGTTTCTTATTTATGGTGCCACATGAGGAGTACGAAACTCCTATCTCTCCTTTTGATGATGACATGACTAGAGCACCTTCTTATTTAAAGTTTCAGCAGTGTCCTTTGTTACCTTATGATGATACGCATATTCATGGATGCACATATGGTACTCCTTTGATCCCCTTGAAGGCCCATTGTTATCTTTGTTCCTTACTTGATGGCAGAGTTCCTTCATCCAATGTTTGGGTGAAAGGCCACATGGAAGAATTACCTGACACCTTCCACAACTCATTGGGTTAGCATCCATTGCTATCATTTGATGACTTTAACATTCATGGATGTATTGATGAGACTTCTTTGAGCCACTTGAAGGCTCATTGTTTTTTCTCGTCCTTACATAGTTCAAATTTTGGTAGAGTTTCTTCATTCACTTCTTGGATGAAAGAACACATGGTTGATTATTTTGAAGATTCTTACATTATTTTGGAGCACCATTATAGGACATGGGATCCTCACCTATGTCATTGGATCAGATTTGATTGGTCACTTGATGCTTGTGTGCACTTGGAAAATGGTGGTCTACTTGCTTGGATGGATAAGCACTTTCATGATCCTTTGGTAAGGAACCTTCCTTATGTATTTGTATGATATTGATATGTACTTTGATGATATATATTTTGTAGTTATGATGTTTGGGAGTGTTATCACTTAGGATTCTTCCAGGTTACGGAAGAAGGGATCACTGAGGTAACTATTTCAACTGAGGTAACTATTTCAACTACACTCTCATGGATGGAAACTAGCCTTTCCAAACACAAATAGGGATATCTCTCTCACAACTCTTTCAGTATACAAAATATCACTTGAATGGGTTGGTTGTGTATTAATAAGGGTGGATAGACCTCAATATAAAGGGTATTGGGGTTTTCATTTGGTTGGTTTGAGAATAGGTATATCAATGGGCATGGAGTCAAACTTTCATAGGTTTTCTATCACAAATGACTGATTTGAAAATAATATTAGAAGCAGAGGCAAGGTAAATGAATTTTTTTCATGTCAAAAGGATATTAGCATATGGTAGAAGGAAGGGAAAAAAAATCCATCACGGAGTTAGAGCATTTATGAATGAATTCTAACTTGCAATTTCAGAAAGAAAGAGTGAGGTATCTACTCATATGTATCCGAAGCATAAAATGATATATGAATTTCATACCATGTAATCTTGATTCAAACACTGTAGAGGAAGACAATCAATGGAAAATACTAGCAAGGAAAACATGCACAGGAATTACAGACATTAAAACATTCATTTCAAGAATTTCTGCTCCAAAATTAAGTCTTCGCATTAATAAAAAAAAGGATGGGTTTCATTACATTCTCCGATTTTTCTTATCTCAAAATCCCAACCCTTGGGTGTTACTCAAAACCTGTATTTATAGGCTTAGAAAAATCAAAACCTACTCGCCTACTTCAGCCATATGTGGTTGTTTATGAAATTCGCAATTACAACTGTCTGTAATACATCAGATCTAACTATTAGTCTTATGGAATATTTATTCAAAATAAAAGTAAAACTATAAGTGATACGGATGTATTCCTTCTTCACTCTGGTTGTTCGGATCAACCTCTGTTCTTTGAAGTGGAGATGAGCTGGTGGGGAACTTCAGTGCACTTCCATTGTAAATTTGAATTGCCAAAACTACCTGTTGTCTTTTAGATCGAGCTAGTTCAGGATGATTTGCAGGGATTTATGTGTTGTGCCTTATTCAGCCTTCAGATCGACTCCCGGTCAAGGAACAGTTGAGCCTTTTTCCTACCAAATTCTACATTTTTACACAGCCGCAATTTATTATAAATAGCCGACC
Organism: Larix kaempferi; assembly: GCA_027924585.1. Lineage (NCBI taxonomy): Eukaryota > Viridiplantae > Streptophyta > Pinopsida > Pinales > Pinaceae > Larix > Larix kaempferi. The sequence goes on from BSBM01001036.1 coordinate 10,549,099, forward strand.
TCAGTCCGCAATCCACAAGCTGTAATACGTAAGACACAATCCACAAGTCGGGGTTGTTGAGCGGAATTTATCAAATTTCACCTTTGAATTCCACAATCCGCAACCCAAAATGCGGGAGTCGGAAGTTGGAATCTCAAATTCACAACATCGAAAAAATTTACTCCTCTGCAATCCGCAACTTGAAATGCGGGACTCAGAAGTCGGAACCTCAAATTCACAACTTTGAAGAAATCACGCATCCAAATTCCGCAATACGCAATGTGGGACTTGAAATTCGGAACCTCAAATTCACAAATTTGAATAAATCACGCATCTAAATTCCGCAATCTATAATTCGGGACTCGGAAGTCGTAACCCCAAATTTTTTAAGATTCAATATGCTAAAACAGAAAGGATCAGCATTTCATTTCATTTCACAACAATAGCATATACAAGATCACTGAAAGAACAACAAGAAACACAAGAGACACAGATTTATCCTGGGAAACCCTCATGGGGTAGAAAACCTAGCAAAGCTTCCTCAATATAGATGGCCAGCAAATACAAAGATGTAAACCCTAGACATGAGCTCCTTCTCCTGCATAGCAAATCTCTCCCTCACCTATGCGCTATTCACAAGTGAGTGCAATGTATGTTAAATGAGGAACACACCTCCTCTATTTATACATAACTCCGACTTGACTTTTACACTTACTAGGTCGGCCCCAACTTAACTACTTAATATAATGTGACAGGGCTGACCCCACTAGGGTGGTCTAATAACCCTTTAACCCACATGACTCATACAGGGCCGACCCCCACTAGCGAAGTCTAATAACCCAAGTTACCACATACCTCACAGAGGAATAAAACATCTATGTATATACAATAAGGTCTTCACGGAGGAATGAAACATCTCTGGAATAATAAAGTACAAATATAATAATCTTAGAAGTTACAATATTTCAACACTCCCCCTTAACGATAAGGATATTATAACAACATCTGCAGGAGCAAGGAGTCATCAACTACATCATATATGATACATCTATAGATCATTGGAATCTTTCTCACCATCATCAGTAACTCAACCAGTTACTGGAATATCTTTAGGTCTTCAATACTGGAGTATCAGCGTCATCAGTATTAAGTCTTCACCTTTTGTTGCACTCGAATAGATACTGCAACATCATGTGGATCATCTCGATCAATAGTATCATCATCTCGATCATCTCAATCAAAAGTATCATCATCTGTATCATCTCGATCATCATCATCTCGATCATCTCGATCATCATCATCTGGATCATCTCGATCAATAGTATCATCATCTCGATCATCATCATCTAGATCATCTCGATCAACAACATCACGGAAGTATACCCTGCAACACACATGATCCAATTACAGGATGATCAATCTTTCTCACTTTAAGACATCTCTCATGTCTATGGACGATACAATCCAGATCTTACTTACAAGATGATAAATCCTTATCCTTTTAAGACAAATCTCATGTCTAGGGATGATGTAGTCCCGACCACAGTGCCAGTTCTTTTTCATACTGGATGTGACCTAGATCAGATCTAGGATTTACCACCACAAAGCCAGTCCTTTTTCATACTGGATGTGACCTAGATCAAATCTACGATTTACCACCATAGAGACAGTCCTTTTTCATAATGGATGTAGACCTGCCACCTGCAGATCTTCATCATCTACAAAGCCAGCCCTTTTTCATGCTGTATGTATCACATCTATAGAGCCAACGCTTTTTCATGCTGGATGTAACCTAGATCAAATCTAGGATTTATCACCACAGAGCCAGTCCTTTTTCATACTGGATGTGACCTAGATCAAATCTAGGATTTATCACCACAGAGCCAGTCCTTTTTCATACTGGATGTGACCTAGATCAAATCTAGGATTTATCATGTACATTTTGAACTAAAAGTTCAGGGACGATGCAGTCTTATCATCAATTTTCAGAGACAGATGTGTGCGGATCAATTATGGGACCGAAGTCCGGGGAAGATACAGTCCCCACATTCTCAGAGACATCTGTCTACGGATCAATTCTGGGACCGAAGTCCAGGGATGATACAATCCCTCTTCTTTCTTGGAGACATATGTCTACGGATCAATTCTAGGACCAAAGTCCGGGGATGATACAATCCCTCTTCTTTCTCAAATACATATGTCTACGGATCTCTTTTTTAGAACATATGTTCAAGGATGATACAATCCACTCATCAACTTAGACCTTGTCTAAGGACCATTTACCAACCTCACTATCGGTATAGGTATCCACATCATCGACCTCACTGTCGATGCAGGCAATCTCATCAATAGTGACCACATCACTCCCCCTTTCGAGGAGGGTCCTTCTGAACTACACCAAGCTTGTTTCGGAAATACTCAAACTTTACTCGAGACAAAGGTTTGGTCAGCACATCAGCAACTTGTTCGTCAGTGCTCACACACTTAAGCTTGATAGCTCCTTTCTTCACCATATCCTGTATATAGAAATATCGGATCTCTATGTGCTTTGACTTATCATGGAATATTGGATTCTCTGTCATCTTGATACAACTCTGGTTGTCACACAGGATCATAGTGGAGTCCATCTCTAAGTCAAACAATCCTGATAACAACTTCCAAATCCATACCGCTTCACAACTAGCAGAACAAGCAACTATATATTCCACTTCAGCTGTGCTGAGAGCCACACTAGACTGCTTCCTGCTAAACCATGAGATCATGGCAGATCCCAAACAATAACATCCACCTGATGTACTCTTCCTGTCTAATACACTTCCTGCCCAATCAGCATCTGTGTAGCCATACAATCTAAATTCATGATCTCCAAGATAGCATAGACCAAAGTCTATCGTACCCTTTAGGTACCTCATCACATGCTTTGCAGCTATCAGGTGAACATGCCTAGGTTCCACTAGATACTGTCTCAAGGTGTTCACCGCAAAGCATATATCCGGCCTTGTATTTGTCAGATACATCAATGACCCAATAATCTGTCTGTACAGAGTCACATCAACTAACTCTGATGAGTCATCCGCTAATAGCTTCAAGTTGGAATCCATGGGAGTGGCCATGGATTTACATTCCAACATATCAAATCTTTTCAAGATTTCCACAGCATACTTTCCCTAGTTGAGAAAGATTCCTTCTGAGCCTTGTCATACTTCCATACCTAGGAAGTAATGCATCAATCCGAGATCTTTCATCTCAAATTCTATAGCTTCTTCTTTCTTTCCATGATCTGTTTCTCATTCCCTGTCAGAAAGAGATCATCCACATATAGTAATAGTATGACATGTTCATCATCCATAACCTTAAGGTAAAGGTTAGGATCAGCTTTACTTTTGGTAAAGACCAAGCTTGTCAAGAAGCTATCAGCTCTCCTTCTATGACTAAACATCATCCACACTCTGCATTGAGTGTTCTTATGCATATCTATCTGTGCCATCTCCCGTCAGATGGTTCTACTGGTATGAGCCTCAAGATCATTCGAACTATGTGGTGAGTTCCTTCTTGCATCCATCTAATAATGTCATCTGTATATAGAAACCATCTTCAACCTTGTAGCAAAGGTTGAAATCCGCATCACCCATGGTGATCCATTAAGCTCATCAAATGACTATCGATCCCGGGTACCCGCACAGAGATTTCTTCAATTGAATTCTGGGAGTTTTCTCGATTCACACTTCTTCTTCAATTACACCATTAAGAGAATGGTCTTATCTAGCCACTTGGAGCAAACATCTCGTCATGATCCTCTTCTTCTTTCTAAGAGAATCTTCTAGCCACAAGCCTTCTATAATATGTTTGATTTGTAAGTCTTCTTGTTGAACATCCATCACTCGTTCTTTGGAATAGGTGTTCATCATCATAGCACATGATCTTTTCTACAAATCAAAGTTAATCACATGATTAGTAATACTTCATAATCATCAAATTATGTTGACATGATAGCATACTATGCATACTGATATGATTCACATAGTCATACAACTATCTTGACCAATACTTTGGAACAACATATTTCCATATCTCGTATTCATACAGTGGTTATCTAGATGACTTCCATCTCTACCAGAACAGACTATCGAGAGAGTGCATAGCTCTCAGCATGTCAGCAAAGAGATTTCATTCTAGACAAACAACAATGGAATGTTTGTCCAACTTACCCATCATATGCATATTAGTAGTATATTGTTCAATGCTATATGAATGCTCACACTATGCATGATATATTCTAGGAATATAAATATGCATAAGCAATATCATTTACTATTTCGGAGATTCAAATAACAACTCAAACACTTATCTTTTATGGTTTCCTCCTGCTTGATCTCTATATGTCTTTGAACTTCTTATCCATCCTGGACGACTATGCATGCTCAAGTGTGCACTAGTGTCATCCTCATGATCTCATACATAAGCATACATTCATTAGTATAATCTCAATACTATCAAAATATTATGTATAGTCATGATCATTTCATACACAAGTATACTTACCTAAGATCCTAACACAAGGTAGGAATCTAACGAAAACATACCTAGATTATCATGCTTGGTTATGTCTTAACATACCCAAACAATATCTTCTTTGTTCTCTTCAATGGTTTAGAGACCTTGTGCTAGAACCTGCATATCTCATAGTAGAACAAAGTCATACATACCTCGTAAGAAGAGTTTCTATAATATCCATGACTATGGATGAGTCTTTGTCTTCATGTCACCATGGTCATATGTTCTTGAACTAGAACTTCCTTGATGTTCCTTTCATGTTAGCAGACAACATCAACCTCATACAACACCACAGTGCATTAGTACAATCATAAGTGTCATAACCCTAATCAGTGAATGTCTTCTATCATGCATTCATAATTTTACTAGGGTGATAAGACAAGTCTAAAATTAAGTAAGATTGTACTAACCTCGATAATATGAAGACAAACATATCATAAATTTAATCATGAACAAATTTCAACACATACCTATATCTCCTCAAGTCATACCTGTCAGGATTGCTTTTAACCCAATCCATTTTGATTTGCTGAAACTGGATCTGGAGTTGGATTAGGGTTTGTCAAAGAAACCCTAAAAATTCAAACTTTGAATTTCAAACTTTTGAAAGGATAAAAGATTCGCCTTGCTGAGCTGATCAAGCTAGCATACTTCAATTTTGAAATCTCCAAAATTTGACCCCTCAAAATTGCCTTTGAAACTTTTGGATCTTCTGGACAGGATCATGAACTAGGGTTTGATGAAGCCCACCCTTCTTCCCAATCAAAAGGTTCTATCCAAAGCTCTAAACTTCAATTTTTTTGAGGATCTTCCAGCCGTGGTCACAGACTTCTAAAATTCCAATTTTTGCAGAAGCCCTAATTTTCCACCTTTCCGATCAAAATCCCGAACTAGGGTTTGATCAAGCTCACCCTTCTGACCAACCAAAAATTTCTATATTGGTCTATAAATTTCTATTTTTATGAGGGGAATTCAGCCATGGACTTTGATTCTAAAAATTTCAACTTTCTTCGAAGCCCTAAATTCCCGCAGCAGTGATAAGCCAAGAATGAAGGTGCTCAAAAAACAATTTTGTTTTGACAGAAATATGCACCTGATTGTTTCTGGTGCATCTCTGAAATTACGAATCCACAGGGTCTGAAACATCTTCCTGTGGTATCCTGACCTATCAGATTTCCAACCCCACAAGTCTAACCTCAATTGGATTTTCTGAGAGAGATTTATGCCAAGTGTCGCAACATGACCTGTTTATGGGATAAAACAGGAGAGCGAACTTGTACGGCGTGCCACATGTCACTGGTTCATCTTCAGCCTCTGAAAATCATACCTATGAAAGAACAGTCCATCCACTACCTGTCACTTTTTATGAAATTTCATTTGGAGCTTCCTAGCCCAAGTTGTGACCTTTTTTCCTAGGTTAGTTGTTTATGACTGAGATCTAGAAGAGGCGGAAACCCTAACTTGTACTGATCATAACTCACAAAGTACACCGAAGTAGAAGCTGTACTTTGGAAACAAGGTACATGGGGATGTTATCTACAACCTGTAAAGGTTTCAAATCCTGAAACTTTTCCAAAATGGATTTATAGCGAAAGTTCCATGATGACTGGTTTTTGCTATACAAAACCCTAACCTTCAAATTGTCGCAAGTGAAGCAAGTGTCGTAAGTGCCATACATTTCCTTCCTTCAGGATAGCTCTAATACCATGTTAAGATTCAATATGATAAGACATAAAATATCAGCATTGCATTTCATTTCACAACAATAGCATATACAATATCACTAAAATAACAACAAGCACAACAAAAACATAAGAGACACAGATTTATCCTGGGAAACCCTCATGGGGTAGAAAACCCAGCAAAGCTTCCTCAATAGATGACCAGAAAATACAAATATGTAAACCCTAGACATGATATCCTTCTCCTCCATAGCATATCTATCCCTCACCTATGCGTTATTCACAAGTGAGTGCAATGTATGTTAAATGAGGAACACACCTCCTCTATTTATACACAACTCCGACTTGACTTTTACACTTACTAGGTCGGCCCCAACTTAACTACTTAATATAATGTGACAGGGCCGACCCCACTAGGTTGGTCTAATAACACTTTAACCCACATGACTCATACAGGGTCGACTCCCACTAAGGAAGTCTAATAACCCAAGTTACCACATACCTCATGGAGGAATAAAACATCTCTAGATATACAATAAGGTCTTCACGGAGGAATGAAACATCTCCGAAATAATAAAGTACAAATATAAAATTCTTAGAAGTTACAATATTTCAACAAAATTCACAACTTCGAAGAAATCACGCATCTGACTTCCACAATTTGCAATGAGGGACTCAGAAGTCGAAACCTCAAATTCGCAACTTCAAAGAAATTACGCACCCAAATTCCACAATCCGCAATGCGGGACTCGGAAGCCGGAACCTCAAATTCACAACTTTGAAAATTTTACTCCTCCACAATCTGCAATCCACAATGCAGAAGTCCGAAAGTTGGAACTGCAACGCGCAAATTTGACAAAAATTACTCCTCCGACTTCTGCAATCTGCAATGCGGGTTCGAAAAGTCAGAACATCTGTGAAATAGCTCTACGTCTGTCGATATAGCTCTATCTCCAATCTCTACCATTCAATCTCTTAAGAGCAGAAGACCTGCTTTTCATCATTTTTCTTGTTGTGGCTTGCTCATCCAGTCGGAAACTGTCAATACTTAGCCATTTTTTGGAGTTTTTTCTTCTTCTTTTGGCGTAAAAAGCTAGTGGGAAGGCTTGAGATTTTGGTTGGGGGTTCCCTTTCCTTCCCCTGTGGGAGTTTTCTTAGGGGTGTTAACAACGAATCCAACCAGGGATGTTATCCTCCCTGTGAGGTATCAAGAACAATAGACTAGTGTCCTTCTCATTTCTTTCTTTTATTTATTTATTTATTTATTTTGAATGAATGCAAATAGAACTGAAGAACAGCTGATTGAAACTCAAAAAATGGTAATATACAATGAGGTTGGGTTGATAGCCTCATTTTTTCATTGGGGATATTGTTTTAAGAATCGTCCATTAATGGGTCCTTTTCCCACTGGTTCACCATCCTTGTCTTGTAGAATGAAAGCATTATTTCCATGGTAAGCAGCGACTATATGAGGTCCCTACTAGATATTATCAAATTTTTGGGCTAGTTCTTCTCTTCTAGCATCCCATTTCAGCACCAAATCTCCCACTTAGAAATTATCAACCTTGGTTCTTTTGTCAAAATTCTTCTTGACCTTCTCTTGAGATATCATAGCTTCAGCATGCATCTTGTCTCTGGTTTCTTCAGTTGATTGGCTCTCCTTATCTCAGGGTTTGGTTCTTCTTCTTGTTCTTGTAATAGTCTCATTGCAGGTCCCTTAAGGGAATCGGGAAATATTACCTTAGTTCCTGCTGACACAGTTCCGTTGACAGGGGTTCACTTTGCACTATCGTCAACAAATACCCACCAAACACCCTTAAGCACCGGCCCAAAAAGGTTTTACCCTTTCCGGCAACACCCGCGAAGCGAGTGAAGTCTCACCCGAGATGGTTAAGGGGGCTGCAGGAACCATATTTTTGCAGTGGGGAGAGGACATGCATTTATCCTTACTCTATCGCAACAGAAACCAGAGATTTACATTCGCATCATGCTTTGAAACTCAAACATACATTCATCCTTCGCATATTCACTATATAATCAATCAGATATTACAGAATAACAATTAACACAATATTCATCATTTGACATAAACAAAGATAAAAGAGACATATCTGAACATCTTCATGCATTCACTCATCAAAAACCCATGGTATAACCTTTGTAGGGACAGTTCAAAACACCTTATCGCGGATCCATACAAACTTGCTGAGAACATAGAAAAACATTACACAAGTCATTCGCTTGGTTACTGATCAACTTTCGATATTATTATAGGATTCCCTTAGGCTTACATTCATATTCCTATTTATAGCCAACCATGGAGGTTACAAAATGGTCCAAATGACCCTTTCTAACTAACTAAATTGATCTTGCGCTTTTGTCGGCTCCTTGGTCTCTGTGAATGGTCCTTTATTCCGCAAATGGTCCTTCTTCGCTGCTGTCGGCTTCCGCACTTTATGCAGTCTAACCCCATGCCAACATGCCCCCAACATAAACTTGTGGCTTGCCCTCGAGCCACCTCTGCTGGCTCTACTGGAACTGTTCTCATCCTTCACTACTATATACTTATGAGGTTTTTCTTTCTGTCTAGGGCTCGCTGTCATGTACTTCTCGAACTCATTCTCCAGTCTCTTGAAACCTTCATCATCTATTGCTTGGAGGTCAGTTATTACCTTCGACCCTGGCTTGTGACTGGACATAAATTTACTAATAGCACCAACTTGTGGAAAGGACATAGCAGTTCGGCAAATCTATGTCATGCATTTGATCATCCTTTTCAGGTGTCAGCGTGCCTTTTCTCTTGGTACTTTTGCAGTCAGAGGGACCATTGCTCTTTTAACATTCGAAACTTGCTTAAATATCTTGGGTAATACCTCATCTCTTTTTTTCCTGAGACCTAGTGCCTCTGCATCTACTGGTTTCTCATGAACACTTGTCGTTCATGCCCTTAGCGTACCTTGGGTGCTTCCGCTAGAAATGAAATGCACCATTGCATCTCTCTAACTTCCATTTTCCACAGCTTCCTTGGAATTGCTCAGTCGACTGACTGACGCTCTTCATTCAACTTTCTGACTCTCCTCATTCGACTTACTAACTTTCTTCATTTGACTTACTAACTTTCTTCATCCTTTTCACCTGTATTTACGCTTTCTCCTCGTGTCCTTGACGCCTGATCAAGTCATTCATGAAATATTTCCCATATCCCTCAAATTATGTCCTTAAGTGTGTCATCATAGACCTCTGTCGGCTTCCGGTGATGCTTAACCACAATAATCATGCTCTGATTTGACTCCCGCGTGCTAAACGTGCGAAACATCGACGAGCAACCTGTCTGGCCATGTCTCCCACTTTTTGTCATAGTTTTTTTTTATGGTTTCTCAACTGCTATGCACCTGATCATGGCGATAGGGTTTCAATTGATTCCCATGTACTAGATTGATCAATAATGTCCCATCTAACCTTTGTAACTGAACTGCACCACCATCACTAATAAAATTTATGACATAAGGACCCAACCAATGCATCTCCAGCTTACCTGGATGCTTTGTAAACTTACTGTCATATAATAGAACCATATCGCCTTGCTGGAAATGCTTTGTTTTGACATGGAGGTCGTGCCAAGCCTGTTTTCAATCCTTTTATACATTTTGATGGAATCATGCGACGAATCGATCCTCATCAAGTTGTGCCAACTGCACCAATCATTCTTCAATCACTCCATCGTCGCTCATATCCATAGTTGCTGCGATGCACAGACTTGGGACAATATATTCCATTAGCATTACCGCTTCTAGTCTGTAAACTAACTTAAACGGGGTATGTCCTGTCAATCGTTTGCAAGTAGTGCGATACACCTAAAGTATCGCTGGAATATTCAAATCCCAATCGTTGTGCTTTGTGTTGCACACCTTCGTGAGTGCATGCTCCAAAAAAAAATTGAATGCCTCAACTGTCCCGTTAGCTTGTGGATGATATGGGGTGCTCTTCCTATGTTGAATTTGAAACTCCTCTGTCACTGCTGTGATTGTATGATTAACAAAATGAGTACCCTGGTCGCTCATTAGTATCTTTGGGCACCCAAACCTGGTGACCACGTAATCGAAAAGGAATCTTGTTGCAGTCACAGCTGTGCAATCCTTTACTAATGCAGCTTCAGCCCATCGCATCAAATGGTATGTCGCAATAATTATGTAGTGCGACCTTGTTCGCTTCCCTGGTGGGTTGATGGGTCCCACAAAGTCAACTACCCATTTGTAGAAATCCTGCAGTGTCAATTGAGGTACCAATGGAATTTCATCCCTTCATGACGGCTTCCCTATCCTTTGACATACGTCACAGCTTTTTGCGTAGTCTGCAACATCTCCATTCATCATTGGCCACCATAGTCCATCTCGAAGTATTTTTCTAGCAATGGCACATCCTCCATAGTGTCCTCCTGCAATTCCCGTGTGAGCTTCTAATAAGATCCTTTCATGTTCATGTGGAAGGACGTATCATCGAAGTATCTCATATGGTCCCATCTTATATAGTTTTCTTACAATCAGTTGGAAATATGCAACGTGGACGACTAACTGTTTCTTCTGGTTAGTAGTGAATTCCTCTAGCGCCTTCCCGGTCACCAAAAATTGAATAATTTTCTCGTAATGATCATCGACCATTCCAACCCCAAACAACTGATCATTGGGAAAGCCTTCATCAATGTTCCTTGGCTCTTCTCCTAATTCTATCTGTGACAGATGGTCTGGTCCTGCATTCAGTTGTCCAGGCTTGAAAATAATCTCAAAGTCGAATTCTTGGAAGAGTAACAGTCGTCAACAAATTCCCCCCCTCCCAACACAGGCTTGTTCACCAAGTATTTAAGTGGTGAATGATCAATGAACATTTTAAAATGGCCCCCTAAGAGATAATGTAGAAACTTATGTAAGGCGTATACCATCGCCAAACCTTTATGTTTCGTTGTCGTATAATTCTTCTCCGCAGTAGACAAATTCCTACTTATGAATGCTATCGGGTGGTCTATTGCTCATTCCCCCAGCTGGGTCAATACTACTCTGAGTGCAACTATTGAGGCATCGACATGAACATGGAATTCCTTTGTCCAATCTGGAAATACTAGGATGGGTGTTGTAGCCATATTTGCTTTCAATATATCCAGACTCTTCTGGCACTCTTCATTCCATTCAAACTTGGCATCTTTCTTCAACAATTTTTTCATCGGTGCCTTGATTGTTGCATACCCTCTGATATACTTCCTATAGTATCCCATGTGTCCCAACGTCGCTCTTAACTGCTTTACTTTTGTTGGCGGTGGTAGGTCGACAATAAATGAAATCTTTGTAAGGTTGACCAACATTCCCTCCCTGTAGACAATGTGTCCCAGCAAAATCCCAAATGGAGCGCAGAAAATGCACTTCTTCAGGTTCAGCGAAATTTGGTGTTGTCGACATCTTTCCAACATCAAACTCAAGTTCGCGACGTGATCCTTGACCAACCCATACACTGTCCAGTCATCCATGTATACCGCCATAAATTTATGGATGTAATATTTGAACGCAGCAACTACTAGTCTTGAAAAGATTGTGGGTGCATTCTGCAGGCGAAATGGCATCACCGTATATTGAAAATATTCCCATTCTGTGACGAATGTTGTTTTGTGTCAATCCTCCTTTGCAATTTTTATCTAGTGGTAGCCTAAGAATCCGTTTGTGAAGGAGTATATTTCCTGACCTTCCACTCCTTCTAATACTCCATCCATGAACAGTGTAGGGAATGGATCGTGTAGGCATGCGTCATTCAGTTTCCTTAAATCGACACAGATCCGGACTTCGCCGGCTTCTTATCTTGGACCACCATCGGGCTAATCCACTCTGATTCTTCTACTGGTTCTATAATGCCTGCTTCCAACATTATCTCAATTTTTGCCTTTACTTTCTCATTATATCTTCTATTCAACTTGTAAGGTCATTGCTTTATGGGCTTGGCATCAAGTTTCAGTGGGATTTTCATCTCTCCTAGGTCCTCAGAAATCCCTTTCATCTCCGAAAACTTTGTTGGGAACAAGTCCTAAAACTCATGCAATAGGTCGGTCATCTTGGAAACTTGGTGGAGTCGTCCCATTAGTCTCTGATGCTCGCAAACTTGGGATTTTATTTCGACCCAATGTTCACTTTCTTGATTCACAAGGGGCTGCTGAAACTTGTCGGAAGGCATATCTGGTGCCTCGACACTGCGACTTCCTTCTGAATCTGGTATATATGTATCCCTTGGATCATCCTCATCATCTGGCTCTCCTGTTATATTGTAGCATTCCATCAACATTTATGTTGTCGCTGTCCACTGCCTTCCCATAGGTCTCTCTGTCGGAACTGCTTCAAGTACTTTCTCTCATACCTCATGTAATGCACTATGGATGAAGGGGTTTTCATCGGAGAAACTGAACGTTTGGCTAAATCCAACAATTAACTATTTCCATGAGGTTTTCTATGTTGCAGTTTTGTTGCGATATTCCAACTTCACGGTACTTCATCCAATGTGTGAATAAATGCATGGACCCATTCCCATTTCACTCGTGGTCCCCATTGGCTTTCACATTCAGTAAAATGATCCTTCGGATCTCCTCTTCCATCGTACTTACTTCCGCAATATCCTTTAGTGTCTCCGAACCTAACTTCCATTAGGTGTCGACATAATGGCTAGTTGGTTATTGTTGACTTGTGCATCACCCACCATTTCGCTAGTGTAACCTTCAGGTCTTCCTCCAAGGCCAGTAGTCGTTGTGGTTCTGCCACTTTTTCCTCAAACTCAGTGATAAATGTAGCCAAGTTAGTCAACCCATCATATGTGGTCAATGTGCACTCTTCTGTAGCTACTCGTCTTAGTGACTGGGTGATCCGTGTGCACCTCCTAAACGATACTTCATGTATTTGATTCTACCAATTTTCAAGTGCCTCATCTGAATTTGACAATGTTGAGCTACTACTGCGACATCCTAACTCTCCATCTGCAGTCGTATTGATGTAGTATTCGGATATGTTGTAGAGATTGTCCCATCCCTCAATGAATTCATCCCTTTTTAGCTCAACATATCTCTGCCCTTTTGCGGGATCAAGAGGTGCGACTACCCTCATCTCACTGTTTTCGAATGACATGGTTCATTTCTTGAAATTGGTGATTTCCTAATTCTCCATAGCCCAGTCTATCCCTAGCAGCACTGGATAGGGCTTGTGTTTTCGATGATCTCTATCACATCAAAATCTGCATATGATTTCAGTCCTTCTATATCAACTGGGACCTGGCACAATCGACCAATCAGGGTGACCTTACTTTGATTCGCTAGTCACAGTTGTACTGGGGACCATGCCAAATTTGGTTTCCCCATTATCTCCCAGGTCTGTTTTGTCAGAATGTTTACATCGGACACCAAGTCTAAGATAATGGATTCGACATCGAATGCTCCAATTTGCGTAGGTATTCTCATCTCTCTTCCTATCTTCCTCTTATGTATGTGATTGACCATTCGCTCTTGTCGTGCATCCTCCCATCGATGCAACAGGCAGGATATCTCTTCCAATGCGTCCTTATCTTTTTCCAACTCCAGGCATCTTTCCAAGAAGGTTCTCAAGGTATTAATTTTTTTCCCGTGAATTCATCATGTCGAATAGTGGTGGCATGTCATAGATGAGTTTTTCTTGGTGAAGAGGTGGTTGTCTCATCTGTCTCATTGCCTCTTGTGCTTTCAAGAAGATATCCCTTTCTTCTTCTACATCGAATGTGACTTGTTTTCTTGCTATCAGCCAGACAATCCCTTGTGGCCTATCTTCTTCTATCGCAACTCCTCCTTGGGTTACTACTCCAACAGTCGCAGTTTGACTTCTAACCTCTACTGATATCTTCTGTACCGCTAGTGGTGGATTCTGATTCTGATTATGATTTGGTGGAGGCGGGGGTATATTCTTGTTTTCCCACTTCGTAATGAGTTGAGGACAATCCTCATCACCATGATCCCCAGCGCTACAGTAAGTGCACTGTGGTGTTGGATTCAGGAAACCCCTCTGGTAATGCCCCTACTAACCGTAATTATAACATATGATTGGTCCTTGACCTCGTCCAGCAGCTCCTCCTCGGTCGACACTGGCACCTCGGCCGCCGCGGAACCCCCCTCTGAAACCTCCGTGCAGTGGCCCGTATGGAAGGTATTGCGGTTGACCATACTGCGGTTGTGGATATTGTGGTTGACGGTATTGTGGTGGTTGAAATTGCGGTTATGGATATTGCGATTGACCATACTGCAATTGATCATACTGCAGTTGCAAATGGTAGTGAGGTTGTTGTTGGTTGTAGTGTTGTTGTTGCTGTATCGGCGGTTGCTCTTCTCCCTTCATGAAAACTGTATCTGTAGTTCTTTCTTGGAGTAGGTCATAAGCTCTGCAATCTTTTTCGTCATGGCCAACTGATCGACAGAATTTATAATACAAATTCACTGGTTTAGACACCATCTTCTACATGTATATGCATTCTTCTAGTCGATGTCCTCTCATCTGAAAGACGCAACACCAAGGAATCCCTCCTTGAGTGAGGGGATTTGGTGCACCCGATTGTAAATACTCTCAAAATTATGGGCATTGATCCTTGTGATGTCCTTCCGTTTTGCATCTAGTGCACCATACATCTTTGTGGGACTCTTTTCCCTTCTTCATATATTGTAAATGGATCATCAGGTTTTCCATCTGCACTTATATTCGATCCATGCCAACACCTATTTCCCCGATTGGTGAAGCCTCCAGCTTCATTGCGATTTCTAGTGCTTCTGCTTGAGTCGCTACCTTTTGTTGCATTAGCGGCCCACAAATGTGTGGTACGAACCCTGCGATAAACCATTCTTTATGTTGCATATCGCTCATCCCGAAAGTCACCTTTTCCATTAGCATCTTATATCGTTGGTCAAATTTTGATACGGACTCATTTGGAAATTGGTTGATTCCCTTGAGCTTTGTAATATATTGCGACTCTGATTTTGGTTTTCTAAATTCGTCGATCATCCCCGCCTTGATCTGTTGTAATGTTTTATCTAGAGTTCCTATTGGTACCTTGGTAAATTTCATATACCAGTCTAGCGCACGGCCCCTGAGGGTCGTCACTAACTATCCCTTTTTGATATTTTAATCTTGGATCTGTTTCACGGTCCATACCGCCTCAGACAAAAACAAATATTGTTCAGGATGCTTGGTCTCGTTACCCTGGAACGTTGGCATTTTTGCGTCGTCTCCTACCATTCTTGTGTTTCTACTGTTATTATTTATTGATCCACTACTCTTACTATTGTTGTGTCACGTAGGACAGCTCTGTGAATAACTTGTATTTCTTCCTATTAAGTTTTGAGTAGTGCGCGGAGTTGAAGGTACGTTGTAGCTTAGGGCCCATCCTTCTTCAGTTTTCGTGGTATCCTGTTCAACTTCTTCTTCTTCATAATAAGGTTGCTTTGTCTCTTGTGGTCCTGTTTCACGGTCTTCCATTCTGGTCCCCTCAGGAGACTCTCTCTCAATCCTCCTCTTCTTCTCTAGTCGCTGGAATATCACCCCACTTCTCAAGGTACCACAATCTTCCTCAGTCTCCGTTAAAAATTCATCGTTTCTCATGTCCATATACCCCGCATATTTGTATCGGACCCGCATTCAAGCGGTACTCACAACCTCCACACACTGATCTTCTACTCGTCGGAATTCATCCTCAGTATTCCCTTTTTGCATACAAGCATCTTAATCCACAACTTCAGCGATAGTAGGAATCTCCCTCTGGGTCCTTTGAAAATTTTCCTTTATGCATTGTTGTATGATTTGATTGTATCAATGGAAAACTCAGTAATGTATCCCTCTAGGATACTTCCTACCAAGAATTCGACATCCATTGAGACCCTATTGTCAACATGTTTTAACTGTTGGATTAGTTCTGGAATCCAATGGTCGGGCTCACCTCCGTGGCAGTGGTTCTTTCGAAATGTTAGCTGCGCCAACCACTCATGCAGCAATACTGGGAATTCACATAAAAACACCTTGTGTATATCTGAATAAATATGCTTTTTCAACCAGCTTCTTGTCATCTTCCTAGGGTTTTGATTTTCTCCTTCCGCGAATTCTTCTGTCTTCTTGTTGAACCAATCTTGAAACTCCAATTTTGTTGGGTGCCACAGCATGTCCCCTTCTTTCTTCTTCAGGGTCTTGGCAATGAAACCATTTGTTGAAACAGTTCTGTCGACAGGGTTTCACTTCACATTGTCGTCAACAAATACCAACCAAACACCCTTAAGCACCGGTCCAAAAAGGTTTTACCATTTCCGGCAACACCCGCGAAGCAAGTGAAGTCTCACCCGAGATGGTTAAGGGGGCTGTAGGAACCAGATTTCTACAATGGGGAGAGGACATGCATTTATCCTTACTCTATCGCAACAGAAACCAGAGATTTACATTCACATCATGATTTGAAACTCAAACATACATTCATCCTTTGCATATTCACTATGTAATCAACATTTGCATTAATAGGGTAAAATTGGTGATCGCATCAATCAGAGATTACAGAATACCAATTAACACAGTATTCATCATTCGACATAAACAAATATAAAAGAGACGTATTTGAACATCTCCATGCATTAACTCATCAAAAACCTGCGGTATAACCTTCGCAGGGACAATTTAAAACACCTTATCGCGGATCCATACAAACTTGTCAAAAACAGAGCAAAACATTACACAAGTCATTCGCTTGGCTATTGATCAACTTCTGATCTTATTCTAGGATTCCCTTAGGCTTACATTCATAGTCATATTTATAGCCAACCATGGCGGTTACAAAATGGTCCAAATGACCCTTTCTAACTAACTAAACTAATCTTGTGCTTCTGTCGGTTCCTTGGTATCCGCGAATGGTCCTTTCTTCCGTGGATGGTCCTTCTTCGCTGTTGTCGGCTTACACACTTTATGCGGTCTAACCCCCTGCCAACATTTTCATATACCAATTTGAAAGGAGAAGTCCCAATAGATCTCTTGGAGGTAATCCTATCATCCCATAAGGAAAAAGTCAAGCCCTCTTATTTTCCTACAACAACTTTTTAATAATCCTAACCAAGCTCTTGTTAGATGACTTAGCTAGTCCATTTCCCTGGAGGTAGTAAGCAATAGAATGACCCAATTTTATATGAAAATCACTACAGAACTTGAACATTTTCTTAGATTTAAAAGCTTGAGCATTATCAGTGATTATTTTAATAGGACAACCAAACCTAGACATGATATTTTCCTCCAAAAATTTGATGATGACTGTGTCAATGGTTGTCTGGTCAATATTGCTTCAATCCATTTGGTGAAGTAATCTGTGGAACTTAATATCCACCTGTGTTTTCCATAGGAGTTGGGAATGATTTCCCCAATGAAATATATCCCCCACTACTTCAAAGGGGCTTGTACAGATATTGGTTTTAAAGGAAAGGGCAGGAGCTTACTTTTTCCTTCAAAGATCTAGCATTCATGGAAAGTATCTACCTCTTTATATGCATCATTGAACATAGTGGGCCAATAAAATCCCGCCCTGAGAATCTTATTGATAGTGGCCTTCCAATAATGGTGTCCTCCACAAACACCTTTGTGAAACTCTCTTATGGTCATTCTGGCTTCATCTTCTAACATACAGTTTAATAAAATACCTCCAGGGTCCTTCCAATAAAGGCCTCCATTTAGTATGCAAAATTTTGCAGCCTTCATTTTTATTGACCTGGATTTGTTCTTTCCCATCTCAGGGGGTGCTTGTAAGTTCTGCAAAACATATATAATGGCATAGTACCAAGTAGATGATAATAATTTTTTTGATACCTACAACAGTGGGTCTTGAGCAGTATTCTCCAGCATGTGTGAGGCCAAGTTCACACTTAGTGAATCCCAATTTGCTTCAACCATGAGTTTGTCCATTCCCTACCCTTTGACAAGATTTGTAGGATTTATTTCTAATTCATACTCCAATAGTACAACTATCCATTTTTCCCTTTGACCTTATGGATCACGTTGTGTCAATATGTCTTTTACAATAGCATTAGGGACAAAAGCAACAACACGAGAATGTAAAACATAAACTCTGAAATATTTTAAAGTTTTGATCATGGAATAGGCCTGTTTTTCCATAAATGATTGTACATGAGCTCAGCATCTCTGAGAGCCCTGTTGAATAAAGTTATGGGTTGCTCATCCCCCTCTTTATTTTTTTGTAGAAGTACTCCAGCTATAGAATGCTCTGAGTCAAAAGAAAACATAAGAAATTCTTTTTCAAAATCAAGGTTGATTAGTACTGGTGCTTCAACTATTGCCTTCTTTATATCTCCAAATGCTTGCTTGTCTTCAACATTCCACCTTATATGATTATCCTTTTTAAGCATGTTTGTAATCGATTTCATGATCTCTGCAAAGTTGGGAATGAATCTTCTTAAGAAGTTTACTCTGCCAAGGAAAGATTGGACTTCCTTTTTACTCCTGGGGAGCTCAATTTTTTGTATGGTGTCAGCTCTGTCTGGGTCAATTTTAATTCCATCTTTAGATATTATATTACCCAACAAATTTCCTTCTTGCATGGAAAAGGTTGACTTCTTGGGGTTCAGAGAAATCCCAAACTTTCTACATTTTAAAAATACTTGGTGTAGATGTTTCAAATGTGTTGCATCAGATTTGGAATACACGGTAATATCATCCATATATATAACCACGAACTTATCTCTTTCTTCTGCAAAATCTATGTCCATAGCTCTCTGAAATATGGCTCCCGCATTTAATAGAAGAAAAGTCATTGTTGCATACATGAAAGTTCCCCAAGGTGTGGTAAATGTTGTTTTTTCTTGATCTTCTGGTAACACTTTTACCTGATTGTACCCTGAAAATCCATCTAGCATGGAAATTCTTGCTACTCCTACAACCTTCTGCAAAATATGATCCATTTTGGGCAAGGTATAGTTGTCTTTTAGGGACACTTTGTTTAGATTTATGAAGTCTATACATAGTTTGATTTCTCCATTTTTCTTTCTTACTGGAACTATGTTGGCTACCCACTTTGAGAATCTTAATGAGACTATGATTTTGGATTCATATGGTCTCTTCGCTTTATTTTCTATGAGAGGGAGCAGCATAGGGTTAATCCTTCTTAGCTTCTTCTTGAATGGTTTTTCACCTGTCTTTACTGGTATGATGTGTTGTATGATAGATGTATCATATTCCTTTAAGTCTTCATAACATTATGCAAAAACATCAGAAAATTTTCTCATTAAATCAACATAATCATCTTTAGTACCTGGGGTTAGGGATTTAGATAGCTTGATAATCTTAGGTTCCTCATCATCCCCAATGTTGTAGTCTTCTACTTCATTGTGTTTTGGAACAACTTTAGTATTTTTGGCTACTTCATTTTAATCAAAAAGAATTTCTAATGGTACTAACCCTTTGGGGATATAGTTGATTTTCAACTGACGGATCTCTTTCTCCCCCCATGTTATTAGGAAATATGTTGGATCAGGTTCCCATTCTTCATTTGCATAGTTTTCTTGGTCAATATGGGTATTGGAAAACTCCTATGTCAGCTCTAGGAATTTCTTTATCTATTGATCATCCTCAAAGATTTTCCAATGTCTAGTATTGTCAAGTACAAAATGACTATGCTTTATATTGATCATATAGGTTCTGGTGGGATAAATAGGGAGTTGGAATCTGCTAACAGAGATGGACAAGGTATTTGTTGTTGTGTTTTTCTCTCTAGGGATGAAGGAAATACTGTGTTCTGTGAAGAAGGTGTCAAATGTGTCCCAAACAACATTCCTATAGGATCTCATTTTGGGATGTTTGGCTTCATATATCCCATTGACTTGTTGGATTATCAATTTCACATCTCCATAGACTTTTATTTTTTGAGCTTTCATATCCCTAAGCGCATTCAACCCTAGCAGCAAAGCTTCATATTATGCTACATTGTTTGAGAAGTCAAACATCAGTTTAAAGGACTGCAACCTAGAGCATTTGTTTCCTTCGTCTGGGGGCTTGATCCATACTCCCACTCCTGCTCCTTCCTTGTTTACAGCCCCATCAAATCTCATAGTCCAAAGACTGTCCTTTTGGGTCGCGGCTGTAGCTTCTGGTTCCATTTTTGAGTTCTCATCGCTGCCCTTTTCTACCCGTTGACCGTTGTATTGTTCGCTTCCATAGCTGCCAACACATTGTATGTCTTTCTCGCCATTAAACCCATCATTTGTTTCAAGGAGGTCCATGATTTTCATATCTTTTTCTCCTAAACCAAGGACATAACAGAAAACCAAAGAGCCTATATCGTTATCTATAGCAAATATGGGATAATTTTTTGGTTTACTTTTACTACTTACTACATAGGATAATCTATGTTCTCTATATAGTCTTTTGTTTTCTCCAAAAATGGGGATGGTGGCATAATGCATATCCATCTGTTGTGTTCATTTAAGTTTATACGCCCAAGATATTGATAACAAAATCCCAAATTTGGGGGGAATGTCCACCACTACTACATCCATTACCGCATTCTTCTGAGGGATTTGTGTCGGTGATACAACCATATCTTTGATCATCCCTAGGCACTGTACCTTTCTGGAATCAAATGATAATAAATCTTTATAAGGTATGGTGATTTCTAGTCCTAGTTGTTCTACCAATTATTTTGGCATTAGGTTGTGTGAGGCCCCAGAATCCACATGGCATTATGTAGTATATGATCATGTATATTTAGACTGGTATAAAAGGGGGTAACATCATCATCTTGAGGACTTTAAACATGGGGGCCAAAAAGAAGGGTGGGTTTATCATCATGTAAATTGAGAATGTTTGGCTTCTTTCCCTCTTCTCCCTACACCATTTTCAAAATCTGATTCTTATATTTTGTATTTTTTAACAATTCATTGAAGGGGATTGAGATATTTATCTTGGAGATTTCACTTTCTAAGCTGAATGCAGAATGATTCTTCTTTATTGTTTTCACATTACTTCCATCCTTCCCTTATGGGGCCCTTTTAAAAGCTTCAACATTATTTTTAGTTATTTTATCAAAGGTAACAGGATTTGGATCACCCTTCCTAAGGGTTTCTTTTTTATGTTGCTGAGAAGTAGATGGCTCAGCAGTAGCCTTTCCTTGGTCTATTGTTAACTTTATATTCCTCAAATTATGTTGTATTTGAAATTCAAAAATTGCATTTTGGAAACCTCTTTGATATTGTTCAGACTCTTACTCTTCTAGGCTTCTATCTAACTACAGAGATGATTGGTCATGTTCTTATTTAGTCAAATAAAATTGGGGCTACATCTAATCAAAGAGGTGGATCTAATATTCAGTTTGTCCATCTTCCTCTTCTTATACCATCATGTTTTCAGCAAAAGGTGGTCTAATTGGCTGATTTTCTGCATTTCTAGGGTCCCTTGGCTCTCTTGGTCTTCCCTGTGGGGCAGGAGGTCTCATGTAGTTCATGTTCGTAGCTTGAGGCTCAAGAGTTTCTCTACCAGGGTGTTTGTTATCTAGGTACATCTTATCCACCAGTCTCTCCATGTTTTTCCTCATCTGTTCAAACTTGGTGTCCATAGATTGGGAGGTGAAAGGCTGGCCTATTTCATTGAATCTCTTTTTCTCAGTTTTAGTTATGTGCCTTATTTTACCCAAGGTCATCAGATTGGATTCTACTTCAACAACATCTTTCAACATATCAGGAAGGGTAGAAGATCTCCTTTCTCTCAACATGAGAGCAAAGTCATTGTCAAAATAGTTAGCATAGTGAATTTTGGCTGCACCCATTGGGGATTTGATATCCACAAGGATAGAATTGTACATTTTCATGATCCTGGATGAAAATTCTTGGATAGTTTCAACATTAGTTTTCTTTGTGTTTTCATATTGAGTAAGGACTTGGAGAGGATTTTTTTTATCCTACCATCTAGCCAGGAAAGGTTGTTCCAACCTCTCAAAGGTAGCAATACCTCCATTTGGAAGGGTTTTGAACCATTTCTTTACTTCCCCTGAAAAATTTTGGGCAAATAACCTAATCTTGACATCATCTTCATCTATCTCTTCAAGATCTATGAAGCCAGTAAAATGGTCCACATGTTGTTGTGCAGTACCACCCCCTTCCCCATCATATATCATGAGGCGTTGGGAATATCCCACAGGTAGATCATGGAGGTTGGTATGGAGGGCTAAAGAGGAAAATATGGCAGCCATTTCTCTTAGGGTTTTATTTGAACCGGGAGGAATATTTGAAATAGGTTTAGAATCGGGGCTAGGTATTACAACAGTGTGACCTAAAGTAGTAGGGGTGATCAGGATATTGGTATACTTGCTGGTTGCTTTAATGAAGAGGAACAAGTCATTGCTTTCTTCTTTGGCCTCTAAACTCTCCCACAAAGAACTCAACCAATGGGTTTGGGAGTGTTCTCACTCAAGATTCTTCCAGGTTGCGATAGAAGGGATCACTGAGGTAACTATTTCAACTACACTCTTGTGGATGGAAACTAGCCTTTCCAAACACAGAGAGGGCTCTCTCTCACACAACTCTTTCAACAAACAAAATATCACTTGAACAGGCTAGTTGTGTATTAATAGGGGTGGCTAGACCTTCAAATAAAGGGTATTGGGGTTTTCAGTTGATTGGTTTGAGAATATGTATATCATTGGGTATGGAGTCAAACTTTCATAGGTTTTCTGTCACAGCTGACCGATTGGACAATAATATTAGAATCAGAGGCAAGATAAATGAATTTTTTTCATGTCAAAAGGATATTAGCAAATGGTAGTAGAAAGGGAAACAAATCCATCACATAGTTAGAGCATTTATGAATGAATTCTAACTTGCAATTTCAGAAAGAAAGAGTGGAGTATCTAATCATATGTATCGAAAGCATCAAATGATAGATGAATTTCAGACCATGTAATCTTGATTCAAACACTGTAGAGGAAGACAATCAATGGAAAATACTAGCAAGAAAACATGCACAGGAATTACAAACATTAAAACATTCATTTCAGGAATTTCTGCTCCAAAATTAAGTCTTCGCATTAATAAAAAAGGATGGGTTTCATTACATACTCAGAGTTTTCTTATCTCAAAATCTCAACCCTTGGGTCTTATTCAAAACCTTCCTTTATAGGCTTAGAAAAATCAAAACCTACTCGACTACTTCAGCCATATGTGGTTTTCTATTAAATTCACAATTACAACTATCTGTAATACTTCATATCTAACTATTAGTCTTATAGAATATTTATTCACAATAAAAGTAAAATTGTAAGTGATATGGATGTCTTCCTTCTTCACTCGGGTTGTTCGGATTGACCTCTGTTCTTTGAACTGGAGATGAGCTGGTAGGGAACTTCAGTTCACTTCCAGTGTAAACTTGAATTATCGAAACTACCTACTGTATTTTAGATCGAGCTCTTTCAGGCTGATTTGTAGGGAATGACTTGTTGTTCCTTATTCTTCCTTCAAATCGACTCCCAGTCGCAGAACAGTTGGACTTTTTCCAACCAAATTCTTCATTTTTACACAACCACAATTTATTCTGAACAGCCGACTTCAGTCTGCAATCCACAATCTATAAGATGCAATCTACAAGTCATAATGCGGGAGTCGGAAGTCAGGTTTGTTGAGCGGACTTTATCAAATTTCACCTCTGACTTCTACAATCTGCAATCTGAAATGTAGCTGTCAGAAGTCGTAACCTCAAATTCACAACTTTGAAAAAATTTACTCCCCCGCAATCTGCAACCCAAAATGCGAGACTCGGAAGTCGGAACCTCAAATTCACAACTTCGAATAAATCATGCATCTGAATTTCGTAATCCACGATGCGGGACTCAGAATTCAGAACCTCAAATTCACAACTTCGAATAAATCATGCATATGACTTCTGCAATCGGCAATGCGGGACTCGGAAGTCGGACCTCAAATTCACAACTTCGAAGAAATCATGGATCCAACTTCCGCAATCCGCAATGCGGGACTTGGAAGTCGGAACCTCAAATTCACAACTTCGAATAAATTATGCATCTAACTTCTACAATCTGCAATGCAGGACTCGGAATCGAGAACCTCAAATTCACAAATTCAAAAAATTTACACCCCTACAATCCGCAATGTGGGAGTCGGAAAGTTGGAACTCTAACGCACAAATTTGACAAAAATTACTCCTCTGACTTCCGCAATCTGCAATGCGGGTTCGGAAATTCAGAACCTCTGCGAAATAACTCTAGGGTCATCGATAAAGCTCTATCTCCAATCTTGACCATTCAATCTCTTAAGAGCGGAAGACCTCATTTTCATCATTTTTCTTGTTCTGGCTTGCTCATCCAGTCGGAAATTGTCAATACTTAGCCATTTTTTGGATTTTTTTCTTCTTCTTTTGGCGTAAAATGCTAGTGGGTAGGCTTGATATTTTGGTATGGTGTGCCCTTTCCTTCCCCTGTGGGAGTTTTCTTAGGGGTGTTAATAGGGAGGATTCTCATTAGAGAGTGGGATCCTATAATTCCAAACTAAGTTGAAATAATTTCGAGCATACTATACACCTCCTACTTTAAAGTTATTGTTTTGGAAGACCTTATGCATGATAGAAATGCACAAGCATTGGGACATGGGAATCCATATTCTGATTTATATGTGTTCACACTATGTATTTTCGGTATCCACAAGTGTTGGGACCCTGTCATCCCATACTTGCTAGATTGGTTCTTGATGATATTGTGCACTAGGAGGGTGTGCAAGCAGTGGGAACCAGGCATTGTTGATCATTGGCAGCTCATTGAGAGAACATTTTGGTTGGTTGGCTTGAGCATGCAATCCTTTTCTCTTCCCCATGGGTTCATCTTTGCAGTAGATGGTGATGATTTCCTACATGGGAAACATATTTTTGGATGGACTTATGTTTTTCTTGCAGGGTGTTATGATGACTTCCATGTGATTCTTATGCATTGCATAGGAGAATATATATTTCACCTTGTATTCTTGAGGATCACTTGGAATCCTGGTATCATTTTTGATTAATCTCCACACTAAGTGCTTGGTTGGATGGTGATGGAACAATCTATTGGGAGATTTCATGAGCAGTTTATAATCAGAGTGGTGCAGCAGAATCATGATGGCTCATGATGTTTAATTGAAATTTGGGATGGATTTGATTATTGCTTGAGGACAAGAAATCTTGGGAAGGGAGGTCTGTCATGTTCCCATTTTTTCAGCACCATGACGCAGATCAAACCCCATGGATCCTAGTGATAGATTGGAATTAATTAATTAATGAGGGGTTAAGTTAAGGCATTAATTTATTAGAATTTGTTGAATTTATTTTCTTAAAAGTTTAATATGCACTTGATGAAAAGTATTTTTCATTAAATAGTTATTTTTATTTTTAATAAAGTTGATAATGCTCCACAAGTGTGCCTTAGAGGATAAGGTTGACTAAGAGGTAACTTGCAAGACAAGCAAATATAAAGCAATCAAAGAAAGGAAAGTAGGAAAAGGAGAAGAAAGCAGAATAAAGTAGCAAAGTTCAGGAAAAGCATAATAAAGCAGAAAAGCAGGACAAAAGTAGGACAAAGCAAAAAAGCAGGACAAAGGCATAAAAGAAGGATAAAACATAAAAGCAATAAAAAGTGGGACAAATCATAAAAGCAAGGTAAGGCGGAAAAGCAGAGAAAAAGAAAGACAAAGCATAAAAGCAAGGTAAGGTAGAAAAGCAAGAAAAATCAGGATAGAAAAGCAAAAGCAAAAGCAGAAAGCAAAGCAAAGAAGAAAGCAAGAAAAAAGCTAAAGAAGAAAGAAAAGCAACCTTATCCACTCCACGAGGGCTCCCTATATTACTTTCTCAACAAGTCACCTCAATCTATAAAATAATGATTACAACTCCATTTCACATATTTTGATCATTTGTGATTTGAATTGAGTGCAATTTTTCCTCATTGACCTGGGAGATGTGCCCCTAGTCCTAGATGGGAGATGTGCCCTATGCTTCTAGTGAAAGGATGATGACATCCAGTATTCACCACTAAGTCTATTGCAGATCCTGAAGTCTAATACATTTGTTGGTGTTCTTGTTGTGTGGTTCAACTCCTGCATTTAATAGGAACCGTGTTGGAGGGCCAAAATGGACGTTCTGGTTTAGACCTTTCTAAGAAATTTTGGACATTGAGAACTATTCCATTTTCTCTGTAGCATCGTTCCAGTAGGAAACACTCTTTTCCTCATCAAAAAGGGTGTCTGGATGAGCAAGTTATGGCCATTTTACGAGATTTGGGGGTTCCAGTTGTGAAGAGCGCGCCTTTGTTTTTTTGTATGGTTGGGTGAATTCGCCCATGAGAAGATTATGAGACTTGGTGCACCTCCCATGAGCAGCCAAAATCCAATTTTCATCCTAAATATCAGATCCAATGGTTATACCTCCCCTTCTTACTCTTCTCTGAGCATTCTTCTCTAATCATTGTAAAAATCCAAGAATAGTGACTATCTATGATGTCTAAGGCTATGCCATTTAATGTTTAGCTTAATGAACTCAATTATTATTTGTTGATACTATAAATTACATATCATATCCACATATATTATCATAATAAGAATTATATATCCTCCTTTGGAAGTTTGGGCCCTATCTTTCAAGACTAGTTCAATGCACACTTTTAATTGACTAGTTTTCCAGTTTATGCATTATAAAGAGATCAGAGTAACTATTTCTCTTTCTGAAGGTTGATGTTTCTTTTAAATTCCTTTATAATCCATCCCCATCCCAAAATTATAGATTCGTTACCCTCTATGGTTGTTTGAGTTCATAGTTAACAAGTCTAGCTCATTGGGCACCCAAATTTGACTAGTTTTGCAGTTTGATCAATTAATGAGTGTCTATATGCCCAAATTCGATTCTGTCAATTTTTTTGGGTCCCTATGAAATTATTAAATATAATCCCACCATTATATTTCAAATTTGAATGCATCTCATCCTGTTTGGAATAACTTTGAAAATTACTAGTTTAGCAGTCCTACATGTTGTTCTTTCTCTCCTTGCACCCAAACACTGCCAAATCCTCCCAAATCATCTGTAAATATTTTCTATAATATAATTAGGGTTTAATGACCTATCATCCACCTCTGTTTTATGTCAAGTGTAAGTGGAATATTTTAGTAGGCATATGTTGGCGCACCCAGGAAGCATTGGAGTAGACTTCAGCCTGGCTGATGTTCAAAACATAAATGGCCCCAGTACATTGTGCTTGGAACTCAGAATCTAGCCTTGATGCTTCTATAATTTCTTCTACACACTCCCCAATACATTTTTTAGATCCAAAAGTGTTCTCTTATCAAGATCTGGGTGGGTTAATCACTGACCAAGACTAGTTTCATCTTAACTAGTTTTGAAGACTAGTTTTTGTTATGCAATTTTCTAATTTAAAAGTTTGAATTTGAGTTGATATCCTCTAATATCATATCAAGGATATTACAGGGTGGGGCATTTTTTAGCTTTCATTTTGAAGCAAATTAAATTACAGGGGGTCAAGAATCATGTATCCTATAGTTTCTTTGAATCATATATCAAATCATCTTTTGCATTCAAAGAGTAGTTCATGTTTCTTGCATTGGTTATATGCATTTGGGAAAGAAAAATACTCTTTCTTTAACATAACAAACATTCATCGAAAATGAAAAATTTACATTTCATTTTTCGATGCATGGTTTAGAGTCGAGTTAAAACACCATCTAGTCCACTTCCACTTACCCTATTGATTAATAAACAACCATAAAAAGGAAAAAGGAATATAATATAAAATCAATTAGACTTTTTTCTTTTATAGAAAACCAACACGTATAGGATTTTAGGGCCTTGGTTGTAGGGTGGAGAGTAAATTCTCCAAGGCCACTGAAACAAAACTAGGAACACTAATGAGTGAAAATTCATTAGTAATGTGAAGTGATTTTTGGTAAATCTCTTCTAACACATGAGTCAAGTGGTAGGAGAAGTTGAGAAGAGTGCTCGAACTGGTCCCCATAATTATCTCTCGGTGGGGATATGCGAGTTAGGGAGTAATATTAGTAGTGGAAATTCCTCAAGGTGATGCCACTATCTGAGTTGCTTCGGGTCTAATACATTTGTCTTACGTTCCTTTCCCATTCGTAGAATCCCTCTCCCGTGACCGTTTCGCCTAACCGTCAAGTGCAAAGTGGTATCCCTAGTTGATTTTCATAGGTTACCTTTCTAGGTGACTACAGTGGTGGTATTGTCAGTACTTGCGACAAACATACAACACACGATTTTGGCTCCTTACGAGGGTACTTGGTTGCGTCTGGTACTTGCACCTCCGGAAGTCCATTATGGAGTAGTTGTGGGTAATTTTCTCTCATTTCTTCATTGATGGCCTCATCTCCCATCTCTAGAAGATCCTTACTTCCTTTCTCTTTGTTACAAGAGAGTTGTTTTCTTGATTTTATCTTATAGGGATTTTAGTAGTGTGTGCTCTTTGATTTAGAAGACACTAGGTTGGGTCTATGTCCATGGCAACAGTTCTTGAGCCTACAAATCAAGGAACCCCTTTGTACGGGGATCCTCGTCTCTTTCCTTGTTTTGGAAATATTGGTCCTCCTTACATTACTACATTAAATCTTCCTAGATTCACTATAAGGTTACCGGTATGGTTGTTTTCCACTCTTATGATCCCCAATGCTAGTGGTGCCTCGAGTACAATCCCTCCACCTCAAGGAAGTCAACATCTTGTTGACCCTTTTCCTTCTTCACCTATCACGTCTTCTTCCCTTTCTTCATCCATGTCTGGTGCAATCCATTATGCTAGTAAACAGGTTTTTGAGGATTTTTCTACCAATGCAGACAAAGGTTGAATCCCTAGTCCAAATGCTTTGGATGTAGAACAAAAAGGGACAAAAAACACAACTTTCCCTAAGTTCTTTATAATGAAGGATGCAAATAAGAGAAGTATGACCTGTGTATTTCAAAGATTGGACTTGCTTTGACTCTCAGCTCCACCATTCCACGCGAGATCCACATAGGACACCTGCAAAAGGATTGACAAGAAGAGAGAATGGGATAATTAATGCAACCTACAAGAACTTATGTAAACAAACAAGGAGGAAAACAACAATATTAATAAGAAATAATTGTGGGAAAGAAAATGTATTGTTGTATTATTGAATAAAAGAGAAAAGTTACAACCAAGCGCCTCATCGTTGCAAGCTTCCACTCAATGATCCTTTTCCTTAACTTTGTCACCTTTCCCGAGAGGATGTTCACCAAAGGTTCAACTATCTAGCACAATTACTCCATCATTTAGCTATCATAGAATCCTCCCCCCATGGGCATAAGCTTGCTTTTATAGGGAAAAAAAGGATGAGGTAAGATGAGAGATAAGAAGAGAAGGATAGGGTGAGATCCCAATAAGTTAGGGGTTTAGCTGAGATCCACCCTAATAGGAAGGGATATCCATCCACAATGGATTCTATCTATAAGTTCCTCGAAGCTTCTCTTTTTCCATTCCAACAAATAGTGTTGCACCTTGATCACTAGCATCTTGCAACAAATTCGAGTGTCGCAATCTGCATAATAGGAAAGCTGCGAAAATGTCACACGTTGCTGGATAGCAACCTGCAACAAGGGAAAATGTCACAAGCTGCCCCTCAGCAACCTACGACACAATTGCCAAAATGGTTGTTTGGAGGGAAAAAATTTCAAGGTCCTCATCTTCTCATCAATTTTAATCAAAGGGACTTTAGGGATTGTGGCATGGTACAAATTTCATGACGAAATTTTCATGTAACAGATTGCTCCCCAAAGTGAGAGACTAGAGTGAAAGGATAGTTGAAACACTTTGTCAGATCAAGGTTAAGGAAAAGAACTATCGACTGGAAACTTGTCAACAAATAGCAAGGACTTTATGCAGTACAATAAGTTTCATCTCTTAAATATATATGACTCATACCATGGATGCCGACCAATACATTGCAGATCCATGATAGTGTTGACTCAAGATATGGCCACTGACCTACATTGTGGATTCGTATTTAATAGTGACTAAATACAGATCATGGCTACTAGAACAAGCATAGATCCATTATATAACAATATCATAACATAGCCATGACCAATACAATAAATCGATCTATGTGACAGTGCATCAGTAAGGTCACCAACATAATGTCCTTGTGGGAACCTAGTCAAAAAATCTCCATCGCAACCTGGGAACATAATAATAATCCCAAGGTCTTCAACCCGAACCTAAAATGACACGATTCTTTCCATGTGAATAAAGGACTTGGCATTGAACATGGTAGAACCCACTTGATTACCGATCAATGATGTAAATCATTAACAAGTGCGAGGGAAATCACCAATTATGACAATGAATCCCAAGGTATCTTAGTACATTCCAACGAATGTGAATAGATGAGCTGGAGTCGAACACCCATGGAATCATCCAATCAGAGGTCAATGATGTAAACCCACTTTCGAAAGTGAGGAAACCTAGCATTGAGGCATGCAGGATCCAAGGTACTAATTGGTTTCTAAGTCTAATTCCCAAATAATGTGTTGATGTGGATAGGAACAAACTTGTCAAAGGAGGGACATGATGTATACCACATCATCGACACAAAACTGACATAGGAAATTATGTGAATTGGCATATCAAATGAGTATGAACTGACACGAAGGAGTAAGGTTGACAATAGCATAGGTTAATTCAGGGATGGTCGACACAGTAGAAGGCTTAATCACTGCAAAGGTTGACTCTGGAAAAAGACTTCCCTTTGAAAATTTGATGGCACAATAAGTGACTTAGCAGCATTCACCCAACGGAGTAGAGACCAAGACATAATGCGTCATGACAGAGTCATTTTTAGATGACTCAAAGGAGTAAAATTACCCATGGAATTGGTATGACTCGAGCACAAGTTGATTACCCAACTATTCAAATGAGATGGAAACATGTGCCATGTCCAAGGGTGACTATAAGCTACCATCAGTATAGACTCAAATACATTCCCCTTCCCTTATTTCCCCCATCACGATCGATGAGTGCCTCTTCTTTTTTTAACGAGCTAGAAGAGGGTGACAAACGCTCAATGTAGCTCATTAAAAATTAGTCCAACCTCACATTTTTTACGAACCTACAGAAGGAGAGGTTCGGTTCCCAAGAAGGGTCCTTCGATGTGTAGTTTTACGAGTCCAAAGAAGGAAAACTTGATGGTTTTTCATATTTCGAGAGTCTAAAACTCACTTAAAGAGGAATCCAAAATGAAATTTTTTTTAAATGTTAGTCCCTAGGCCCAAAAAAAGTATAAAATAATACCTAGAAGAACTCTCTTAGTCAATGGTTCAACAAGGTATTCCTTTTTCGTAAATAATACTACTCATCCTGAAAAAGGGGTAAACTAAAACTGAATAGATGAACTTTCAAATACTTTTACAAGCGTGAAAGAATCAGTTTCACTTGGCAATCTTTTCCTATTTTTGGAGTCTGAAAAGAGCTTAAAGGAAACTCCAAGGGATTCCTTTTTCGTAATAAATTTTACGAGCCCGAAAAATCAATAAAGTGTACTCGATAACTTATTCCCATGTATTTATGAGCACAAGAAATAACAAAGAGTAAGCTCAATAATAGCCAATATGATTAATTTTGACCTGCAATTTCCACAGTTAAGGTTAAAAACATGTTCAACTAAAACATTAATGGAATTTTGACCAAAAATGGCAAAAATAGTAAAATAATGAAATAAAATAATAAAATATTTCATTCCAAATTTATAAAAAGGGTAAAAGTAACTTCTTTTTACCATTTGTTAGGAGGGGAAAACCCCTATTTTGGTTTAATCTTGTGATGGAGATTTCGGGCGCATCGGGCAACCATTTCCAGTTCCGTCAGTTCCAAGTAAGTCCTTTGTTCCTCCTCTTCATTTTCATGGTTGAATTTTTATTTTCAAGCAAGTTTAAGCATTTTTTGGGATCATTTTTAAGGGTAATAATTGTGCCCAGAATGTCGCAGTTTCTCCTTTCAGGAATTGTGACACTTGGAAGTGTTGCAATTCTCAATACAATAGAGTGCGATATTTTTCGCACTGTATGTAAAGTCGGGTTGCGACACCCATGGGATGAACCCCAAAATAAATAAAAGCAAGCTATTTGGTTTGGAATTTCTTGGACGGATGTGTTCTAATCCTTCTCTTTTTGGTTTTTATGCAGGCTTTAATCATCAAAATGCTTGAATGGAGGGAAAGAGAGCATGAAGAGGATGATATATGAGTGGCCAATGATTCCAATACCATGCTTGCCCTCTGGGAATGTGGGATAGCTAAATTCTTCCTTATTTCGGGAATGAGGGCATAGGTTTCGTTGCTAGAGCATATAGTGAGAATGTGGGACCCAAACGAGCTCCACTTTCAGGTTTGGGTCCACACCCTCACATTGGAGGAAGAGGATATGTACTTCCTTACTAGGTTGTCAAGATGGGGAGCATGCATCTCCCTCTACAGAAATAGGGGAGGTGAAGATGATACAGATTCACTGATCGAGCAATAATATGCCCCTGGGACCCGAAAGATCAGTGGAAATATTATTATTAAATAGGTGAGGGATTTTTCACTTAGAACCATTTTATTTACCATTACACAGGCTGTAGGGATCAAGGCTCCACATCAGGAAACTAGGGCCCAAATGTTATATGCATTGGAATGCATGGATCCTACAGTTTTCAATTGATGTGAAGGTCTTTTAGCAAACATGAAATACCATCTGACCAAATGCAGATCAAGCCGACTTAAACAATTTGGCTATGGATCTATTTTGGTTCCTCTCTTTCGTCTGCAAAATGTAGATATTGGGATCCCAAACCAACAAGAGCCACATATGAGGCAGTGGCTAGAGCTGATGTCCCACCATGGTGGCGGTCCCATTATATCCTGTGGGCTATCATTTTGTTGGGCATGGCCCAAGTTGGTACATTTTGGCGAAGCGAAGTCTAAGTTGGCACAGTTTTTGGCGAATCGAAGTCCGAGTAAGTACAGTTGGAAATACGAAGTCCAAGCAGTGCGCAGTTTTGATGAAACATAGCTCTAGCGCAGTAACTATTTTTGGCAACAGGTACAAGTAAAGTGAGGTCCAGCAGTGACCTATTTTAGGTAAAGGACTCCGCAAATCCCAGGAGCAGGGTGAGGAACGGTGCGGAGTTGGAGGAAAGCGACGTGTCACCTTAGTACATGCAGAGTACTAAGACCATTAGAATCAGAACAGCAGATCAACAGCAACAGAAGAAGTGGAGCGGCGAAAAGGGACATGCCAGTACGCAGTCAAAGCCACGCAGTCACAACTGCGGCTGTCAGAAGAGGTGTCAAATCCAAAAGCGGTGCAGAAAGTAGGCTGAAGTCAAGTAAGGTAGCTATCGACTACGATAGGCTGGGTTAGCAGGGTAACTGCGCCATTTTTGGGGGATTTTTGGGTAGCATAGGATTTTGTCCCACAATGATTGTAAAGACATGACCCTCGGGCACGATCTATAAAAGGGGAAATTTTGTAAGGGAAGGGTTGATCTCTCATGGTATTATTTTTGGTCTTAAGTCTTTTGAAGAAAGACTAAGCATTGTAGAGAGCAAGAAGAGAGGAAAAGGCTCTGCAGTTGTGTGCGCAGAGACCTATTGTAGAGAGAAGAGTCTGCAGCTGAGTGCGCAGACTGGAACTGTTGAACCCTTCCCATTAATATAAACAACAGTTCTCGTGGACGTAGCTCCCATCCGGGGGGTGAACCACGTAAATACTTGTGTTGTGTTATTGCTAATGATTATGGTTAAGTTCATGCTTATAGTTATGTGTGTTTCCACTTCTATATGTATTTCCACATGAATGATTGATGAGAACAATATGTTAAGTATCGAACACATATGCTTGAATGTGCGAGTAATTTTGAGTATTTCGAATGCATAATTACACAAGTAGCACTAAGTCAGCGTAGTCTGTAAAGTGTGTGATTGTTTAGGAGCACAGTCTGGATTTGCGTTGTCATATTGTATTATGTTAATTGTGAAGTGCGCAGTCCCAGTGCGCATTGTAGCATAAGAAGTAAATGTGAAGTAGGTGTGACTTCGCGTAGTTCGCCAGTTTATTATCTGTGCATCACCTGGCTGTAGAAACTTGCTTCTGCAGCCCCCCCATAGCTTTACCTTGGGTGAGAACTTAGTCTATTTGCAGACTGTTGCTGAAAGGGCTGGTGAAGAAGGGTTTTGTTGGACCTGAAGAAGGGTTTTGTTGGACCACAACTGCGTCGAACTTGGGTCAATACAAGAAATTTAAAGAACAAGGTAGTATCCCAACAAATGGTTCCGTTTCCACACTTGGTTCTGTTTCCACACTTGAACTGGTGATGTGCTCTAATAACTGGAATCCCAAGCCGACAACGATACAGAACTAGGTAACTAAGACAGAGGAAGAGTTCGCGAAGAAAGAAAATAAACATCCGTGCTTATCTACAGAAGAGTGGTTACAGAGATATCTTTTCTCTAACATACATGAAATTTTCTTCGCATCCTTTAGCAACGAGCTACACGAGTGGATATAAAGGCCCGCAAAGTGGGAAAATTGCTTTAAAAGTGAAGAACCTACAGTGTGGACTCCAGAACTGATTCAGAGACAATGGACAGCCCAATCTCAAGAGCAGTAGACTTCTGGCTCGATAGCGTACTAAAAGCCTACGTTACAGAATTTGTTGTGGACACTATGAAGTCTTACAACGCCGTAGAAGCAGATTTCTTCAAGGGATTCATAGGTAAGTACCCAAAAAATCTTCGTTTATGTATTAAAATGTTGTTAGCAGAGAAAGGTGTCTTAAGAATGAAATAAGATTCATAGTATTTAAATTTGTAATGTTCAGTAACACAGACAATGACACTGAGGAAAACATCTATACATTACGAAGTGGTAAAAGATACAAGTTTAGCACCGAGAAGAGGTCTCATGGACCCGAACCTCGCATCTCTCTAGAAACTGAGTTAGGAAGTAATAGGGACTCATATCATATTGAGGTTGATAGTGAAGTAGAACCTCGATTAACTACCTATCATCCAATCACTCCGCAGAAACCTCCAGTTTACGACAGAAATACTACTAACCCACAGAACAACAATAGTAGTAACACCGCAGGAGCAAGTACTCAGAACATTCCAAGTAGTAGTATACCTAAGTCATCACAGAACACTACGCCTCCTAGAATAATAATGACAGACGACATTAAGCTTCCTATATTCAAAGGAACTGGTCTTGAGGACCCAGAGCAACATTGGTTTCTTTGTGAAGCCGTATGGAATGTTAAACAAGTACACGATGATGCCATTAGATAAGCACAACTAGTCACCACATTTGGGGACAGATCCTTAACATGGTTTATGAAGTACTCTGTTGGAAAGAATAGTACATTAGCAGATATTAGAACTGCACTCATCAGAGAGTTTAAAAAACCTAAGTCAGAATCGCAGTGTATCACAGAGCTTAAAGAAATTAAGCAGAAACTGAGTGAGTCAGTGTGGAAATTTGATCAAAAGTTCAAAGCGTTCTTAGATCAGGTGAGCTTTGACATAGCACCACAACATCACCAGGAATGGTTCATAGCCACGATGTTTCCACATATTAGGTTACCGTTGATGCAACAAAATGTTACTTCACAGACAGAGGCCCTAGAAATTGCGATGAAACTAGAGGCTTCGCCTATAGGAGCGAATAGCGCAGGTATGGTTCAGATACAAACCCAACTAGCAAATTTAACATTACAACTGCAAGATATGAAGAAAGAAAAAGAGACCCTAGAATAGGTTTCGTGTCCAAAGTGTAAGGGAGAAGGTCACTCCAAACAACATTGTCCGGTATTTAGAGATTACATTGCTAGTGGAGCTCCAAACCCATTGAATCAACAGCAAGGACCATGGTGTGAGATTTTTCGATGTAGAGAACATCGCCCAGAAGATTTCTACTTACTTCAGAAGTATGTGCAAACACCAAAGAACCTATATTGCACATTTTGTAAGTCAATTGGCCATGATGATAACAACTGCAGAGTGTATGACCTCATGATAGAAAGAAAACACGATGTCTACAGAGTTCAAGGGGAAACGCGGAACAACATTGAAAACACACAGTATGATCAAGGCACGTACAGAGGATGTGGAGGATTCAGAGGAAGAGGAAGAAACATTGGACAAGGATGAGGAAGAGGCCAGATTGTGTGTTATAACTGAGCTCAACCAGGACATCTAGCTAGAGATTGTACGAACCCTTGTAATACTTGTAAATACTGTAAATAATTTGAACATGCCATTGAGGTATGCCTTGTTTTGCAAGCAAAAATGCAAGAAAGAATACCAGAAGCACAGAATCAAAACATACAGAAGATCGCAGCTGAAAAACGGAATATAGATTGCAATATTCATGTTGTAACGTGAAGTGGAGCCACAACAAGTGAAGATCAAAGAATCGAATCCTCTACTTTTGAGAGTCACCAAGATAAAGAAAAGCCTATTGAAGGGACTTGGATAAGAAAAGCGACTAGAAAAACACTTGCTTTCGAGTTGAACAAAGAAAAAGAGGTCTTCATGGAATCTAGAGAAACCTTCAAAGAGCCAGAACCTATCACTCCACGAATCAAGTTGCGAAGTGAGACTACGCATGTAGAGGATATGCCATCTTCGTATGATCGATCATGTACTACGACAGACACGATGAGTCCTGTTGCGTAGCTTTTGCAGAGCTATATGAAGCATGAAAATGCTTTAGCATAATTACAAATACTACTAAGTCATTACGAGCAACGTAATGTAGTAAATGGAGCACATAGAATGGTTCATCATATCAAGAATCACAAAAGAACCAGAAGAAAAATGAGACTAAATGCATAGATTGGGGATTTTGAAATGGACGATATTATCCTTGACTTAGGCTCATAAGTAAATGTATTAACAAAGCATACATGGGAACAAATGGGAAAGCCGAAGTTATCATGGTCACCAATACAGTTGAGGCTATCCAATCAGCAAAAGGTTCTACCCTTTGGGAGATTATCAAATGTCCTCGTTGACATTGATGGAGTGCGAAGTAGAGCAGAATTCGAAGTGATTGAGATCGTAGATGATAGCCAGCCCTATCCTGCACTATTGGGGATAGATTGGGAAATGGATAACCTCACAATTATCAACCTGAAAAAGAAGCAGATGATACTTGAAGGACCATATATTAGGGTCATCGCACCCTTGGATCCTTCACAAGGACCTAGATACACTATATCAATAAGAGAAGAATGCAAAACTCAAGATTTCGATCATATCTACAAGATGAAGATGAATCAGTCAGATTATGTCAACCCAATTGATGATGGAACATTGAGTTGGTGATGTGACAGTTATTGCATATCAAAATCAGATGCAGGACTAGAGAATTGGTAGAGCAGAATGCATGAAGTATCTGCAAGAAGATGCACGCAACTCACGAGATCACTACGTTGGATTGGAATAGAGGTAATTCCAATCCCTACTTATGATGGCTTTAGTAATATTCATTGATTTTTTCAATAATATCTTATATCAGTTTCAGATGAACATAAGATAGCAGCATTGGATACATCACTACGCGCTACACCTACTAGATGGTGGGTTGCGCACAAGCAGAATCTGACCACATGGGAAGAATGTAAGCATGTGATGAAGATCATATTTCTAGAACAAACTGAGATTGTACAAGTGAAATATAATGGATAAACTGATCGTAGAGATCACATAGACCTTTGCACGAAAGCATGGACACATAGATCGCAAACAGAATGGGTTCATCTGTTTATACACACATTAGAGCAAATTCCGAAGAACTGGTACACAGAAACATAACTTCGCAGAGGAATGGTAGAATGGTCTATCATGATTAAGAACTTCCGAGCAACTTTCAATTTTAAGAATGATTGTCCAAGTGTAAATGAGGCATTACAGATCATCAAAAAGAAGGTATTCAATGACACACCAGAACCTGTATATCACCAGTCAGAATGGGAAAGACAGCTAGAACATGCCCTGGAATGTTATAAATTCACTTTAGATGAAGATGAAGAGGAAAGCGATGATGATGACCCGCGCAATGTTAACATTTCTAAGTCAGAAGGAGAGCACGAAGTAGAAGGACCTCCATTGGAAATTATGGATCTAAGAAATCCTGTAAAAACTCAGAAAGTGAACATTGGAACTACTAAAGAACCGAAGTTCGCTTCTATAGGGGATTATTGGGATGAGGAGACGGTTGCGCAGATAGCAGATTTACTCCGCGAATATGAAGACTTATTTCCTACGAATTTTTCCGAAATGAAAGGCATTTTGGATGACTTGGGAGTTATGAAAATACCTCTCAATCCAAATGCGAAGCCTATTAAGTAGATACCTTATCGACTAAATCCAAGATATAAAGAAAGGGTAAAACCAGAGCTTGATAATATGCTCGATGCAGGAATCATTGAACCTGTAGAAGAGTCAGAATGGATAAGTCCTATGGTTATCCAGGAAAAGAAAACTAAAGGATAAATTAGGATATGCGTAGATCTCAAGAAGTTAAACGATGCATCACTTCATGACCCATTTCCTACTTCATTCACAGATGAAGTATTAGACAATGTTGGAGGGAATGAAGCATACTCTTTCACTAATGGATTTTCTGGATAACATCAGATCAGAATTGATATAGCAGACAGGCATAAGACCACTTTTTCCATTGAATGGGGCTCATTTCAGTACACGGTTATGCCCTTTGGTATGAAGAACGCACCTGCTATCTTTTCAAGAGTAGTTGTTGCTGCATTCAAGGATTTTATCCATAAATTTTTATAAGTATATTTTGATGATTGGACAGTATTTGGGTTATTGAAGAACCATTATTCCAACGTAAGACTGATGTTAGCAAAGTGTAGACAACATCAAATCTCCCTCAACTTGAAGAAGATCATCTTTTGTGTTCCCTATGGAATTCTACTGGGACACATTGTTTGTAAATAGGGGTCAATGGTTGATCCAACTAAAATCGTAGTTATTGTGAATTTTCCAGCACCCAATTTAGTAAAACAGCTACGCACTACATTGGGGCACATAAGCTACTACATGAAGTTCATAAAAGGATATGCGCATATCACTGCGCCTATGGAAAAATTGTTGAAGAAAGAAGTGAATTTCATATGGATTGAAGACTGTCAGAAAGGATTGGACACATTGAAAGAAAGGATGGTAACTACGCCTATCTTAGTTTTTCCAGACTAGAGTAAACCATTCCACATGCATGTAGATGCTTCATCCATTACACTTGGCATTGTGCTAGCTCAACCAAGTGAGGGAGGCATTTACCATCCTATTGCATTCTCAAGCAGGAAGTTGTCCTCAGCAGAGAAGAATTATACCACAACAGAAAGAGAAGGCTTAGCCATGGTGTATGCACTGCAAAAGTTCAGACACTACTTGCTAGGTGCGCACTTCTGTATATTTACCGACCATTCAGCTTTGAAATACCTGGTCAATAAACCAAGGTTAGGGGGAAGAATCTGTAGATGGTTGTTGCTCTTTCAGGAGTATGATTTTGAAATCGTTGTTAAGCCAGGAAGGTTGAACTACCATCTTTCCATAATCGAATTAGGAAAAGAACCTACCATCCTGGAAGACAGTCTACCAGATGCGCAGTTGTTTTCTATTCAGATAGAAGATGGCCATTATAAGGACATTGTAGAATTCCTAACCATGGGTTTTACACCTACAGGGTTTACTACACAGCAAAAGAAACAACTGGTAGTAAAAGCAGCGGACTTCACCATAATTCTAGGACAATTATACAAGCTAGGACCGGATGAAGTACTGCGCAGATGTGTGCTAGAACACGAGAAACCATTGATACTGGATGAAGCACATTCAGCGGTGTCTGGAGTCCACTATGTAGGAAGAGCTACTGTGCAAAAAATCCTAAGAGCAAGACTATGGTGTCCTACACTCCATAAGGATTCAAAGGAAAATGGTTGTATTTGCGATGTTTGTCATAGGACGGGAAATCCATTTCGTAGAGATGAGATGCCATTGATGCCACAATTGACATTGCAAGCCTTTGATAAGTGGGATATTTATTTTGTGGGACCTATTAACCCACCAGGAAAGCGAACTGGTTTTAGATACATCATTACAGCTACAGACTACCTAACCAGAGGGGCAGAGGAAAAACCAGTAAAGGATTGTAGCGCATGCAGTTCATTTTTTAAAACATCCTCACAAGGTTTGGATGTCCAAAGATCCTAATGAGCGATCAGGGAAATCACTTCCTGAATAGAACCATTGAAGACTAGACTGAGGAATTTCATATTTACCATCAGAAGAGCACACCATATCATCCACAGGGAGAAAACCTACCAGGTCTTATTAATGGAAGTAGACTAAAACCCTACAGGGATAGTCCTACTTCACAAGACCTTAGTTGATCAGCAATGAGGAAAATTTTAAGTGTCAAGTATAGTTGAAATTGGACACTAAAATTTGCACAGATTCTGTACACAATTTTTGTGAAACACGAAGTTCTATGAAATATGAGTTGTGAAGTGCACGTTGGAAGCGCATATGCGAAGTGCACATCGGAAGCTGCAATGCAAAGTACAAGTAGGAAGTGCAACTGCGAAGTTAAAAATGATAGAGCATAAATCCGCAATCAAACCTCATAGATTTTTTCTAAGCCGTGAGTGAAGTTCGGCGGAACTAGCCATTAAAATGTCAGTAAAAAAAATAGCCGTTATACATTGTTTTTTCCAACGGTCGCTTTTGCATTTAACGTGAAATTAGCCATTTTCGACGCATTCAATGAAGGAAAGGACTAGGATCCTAGGCGGATTTGGCCAATAGTCACAACATTTAATGTCTATCTAGCTGTTTGTGGGCATGCTTCAAGTTTAATTGCGCCTATAAATAGCGCTAAGCATAGCCTTGCGGGCTTTACCGTGATTTTTCAATTTTCCCGCAAGAATAATTTAATTTTTTACCAGTGAGTGCGCGAACAATCTTAAAGAGTACAGAGAGGAATTTCCAAGTGGATGTTTGAACAGTCATCATTCGAACAGGTTGTGAGGGATTTTAAATGCTCTGGGCTTACAGGGGTAATTAGAATGCCTAAAAAAAAAGTCTGTTCCAAAGAGGGGTTCTGCATCAAGAAGCTCACCATGCAATGCACTAGCCATGCAGTGGAAGGATAAACAGTCGGTAAGGACTAGGAGAAGCTGAAGGCAGGAGGGATCCTGAGGCTCGGTCCACCGCTACATCCTGGGGACAGGCCAATCTACCTCATACATGAGTATATTCCACCTAGAAGGCTTAACGCACCAGCGGTTATTCTGTTCAAGAATGCATAGTGTGAAATTCCTTTACCACCGATTTCCACCCATGTGCGTATCCATGAGAACTTACTTGGAAATATATTGGGATGTAAATTCTCAAATCATGATCTCTTAGAGGGGAAAGACCCTAAAGATCCAAAATATCCTTAGTTCCATCTTGACCGATATATGTGCCGACAGAACGATGAGAAAATCAGGCAATCTATCATCGTCACGCAGGATTGGCTCGTGTCGTTGGTACCATCCGGGTTGTTGAACCTCCTCCCAATAGCACATTTTGATCGAAGTCCTGAATGTACTGTGGTGGTGAGCACCTTGTTGTCATGAACGCACTAGGGCTATTTATGGCTCGGCCGTAGGGTCGATATCAATATCAACCTCATCCACATAATCACTCATCTCAGCAAGCAAGGTGATGATCCTGCAGTGGAGTTTGCGGGAAAAACGAAGGATAAAGAGCTCGCCAAGCAAATGAAGGAAGAATATAAATTAGTAAAGGGGAACTTGGGTTTTGTCACAGACGACATTGAATACCTAGCTACGCAATTTACTATCCAGCTGCTAGAAGGAAAATTTTTGAGAAAGTGCAGACCGGCGAAGGTGCCGACCACAGCAGTTCTCCTCGCTGCAAAGACTGAGGATGGAAAACAATACAACTGGGCAAGTTATTTATTGAATGAGTTCTTGGAGGATGTTCGAGAAACTTAGGATACTGGAAGCCCATTTCCCTACACTTGGATGCTTGTCCTAATTGTCTTTATAGGCTGGAAGGAGTCGTTGTACTAGAACAACCTCCCAGCAATAGCAGGATATTTTCGAGCGGAAAAATATGCAAATATGTGGACAAATGTGAGGCCTGAAAGATAGCGCATAAACAATGAGCAGATGCACACCTACTTCGGCCAATTGTGCGATGTGATAATATGCACTCCACGTATTTCAAAGGACCTAACAACTAAGTATCTCCAAAGAGTGATGTTCACGGCTGACTTGCACTCTATCTATATTCAACCAAGGGCCGAGAAGCAGAATCCATAGTTGTTCTCAGGAAACTATCAGCTTGATGCGCAGAAGATCGAGCTCATTATGGAGGATTGGCCACCATAATGGAAGGTCGATGCATAAGTGGAAATCCATACCACATCAGAGGAAAGAAAAGGTAAGGATCCACCAGATGAATCGAAGACGGGAAAAGATGAGACACAAACAGGGGAAAAGAGAAAGGACCCTGAAGGGTCGGCAACAGAGAAAGGTCCCAGGAAGAAACAGAAAGCAACCAAGACTCCGCCATAGGAGAAGTTACACAAAGATGATTATGACTAC
The DNA here is from genome assembly GCA_027924585.1 of Larix kaempferi. Lineage (NCBI taxonomy): Eukaryota > Viridiplantae > Streptophyta > Pinopsida > Pinales > Pinaceae > Larix > Larix kaempferi. The sequence goes on from BSBM01001036.1 coordinate 10,592,070, forward strand.
ATTGCACTGTGCATCATTGAGCACTTAGAAGTGGTGCTTGCGACAAAATATAGCAAAAGCGAAGAGACTCAGGCGTAGATAAACGATAATCTTGCCGCACTCAAGAGCATGGTTGCAAGGATAGAACAAGTCCAGAAGGACTTGGTGCGAGAATCTGATTCAGAAGGAAAGTCAAGTGAATCAATTCAAAAGAGGAGAAGGCCACCTGCCTTGACAACGAAACCTCGATTGGTCTGAATGGATTCGCTGAGTATCATCTTCCCAAATGATGATCTAGCCGAAGGTGCAAAATGGTTAGAGCACCTAGATAAAAATGTTGGTATGCTACCTATTGAGGGGTTGCACAATCTGCATTTGCAGGTTGTAGAAGAAATCAGAGATAAAGACATAGTTTCTCACAATCAAAACCAACATCTAGAAGAGAGATACAAAGAGCTGATAGAGGTATGTGCGCGGAAAACCAGAGAACTTGCTCATGCACACGAAAAGTGGAGAAGGCTGGAAGAAACTGTTGCCAAGGTATGATTCCAAAATGCGAAGAGAAACTGGAGATCGAAGATACTATCCTAAAGATCGGTACTGTGGTAAGCGATCTTAAAGTGCAAATGGAAAATATGGAGATCGCCCACAAGGAAGAGGTTGCTATCCTTCAGACTCAGAATCTTCCTGGTACACCGCCAGGTATGGCAGGAAGCAAGAGCTGCAGAACTCAAAGCTTCAGCAGATACCATCTCCATAGAAGTAGCGAAGTGCCAAGAAAGACTAAAGTAGACCACTAGAATATGGACTACACTGCAGGAGGATCTTGAGCTTCTGAAGATTCAAGATGACTTGCAGCAACAACAAGCAGAGCTAGATTCCATGAATGAAGCCATGAAAACCTTGAGACCCAGAGAGAAAATCCAAAAGTTTGCAGAATTCAAGGACTTGCAGAAAGAACTGAAAGTTCTAAGGGAGAAGGAATTTTATACCTCGGTAAGGTTACAGCAATACAGAAAGAGGCGCTCGCCCTCTTAGAATAAATCGAAGAAAAGTTACAAGAAATCCGCACCACGAAGCAAACGGTAAAGGAGCATGCTCAAGAAGACATCTCACAGGAGATGTTGGAAACTGTAAAGGACTTCGAGCAGGAAAAAAAGGAAATAGTTGCGAAGCTAAGTGAAACTCTTCAGGACTTCACTAGAATATTGATTCCCCCAGGGGAAGCGCATCCAGAACAAAGTGGATCAGAGACAATCCACGAGTAAGTGTTAGGGGCTTGTTAGGCATGGCCCAAGTTAGTACATTTTTGGCGAAGCGAAGTCCAATTTGGCATAGTTTTTGGGGAAGCGAAGTCCGAGTAAGCGCAGTTGCAAATACAAAGTCCAGGAAGTGTGCAGTTTTAATGAAACATATCTCCAGTGCAGCGGATATTTTTGGCAATAGGTACAAGTAAAGAGAGGTCCAACAATGACCTATTTTGGGTAAAGGAATCCGCAAATCCAGGGATCAGGGTGAGGAGCGGCGCATAGTTGGAGGAAAGCGACCTGTCACCTTAGTACAGGCAGATTACTAAGACCGTTAGAAGCAAAATAGTGGATCAACAGTGACAGAAGAAGTGGAGTGGCGGAAAGGGATGTGCCAGTACGCAGTCAGATCCGCGCAGTCAGAACTGCCGCTGTCAGAAGAGGCATCAAAGCTAGAAGTGGCACAGAAAGGCAATCGAAGTCAAGTAAGGTAGTTTTCGACTACGACAGGCTGGGTTAGCAGGGTAACCAGGCCATTTTTGGGGGATTTTTGGGTAGCATAGGATTTTGGCCCATAATGATTGTAAAGACGTGACCCTCGGGCACGATCTATAAAAGGGGCAATTTTGTAAGGGAAGGTTTGAACTCTCATGGTATTATTTTTGGTCTTAAGTCTTTTGAAGAAAGACTAAGCATTGTAGAGAGCAAGAAGAGAGGAAAAGGATCTGTAGCTGTGTGCACAAAGACCTATTGTAGAGAGAAGAGTCTGCAGTTGAGTGCACAGACTGGAACTATTGAACCCTTCCCATTAATATAAACAAATCTTCCCATGGAGGTAGCTCCCATCCGGGAGGTGAACCACGAAAATAATTGTGTTGTGTGATTGAATCTGTGTGATTTCTTATGATTATGGTTAAGTTCATGCTTATAGTTATGTGTGTTTCCACTTTTATATGTATTTCCACATGAATGATTGATGAGAACAATATGTTGAGTATCGAACACACATGCTTGAATGTGCGAGTAATTTTGAGTATGTCAAATGCATAATTACACAAGTAACACTAATTCAGCATAGTCTGTAAAGTGTGTGATTTTTTAGAAGCGCAGTCTGGAGTTGCACTTTCATATTATATTATGGTAATTGCAAAGTGCGCAGTGTCAGTGCGCGTTGTAGCATAAGAAGTAAACGTGAAGTAGGTGTGACTTCGCGTAGTTCTCCAATTTATTATCCGTGCATCACCTGGATGTAGAAACGTGCTTTTGCATCTCCCCCATAGCTTCGCCTCGGGTGAGACCTCAGTCTGTTCGTAGAATGTTGTCGAAAGGGCCGGTGAAGAAGAGTTTTGTTGGACCACAACTGCATTGAACCTGGGTCAATACAAGAAAGTTAAAGAACAAGGTAGTATCCCAACACATTTTTCAGGTGGATGTGTGGGAAGTTGCTCATGATAGAGGACTATGCCTATGTGGGTACAGATTTTCTAGGGGACCCGAACTTAGTGCTTCCAGAGGGGGCACACTTGGGCGACATAGGTAAAAGGAATTTTCATATTTTTAATTTTTATTTATTTTTGAGTATTTTATTTTTTTGGTGTATTGAGAATTTATTTTGCATTGATGCAAATGTTGGGCCTATGAGGCCACCGAGATATTCTAGCATCCAGAGGTGGGGAGAGATGAGATCCATAATGGCTCAAGACCGTGAGGCAGCCAAGGAGCTTTTGGAGGGTGAGGAGAACCTAGAGAGGCTCGCTGCAAACATACTAGATATATCAATGGATGAGTTTCCCCGATGCTACCAGCATCATACAGTAGGGGTATTCAGATGTATCGATCGTCTTCTCCAGCTAGTGGCTCGGGCCATCATATGCTATCATGAGCATCGTGCTTAGCCTTTTTTATCTACATGTAGTGATATCTGAAATCCATGAGCTTCAATTTTTGTCTCGGGGCCTTTTTTGTAAAACCATTCTGCCACACTTAATATAAAAGCAGCTTTTATCGGCTTTACCAAACAATGTGTCTATGGTGGATCGTATGTACATGGATCTCTTAGACTACTTGTTTATGTGGATTATTTGCATGGTGTGCTTTTAATATACACTTCATAATAAAATGTCTAAGAATGTGCAATATACCAATTTAAAATATAATTAGCTAATGAGTCAGCAATTGTATTCATACATTTCGGAACATGTTGATATTGTATAAATTCAAATGACCTTTCAAGGAGACGTACCCTACAAAACAAATGAGGTAGTATAGGATCATGAATGGTATAAATACAGTTTAACTAAGAAACCACTAGCTTAGAATCCAGATAGACAATTATTGCTATTTTACGGAGCAGAATGTAATGACAGAACCTCTCGAAAATGATGATGGCTACCAAAGCTAACTTCTCAACATGTGAATATAGGGTTTCAGATTCGACAAGACTCTTACTTAAATAATAGATCACATGTTCATGGTCGTTGTTATCTTCTTGTACTAGCACCATTCCAATGGTGGAAATGGACACGGTGAGATACATAATATAGTCCCATGTGTAATCAAGAGGTTACAACACATGTGTGTCGTCAAGTATTTCTTCAGGTTATCGAAGGATCGTTGAGCTTGATCATCCCATACGAAAGAGACATTCTTCTTCAGCAATCTCATATAGCCGTGGGCAATCTCGGCAAAATTACAAATGAAACGGCGTAGAAATATTTCCTTCCCTTGCAAACTTTGAAGTTCAGGAATGTTCGTGGGGGATCGTAAGGCTAAAATAGCCTCAACCTTCAGTGGATCAATCCTGATCCCATCTTTGGAAATTATGAATCCTAGAAGTCTGGCAGCTTCAACGCAAAAAATGCACTTATGTGGATTCAAGCGAATATTGTAATGATGGCACCGAAGGAAAATAGCTCTAAGGTTCTCTAGATGATCTTCCCATTGAGTAGAATGAGCAAGTAGATCATCAAGATAGGGGTCCACAATATACTTGATATTGTGAAAGAGGTATGACATGGCCCATTGAAAGGTATCCCTAGCATTCTTTAATCCAAAAGGTAACTTGCAATATGCAAAGATTCCCCATGGACAAATGAAATTTTTCTTGTGATGATCGGATGGGAGGATCTCAATCTGATTATAGCCGGAAAATCCATCCATGAATGAAAAGACGACGCTTCCAGCGCAGTTATCGATGATTTGTTCGATGAAGGGGGTAGGTTAATTGTCTTTTGGACATGCCTTATTCAGGTCTCTATAATCGACACATACTCTAATAGTGCCATGATTTTTCAATACTGGAACAATGTTAGCGAACCATTTAGTTAACGACACAAGATAAATGAATCCAGCCTTCAAAAAAATTTCGACTTATGTCTTGATGGTAGCAGTCTTGCAGGGGTGTACCAGGTAAATTTTCTGCCTGACAGACTTTGCTCTTGGGTAGGTATTTATCTCATGAAATAAAATAGATGGATCAAACCCTGGCATTTCTTACTAGCTCCATGAAAATACATCACATAATTCTCAAAACAAGCCCTTATAAATTTTAACCTCTTCCAAGGAACAAGTCTGGCCAAGCTGGATATTTTCCATGACACCGAGTTTCACCTATATATCAATTGACATCGTGGATGTAATGTTTCCCAAATTTCCTTCAGAGACTATTCCCTGAGTCAAAATGGGAGATTGTGGATCATTGACGACAACAAGTGGAACCATGGATTTAATGTTGTTTTCTACCTTATCCTAGTCGAGGAAGAAATATGATCGATGATGATTATCTTCCAATGGCAGTTCATCTAGGCCCATAACTTCCATTATGGATTCGTCTGATGGAAAAGTGTTCAAAAGATAATCCATGAAAGGTGTGGATGAGTCCATCTAGGATGGTAGAGAGCATCGGTCTGATGTAACAATGTGTTGGTCATCAGGAAGTGGGTCATTGGACGTGGATTGAATAACCTCATGTGTCACCTTATTGGGTTTGAGCAGCATAGAATCACCAATGGATTCAAATTAGGATGGACTAGGTACTACCCAAGGGTCATTTGACTCATGGGATTGTTGCACCACAAATGTGATCATGTTGACCGTGGAAACTCGTGATGGAGGATCAATTGTGGGTAAAGAGAAAAATCCCATGAGTGAAGAGTCTTCCAGAAGCCCAACTCCAACATCCTCATATTGAGGTTTCACATGACCTAACAAAGGAACATTATGCGAAGAGTTGTCGTGGATATTGGGTGTATAGAAATCGAGCTGGTCAATAGTGATAATCTTCCCTTGATGGGGAAATTGTACTAAGCGAAAGACTAAGGATGAGACAACAGTCATCACATAAAGCCAGTTACAACCAACTAACAAATTTTAATCCAAGGGAGCATCCACCACTTCCACATGGATGGAAACAGATTTTACCTCTAACTCCATGGATAACAAAGGTAACATTCCATATGGTTGAAAACCATGACCGTCTAAATATTTAAGTGTGGTCAAAGATCGATTAACCTCGGAGGAACCGATGGCTCTCCAACATGATAAAGACATGATCGAAGTAGAGGCTCCTTCATCCAAAATAGTATGATGGAAATTTTCCTAGAAACTATGGTATTAATTTGAATCGTGAGTTGGTGGGAACACCTCAGTTTGAAATATTCCCGATGAAACATGATGGAATTAGATATTTCAAGGTCCACTACCCCTAAAGCTAACAAGAGATTTTTGCATTGACTAGAATAGTTATGCAAAACCTCGAGAGTTGACATAGCACAAGGTGCTTCGGCCAAGTCCTCAACAATGTCATAATTCTGAGCGGCTCAAGTGTTTGAATTAAAAATTGCCTTTCGAATGGTGGCCTTGGGTGGGTGCAATATCAATTCAGTCACAGGCTTCTCTATCTAAAGAGGACCTATAGAGGGAGGGGGAGTAGTGGAAGTGGAGTTCGAATTCTTATCAGAAGTATCTCCACTAGGTGTCTTATCTAGAATGCGATCATATGTCTGTGATCGAGTGGATAGACTAATTTTTTGGCCACACATAATGAATATATCTACGGCCAGGGTTGTATCCCCTTGATGGATATGGTTCGTATTACCGGAATGTTGTGCAGTATCATGATCGACCATCTGCTTTTGTTGTGTTGGGGAAGGATCATTTAACACTGCAGGATGTGATGGACCCTTCAAAAACTTATTAATTTCCTCGTGATGAGGACATTCATTAGTGAAGTGGTCACCTTCACATATTAGGAAAGGGAACTTATCTTTTCTCTTAGTCTTAGTGTCAGCATTGGTCTCTTGGGATTTCTGGTCCTCCTGTTGGTTCGAAGACTACTTAGATTTCCCTTTGTTTTTCTTATTTCCCTAGGATTGGGAGGATTGAACCGCATTCACCTCAGAGGATTGGGAAGGGGAGGAGGTAGTCTTGGTGTTATTTGCATCCAGATTCTAAGATGGAGTAGAGGCCAGCTGACCTTGTTGTCCAATATTTTTGGATGTAGGTTGGGATTTCACGGAACCAACTATACCATCGGCGGTAGGTTCAGTAGAAGGCCTAGAAGGATCGTTTGTGGGATGATGAGCATTGGGAATCAAATCATACAAGGTTCTAGACTAGGAATAAACCAAATCCAGGTACTAAGCCCGACTAATCGCTTGCTCCTCTATAACAACACCTCCCATAGAGACATCCCTAGCAACGGTTGGAAGAAGCGATTTAGTGAACCAATTAGCCAGTAATTGATCCAAAATAAGAGCCTTAATCAACCTATGTCTCCTTCTCCACTCATGTATATGGTCGAAAATATGAGTGGAAGTGGATTGCCGAAGTGAGTTTAATAGGTCCGTACCAGTCTCATATCTAATTGGTAGTTTAAAATGTGTAAGGAATTGCATTGCAAGGGAATTAAAGTCCCTAAAGGAGTGTTGTGGCAGCTCGATATACCATTTTTTTGTCATCCTTGTAAGTGTTCATTGGAAGAGCCTCAAACGTATAGATACATACATCAATGAGTTCGAAGAACACAAAATATGGAAATTCATGACATGGTTTTTCGGGTCTTCCCCAGGTTTGCCATCAAACTTGGGAATGTCTGAAGGTAGTTTGGCAGGTATGGGGTGCCAAAAAGGTTCATGCAATATGGGAACATTTATGAGTTTCGACAAGTCAGGAAAATCCAATGTTGCCAAAAAAGGAAGCTGTATATTAGGTTGCGGGTATGAATAATATTGATGGGGCATCAGAATGACTGTAGGGCCACACATCGGTGGTGGTTACATATTTAAATCGTATGGGTCACCCGTAGGGTATTGTTGGAAAGCTTAAGGATTTTGAATCATGGGGTTAAAATGTTGTGAAGAAAAAACTCCTTGAGTGGGGGTAGGCGTTGCAGTAGGTTGTGTCCATTTATTGCTCATAACGCCTGGGTATGGTAACCCAGAATATAAATTCAGGTTTGGTGGGTAAGGGGGAGGTAATTTTCTCATTTTCCCCTAAGCGGGATACTAGTTTCCTACCATGGATGGTCCCCAAGCAGGTGGGTGTTGTTGTCCCCATGATACATATTGTCTTGCAGCTGAAGGATGAATATTCGATATGTTTGGGCCAGTGGCAAAAGGATATACTCCAGCTATAGTATTAATTGCAGTTGAAGATTGACCTCCAACTATATTTGGAATTCCAACAAAAGGTATATGTGAAATTCCTACTGGAGTATTGAAAGAAAATGTTGGGGCAGTCTGAGTAATTGCCATAACATTTCCAACTTGAGGAGAGGGGTGTGTACCTATCCTAGTGACCACAGGGGATGGAATGACATTAGGATCAACTACTCGATTAGGAACAATCCCTATAGAGAGACCAAGGATATGACTTGGTAAAACAACTGGGATAGTTCTAGTGGGATAACTCTAAGATGAAGTCAACTCATGGATTATGGGAAGGCACCACTCATATTACGAAGTTGAGATATAGCTTCACCTAACGTAGTATCCCATAACGAGGAGGACGGGTCCAAAATAGGCGTCACTAGTTCATTATTTGGGAGCTGGGTGAACACCCAACCGTAGGCATAGAATGGCCTACAAACGACATATGAAAGGATGTATCACTGGAAGAAGGCCGGGATGTTCTCATACCAGAAGAATCTACCACTTTAGAAGTGGAAGGTAAGGATATTTCTGGATTTAGGGGAACCATGCCTTGGTCCTGTGTAGCATGGGGTGTCCATAAGTTCCTCACCGTCGTTATAAGGTCTCCATCCATATGGCGTCTGAAAGCAATTGTTTCTCGTAGGGATTCCATGAACTCTTCGTATGTACGGGGTCCGAGCATTTCCATACCTAGAGTTCTTCTATGAGAAGATTCAAGTTGATAGGAGGGGGTAGTGGGTACAAAGGTCGTAGCCACTACCTAAACAAATGGTTGATTAAAACCTCCTGCTAATTGAATCGTTGTAGATGGAAGGGGCTTGAATTGTTCAATAACTTCAATGAAACCCTCGGGTGGGTCATTATGTGGTGCTACACTAGTCTTTCCTGAGACAAATTCCCCACCCATACGTCCTTCGTTAGAATGGGCTTGGGTACATCGAGGTGGGGGTCAGTTATCTCCAGGTCTATATTGCTTGGGTTCCATACCTTGCTTCCTATGTGATTTCCTCGGAGGATTGCAATCTGTTGGGGTGTAAGGATAGGTGGTACAAGCTAAGTCTCTCTCTAAGGTCTTCTAATTAAAACACACAAAGAAAACGCTACTCAATTTAAAGGCAACAAGCAAATGTGTGAATAGGTGGGATGAAAAGTTGGATCCTCACAGGTTTGTCAAGTGTCACAACTCACGATATACTATAGGTTCCAACAATAAAACACGGCCCAATATTTTAGAGAACTAACCAAGGAGGATTAGGATTGTACCCTTGACTATATTACCCGACTACCTGACAGTACATGCAAAGTAATCTTCCTGAGTGATATTGTCAGTGTATTGTAACAACAAGATGGCCAAAAGGTTAACTCAGTTGGTTTCAGGATCCTATGAGGGTCTCTTGATATACTTAAAGTACATGGGATCTCAAATCCATATTAGTGTTTTCTAATGTGCAACCGTTCGAAAGAGGCCTTTCGATATACTCTTCGTATGGGGAAGAACTGCACAGTCCCCAAATTGTAGCGCTAACAAAGTAACGATGGCTCCTACCGCCTATGCTTAATGAAGTTGGAAAATGTATCTAACCTATCACACAAAGTTGCTAAAGATTCTCGAAGCAACTAAGTGGACAAGATGGAGTTTCAACCGACTCAAAAATAATGCAAAGAAATGAAGATGCAATCTTTTGCTTCGATCAACGCTATACTATGGGAGGGAAGAAATCCTTTTCTTTCACAATGCAAAAGTGTCCTACTTAAGAGAGAGAGAAAGAGAGATTCCCAAATGCAAAAATCTCAATGCACATGCACTTTTCAATTTCGATTTTTCAATGACATGCACAAATCCAAACTAACATGTATCCCAAATTCGAAACAACAAATAACAATCCTTCAAACTCACACCAAAATATCAAAATTTCTAATTGTTTCCTATCTTTTCAATGCTAATGAAAAAGAAAACTCCAAGATACAAAGAAATAGATCTCACTAATGTTTCCAACTGCAATGGCAAAGCAAAGAAAAGATCATTCAAAAGCTCTTTTAAAACTATGAAACTTGAAAAACTTATTTTATATATATATATATATATATATGCAAGACTTTAAAAACTAAAATCAAAGCAAATACTAAAACAAAATAAATTTTTTTGTATTTTCAAGTATTCAATCTACTAAAAGGAACAAAAGAAAGCCTTTATTTGGATTTCTATGGAAAAAAGAAGATCAATCAACTTCTTACACAACCAATGGCTAAGAGATCTAAGGAAACAAAACAATCAAACCCAAGATGATAAAGCTTACAATGCACACAAAATTTTAAATTTTCCTAAGCAAACCAAATCAATTCAATCCAAAATAATGATCAAATGGGAGTCAAATGCAAGTTTTGGATTAAGATAACATTGTGATAGATAGTGAACAATCCTGGGAAGCAACCCAGTCCAAAACCCGATGAGAAAACCTAGCCAAAATTCAAAAATTTCTCAAGGTGTCACAGTTCAAAGGCAGAAACCAGTGCGACAAGTCAAAGTGTTGCAGTCTATACAAATCCCGGGTGTGAAACTGTTGCATTGTATCTAAATTCAAGGTGCGACAAATGAAATATGGAATTCAAAAAATCAAATATTTCAAAAATACTCAAGGTTTTTGATGGACCAGAGGTTTCAGAGTCACTCTGGATGTCCCAGCAACTCAAAGGACCAAATTTAAGCCAAAAAAGAAAGCAAGAATGACTATATCAAAGGGCGTTGATTCTCAAAACCAAACAAACCCTAATTTAAGGCAAAGAAACTCTAGAGAACAATTCGTTCCCCAATGGAGTCACCAATTTTGTTTGAGGATTTTTCTACCAATGCAGACAAAGGTGGAATTCCCTAGTCCAAATGGTTTGGATCTAGAACAAAAAGAGACAGAACACACAACTTTCCCTAAGTTATTTATAATGAAGGATGCAAATACGATAAGTCTGGCCTGTGTATTTCGAAGATTGGACTTGCTTTGACTCTCAGCTCCACCATTCCACGCGAGATCCACATAGGACACCTACAAAAGAATTGACAAGAAGAGAGAATAAGATAATTTCAACCTACAAGAACTTATGTAAACAGCCAAGGAGGAAAACAACAATATTAATAACAAATAATTGTGGAAAAGAAAATGTATTGTTGTACTATTGAATAAAATAGAAAAGTTACAACCAAGCACCTCGGCATTGAAAGATTCCACTCAATGATCCTTTGCCTTAAATCTGTCACCTTTCCCCAAGAGGATGATCACCAAAGGTTCAACTCTCTAGCACAATTACTCAAGCATCTAGCTATCATAGACTCCTACCCCCATGGGCATAATCTTTCTTTTATATGGAAAAAAGGATAAGGGGGAGATGAGAGATAAGAGGAGAAGGATAGGGTGAGATCCCAATAAGTTAGGGGTTCAGCTAAGATCCACCCTAATAGGAGGGGATATCCATTCACGAGGGATTCTATCTAGAAGCTCCTCGAAGCTTCTCTTTTTCGATTCCAATGAACAGTGTCACGCCTGCTCACTAGCATCTTGCGACATATTCGAGTATCGCAATCCGCATAACAGGAAAGTTGTGAAAATGTCACACATTGTTGGATAGTAACCTATGACAAGGGAAAATGTCACAAGTTTCCCCTCAGTAAATTGCGACACAGTTGCCAAAAATATTGTTTGGAGGGAAAAACTTTGAAGGTCCTCATCTTCTCAACAATTTTAATCAAAGGGACTTTAGGGATTGTGGCATGGTACAAAGTTCACGACGAAATTTTCATGTAACACCAGAATCTATGAAGAATAATAAAAGGAAGAACATGGAGAAGAAAAATAAGCAAGGGGCCAATCAACTAGCCATTGTTAATCAAGCTGGGAGTTTTAATGTTGAGAAGCCTAAGAACATAAATCTCAAACCCAATTTCCCTTGTAGGATTTGTAAGAGTGATCACCTTCTTAACCATTTCCCTGGTATTCCAAAGATTTTAGAATTGTGGTCTCAGGGTCCCCAACAACCTGTGTCACTGGCCTCTGTAGGTTGTACTAGTGACGGTCCATCGACCAGTGATGAAAAGGTTTGTGGTAAAAAGGGTAAAGTCAAGTTTCCTTGTAATTTATGCAAGGGAAGTAATTATACCTACCTTTTCCCTCCTATAGGGGAGGCTTCACAATTGTTGGAAGATAGTGTCATTTCCCAACAACAACCTTCAATTGATTCCCAATATTCCTCCCCTACCCAACCTCTGGTTGATGAAGTAGTCAATATGAATCGATCTTCGGTTGATCCCACTCTTCCCTTGGAGAGTGAATCAAATACCACTGATGTTTTCTTTGTCAATTTGGATTGTTCTGGACAAGGGGATGTCCCATCCGTTTCAACAAAACTCCCTCCAAGTACTGAGGTCGTTTAATTTGATTGCAATAGTCCAGAAAGACCTCGTCTTTCTTCGAGAATCCCCTTCCAAGTAATTGTGCAAGTTTCTAAGCAGGACATATATCGCACTATCATAGATGAATGGGATTATGTTAGTATTTTATCCTCAATTGCTTGGCAAGCTATAGGTTCTCCTAAGCTTGTTCCAGCCATTAATTATCCATTGGATTTTAATAGAATATCTAGTGAACCTTTAGGGATATTTCCTCAGTTGTATATCACCTTAGGAGGAAAAACTATCTACATTGATGTCATAGTGGTCCAAGTCCCTTGGATTTTAATTTACTCCTTGGGCGGGACTATGTCTGTGCTATGAAAGTTGTCATGTCCACACTCTTTCAAGTGATGCATTTTCCCCATGATGGGAACATAGTAACCATCGATCATTTTTTGTTTGTTAGTCCCAATCATTGTATGAGTGTTGACCATCTGATTTCCCTGAATGTTCCTTACATTCAAGTTGTATCGCCCCCGCCACAAGTTAATTGTGTGGCATTGTCTCCCATGTCTTCAATTGCTACTAAGAAATAACCTCTCACTGTATGCTCAAATTCTCTCAATTTATATCCCGTAGTTGACATGGTGAACCCTTAAATGGGGGCATTTGAGTCTGATCTCCCCCTCATTATCCCTATCGAGTCTCTTGGCATGCATTTTTTCTAAAGCAATGTTCTTCCATCCAATAAAGACCTCTTGGAAGCCATGTTCAAGCACTACGAGCATATTTCCCCTTATGTTTCATGCTCATTAAAAAATGAAATGGATAACCACGAGCATAGTTCATTCTCTATGTCAAGCTCGTTAAAAAATGAAACATACCCCCCTCCCATTGATTAAACTCTTCCACTAGATTTAGTACATGAACCTTCATTTCCTCTGCATGTGTCACTTGATCCTCTTTCTTCCTCCATGTCTAGCGAACCTATTCCCATTAGTAGCCAAGAGTATAATCAGGTGAAGCAGAAGACTCTGCGGATGAACCGATGCTTGGGGGGCATGTTTCTAGCCTCTAGACATCATACTGGAGTTAAGCCACTAGCTTTTACTGATCATGATGGGGGGAAATTTCAAACCTATGGACATCACGTTTGGATAAAACTTGTTAATGTGTATCACCCAAAGTACCGACCTTTGGATATCGAACAACCCACCAATGGGTATCATTTCGAGCATGATTTATCTTTTATTTCAAGCTCGTTAAAAAATGAAACCCCAATCATAGTTCACTCTCTATTTAAAGCTCCTTAAAAATTGAAGAAGACAATCCGAGCATAGTTCATTGTCTATCTCAAGCTCGTTAAAAAATGAAGCAGATACCCCAAGCATTCTGAGATATCTAATGAATTTCATAATCTTCGGTTAGAGGGACTTGTTCTCAAGATGAAGTGCCCCAAAAATCATAGTGATTATGCTACCCTAGAAATTATCAATCAATATTTCCTCACAAGCAATGCCAAGCTTTAAGTCCTGAAAACCTGGTATAGCAATGTCCAAATGGAATCAAAGATCAGTGAAGTGATACTTAGATCTGTCCCAAACCCTCGATTATATGAATATTATTAGGTGTAACATCAATTGAAGCAATTATAAGTGACCAAGTGTTGCTTGGGTTTTCACCCAAGCTTGTGCAAATGGGCACCTACTAAATTCGTAGTAGCAGTTTCAATAAGACAGTAAAAAAGCGAATGTAAACAGTAAAAACTAATCTAACATGTGCATAATAAACTTACAGTAAAGAGTAAAAAATTCATATCTTCCATGTAAAACAAATTTTATTCATAAAAAATAGATTTACATATGAAAGGTTACCTCAATGGTGAGGTTGGTTGAGCTTGAGCAGTTGTAGGGACGAGTTGCTCCAGTGCACCAAAGGTTCCCTCTCTTCTCCAAATGCAATGGGGGATTGGCCAAAGTGGCTCACTCTAATGGTGAATCTAAGCACAAATGGAGGGCTTAGGTTTTCAAGAATGAATTTGGCAGTATAAGGATGGGCAAGAATGTGGATGAATAATGGGGAGCCTCTATCACCTTTTTATAGCTTTTGGGTGATGGAGAATACAACCATGGTTTACGGTAACCAATGGTATTGGTAAAATGGTTTAGGGTTTCTTTTCCTCTTTTTCCCTCTTTTTTCCTTTTTTGAATATATTTTTGAATTTTATTCCCTTTTAATTGATTTTTGGGAATTTTGGACCCCTTTGGAGGGTTTTTGGTATTTTTTGAGGAAATTTAACTATTTTGAGGAGAAAAAGATGGATTTTAGCATTTTTGGTAACCATTTAAGAGTTTTTTGAGGTTTTAGAGGCTAAAATGGTAGGAAAAGTGGACAAATGGGTCATGTAAGTAGGGAGATGAGCTAGTGAGCATTTTTTGGGTGTTAACAGATTGTCCCCTGATGTGTGAGGGTAGGATCTCACCGTATGGCCAATAGACATCATAGTTTCTTTGTCTTTTTCCTAGGGTTTGGAGGAGAGAGGAGACCAATTGGAGACTGGAACAACGGTCCCATACAAACTGCAAAAGCTGAAAATACATGGCCTCAATAATGAATGAGGGATAATCTCAATATATGGACGAGGCGGGCATACCCATGCTCGTATCAAGACATAAATAACTATGATGCCCAAAAAGGGGACCTGAAAAATACATGGAGGACTGTCGTGTACATCATAATGGTCCAGAGATGACACAAAGTTGGGACATACTCATGTTCAATAACATTGTTGATTTGAAGAAATGATACACTGGAAAAAAGCAACAGTCATTCTGAATATGATGTCAGAAGGACAGATGAACTCCTTGATCTGAAGGTGTCCAACAACTAAATGGTTTCAATGACTGTGAGTCAGAATCTCACGAGTACACTAAACTGTATCTGAATTATGTATTCGAAGAAGTATACAACTGGGGTACTTCCGAACACTATCACCAAGCGTAGCCCAAATATCTATAGGAACAAATTACTGGTTGTTCCTAAAGAAGACTCATCAATGTGCTAGAGTCAGGTGACATCCGGGGTCTTCGACTAATAACTAAAAGGACCAATACCCTGCATGAATCTCAATGATGTGATCAAGGTGTTGACGTCGAGCATGTGAGAAACAATCATTTAGAGAGGCACTAGGGCCCCCGTCCAACAATATAGTAGGTATGCGTAATGGCTTATCAGTTGGAAGGGCGTCAATGGCTGGATCAGCGGGCATGGCTTCAGGGGTGGAGCCATATTGGTTTTGGCGTGTTTGGAGGTGGACATCAGCCAATGACATCATTAATAGATGGTGAGTACCTGAATCCATGTGTTGGTAATTAGTTGCAACATAAGTAATTTGTTGGTGTGGTGTCGCGGATCCTTGTGGGGGATCCATCGGATGGGTCTTGTGTGGGTAAAGGGTTCTACAACACCATGGGTTGCGATTGAGGAGGTGGCGCTGGCTGTGTCACGTGCCCTTAGCATTGGGCGTCATTAGTCCAAAGTTCATGCGCTCGCTCCAAATGGGGGAATGAGTGTGTGTAATGGTCGTATACCCCACATATGGAACACAGATGGTTTGTTCTTAAATTAGGGTTTTTACCCTGTTTCAGTGGACAATCAGGGTTTTGGTTGGCAAGAGCAGCGTTGTTGTTGTTTGGAGGATTAGGTTGCTGACCACCTTGGTTTTGAGGTTGGTTGTTCCCATGGTTGCGTCCTCTTCTGCGGTTTTGTTGACCTTGTTGGTTGCATTGGGCATTTTGGTTTTGAGGCAAATTCTGTTGTGCTTACACTTGCCCTTGGGAAATAGGGGGATTTTGAGGTTGCGCAAGTGCTAAAGTAGGCTGCGGTGGATAATATGTGGGAGGGGCTGGAGGTGGTCCAGGTGCTGATTGTGGTTGTTGGTAAGTCTGAGTGACTGGAGGTTGTGGTGCTGTAGGCGCTGCCTGTGGAGGGTAATAAGCCGCTGGGGTTTGTGAGTGAACAGGAGCATGAGTGACCTGTTGGTGGTAATACGTAGGAGGTGCTATAGAAGGTGTATAGTTTGAAGGTGTGTGACCGTAACACTATGGTGGACATGAGGGTCCATGAGTGTGGTTGGAGTGTGCCATGGGAGCATACGAAGTTGTAGCTCCGGAATGAGATGTGGCTCGTGAAAGGTCGGGGTCGTTATTGTTGCTCATAATGGTAAAGGGTTTGTTGTGTGACATAACATGGCCAATGATGCCATTGGTGGCATGGGATACCCTCGGTGCATCATTCCGTGAGGAATCGCCGCGGGGGGCGTCAAGTAAAATTGTATACAGGTAGCCAGACTAGGCATAGATCAAATCAAACTGTTGGGCTTTGAGAATGGCTTCTTCTTCTGACTGGGGTCGTTCAGATGCTACATCTTTAGCAATGGCTGGAAGGAGAGATTTCAAAAACCAATCTAAGAAGATACGGTCATCTAACTTGATCTTGCATAAACTTCGGCATTTATGCCACTCATGAATGTGATCAGTAATGTGGGTGGTCGTATTTTTCCTACAAGATAATAGGATCTCTACTCCCGAGTCGTAACGGACGGGTAGCTGAAAAAACTGTAGGAAAGTCGAGGCGAGGGATGTAAAAGTGGGGTGGGTCCTGTGAGGCTGCTCGATATACCACTTAGCTTCCGAGTCGGTGAAGGTCTGTTGCAACAAGCGTAGGAGAATGGATTCATCTACTATGGAGTTGGAGGAACACCATAGATGGAAAGACATGATGTGATTTTGGGGATCTTCACCTGCCTTCCCCTCAAACTTAGGGATGTCTGATGGGATTTTGGTAGGCATGTGAGGCCAAGTAGGATCATGTCTGATGGGATCGTTTGTTAATATTGCCAGGTCAAGGAGGTTGAGACTAGCCATAAATGCAAACTGGCAAAAGGATGTGACATTGTCGCTGGGGCGTATGTGCTGGTGGCAGCATTGGTGTTAAGGCCACTACCCCCAAAGTGTGAAGTGGGAATATGAGTCATGATAGGGATATGACCTCCAAACATAGGTGTGGAGGTCGTGTGGGAGGGGCCTACGCCACCGAGCAAAACATGGGTTATAGACAGGGCAGGATTGGGTCTAGTAACCGTTGGAATTGGAATAGTGACAGGGATTGTAGGTGTGGGCCCCATCAAGGGCATGCCCAAGGTAGGTGTTGTAGTGGTGGATAATGTGGTGGCTAGAGTGGTGGTGGATGCTCCACCTACAGTTCCTACAAAGAATGGGTTATAATTCATTCCAACCATGGGGCTAGTCGATGTTGTGTATGTAGGGTTTTCTGATTCTGCCTCAGAGTCAGATGTGAAATAAGGGGCATCAGAATCAGGTGATGAGGCTCTATGCCAATGACGAGTGGATTCAAGTGACAAGGCTCTACGCCTATGAAAAGTGGTGTCAAGTGAACTGTGTTGTGGGGGTTCGCCCCGGAAGCGCTGAGAACGTCTCTGGGACTCAATGGTGACAGATGGATAGTAAAAGTAGTAGGTAGTGGCGAGTGAAAAGCTCAAAAACTCTAGTGCAACCGGGTGTGCAGGAGGGGAGTGCAAAAAATATGGTACTCAAGCCAACAACAAACTCAAAACACTCACTGTAATAGTTGTGATACAGTAAGCAGAGTGACCCGAAAAGGTGGTCAGAATACCAACAAGCAAACAGCTCCTAAAATAAAATAAAATGGTGTACTCGCTAAACCAAGGGGAGGTAAGAGAGCATGAAACACCTAACTAAAAGGTATGTTGGCTCAAACCAGACATATCCCCTGCAAGGTGATGAAATCCAAGTCAAACAATACAACAAGTAGAACCAAATGGATAAATGTCCCCCTACCGGGAGGGACAGCGGGTAAAGGAATCCTAGAAGAATGGCTACTAAAATACCCTGTTCATGACACGTCCAAAAAGTTAAATCCGCAACTCTTGTTCTATCACCGTTGTACTCCCACAAGGGTGGTGTAACAAGAACAACGAGTAGGTAGCCTTTGGTTACTGAATGGTTTGTGGTATTCCACTCAGACCTCCAGAACCAGTCTTGCTACTTCGACCCTCCTAAGGGAGAGGCCTTTCTGACAAATTGGTGTATAACCGTGTCCAAAAATACTAAGGGATTTTGGTACCCTAATGGAAAACAACTATGTTTCAAGTGAAAATGACTTAGGGGTGTTATTTGGATGCCTATCCCCTCCGTCCTACCTAACTACAAAGTTCTTTTATGTTCCCCAAGTGGGGTTAGAAGGTTGGTTGAGTTAAGAAGATTTTAAGTCTTACTTGTATTAAGATGACAGATTGTGTGCAAGTGAGATAATGTATCTAACAAAATTCCATGCTTGGGAAACAATCTATCAAATGTAAGTGCTAAATTTAATTGCAAATGCTGAAATTTAACTGTAAATGCTAAAAACATTCTTTTTCAATAAAAATATTGAAAAAACCTGTAAAGTGGTAAAATAAAGCAAATGACAGAAAAATAGAAGGGATAGCTGGGGCTGCAAGCAAAACAGGTGGCTTTCAAAGGTGCAGAAAAATCTGGGCCAAAAAATGGGCAAGAAAACTCAGAAAACAGATCGCAGGTTTCGGGCAGAAACTAGGGATCTGGGTCGCAGGTATCAAGTGAAATCTCGCACTCTGGATCGTGTCTTAGAGGTTGATAGAGGCGATCTGGCTCGCGGCTATGAAGCTACAAGGTGCGATCTTGATTGCAGCTGTGAGGATAAATGGCACGATCGGGACTCAGAAGTCAAATGGTAGATCGCAGGTTTGGGGTAAACAGGCGCGATCGGGGTCGCAGTTACCAGTCGAACAGTCGCGATCGTGTTATGCAAATCTGGTTTACAGATCGCGGGTTTGAAACAAACAGGCATGATCTGGGTCGCAGGTTTGGGCTAGGCATCCGCGATCTGGATCGCGGCTCTGGGGAAAAAACTACGCTCGACAACGCGAAAATGAAAGCCGAAACTGAAAAATGGGGTTTACAGGCCTTGCAGAAACAACAATGGGCTTGGGATACAAGGTGTAGGCTTAAGGGTTGATCAGATCTACAATATTGAAGTAAAATAACAACAAAAACAAGAACAAATCTAAATCAAACCAGATATTCAAAGAAAAGTGGAGTCGCCAAAAACTGTTTCTTGGGTTTTCACCCAAGCTTGTGCAAATGGGCACCTACTAACTTCGTAGTAGTAGTTTCAATAAAACAGTAAAACAGCGAATGTAAACAGTAAAAACTAATTTAACATGTGCATAATAAACTTATAGTAAACAGTAAAAAATTCAGATCTTCCATGTAAAACAAATTTTATTCATAAAAAATAGATTTACATATGAAAGGTTACCTCAATGGTGAGATTGGTTGAGCTTGAGCAGCTGTAGGTATGAGTTGCTCTAGTGCTCCAATGGTTCCTTCTCTTCTCCAAATGCAATGGGGGATTGGCCAAAGTGGCTCACTCTAATGGTGAATCTAAGCACAAATGGAGGGCTTAGGTTCTCAAGAATGAATTTGGCAGCATAAGGATAGGCAAGAATGTGGATGAATAATGGGGAGCCTCTATCACCTTTTTATAGCTTTTGGGTGATGGAGAATACAACCATGGTTTAAGGTAACCAATGGTATTGGTAAAATGATTTAGGGTCTATTTTCCTCTTTTTTCCTCTTTTTTCTTTTTTTGAATATATTTTTGAATTTTATTCCCTTTTAATTGATTTTTGGGAATTTTGGACCCCTTTAGAGGGTATTTGGTATTTTTTGAGGAAATTTAACTATTTAGAGGGAAAAAAGATGGATTTTAGCCTTTTTGGTGACCATTTAAGAGTTTTTTGAGGTTTTAGAGGCTAAAATGGTAGGAAAAGTGGACAAATGGGTCATATGAGTAGGGAGATGAGCTAGTGAGCATTTTTTGGGTGTTAACACCAAGCATTATATTAAGTGACCAAGCAATTATATTAAGATTCCTTAAACTAGTATAAGTGACCAAGCAATTATATTAACAAAGCAATTATAAGTGACCAAGCATTATATTAAGATTCCTTAAACTAGTATGCCAACCTGATTATAGGACTATCAGAGTATTGTTTCATATCAGTCTTAATTGGCTACTAATAAATGACCGATGGAAGTGAAAGATCAACACCGTCTCAGTATTCATCTAAGTTCTGAAATTACTTTGTATCCTACAAAATTCCTAAGAGAAGCATGGTAGTTCAACAAAACCTTGGATTGAATAATGTAGATCGTAGTTAAATAAAATGTATTTGAATGAGGGATCGTCAAGCCCTTCTAGTAACCTAGGAAAAGAGAGGGTCTTCAGATGAATGCTTCGGTGGTGATGTGCCTATCCCATATCCTTCTCTGTTGGATCTAGTTTCCACTTTAATTAATGGTTTATTGAATTAAAATACCAGTTTTTAATATTTATGTTTATATATGGTTTAGTTTTTAACAGGTTTTTAATTAGTCTTATTAATGGTTTAGTGAATTAATATATTGGTTTTTAATAATGATTCAATTTATAAAAAAATGCAATTTTGTTTATGTTTTAATTTTTAGCTATGACATATTTGGATAGGAGTAAGGAGAAAAATATGACTAAAGTATTTCGCTCATGCAAAATAAAGGGGTATTTGAATGATTTTTCTGTGGTGTGATGATTTATTTTTTATTTGTTTTGGATGTGTGAACTCTATGAACATTTATTTATGTGTTTATTGGTTTTGAATGGTTAACTCAATGAATAAATGCCTTAAACAACATTAAATTATTTTGTTACATAGAGCGGCCTAACACACCTATTGCCACAATTTCTATGAGGTAGAGAAAATCAGGTGGGGGTACATCCAAGTTGTGCAATGTGAATAGAGATAATTTATTCCATGTGCACATTTTATGAATGAGAGTCAAATACAAAATCGTTATAGCATTTTCTCGATAGAAATACTTAACATGAATACGTGTTCCAAGGTATATTATTCTTTAATTTAAGATACTTAAAGGTGGAAGTTGAAATTTTAAACATAATGAAGTTTTAAACAATATACCTTCTTGTGAGAAGAGTGCTACAATTTACAACATTTTATCATTTACCTTTATTGAAATTCAAGTTTCAGATTAAACTTAATGTGACATCTTAGTTATATGGTGGGTTTCTTGGTATTATAGAGAAGCAGATGGATCACCTTGGCTTACTACACGAATGTCATTGGGAAATAACAAAAAACATAAGGGTCGCATGAGACACAGAGAACAGGTGGTTGCCACGAACTCAATTCCCCATCTACTATATGAGTCCCACTATTGAGTTTCTTCATAAATTGAGAACATTTTTAGAGCGACTCATATATATGTATGAGAGAGATGCCATTAGGAGGTTAAGAGCATATTGGTTGGTTCGACAAGAGCATCTTATGCCTAGTAAGGTGGTGTTGAAAATTCCATCGGTTTCCATGTATCTATGATTGACATAAACACGGACGGACTATTTTGTTCCTAGTTATTGTCAATTTGTCATGTGATAATCACTAAGATGTTTGGTGATATTAAGTTACTACTTTTTATTATGCTCTCTAAAATTAAGTTTTGCTTTCCACCTTACGTTGCAACTTGTTGAACACACACACACACACAACACTAATTACCATACTAATCTACAGTAATGTAATTGTCATGAAAAGAATCTACCTATTATCTTAAATTATAAAAGTAAACCATCCATAAATTAGTGGAAATGAATCATAAATGGGTCGTTAACTATAGAATACATTCAAGCGTCAACTTTAATAAACAAAATAACTTCCATGAATGAGGCATGAATCATTAAACAAGATGTAGATTCGAGGAAGGAAGTATAAGGGGAAAGGTTAAAGAACTAACTTTTACCTTGGGGACATTTTTGATGCAGAAGTAATCATGGCCCCAAAGCATAGGAGATAACCACAAGCCACTTCAGAGATTGGAACCCCAGGTGAATAGGAAATTATGTGATCCCTCGGGGAGATGACTTCCATACTTAAAGATTGGATGACCAATCAAGGACAAGCCCAAAATTAAAGTCATAGTGAGGGACAAGAATGCGAGCTAGAGAAAAATCAAAAGCAAGATCAGGATCCCACATCTAACACTGATTTGAGAAGAGCTCCCCTATACATTATGAATTACAAGGCCTATACTATTATCGAGAAATCTCAATGAGCATTGAGACTACTCAAAGATTATTCCTTTCAGGGGACCTTTATGAGGAGGGGTGAGTATAATCGATGGATGAAGATATGGATTTCGAGGAATGAAATATGGAGTAGTCAAGGTTTCCACGGTGACATGTAGTGCACCACACACAAGATTGAGGAATTAGCTTCAGAATCATGGAAGAGGCAAAGGAAAAGATCATAGTGGGCCAAGTCATGGCTTCGTAACTGGTCAAAGAAAAATAGAATGTTTGAATTGCAAGGGACCCCACTATAGAAGAGCCTACCGAGAGTATCAGGTTAATCTCGTCAGTGTGAAGGAAAGGATAAATGGGAACAAGGTTAGGGAAGGAATCGGATCCATGTAGTTGTGATAAGCCACCAAGCCGAGCATCAAGCTACGGCAGTGGAATCTATCGGTATGATTTAAAAAAAATCCCTTTCCATTTTAATTGACCCTGGTGCAACTAATAGTTTCAACTCTCCTTCTGCATTGCTTAGATGTGGGTTGGAATCCCAAGACCAGCATGATTCTAGTCAAGTAGAAATGGCTTCTGGAGTTATGCAAATGATAATATTCTTGGTTAAGAAGTGTATTGTTAAAATAGGAGGATGTATAACTAGGATGAAGTTGTATAGCACAAATTTAGGAGTTTACGACATCATAGCAGGCATGAGCTAGCTTGAATCTCATTGAGCCTTGGTCGGTTGCTACCAGAAGAAGGTTTACTACCATGATGATCAAGGGAAGCCTGTAGTGATTGAGGGAATAAAGAGAGAAGTTTCCTTACTCTTCATCTTAGCTAATAAGGTTAAGAGATGTATGTGAAAAGGCTGCAAAATATGTGTTGTGGAAGAAATCAATGAAAAAAAAATCCCTTCTTTGGACCTACATCCAATATTAGATGAGTTTAAGGATGTGTTTCCCATGGAGTTACCAAGCATGTTTCCAGTTCGATAATTCAACTTCTCCATTCCCTTGAAACCCATAATCGAATCGATATCAAAAACACCCTATCGTATGACCATCTCGAAACTTAATGAGTTGAGTGTGCAACTCACCAAGCTTATTAACTTGGAACTCATAAGGCCTAGTGTGTTGCCTTGGGGAGCACTAGTGATCTCTGTGAAAAAAAAATATGGGTCTCTCGGGCTCTGCATCAATTATTAGGATTTGAATAAAGAAACTATTAGAAATAGGTATCATATGCCTGGTATTGATTACTTGTTTGATCGGCTAAAGCGTGTTGTTGTATTCTCCAATATCGACTTAAGATCGGGGTACCATCAATTGATAATTAAGGAGGAAGATATACTAAAAACTACCTTTAGGACAAGGTTCAACCATTATGAATTAGTCGTGGTACCATTTGGCCTAACAAATGCTCCTGCGACATTCATGAATTCAATGAAAAATGTATTACGAAAATAATTAGACCAATTTGTTCAAGTATTTTCAGATGACCATTTACTCATGGAATGAGAGGGAGCATCAAGAACACCTAAGGTTGGTGCTTCGGTGTCTTAGGGAATACAAATTGTTTGGGAAGTTGTCTAATTGTTCCTTCTTCCAAAAATAAATTTTCATGTCCCCTCCCATCGATCCGATGCAAGGAAGGGAACATGACTACAGATCTTGGGATTTTTACCAAAAAATCAGCCCCATTCATCATTGAAGATTCAAATAAATAAAATCATGTGTGTAGATGCATACCCAAATAAACATGCACAGCGAACTTAAACTATCCACACACATTTCTCATGCATACATTCAGCAAAATCAGAACAATCAATACATTGCATAATTGAATACACAGAAATAGAATACTTATCTTCATGGTGAAATTGTCCCAAGCAACTAGCTATGTCGTTGCAACGTTCCACCCAGCCATAGGCCAGTTGTGTTCATCAATCTCTCAACACAACTACCACCCCCGAGCTGGGCATGATTTCTACAAGGAAAAGGGGACTCTCAAGCTCAGCACAGCCCAAGCAAACGTCACACCTAAGCCAATCCAGTCCACAGTTGGGTTTATCGAGCCAATGTGAACCCTTCTATTTTTGGATGCTTGCACTCAATCTCAAGCCAAAACAATGGATACCCAACCCATACACAGCAAGCTCAATTATTGGGCATGGATACCCATTTTTAACAATGGGATTTACAAAATAGGATGCCCATGGGTTTTCCCCAATCGTGGCACAGCAAAATGACTTATGGGGAGGGAAAAATCGACCACAGGGGAACAACTCGGATTTCACACAGATATAGGGGCATTTAAATGGCGAAAACGACCTCCCAGGATGCCCAAATCAGATTTATTTTCTTTCCCATAGCTTTGAAACACAAAAACGCCATCTTCCCAACTAGAAACCAAGGCAACACAACAAAACCATGGATGAAAATGCCCAGGAAGCTTAGACTGCATGAGGGAGCAAAGGAAATGGGTGAATAATGGCTTGGGGAGAAATTTTGTGGCTCCTTTCTTGCCCAGGAATCCAAACACGTTTTTCCAAAACTGATGGTTTTTCCATACCCGAATTTGGATAGCCATACCTCTCCATTCCCCAAGGCATTAACTACCTCAACCAAATCTTGGAAGAAATAAATGATTGGGTACAAAAGTCAACATGGGTAGTTGAGGGTTCATGGGTTCTCTTATTGACACTTGGCTTGACTTGATTGGCTCCAAGGGTTTGAATATTTCCCTCCCAATTCCTTGTAAAAATCATGCCCCCATCTCTTGTTGCATTGCATTGCCTAGCTAGTTGTGGGTATTTTATTAAAATGCATATTTACATGATATTTGCAATTCCATTGTGCTTGGATAGCACGCAAACCATATGCATCACTAAATCGATGGCAGGGCCTTGGCCTTGAGCTCCTCACCACGATTTTATAACAATATTACATCATTTACATTTTAATGTAATAGGGTCAAAATCGGGATATTACAATCCCCTCCCCCTTGGAATAACACGGTCCTTGGTGTTCCAACACTTAGGAATACATACCCACTTTACACATGTCCAAAAATTCACAAAATGTGGCAGGTTTGTCCTGCATTTCATCTTTTTACTTTGAACTTTCATGACCAAGTCCTTTGGCTTCCACAAGCTGCTCCTGCTGGCTTTGATCTTCTAGCTCTGCAGGTGGGCATTTCTCCACAGCAATCCCTTCCTTTTATTAACCTTCCAGCTGATCTACAAGTCTAGAGTTTCATGGCTGTTATATTTCTTGTTGTCTTGGAAACTATTTGAGGAATATTTTCACCCATACTCGATAGCCTTTGCCATGGCCAATATGCAAAACTGGCTCTCAATTTGCTTACTAGCAACACTTGGATGGTAACAGCTGCAATCAATTGTTTTAATTCTCATCTGTGAAATTCATCATGGAAATTCCTGTTAGGCCAAGCATAACATAATCATTAAAATCAGTCAATTATTTTCCCAAATGACATGGAGATTACATGCTTTATTCATGATACTTCCACACTTTTCATGCTTTCCCAACATACACATGAACTCATTCATGTTCATCATTTCACAGGGAATTAGCTATTTCAGCATTCACAATTTATTTCAAGTAATTAAACACAATCAATTCTCAACCATATCACGCGTTCAACAATTCTCTGTTTTATAAATGCATCAATCAAAAAGGAAAGAGAAGAGTAAGAGTTTTCCCCCTCTTAGTCTTGTTCCAATCCAGAGCCACATCATTACTGTGGTTCCATGCTCCTTAACCTCTTTCACTTCAATGTGAATGCTTGACTTTCCCTTACTTGGCTATGACACTTAGTGTCTAAGGTCTGTCTCAGGCCTCTCATACAGGGAACCCTTTCCCCATGATTTCCTACAGAACCTTTGGCTGCTAGGACCCACACAAGTCCACTAGCACCATCTTTCATTGCTTCTCATACTAAGCTCTCCAGGATAGCACATGTCCACATGCATCCTTAGGATTCCTTCAGGGTCCTTGCTTCCTGCAATGACCAAGGTTTCCAACAAAGAAGCAACAGTGTATCAGCTTGGTTGTCATAAGACTTGTTCATGAAATTTTCATTATCAAAAATAAAAAATGAATTAAAATTAAATACTTATCTGTATTGGATGTCTTCAATTTATTCCACAAGCTCCTTCTTTGCTTTACAAGCCTTGGATCGCTTGTGGATACAATAACGAATGTTGGGCCAGCACGCATGCTGCTCCACAATCATTCGAATAGGCAATGCCAAGCCAGTATGTCTACTGGGTTTATCACGCATCCCATTTATCAATATGCTAAGCCAGTAAACCAATTTGGTTTATCATGCATTTAAGGAATGTTTGGACAGCACGCTGCCTACTCCACAACATTCAAATAACCAATGCCAAGCTAGTACACTGATTGGGTTTATCAGGCATCCCATTTATCGATATACTAAACTAGTACACTGACTGGGTTTATCAAGCATTTAAGGAATGTTTGGCCATCACGCCGGCTGCTCCACAACATTCAAATAACAAATGCCAAGCCAATACGTCGACTGGGTTTATCAGGCATCCCATTGATCAATATGGTAAGCCAGTACACCGACTGGGTTTATCAAGCATTTAAGCAATGTTTGACCAGCATGTCGGCTACTCCACAACATTCAAATAACCAATGCCAAGCTAGTACACTAACTGGTTTTATCATGCATTCCAATAACTAGTATGCTAAGCCAGTTCTTCGACTAGGTTTATCAAGAATACAAAAACCATTAACCAGTATGCTAAGCCAATTCTCTGACTGGGTTTATCAAGCATACAAAAACCATTAACCAGTATGTTAAGCCAGTTCTCCGACTAGGATTATCAATCATACAAAAACCATTGCCAAGCTAACATATCTACTGGGTTTATCAGGCAATAAAACAAAAGAATACAATTACATGTCTCCTTCTCCTACCAGTAGTTCCTTCCAGGAAATCCATAGGTGACTCACTTGACTGTAGGCTAGCATGGCCCCACAATACCCACTCACACTACACAAGGATGATACCCCTTTTCTACTACACAACTCCTCGGTCCTATCCATCCCTTCTAGTGTTCTTTAGTGTGTCACATCCCCATTTTGACCCCCTTTGCATTAAATCGTAAATGATGTAAATATTGTTATTTAATCATGGTGAGGAGCTCAAGGCCAATGCCCCACCATTGATTTAGCGTTTTATGTATCGGCAATTAAAAATAGATGCATATGGTTCTTGTGCTAGATAGGCACAATGTAAATTAAGACATCATGTAAATACGAATTTTAATGAAAAAAACCACAACTAGCTATGCAATGCAACAAAGAGATGGGGGCATGATTCTACAAGGAATAGGGAGGGAAATTATTCAAACCCTTGATCCAATGGTGTTAATCCATGTGTCAATGAGAAAACCCATAAACCCTTAACTACCCATTTTGGGTTATGGACCCAATCATTTAATTCTTCTAGAAATTGGTTGAGGCAGTTAATACCTTGGGAATGAAGAGGTATGGAAGCCAATTTCGTGCATGGGCAAGCCATCAACCTGGGAATTCGTATTTTTGCTTCTTGGGCAAGAAAACACCCACGAAATGGTGCCCAAAGCCATTCTGAACCCATAGTCTTTCCTCCCTCACGCAGTCTGAGTTAGTTGGGCTTTCCCCATCACATTTTTTACCAATTTCCTGCATTTTACCATAGCTGGGAGCTCGTTTTTGTGTTACACAGTGGCTGGGAGAAAGGGAGTCACGTTTTGGGGATTTATAGAGGTCATTTTTTCCCCAAAATACCCATGGGCATTTTTCTAAAAACGATCTTTGCTCTCCATGGTTGAATCCCCAATTTCCATTTCGTTTTGGGTCTTCTCACGTTTTTCTGGGCTAGTAGAAACCCCATCTTTGGGCATCTCACTGTTAAAACATTTTTATCATGCCCAATAATTGTGGTTCTGCTATTATGTGCATCCTTGTTTTGGTTTGAATCTGTGAGCAAGAGATTTGGAGTGGTAGTGGACAAAATTGACTTGATAAACCTAGTGGGGGGGAAATAACCTCTCAAGAATATCAAGAGGGTTGGCTACTCTTCTATGCACACCTTAGACACTCTAGATTGGAAGGTATGGCCTGAGGGACTGTGCATTGGTGAAGGGAATACTTCCTTGACCCCCGTCGTCCCCCTCATATGTCGTTGATTGTGAGAAAATTCTATGATTTGACAAATTGTCAATATAATATTTTTCCATGTGCATGAAAGTAATTTATGAATTTATGAGAATATAATGCAGCTAACAATTGTGTTGATGAACACATTCTACAGAATCACAGTTACATCAGGGCAACACTCTAGATAGTACAGTTGGAAAGTTTTGGATCTTGGTTGGGCCAAGAAAAATCAACACCATGAATGATGCACGGGATCCCTATGAGCTTGAGACAGATGCCATGGGGGAGAACATACATGTTGAAAATGTTGAAACAGAATCTAATGGGAGAAGAAATCAAGAGACTCCTCTAGGTATTGCAGCCACCATGAGAAGCCTAAGGGTGGAGTTGCAAAGCTGTAGAGAAGACAATGAAAGGATGATTAAAGCTCAGGAAGAACAAAATCAGTTGAATGCAGCCATGCTGCACAGTTTGACAGACATCTAAAGGCAAATAAACTCTGGGCATCAGACATCAAATCCAGAAAGGGGTGGGAGTAGTTCTAGAAGGAATTCCCGTAAGAGGGCCAGTAGCTCAAGAAGAGTTTCTACAGACAGAACATATACTCCAGAAATCTCTTCTAATGAATCATCTGACTCTGAAAAATCCATTGAGGGTTCAAGCTCTTCATCTCACAGGAGTAAGAGGAAGAAGCACTACAAGAACAATTCGCATGGGGAATTTAAGAAGGCAAAACCTCCCACATTTGATGGAAAGGTAAATTCCGATCAAGAAGCTGAAGCTTGGCTTCTTGGGATTAGAAAGTATTTCCAAGTCCAAGACTACTCGGGAAATATGAAGGCAAGGGTAGCCATCTTCAACTTGAATGGAAGAGCATCTATATGGTGGGAACACATCAAGTAAGTGAAGAAGATCAATGAAAGGAAGATTGTGTGGAAGCAGTTCAAGAAATACTTCAAGCAGAAGTACCTCTCTGACAGGTACTATGATGATAAGATCAAAGAGTTCCATGAGCTAAGATTGGGACAATTGACCATGGAAGAATATGCAAACAAGTTCTTGGAGCTGCTGAGGTATGTCAAGTATATTCGAGATGATTAGGTGAAAATTCAGCGTTTCCTAAATTGACTGCCCCAGTCATATAAAGATAGAATTGAGTTTGATGAACCTCGAACTCTAGAGGAGGCCATAAGAAAGGCCAAGTATTGCTTTGATCAAAACAAAAGCAAACCAGAATTCCATAAGGCATGGAAGGATAGGAAAAAAGAAAAGGTTGATCAAAGGAAGAAGGGGTTCAAGCCTCCTCAATTCCGGAATCAGCAAAGGAAACCATCACAGGTTGTGACTAAGCCAACTAGGATGATGGGAGACAATCCAAGAGATCCAAAGGAGCCAAGAGAACCACTTCAATGTTGGGGTTGTGGAGGAGACCACATGCTTAGGAACTGTCCACATCGGAATGGGAATCCAAATCAAGTTCACAACATCCAAGGAGCTGAAACTGTGGGTCAAGTGGCAAGGACAATCCCTAGAATCTATGCAGCTCTAGACGACCGCCAGGTAGATCATCAATCAACTATGGTTGAAGTTGAAGGTAAGATTGCTAAGCAATCTGTTTCTATTTTGATTGATCCTGGATCTACTCACAGTTATGTCACTCCTAGAATTGTT
Organism: Larix kaempferi; assembly: GCA_027924585.1. Lineage (NCBI taxonomy): Eukaryota > Viridiplantae > Streptophyta > Pinopsida > Pinales > Pinaceae > Larix > Larix kaempferi. The sequence goes on from BSBM01001036.1 coordinate 10,622,380, forward strand.
GAGATTTGTGCTTTTAAGAAATTAAAGCATAGTAAATCATGGTTAGTTCAACTAGCCACTGGAACCAAGAGAAAAGTTAGTGAAATAATAGAGAAATGTCCATTAGAGATGGATGGGCTATTCACTTATGCAAATCTGAATATTTAACCACTGGGTTCCTATGATATTCTCATTGGAATGGATTGGTTAGAAGCACACAGGGTTAAACTTGACTGCTACAATAAGACATTTGAATGCATGGACGAAAAAGGAAACCTGAGGGTTGTAAAAGGCATTCCAAAGGTGACTTCTGTTAGACAGGTTACAGCCATGCAGTTGAAGAAGTTCTGTAGGAAGGGATGTCAATTGTATGCAGCCCACATTTTAGAGGCAGCAGAGAATGAAACTCTTAAATTGGAGGACTATCATGTATTGCAAGAATCCAGGGATGTTTTTCCTGACGAGATTCTAGTACTCCCTCCAAAGAGAGACATTGATTTTACAATTGAACTTGTGCCAGGAGCTACACCAGTGTCTAAGACACCCTACAGGATGAGTACACCGGAATTGATAGAATTGAAAATGCAATTACAAGAGTTGCTGGAAAAGAAATATATTAGGCCAAGTGTGTCCCTGTGGGGAGCACCTGTTATATTTGTGAAAAAGAAAGATGGAACACTCAGGTTATGTATTGACTACAAGCAGTTGAACAAAGTCACTGTGAAGAACAAATACCCATTGCCCCGAATTGATGACCTTTTTGACCAAATGAGAGGAGCAAAGGTATTTTCAAAGATTGACTTGAGGTCTGGTTACCATCAGGTAAGAATCAAAGAAGAAGATATTCATAAGACAACCTTTAGAATGAGGTATGGACACTATGAGTTTGTAGTGGTACCATTCGGTCTCACAAATGCACCAGCTACATTCATGTGTCTCATGAATAATGTTTTTATCAAGTATTTGGACAAGTTTGCTCTTGTATTCCTAGACGACATTCTCATCTATTCTAAGAATGAAGAAGAGCATGAAGAACATTTGAGAATGACAATGCAATTACTAAGGGAGCATAAGCTATATGTAAAGTTGAGAAAATGTGACTTTTATAAAGATAGAATTCATTATTTGGGTCACATCATCTCCAACGAAGGAATATCTGTAGACCCTGATAAGATTGAAACCATTATGAATTGGCCAACTCCAAGGAATGTGACTGATGTGAGATCTTTAATGGGCCTTGCTGGTTACTACAGGAGGTTTATCGAAGGATTCTCCAAGGTTGCAAACCCGATCACTTCTTTGCAAAAGAAGGGGATAAAGTTTGAATGGTCACCAAGATGTGAGGAAAGTTTTCAACGGTTGAAGAATCTTCTTACAAGTGCACCAATTTTGAAAATTGCAGACCCAGAAAAAGACTTTGTGGTGTGTACCGATGCATGCAATCAAGGACTTGGAGGAGTTCTTATGCAAGACAACCACGTGATATGCTATGAGTCAATAAAGTTGAAGGAGCATGAGAAGAACTATGCTACTCATGGTATAGAACTTGCAGCCATAGTACATGCTTTAAAGATGTGGAGGCATTACTTAATGGGAAGAAAATTTGAGTTAAGGACAGACCATTGTGGTTTGAAATACTTGTTTGATCAGCCAACTTTAAATGCTAGGCAAGCTAGATGGTTGGAATTTTTGTGTGAATTTGATTTTGAAATCAAACACATAAAAGGGAAAGAAAACAAGGTGGCTGATGCACTCAGCAGGAAGGTACATGAAATGCATGTGGTAGCACTTAGTACTTGCCAACCAGATTTGAAGTAGCAGGTTGTTAACCATATTGTTGAGGATGAAGTGTACGTGCAGATAAAGGACAAATTGCAGCAGCAAGACCTTGGCAAGAAGTATGAAGGTTATCATTTGGAGGAAGACATACTTCTTACCTATAAAAATAGAGTCTATATTCCCAATGTGGCAGATTTGAGGAGAATTGTTATGGATGAGATCCATAAAGCTCCATACTCTGGTCACCCAGGATATCAGAAAACAATTGCTACAGCAAGAAAATATTATTTCTGGCCAGGCATGAAGAAGGACATCACTGAATACATTTCTAAGTGCATGAAATGTAAGCAGGTGAAGGTTGAACACCAACACCCCGCAGGTTTATTGCACCCAGTGCCAATTCCAGAATGGAAATGAAAAATAATTTCCATGGATTTTATTACAGGATTGCCAATGACTATGAGACAACATGATTCTATCATGGTTGTGGTGGACAAGTTAACAAATGCAGCACATTTCATACCGGTTAAATCCACACATAAAGCCGATGCCATTGCAAATATTTTCATGAAGGAAATTCTCAGATTACATGGGTTGCCTAAGGAAATAATTTCTGACAGGGATATCAAGTTCACTTCCAATTTTTGGAAAGGTCTCTTTGCAAATTTGGGTACACAGTTGAACTTTAGCACCGCATACCATCCTCAAACAGACGGGCAAACAGAAAGAGTAAATCAAGTGCTTGAAGACATGCTTCGCATGTATGTAATGGACAAGCCATCCAAGTGGGATTATTATCTACACCTGGTAGAGTTTGCATATCATAATGGGCAGCAAGAATCATTGGGAATGAGTCCATATGAGGCTTTGTACGGCAGAAGGTGTAGGACACCAGTGACTTGGGACAATCCAGTGAACAGAATTGTACTTGGGCCAGAATTGCTTAAGGAAATGGAACAAGAGGTTGCAAAGATCCGGCAAAATTTAAAAGTAGCCCAGGATAGACACAAAAGCTATGCAGATAAGAATAGGATCCATAGGGAATTCAGTGTTGGGGATCATGTGTATCTTAGAGTGAGGTCAAGGAAGAGTTCCTTGAATCTTGGGAGTTGTGCCAAGCTATCACCTAGATATTGTGGGCCATTTGAAGTGCTTGAAAGAATAGGGCTAGTTGCATATAGACTTGCATTGCCTGCTAGCACTAAATCTCATAATGTTTTTCATGTCTCTTTGCTTAAGAAATATGTACATGATCCTAACCATGTGATTAATTTGGATGTGATCCAGGTGGAACCCAAGGGAGAATTCCAAACCGATCCGTTGTGCATCCTAGACAAGAAGGTAACATTGCTCTGGAACCGAGCCATCGAACAAGTAAAGGTGCAATGGAAGCACTACGGTCCTGATGAGGCTACATGGGAGCTGTAGGATGCCATGAGAGTGGCATATCCATTTTTGTTCAGTTTTGATGAGCACTGAGGACAGTGCTAATGTAAGGGGAGGGGAATTTCACATCCCCATTTTGACCCCCTTTGCATTAAATCGTAAATTATGTAAATATTGTTATTTAATCATGGTGAGGAGCTCAAGGCCAAGGCCCCACCATTGATTTAGCGTTTTATGTATCGAAAATTAAAAATAGATGCATATGGTTCTTGTGCTAGATAGGCACAATGTAAATTAAAACATCATGTAAATACGAATTTTAATGAAAAAAACCACAACTAGCTATGCAATGCAACAAAGAGATGGGGGCATGATTCTACAAGGAATAGGGAGGGAAATTATTCAAACCCTTGATTCAATGGTGTTAATCCATGTGTCAATGAGAAAACCCATAAACCCTCAACTACCCATTTTGGCTTATGGACCCAATCATTTAATTCTTCCAGAAATTGGTTGAGGCAGTTAATGCCTTGGGAATGAAGAGGTATGGAAGCCAATTTCGTGCATGGGCAAGCCATCAACCTGGGAATTTGCATTTTTGCTTCTTGGGCAAGAAAACACCCACGAAATGGTGCCCAAAGCCATTCTGAACCCATAGTCTTTCCTCCCTCACGCAGTCTGAGTTAGCTGGGCTTTCCCCATCACGTTTTTTTACCAATTTCCTGCCTTTTACCATAGCTGAGAGTTCGTTTTTGTGTTACACGGTGGCTGGGAGAAAGGGAGTCACATTTTGGGGGTTTATAGAGGTCGTTTTTGCCCCAAAATACCCATGGGCATTTTTCTAAAAACGATCTTTTCTCTCCAGGGTTGAATCCCCAATTGCCATTTCGTTTTGGGTCTTCCCACGTTTTTCTGGGCTAGTAGAAACCCCATCTTTGGGCATCTCACTGTTAAAACATTTTTATCATGCCCAATAATTGTGGTTCTGCTGTTATGTGCATCCTTGTTTTGGTTTGAATCTATGAGCAAGAGATTTGGAGTGGTAGTGGACAGAATTGACTTGATAAACCTAGTGGGGGGGGGAATAACCTCTCAAGAAGATAAAGAGGGCTGGCTACTCTTCTATGCACACCTTAAACACTCTATATTGGAAGGTATGGCCTGAGGAACTGTGCGTTGGTGAAGGGAATACTTCCTTGAGTTGGGTGTGTAGGCATTGTGGGTGCCAAGCTAGATAGATCTTGTAGAGGTATCCCTGGCTCTGTGCTTGAGCTCACTAGCTTAGCAATTCTTCCTTTTCATTTCCTAACAGCCTGATAAACCCAATTGTAGGTTGGCTTGGCTCATCTTGGTGTATGCTTGGCTATGTGTGAGTCTGTTGTTCCCTGATTCCTTGTATAGATCATGCCTAGCTCGGGGGTGGTAGTGTGCGGAGATATTGATGATCACAGCTGACCTATGGTCGGGTGGAACGTTGCAGTTGCATAGCCAGTTGCTTGGGACTACTTTGTTATAAGATAAGTATTCTCTTGTGTTAACTTTGCAATTATTTATTTGATGAATGTCTTGAATGTATGATGGATGTGTAATTGATATTATTATGTGAATGCTTACTTAATAAGTTCATGGGGCTAGATGCGCGGTTTTAGCATCACGATCCTCTCCATCGCACTGTTATGATGGGAGGGGACGTGACATAGTGTGAGCGTAGAAAGGTTACCAATGCTCGTACAGTCCTCCTGAGTACCCTTTCTTCACTTTGCCCCTTAACGTGCGGCACCAAATTGCATCATGTAAGTTGACAACACAAGAAGGATAAGAAAACTCATCAGTATTGCTTCTCTAAAATTGTAACCATATTTCATAACATTCACTATCAAATATTGAAACACCAGGAATGCATCCATTCCCTTAGGGTGTAGTCAATATTGACAACCATATCATAACCTAGCACCATAAAGGTGTGCACCCCTCTCTGATGTCGGAGCCATGTAGTCCCTAATCATACTTCAAGCAATCTGAAATGATAATGAAAATAATAAACATGTTCTACATATTAACGCTAGTAACCAGACATGCATATTCTTAGCTAGGGTTACATAATACTTATCCCTTTTCAGATGTATTCTCTCTTCAATTGCGAAGAATGGGGGCTCCCTTCTCTGAGTCAACAGTCCTTCGGTTTTCCACCCCATTCTTTTCACGTTCCATAACCCACATATGCCTTGTTGGCATAATTTTACCATTTCACTCACATGGTTTTCCAACATGCAGTGCAGTTGAGATATTATCAAAATTTACAATGGTGTTTCACCCGAAACCCATTTCCAAAGCATGGGATCCTTCCCATGGAGTTTGTCTTGTGTAGGCCATCACATATGGTCTTCCTGCAAGGTATCTTCCTGACACACTCCTCAAACAGCCAAACAGTCATCAGCATTTAACATTCAATTTCAAATCTGATTTCCCTAATCAGTCAATGGCATTAATAATTAAATTGAAACATGAATTTACAATTATGTCTCCTACAGAAATGGGTTGGTTTAACCATGAGGCCATCCTCATATCATTTGTCTCTTGTAAGTGGAATCACTCTGTCCATTATGGATTTATGCTTGCTACCATACATGAACATCCACTTACAACATGTCCTCCTAACATAATTCATATAAGCCAAACAACCATTAGTAATTTATTAGCAAAATTCCAAATATGAGATTTGCAAATCTCTTTTCTTACAGCAATTTATTTGCAACCTTGAGAGCATTCTCATAATATTTGGCCTTTGCACATTACTTCATAGCCATATCATTTCATGCAACTTTGTTCTTCCAGCAAAGCATCCTAATAGCCCTTCAAACATGACTACCTTTATGCAATTTTTCTCATGCATTCATAGCAGCTCATGAAATGATCTCAGAATTATCATCAATTTATCATTTCATCTATTGTTTAATTTTCCATGAACATACACCACAACCATGCTTTCAAAAAATGCATCACAACATGTGCACCCATACTCATGCATGCACCTTTACAACATTTGCACAAAATTTTCATGTGCATTCACTCAATGTAACCACAAGATTTATAAAATCTCTTAATGCATATCCACTCAATGCCACCTTGCATTGATTCATGAATACTATATTTTCATGTCATTCATTCTATCATAACATGACCATAAGTCCTTACTTGCTTTGGTTATTAAACTCATAACCAACATACACAGATGGCATGATATAATTTCGTATGAATGCATTCTAGCATTTAAGCAATCACATGGTAGAAGGTTCATCGCCCTTACTACCCCATACCTCACCATACCATGGTAGTATGGCATTCACATAATGCATTCATCCTTACATACATACCATTCTATGATTACAAAATATGGTTCAAGGGATTCCTACCCAATCCCCCATTTTTTATTAATGCAATCAACATAGATAAACCATTACCTATATGGTTGTTATCAACATTTTTTATGTTACCTGATCAATTGATATCTTACAAATGATTGCACCATCTTTCCACCAAACTCTTGATCATAGATTTTTTGCCCCAACCTTTTTTTCACAAGGTTGTTGGTCACATGAAACAACATCTTCAACATCTTTAGCCATGCTTCGGTTGTATTTGGTCTTGCAACCAATCAGAACACCATTAATTATTAATAACCATAATAATTATCATAAGTGGCTCATTGCATAGGTAAAACTTCACTATTTTACCAATATGCAATATCATATACATGCACAAACACCTTCATATGCACAATGAAATATCTATTAATGTGCCAACTAGTGCATATTCCCTTCATCTATCTAATCTCTTGCATTTTCAGCATTCCTAGGCCATAATTTTCTTTATATAAAGCTCATAAAATATAAATACAATAGCAAGAGAGGAATTAGGGAATTCTCCCTTTCCAATCCCTCATCATAGCATGGAATTTCCTCTTCCACATCAAAGCTGATCCAATTTCATGGTCTTTCTACCAAGCATACAAGCAATTATTAGCTATGATATTTTCACCAAGTATCAATTCAATACATATACTCATGTATAACATTCCTACTTGCTACTTTTCAAGCATGCAATTTCTATGCTATAAACAGAAATAGTTTAAGGTGAGAAATTTCCCTCTTTATCAACATTGCCTTACTACTCCAATTGCTTTCAGAAATTATGGCCAAGTCCATCTTGAACTTTCTTGGACTTCCCTTCTTTCCATTCTCATGGAAATATATGCCACAAAGCTAAACCATACGATTGATTCACACATGGGAATGCCTCATTCCCCAATTAGTAGCCTTTGCATGGCCACCATGTCACTATCATGAGCCACATGCCAATTCCACATATTGGGATGTCTTATTCCTATGAGTGACAACTTTTGGGATAACGGAATTTCCTTACCCATTCTCATTACTTACTCATATCTTGCAAATTCTTTGATCATGCATGCACTTTCCCACAAGGATGATTTACCCATCATCTTTACAAGCTACATGTCCCTTACCTGATAACCTATCCCATTACTTGCTCAGCATTCTCTTATGGAATACAATATCCATCTTTGATAATCAAGAGCTCCCGTGGCTCTTCCTTACAATTCAAATTTCATACATTTCTAACCATAGTACATTGGATGCATTCTTATCCAAGGCAGTAATGTCCATTATTGGTTCCTTTCATCGTCCATAATGGATATTACAACCAATTACTCTTACTGAGGCTTCCACAACCCCTTTATGCAATTCATAGTGCACATTCAAAGCATAGAGAATTCCTTTCATACATTCAACAATTGTCTTCGGGGTACGACAGGGGTCAAGGGGGATTTCTCCCTTGTGGCTTCCCTGGGGTGGGTGAAGGGAAGTGCCCTCGTTTTTTTTCTAAATCTTCCAATTTCGCGCAATCTGGCGCATAAATTCCATGGCATTTTTCAATTTTGGGCACCTGAAAAATCTCCCTAGAAAACTGCTTAATTTCCCTGTTTCGGCAGACTTATCCATCTTTCCCCGACCTGTTTCGGCGGACTTATCCCTTTTGCATCGAAACGCTCTCGGCAGACTTTTCTCTTTTGCGTCGAAACGCCTTTCGGCAGACTTTTCTCTTTTGCACCGAAATGCTTTCGGTGTAATTTTCTCTTTTGCGCCAAAACGCTTTCAGCGGACTTTTCTCTTTTGCGTCGAAACGCCTTTCGACGGACTTTTCTCTTTTGTGTTGAAACGCTTTCGGTGGAATTTTCTCTTTTGCACTGAAATGCTTTTGGTAGACTTTTCTCTTTTGCGCTGAAATGCCTTTTGGCAACCTTCTTTCTTTCTCACCGAAACGTATCGACGACTCTCCCAATTTCTCGCCAATAGTTTCGGCGGACTTTCCAATTCTGCGCGGACACTCTCTGCAAGTTAACTGTTTATGCTGATATAGGCCCAATGTTGTAGCCGACACTCTGATACCAATTTGTCACGTCCCCTCCCATCGATCCGACGCAAGGAAGGGAACATGACTACAGATCTTGGGTTTTTTACCAAAAACTCAGCCCCGTTCATCATTGAAGATTCATGTAAATAAAAACATGTGTGCAAATGCATACCCAAATAAACATGCACAGCATACTTAAAATATCCACACACATTTCTCATGCATACATCCAACAAAATCAGAACAATCAATACATTACAGAATTGAATACACAAAAATAGAATACTTATCTTCATGGTGAAATTGTCCCAAGCAACTAGCTATGTCGCTGCAACGTTCCACCCAGCCATAGGCTAGTTGTGTTCATCAATCTCTCAACACAACTGCCACCCCCAAGCTAGGCATGACTTCTACAAGGAAAAGGGGACTCTCAAGCTCAGCACAGCCCAAGCAAACATCACATCTAAGTGAAGCCAGTCCACAGCTGGGTTTATCAAGCCAATGTGAACCCTTCTATTTTTGGATGCTTGCACTCAAGCTCAAGCCAAAACAATGGATACCCAACCCATACACATCAAGCTCAATTATTGGGCATGGATATCCATTTTAAAAAATGGGATTTACAAAACAGGATGCCCACAGGTTTTCCCCAATTGTGGCACAACAAAACGACTTATGAGGAGGCAAAAATCGACCACAGGGGAACAACTCGGATTTCCCACATATATAGGGGAATTTAAATGGTAAAAACGACCTCCCAGGATGCCCAAATAGGATTTATTTTCTTTCCCACAGCTCTTCAACACAATAACGCCCTCTTCCCAGCTAGAAACCAAGGCAACACAACAAAACCATGGAGGAAAACGCCCAGGAAGCTCAAACTGCATGAGGGAGCAAAGGAAATGGGTGAATAATGGATTGGGGAGAAATTTCATTGCTCCTTTCTTTCCCAGGAAGCCAAACGCATTTTTCCAAAACTAATGGCTTGCCCATACCCGAATTTGGACAGCCATACATCTCCATTCCCCAAGGCATTAACTACCTTAACCAAATCTTGGAAGAAATAAATGATTGGGTACAAAAGTCAACATGGGTAATTGAGGGTTCATGGGTTCTCTCATTGACGCTTGGCTTGACTTGATTGGCTCCAAGGGTTTGAATATTTTCCTCCCAATTCCTTGTAAAAATCATGCCCCCATCTCTTGTTGCATTGCATTGCATAGCTAGTTATGGGTTTTTATTAAAATGCATATTTACATGATATTTGCAATTCCATTGTGCCTGGATACCATGCAAACCATATGCATCACTAAATCGATGGTGGGGCATTTCCCTTGAGCTCCTCACCACAATTTGTAAGTTTTAAACCTTAATAGTGTAGTAAAAACTCATACAGATTCTTAAGCATTAACAGAAAATACACAATGGCACATGCATAACACAGAGATTTTCACCTGGAAACCCTTAACCGGGAAAAAACCAGCAAAACTTAGAGCCACACAACTCTTTTCATTATATGTTTTCTCAACCATTTACAATACAATATATGGTATTTCGTAGCATCTAAAACCCTAATTCGTTTACCCGAAATTAGGTTACAACCCTAATCCCTTTACCATGATTAGATAGAATACAATGGGTCGAAACAGCAAAAAAGCAAGAACAACCCAAAAAAATTGGAGGGGATCATGGTGTACGCGCAGTCACCATGTGAAGAGATATAACACACCCAACATTCTCCCACTTGTTGTTCTCTTCACATACAGGAGAAATTTATGACTCCAACAGTTCAGGGCAGCAATGCCCATGTTCTCTTTACACCAAGAGAACTTATGAGTACTCACAGACTTAGTCAAAGAGTCTGCAACATTTTCCAAAGTATCAACCTTCTCCAGCAACACTTTGTTTTGTTCAACCATGTCTCTGATGAAATGGTACTGCACATCAATGTGCTTTGTCTTCAAGTGATAAGTAGGGTTCTTTGCAGAAATATTATGCTTGAGCTATCATAGCCTATCTTCACTGCTTTCTAAACAAAACCAATACCTGAACACAACCATTGCAACCATACAGCTTCCTTACTTGCATGGGTAGCTGCCATGTATTCAGCTTCTGTAGTTGAGAATGCAACTACAGCTTGTCTTCTACTCATCCAACTGATTGCTCCTCTAAATAGATTAAAAACGTAGCCACTTGTAGATCTTCTGTGATCAGATATCCATCCCAGTCAGCATCAACAAATCCTTGTATATCTATCTCTCTGTTCAATCCGGGTCTTCCTTGGTAGCAAATTGCAAAATCTATAGTGCCACGCAAATACCTGAAGACCCTCTTTACTGCAGTCCAATGTTCCTTTCCTGGTTTTGACACATATCTACTCAAAAGTCCCACTGCATGGGCTATATCTGGTCTAGTACAGACCATGGCATACATCAAACTACCAACAACACTAGCATAGGGAACATGAGACATGTCCTCTACCTCTTCTTGTGTCGTGGGACACTGTTCTGCAGATAACCTTACACCTACAGGAATGGGCACCTTCACTGGTTTGCTTTCCTGCATATTAAACCTCTTCAATATTGTCTCAACATATTTCCTCTAATTCAACCAGAGTTTCCTGTTTTCACGATCTCTTTTTATTTCCATGCCCAAAACAAAATTTGCAGCACCAAGATCTTTCATGTCAAATTCAGATGACAACTGATTTTTGACATCCTTGATGATTTCCTTGTTGTTTCCAATTAGCAACATATCATCAACATACAATATCACATAAATAAAATTATCACCAATTAGTTTGAAATAAACACAGTGATCAGCTTTGCTTCTTGAGAAACCAAGTCCCAGTATATAAGTATCAAACTTTTGATACCACATTCTTGGAGATTGTTTCAATCCATAGAGGGACTTTTTCAGCTTACAGACAAGCTCCTTTCTACCTTTCACCACAAAAGGTTCTGGTTGCTTCATATAGATTTCTTCATTAAGGTTTCCATGTAGGAATGTCATCTTCACATCCATCTGCTCTACTTCAAGATCAAAAGCAGCAGAAATAGATAAAAGAAATCTAATAGAAGTCAATTTTGCAATAGGTGAAAAAATCTCACCAAAATCGATGCCCTCAATTTGGGAATAACCTTTCGCTACTAGTCAAGCCTTGTACTTCTCCATTTTACCTGTTGCATTTAACTTCTTCTTGAATAGCCATTTGCTCCCAACAACTTTTCTTCCTTCTGGCAACTCAACCAAATCCCATGCCTCATTTTTGTCCAAGGCATCCATTTCTTCTATCATGGCCTTCTTCCATAGTTTACTATCTTTGCCTCTTTAGCAGTTCTAGGATCATCATCAGTAATAGATAACACAAAATTAGAATGAAAATTAGGTGGACTATACCTTTCAGCTTGCCTTCTTACTCGGTTAGATCTCCTCAATACTGGAGTCTGTGGTTCCGCCTCTTCATCTGATTCAAACAAATCTGGTTCCTCAAATGAATCTCCTCTTTCATCCTTCATATCAAACTGTAGTTTCTCTAGATCCTTTTCCTTTGGTACATCTTCAATCCTGGAAGTGTTTTCAACTTATCTGAAGATCACATCTCGACTGTAAACTATTTTCCTTTTTACTAGGTTCCACAGCTTGTAACCTTTCACTCCATCCTTGTAACCAATGAAGATACATTTTTCCACTTTATTATCCAACTTGCTCCTTTTCTCCTTTGGAACATGCACAAAATCATCACACCCAAACACTCTGAGATGTGAGAGAGAGGGTTTCTTACCAGTCCAAGCCTCATGAGGTGTCTTGTCAACCAATGCTGATGTGGGTGTCCTATTTACCAAGTAACACGCAGTGTCAACAGCTTATGCCCAAAATTGTTGTGCTAACCCTGCACCACTGAGCATACTCCTTGCCTTTTCCATCAACATCTTGTTCATCCTTTCTGCAACCCCATTCTGTTGAGGTGTGTATGGAGTAGTCTTTTTCCTTTCTATTCCACACGTCTTACAGAACTCCTCAAACTCATTTCCACAGAATTCTCCACCGTTATCTGTTCTCAATACTTTTATTTTCTTTTCAGTTTGATTCTCTACAAGAGCCTTAAATTCTTTGAGCCTTAAAAAACTCGGATTTCTTACGCAGGAAATAAATCATGTTTTCCTTGAGTAATCATCTATGAATGAAACATAATACATAGATTTACCTAGTGATGGAACAGGAACAGGTCCAAACACATCATTGTGTATTAACTCTAAGATTCCTTTAGCTCTTACAACACTAGATGAGAATCTTACCCGATTCTGTTTACCATATAAGCAATGTTCACAGAAATCAAAATCTAATGTGTAATCAGACATGCCTTCAGCCATACTTTTACCTTGTAATAGTCGAAGACCCTTCTCTCCAATATGTCCCAGCCTTCGATGCCATATCGTTGTCTTCTCTCTAGAGACAGTAAGGGATCTGTCTCCTTCATTTTTACCCTCAGGAACAATAGTTCTGTTACATCCATTATTAAAGGTGCTTTCCAACAACTTGTATAGAGTTCCAATCCGAACTCCCCTCATCAGCACCATTGATCCTCGAACCATCTTGCATGTGTTCTTCTCAAATATAGTTTTCACACCTGCATCATCCATTTTACTTACAGATATAAGGTTTCTAGCCAGCTTTGGAATGTGCAGAACCCCGGGAAGAGTTATAACCCTTCCATCTTTGAGCAGTAGCTTGATCTTTCCTCGACCTATGATTTTTTACCCCGAGTTGTCTCCCAAGAATACATCACCTCCATCATACTTTTCATATTCAGAAAACCACTCCCCGTGAGGAGTCATATGAAAAGATGCACCTGAGTCAATCAACCACGAATCATGCTCTGCATGTGTACTTGAATATGCCAAGTACACATCTCCTCCTTCCTCTGTAGGTTCTTTCTCATCTGTGGATGGAGCATCATTAGATCCTTTGCTTTTATCAATATTTTTGGATTTACAATCCTTCTTGTAATGCCCAGCTTTACCGCACTTTCAGCATTTTCGTACAGAAGGTCCTGGAGATTTAGATCTCCTTCTAGATTTAGATCTACCACCTGAAGACTTATTTTTAGATTTGTCTCCAGGGCGACCTCTCACAAACAAGGCATCCCTGGTCGAACTGTCCATGGATTTCCGCCTCATTTCCTCCGATAGCAAGGATGCAACCACATCATCAAAGTTTAGGTTGGTTGCATTACTCCCAACAGCTATAACCAAACTATCCCATGAATCTGGCAAAGAGCACAACAAACTAATACATTTTTCATCACCAGTAATCGTAATACCAACAGATGTCAACTGACTTACCAGAATATTGAAGGCATTTAGATGCTCTGACATAGAGTCTCCTTCATTCATCCTTAGAAGGTACAATTTATTTCAAAGAAATAACTTATTTACCAGGAACTTTGACTGATACAAATTTCCCATCTTATCCCACAGATTCTTTGCACTGTCTTCTCCAGATACGTTCACCAACACCGAATCTGAGAGGCAAAGGCGAATGGTGCTCCTTGCTTTTCTTTCCAGCTTATCCCATTCTTCTTTTACCATACAAGTGGGCATGGTACCTGGATCTACTGCGATCCATTGTTCTCTATCTACCAGAAGATCTTCCATCTTGAGCTTCCATAGCTCAAAGCTCTGACCATTAAATTTCTCAATCTCGATTCTAGAAGTGCTCGCCATTCTTTCAGCAAAAGAATCACCGCTGCAAAGCTCCCACTGAAACCAGGTTTATCACAAGTCCTAGATCGAGCCAAACCCCTGGAAACAAAGGTGTCCCTCTAAACCCAATAATGCTCTGAATACATAATGGCACACGCATAACACAGAGATTTTCACTTGGAAACCCTTAACCTGGAAAAAATCAGCAAAACTTAGAGCCTTACAACTCTTTTCATTATATGTTTTCTCAACCATTTACAATACAATATATGGTATTTCGCAGCATCTAAAACCCTAATTCATTTACTCGAAATTAGGTTACAACACTAATCCCTTTACCTGGATTAGATAGAATACAATGGGCCGAAACAGCAAAAAAGAAAAAACAGCCCAAAAACTACTGGGGAGAGGATCATAGTGTACGCGCAGTCACCATGTGAAGAGATATAACGCACCCAACACAATTTTATAACAATATTACATCATTTACATTTTAATGCAATGGGGTCAAAATCGAGATATTACATAAATTCAATATCTTGGTCATATAATTAGTGGGGAAGGCATGGTTGTTGATCCTAGTAAAGTTGATGCTATAATGAATTGGAAAGCTCCCAGGAATGTTAAGTAAATGTGTAGCTTTATGGGTTTGGTTGGGTACTATAGAAGGGTTGTGGAAGGTTTCTCTCGTATCACCTACCCTATTACCTCTCTCTAGAAGAAGGGAGTTAAATTTGAATGGACGAGTGAGTCTGAGGAAGCATTTATAGAACTAAAGTGATGATTAACAATTGCCCTGATATTGATACCGTGTTAAGATCCTAGTGGGCGGACTTCACTAACATCTCGAGGTTTTGGTGTAACGGTTCGTATCATTTGGTATCAGAGCCTCCACCTAGGTTCAAGTCACAGAGCGGGTGGCAACATCAGCATTGCAGTGTTCGCCCGAGGCTCGTACGGCGCAAAGGGGACACCACCGTACGGGCGCACATCCAGCCCAGAGTCTGGACTGCGGAGCGTGGTGGGATGTTAAGATCCTAGTGGGCGGCCTTCACTAACATCTCGAGGTTTTGGTGTAACGGTTCGTATCATACCGTCTGACATGGACAGGGACCTTTTGGTTTGTATGGATGCTTCGGAACAAGGCTTATGGATTATAGATTATGATGGTTTAAGGTTTCGGAACAAGGCTTAGGATGGTTTGTACGGATGGTCATATAGTTCTAATGCAAGACGGAGGAGTTATAGATTATGCTTCATGTAAGCTCAAGATCCATGAAATCAGCTATGGCACCCATGATTTGGAATTGGGAGCAGTTATTAAGGCACTAAAGTTATGGAGACATTACATCATGGGACGTTAGTTTGTGTTGAAAATAGACCACAGGAGTCTTGAATATATATTTACCCAAAATGACCTCAACACCCACTAGCGGCATTGGAGTGAGTTTCTTAGCAAGCATGATTTCCAAGAAACTTATATCAAGGGAAAGGAGAACATAGTGGTAGATGCTTTAAGTAGAAGACCTGGTATTCAATCAATGATATCCTTAAAAGTAGACTTGAGGGATCAAATCTTAATTCACCTTTCCCAAGATGGCTAGTACCAGCAAGTGAAGTCCTATTTGTAAGAAGGAGGGCCCATAAGATCTAAGTTTGAAGGATAGTCCTTGGAAGGAGATGGACTTTTAAGGTCAAGGGGCGGATTTATGTCCCTGAAAACGGTGGTCTTAGAAGGTTGGTAATGGAAGAATACCATAGAGCTCCTTACTTAGCACACCTGGGAGTTAAGAAAATGTATGTTGATCTTAAAAAGGTTTTCTTATGGGTGAGGGTGGAAAGAGATATAGTGCAATTTGTGGCATGATGTTCGGAATGTCA
This sequence comes from Larix kaempferi, assembly GCA_027924585.1. Classification (NCBI taxonomy): domain Eukaryota; kingdom Viridiplantae; phylum Streptophyta; class Pinopsida; order Pinales; family Pinaceae; genus Larix; species Larix kaempferi. Next base: position 10,638,543 of record BSBM01001036.1, read on the forward strand.
ACAAGTTAAAGACAAACACCATCACCCCATAGGTCTTCTTCAACCACATGATATACCATCAACTAAATGGGAGGTTATTTCAATGTATTTTATTGAAGGATTACCCATGACGCCTCTAAGACATAATTGTATCATGGTAATTGTGGACAAATTAACTAAAAGTGTTCACTTTATTCCTTCTAGGGACACCTTTGATGCCCTAGCCATTGCTCAACTTTTTCTCCGTGAGGTAATTTTCTTGCATGGAGTGTCTCAAAAAATTATATCAAATAGATATGATTGGTTTACCGGCAGGTTTCGGAAAAGTATTCAAGCATCTATGGGTACCCAACATAACTTCAGCACTTCTTATCATCCCAAAACAAATGGTTGAACTGAGAGATTTAACCAAGTATTAGAATATATGTTGAGGATGTATGTCATAGATCAACATAACCAATGGGAAATGTACCTTCCCTTAGTAGAGTTTGCATACAATAAGAGTTACCATAGTTCCATTCATGCAGATCCATATGAGCTCCTATACGAGAGACCTTGCAAGGCCCCATTGAGATGGGATCAATTAGAAGACATAGCTACAATGGTACCAAACATGCTCCAAGAAATGGAGGAACAACTGGATATAATTAAACAAAGGCTTAAAGAAGCTAGAAATCGACAGAAAAGTTATGCAGATGCAAAAAAGACATATTGAAGCTATAAGAAGGGTAGTGAATTTTTTGTTAGAGTGAGACCCACTAAAAGTACCTTTTGATTTGGTAAAGGAACTAAAATATCCCCCAGATTTGTTGGACCATTCAAGATCCTTAAAAGAATTGGACCGGTTTCTTACTAGCTTGAGATTCCATCCCATCTTAGAAAAATGGATCATGTATTTCATGTTTAAGTGCTTAGGCATTTATTCCCAATCCTTCAATTGTGTTGAAATTGAAGGTATTGTAGGTTTCTAAGGAGGGAAGCAATCAGGTCGAACCTTATTGCATACTAGATCACATGGTTTTCCAGCTCAGGAACCAAACACTTGATCAGGTGAAGGTCCAATGGGATCGCTATAGCCCACGAAATTCCACCTGGGAGGTCGCAGAGGCAATGCATCGAGATTTTCCATATCTTTTTTAGTAGATTAACAAAGTATTAATATACTTATATGGTATAGTGGTTCTGATGATTTTGTAGAGAATAAATATAATCATGGGATACTCGTTACATACATACATACTCAGCTAATAATTTTGATTGTCAAAATACTATGTGTGAAATGAATTAGTCATAATAGAAGTATTGGGTAATGTTACTATGTTGTTTGATCACATATTATGGATTAATTGATCATGATGATGTTATTATGTTGTTTCATCATATGCTATGGATTAAAATTGATCATGTTGATGAGTTTTATGTTATTTCATCACATAGTGGAGATTAATTGATTATGATGATGTTTATTATGTGGTTTCATCATATCCTATGAATTAAATTGATAGTGTTGATGTTTATTATATTGTTTCATCACATGTTGTGAATTAATTGATCACTACGATATTTATTATGTTGTTTCATCATACGTTATGGATTAAATTGATCATGAAGGTGTTATTATATTGTTTTATCACACATTATGGATTAATTGATGATGATTGGGTTTTTGTTTCATCATATGCTTTAGATTAAACTGATCATGATGGTAATTATTATGTTTCTTAATTAAGTTGCTCTGACGATGTTGTAAGGTTGTTTTATCATATGCAATGGATTAATCTCGTAAAAAGCGGGGGTATGTGTCTAGTATGATGGATTAATTTTACAATGGATTGGGGTGATTATGATGACTTTATTGAAATTCTTTATATTACACTATGGATTAACCATGTTATACATCTTAGGAAAAGGCACAGTAAGCAACATATTGCTCAGTATAAAATGTGTTAAAGTATGATATCATGTAGCATTTAACATGCAGTTATCTCATGATTGATGGAATGACTTAATAAAAGCAAGTGGTATTAATAGGTAATTATTTTATGATTCATGGTGGTTAATGGATGACTTTATGTTCTCTTGTGATATATCATTCACCAAACAGCATTTAGTGCTTTTTGCATTTCCTTTCAAAATATAATTTATGATGTTAATAATGATAACATGACTATGATGGATATATTTTAGCATTATGTTTCATAATTATATGAGGTAACATGCAGTGCCTTGATACTCATATTAGTGATTATGTCTCTAATATTATTGTTTACTAATGCTATGATGGTATGATGGGAGGTGGAGTGACAGGAAATCCACCTTGGGCCTGGAACGCCGATTCATTATGTGATTTCGTGGGAGCCCATATCCACGAAGGAGAATCTATTATTATAACACTTTATGGGAAACTAAAATATTGGGTACAAGCTCAACTAGTAATCTATTCCAGTAGTCTTTCCCCCTCAGATATCGAAATTCCATGAATTATGCGAGGGTTATACTCACCAATGGAGTTGTGATGTAAGACTTTTGATGCATGGGGTAGTTTCCCAATGGGATTTGCGGAGGGAGTTATGGGCCAACCATTTGAGATTATTGGTGTATGTAGGTTAACATACTAGAACAGATTCTCGGTACCCTCCAGATGAGGCCTTGGGGGCATAGAGCCCAGCGAAGGCCGGAAGGCTTTAAGCCTTAAAACGATGCCAGAAGTTAGAAATAGAGCAAGAATTATACTTGCAACTCCTCGAAGATATGATGAGACTTATTATGCCTATTGTGGTCACACCATGATGGGTGACCCTTATATTAGTTGCAGTAGAGGGCCCATGCCATGGCAAGCGAGACCATCCAAAGTATTGGGGGTGTTTGGAGGTTGATCAGATGGTATGATTGTTTGGGTGAGGGTGTGTGAGGAAGAAGTAGACCTTGGGATTTTATTTATGCCTAGGTAACTCCTAGGAAGGATCTATTACCTAGGGAGGATGAGGAGGATAGGTATCAGTATTCTCCTTTTGTGCAATTAACCATTATTGAGTTAAAATTAATTTTAGGTGGAGCTAATTCCCCACCCTTATATGTATGTGTATGGAATATAAACATTTATAAGAATTCATAAGAACGCATATTTATATCAGGTCTTAATCCTTTTATTAGTGTGATGAGGAATTTACCCATGGTGGCCACATGAGTAAACACCCTCACTAGCACAATAGTACTAGTTATCTAGGTGCATATTGTGTATTGATTGTTCATATCAAGTAGTTATGTACAATGCAACTTCGGGATGAATTTTCCTAAAGGGGGAAGGTATGTAATTCCCACATTATATAATAAATAGAATAAATATAATGATAATGTATATGAAAATTAATTAGCAAAGTGGGGGATTATATGTAAAAAATAGCTAAACATGAATTATGCATGAACCCCCCCCCCCCCCCCGGGTATGGATAACAAGTTGTTGACACAACGACTATCGACAGGGGTTCACTTCGCACTGTCGTCAACAAACCATCAATCGAACTCCCTTACGCACCGGCCCAGAAAGGTTTTACCCTTTCCAAAAACACTCGCAAAGCGAGTGAATTCTCACCCGAGATGCACAAGGGGGATGCTGGAACCAAGTTTCCTCTGTGGAGTTGAGGACATGCATCAAACATACATTGCATCCATAGAAACTAGAGATTATATCTTTCGCACTATACTAGCAGTTCATCATTCACATATTCATCAATTAATATACATTCACATCAACATGATCTTAACTACTCATTAGCATGAACAACAATTACTAAATCCACAGATCATTAAACATCTCACAAACATTCGCATTCATCATCTAACAGAAAAAACAAGGACAAAGATAGAACCATAATCGAACATCATCATGCATTCATTAAAACCTACGGAATGTCCTTCGCAAAAACAGTCAATACATCATATCGCGGATACAAAACAAATCACTAACTGGATCAAAACTCAAAAGGTCTATTTCTATATTCATCACCGCATTTGGATCTGGATTCCCTTAGGATTACAATCATACTCCTATTTATACAAAACTAAGTGGCTACAAAACGGTCCACGTGACCCTTATCTAGCAAACTAATTACTTATGCATTCTCTACGAATGACCCTTTCTTCCGCGGATTATCCCTTTCGCTACTGTCGGCTTCCATACTTCCTACGGACTAATCCCGTGCCAACAGGCCCCTAACACAAACTTGTGGCTCGCCCTCAATCCACCTCAGCTGGACACCTCTAGTGCATCTCATCTGTCGCTGTGGTAACCTTCTGAAGCTATTCTTGACGTCTGGAGCTCACTGTCATGTACTTCTTGAACTCATCCTCCAGTCTCTTGAAACCTTGATCATCTACCTTGAACTCATCCTCCAGACGCTTGAAACCTTGATCATATACCCCTACTACGCTTGCTTGTGCGCTTCAGGCTTGCTGCGACCTAGGGACAAGTTCATTTTTGTCGCCAAATTGTGAAACAAGCCATCTACTCTGGCACATATGTTTCGCATATTTGAAAGTCCACTGCTGGAGCCAGCGGGCCTCCTCCCCTAGTTTTTTGGTGGTCGGGGAGACCCCATCTCTTCTAACTGCTACCGCACTCTTAGACATCTCGGGTGATACCTCATCTCTGCTCCTCTGAAATTTCTGCATTGCTTCCGTCGCTGGTTGTTCATGCACGATCGTCGTTCTTGCTCTTAGCGTACCAGGAGCGCTCTCGCTCGAAATGAAGTGCACCATTGCAACTATCTCACTTCCCTTTTCCACAGCTTCCTTGGGATTGTTCACCCAACTTCCTAACTCTCTTCATCTAACTTACTAACTGACATCATACAACCCACTAATTCTCCTCTTTGGACACTCTCTAATTCGACTTGCATTCTGCAATCCTTACATCAGTATTTATGCTTTCATCTTGACACTTGCTCATTGTTTGCAAAATATTATCCACAACCAATCGAATATGTCATTATACGCCTCCGTCGTCTTCTGGTGATGCCAATCCACAGTGATCAAACTCGGATTTGACTCCCGTGTGCTAAAACGTGTGAAGCATCGACGAGCGACCTAGATGGCCATACTTCCCTCATGCTTTACACTTTTTGTCATCATTGGTTTTTTTTCACTGTGTTTCTCAACCGCTATGTGCTTGATCATGGCGATAGGGTTTCAACCGATTCCCGTTTACTAACTTGGGAAACAATACCCCATCTAAACTTTGTAGTTGCACCGCACCTCCGTTAGTGACAAAAGTTATGATGTAGGGACCTAACCAATGCATTTATAACTTACCTGGGTGCTTAGCAAACTTACTGTCATATAGCAGAACTGTATCCCCATGCTGAAAGTGATTTTGTTTAACGTGTCAATCGTGTCAAGCCTTATGTCGGTCCTTTTCTACCTTTTGATGAAATCCTACAATGAACCGGTCCTCATCGAGTTGTACCAACTGTGACAATCGTTCTTCCAATGCTCCATCGTCGCTCATTTCTGTAGCAACAAAAATGCGCAGACTGGGGACAATATATTCCATCGGCATTACGGCTTCCTGACCATAGACAAGCTTGAACAGTGTCTGGCCAGTCAAACGCTTACAAGTTATGCAATACACCCAAAGTATCGCATGGATACTCAAATCCCAATCGTCCCAATTCGTGTTGCATACCTTCATGAGCGCATGCTCCAGGATTTTTTTAAATGCCTCCACTATTTTGTTTGCTTGCGGATGTTAAGGGGTGCTCTTTCTGTGTTGTATTCGAAATTTCTCTGTCATCGCTGTGATTGTCTGATTAACAAAATGAGTCCCTTGGTCACTCATTAGTATTTTTGGACACCCGAACCTGGTGACCACATTGTCAAAGAGGAATCTTGTTGTCGTCGCAGCGGAGCAATCCTTCACCGGCGTTGCTTCTGCCCATCATGTCAAGTAATCCATCGCAGTAATGATTTAGCACGACCCTGTTCTTTTTCCTGGTGGGTGGATGGGTTCCACGAAGTCAACTACCCACTTGTCAAAATCTTGTAGTGTCAATTGAGGTACTAGTGACATTTCATCCCTTCGTGATGGCTTCCCTGTCCGTTGACATACGTCTCAACTTTTAGTGTAGTCCGCAGCATCTCCATGCATCGTCGGCCACCATAGTCCCACTCGTAGGATCTTCCTTGTCGTGGCACATCCTTCGTAGTGTCCTCCAGCAATCCCATCATGAGCTTCCGCAAGAATCCTCTCTTGTTCATGCATAAGGACGTATCGTCGAAGTATCTCATATGTCTCCATTTTATACAATTGTCCTGCATTGAAAATATGTTGCTCTGACGACTAGCTGCTTCTTTTGGTTGGTAGTGAAGCCTTCCGGCACCTCCCCTGTTTCCAAAAACTGAATGACTTGTTCGTAATGGTCGTTAACCATTCCAACCCTGAACAACTGAGCATCCGGTAATCCTTCGTCAATGCTCCTTAGCTCTTCCCCTGACTCGATCCATGACAAGTGGTCCGGTCCTGTATTCAGTCATCTCGGCTTTACAATTATCTCAAAATCAAATTCCTGGAATAGTAACAGCCATCAACAAATCTTCCCCCCCAACACAGGCTTGTTCACCAGGTATTTTAATGTTCAATGATCAGTGAAAATTTTAAAATGGCCCCCTAAAAGGTAGTGTCGAAATTTCTGAAGGGCGTAGACCATCGCCAACCCTTCCTGTTATGTGGTCGTATAATACTTCTCCGTAGTAGACAACTTCCTACTTGTGAAGGCTATCGGGTGGTCGATGTCGCCTTCTCCTGGTTGGGACAAGATGACTCCTAATGTGACCGATGACGCATCGACATGAACGTGGAACTGCTTCATCCAATCTAGGAATGCCAATATAGTCGTGGAAACCATCTTTGCTTTTAATATGTCCAGACTCTTCTATCACTCTTCGTTCCACTCAAACTTGGTGTCTTTCTTCAACAACTTCTCCATTGGTGCTGTGATCACTACATATCCCCTTATAAACTTCCTGTAGTAGCCTATGTGGCCCAACGTTGCTCTCAATTGCTTGACTGTTGTCGGTGGTGGGAGATCATGTAACCTACCCAAATTTTGAGACTTATTATTTTATTTGCAAAAACATTATATTAAATTATAATTACAAAGTTTTGTAATTATGACCAAATTTGGTCAAGGATGATTGTAATGACATATTATTATTATTTAATAAATTAAAACAAAAGACAAACACCCAAGGGAACTGTTAAATGAGTGTTCACTGACCCACTAGGAGGAATGGAATTTGTTAGAAGGCATGGGACAGGTGTCAGCATTTGCACTCCACCACTAGTTGTTGGTTATGGGACAACTACCGCTAAATTTGTGGCATTATCCCCCAGGTGGGTGGAAAAGAGCTATTAGCTCATTAATGACAGGTTAACCACTAAAAAGGCCTAGGCAACCTAGATAAGGCAATTCGAATTGAGCAAGGAGCTCTAGATTATTTTCTGCAGAAATAATTCCTCAAGTGTATCAGGTGATCACTGAGAGATTCGAATAGGGAGGCTAGGTGATTGTGCATTGGGAGTCTGCTGAATTTATTCTGAGAAGGAAACCAAAGGTGCTGGTGCAGGTCTCTTTGACTGCTAAGTTTATGTGACTGGATGAACTACCTTGTTGCTGCAAGTGGATGACCTAAAGCTTCTACAGATTCTTCTTCCTAGTGGTTCGGTGAACAGGTTCGGGAGTCCTAAGGCAAGTAATTTGGTTGTCTTCAGGAGTAGGTTGGGTGGAACAGGTTCCTTGGGTTGTTTGTTTCTCCTACATTCAATCAGGTTCTACTGTTCTGTCTTATTGTTTACAGTTAAATGATTTTCTGCATTTGTAGATTTAGTATTTACAGTTATACAGAAGAAACTGTTTCAATTTCTGACCTAGAGATGATTTTGTATAATGATGGCTAAGTAAATGAGATGATTGATTAAAAATCCTTTCTGCATTTTTCCCATACTGTTTTCTGTATAGTACTCTAGTACAAAGAAGTAGAATTAATATAGATGAATGATGGGCAGAATGCCAATTGAATGATTAGATTAATACTATAGTGTTTCTTTTAAATTCTGAAATATCAATTATATATGTCTAAACTTAGAAAAGGGAATAGCATATCATAAAACAGACATATAGCATTTTCTTTATTTAGTAACAAAAGAAAACATTTCATCTCTACACAGGACTAGGTTTTCAAATAATTACTGTTTATTTTTGAAAGCTAATACTATACATTCTATTATTATTCTTTCCAACATTAAGGTGTTATATTTCCACTTATTTCTAGAATTATTATTTCTAGAATTTAACAGCTGCAAATATTCTTTTATACTAAGTTGTTACATATAAATGATAAATAGATACTTATCATTCACATCATTGAATATCACTATTCCGTTTCAGTATCCATATTTCATATTTCGATTTAATTCTCAACCTACAGCTATTAAATTCAAAACCCTTTCATCATACAAGCAGAACCCTAGTTCTTTTTCACCTATTACTTTTAGCATCCTGTTGCAATACTTTAAACATAGGATCGAAACCCTTAATAGGGAAAAAAAATTATTTACATTAATGTGACCATAACTGGTTTAATGGTCAAACCCTTATTTTCGAAATAGCAACGCAAACATTTTCAGTCTCCAAATAGATTAAGATTTCATGTTCAAAACATCGTTGAAAACGTACATAAACTTTTAAATGAAAACAAACCATATAATTATTTGAACACTAGATTTTTTATTTCAAATTTTTCATATCAAAACATTACGTTGGCTCTTGGCCATTACCAAAATGATAGCATAGTCTTTAAGTTAAACACAGAACAAGCAAATCCTATCATCGAAACCTACAGGGTAGGGTTTCAACTTATTGGAACAAGGTCGAACCTTTGGCACGTAGCCATTATAAACGCATGGTAGTTCAAGTAGCAATTATCACAAACCTGGAGCATAGCTCTCAGTTTTCAATACAAGTAAACTTTATCAAGTTACAGAAACCAATTTCTTTGCATTTCCAGTTGAACCGAGGGATAAAACCCTCTCAGAAGTTACATTCTTTTATACTTTGTCTACGCTGAAAAACAACACTACAGGCTTAACGTCGAATGGGTTGAGGACTTCATCCTCCCCAGGCTTTTAAACAGCTCATAACATTTTCGAAGAAGGTCACTTCCCATAGAGTAGGTTAAACACGAAGTCTCGGCTAAGAACACATCCAATAGTCACCTAATAGAAGCAACAAGGTAAACACCGAAGCTTACCAATTCTTTTGCAACTGCCAGTTAACCAAACTCGAGCTTGGAATTCGAACGTCGATGTAACCTGCCAAAACAATTAAGGTTTGTTTAAAACGTATCATAATATTATTTCTCTGTAAAACGAATTATGTCATGTCCCAAATTTGGAATTGGGTCACAATGGCCTAATCACATTAGCCATATTCATTAGAGTTTGCAAAGTTGATGTTAAGGGTCAAATAATTGCCAAGGAGGAAAATTACTAGTTTCCTAGGTTTGGGGTGGAAGCTTTGGGATTTGGAATAATGGGGATAATAAATGATGTTTGAACATTAGAATGGCATAAATATTTAATAAAGGAGCTAAATAAATATATACAAGTGAAAATCAAAGTGGCATTTCATCATGAAGACACATGGAGGAAGTGGGACCCACATATGGCTAGATTTCCCCACTACATTTGGCATCATTCTCTCACCAATTCGAATTCAAGGTGAATGGTAACATACTTGGGGAAGTCCAAAAGGTATTATTCATGGCATAACTCATCCAAGGTCGAAATATAGAGGAAGAGTAACTCCCATGGAAGAGGAAGAGGCAATTTGGAGCTAGTGAGACACTTGGGCTAGATTCCCTAGCTCTATGACAACAATGATGAAGATGCTATGACACCTATGACACAAATCAGACCTGAAGGCTGACATATGACATATATGACATGTCAGGGCTAAAAATAGACTCCAAGAGGGCGCTCAAGGGTGTTAGGGCAGCTAAGATGCTTCCACATGTGATTTGGTGGAAGTGGGAGACTGGGAATTGTTGTACAAGTGGCGTTCTTTGGAATCTCTTCCCAACTTGAGTTGGCATGAGTCTCTTGGAAGGAATTCGACCCATGGAGGCCATTAGAACTTTATAAATGTCAATAACAAAGAATGAAACCAGCTTTTGATCATTTGTAGAATTTGTAATTGCATTTGTGAAGAGGGAGAGCTAATGGATGACTAGTTTCTTTCCTTAGCCAATTTCGAGGGTGAAAGATTCCCATCCAAGTTGGTAATTGGAAAGGCCATTCAGACCTTTCATTTGGAGCTTTAATGGAGTCTTTATTTGCAGGTGTAAGCTACAGGGCAGCTCATGGTTTCTTCTATTGCAGCTCACTCCTTCAACCATTTCCGATTTTGAGGGCATATTCTTAATCCTTGAGGGAGGGCGTTTTTGGTGAGCTATTGTACTCTTTGGGGGAGCTTTTAATGCCCCATTTCTTTTGTAATATGAATTAAATACTCTGTTCTTCATCTCCAAAAAGTTTCAGGTCAAAATTCCAAGTAGAAATGTATAAATCTCATTTTTAATGGAAGAACAATGCCATTTCCCCACTACCTTGTTGTGAGCCAATGTATTGATGATGATTTCGAATGGATGGATGATTCTCTGATATATTTGTGGTCAATATAATTCCATGGATGTCTTCTACAAGTTTCATGTACTGTACTTGAGCATTTGAAGTATTTCTACTTAGTTTAATTGCACTGGGAGAAGAAATAGTGCCATTTCCCCAAGGGTCGAATTGGTGATTTTTGCAGTTGAATGGGAGAGGGTTGGAACAGATATAATAATCAATTAATGGTGCACATGAGACCTTAATAATATACTTAATACATTCCCTACCTCTTTTCATAAATTTGAGTGGCTTTGGAGGCATTTGGGAAGCCATTTTCAATACTTACCCCAGGGGGATTTGAACCCCAAATTACTAGTAAAATTGCATACTTGGTCCAGAATCTTAAGAGAGTTTGCAGAGGTATTTTGGTGGCCATATATCATCCCTGAACATCATATTCAAGTCTTAATATCATTCATACAACTTCCTTGAAGATTTGAAGGCATTTGGAGTCAATTCGAGACATAGAGACCAATACTAGTCAAAGGCAAATTACTAGTAAAGTTCCCTACATTGGCCAGAATTGAAAGAGTATTTGCAGAAGTATTTTAAAGGTCCAAAGGCATCCTTAAAACACATATTTATGTTCTAATCTCATTCACATACCTTCTCAGAAGATTTGAAATCATTTGGGGCAAATTTGGGACCTAGAGATCAAACTAGTCAAAGGTCGAACTAGGGAAAAAAAGTGGAAAATTGCCATTTTAATAAAATTCCTAACAAGGGACATTACAAATTAACATAAATTACAACTTTTAGAAGGGACAGGTTCGAAACCTGTTACATTACCTCAATAGCTATTCTGGAGCAGAGACGTCGCAGCCATTGTTAACCCTAGCCACCACTTCACAACTGAATGCAGCAGAGGTCAAAGATAACTCAGAAATTCTACCACTCAACATATACAGAAGACCAACCACTGGATTAAACCTACACACAAGATTACCATCAACCCCGGAGTAATTCCTTTATCATCTCAGGTGCAGCAAACTCTCATAGTAATCTCGGCTCTCAAAACAATCATCTAGTAGCAGAGAATACCAACAGATCATGGGTTCAATTCGTGAAGAAGCTCCCTAAAACCTGTTAGAGAAACCTTGGAGTTTCTCGGCCTATCGGCCTCTTCCCAAAACCTCTCTCAACAAACAATGAGTGCCAAGCAAACAATAACTTCGAACATAGTGGAAATTAGGGTTAAGTTTCGAAATCCAAGACCCATGTATGATCAACGGTGGAGATTCACTTAATCAAGTACTTTGTATCCCCAAACAATCGCCATATTTATGACGAGAATTAATCACTATAGCCACTGTGGAGACCAACTCATTTAACCTCCAAACAAAGTCAGGCTCAGATAGACCATGTCAACTTGTTGTACACCATGCCTCACGTGCTATGTACCAAGATGGCAGACACGTAGACCTTCCACTGAGCTGGTAGATGGACTTAATAAATGCCAAGGATGGATGCATATGCTTGCCAGCACATTCTTCCACTCCTTCATTAAATTCCAAAGCATATCACACGTTGCTAAGTTGGTTACGGTTGCCACCCTGTCATGACATATATCATGTGTTAAGTATAGTCTATTTATATAAATGGTATCAATTATATGGTTCGGAAGGATCACGCTGATTGTATACTTTTGATTATAATGGTTAGTGAATAGGAATAATGTACAAGCCTATGCATATAGTTCATATGTGTAGAATTGTTTTTATAGATTCGCATATAGTAAATACTATAGGAATTTACATATAGTGTTAAGTTATAGTTAGGACTTGCATATAGTTTGTATGCATTGGGAATTATACAATTAAATAGAAGTTGCATACTATAGGAAGTACATAGAACTTGTTATTTGTTTACAATATAGGAATTATATTGAAGCTGACCTATATCTTATACTATAGGTTATGCATATGACATGGCATATAGTTTCTTGCACATTAGAAATGCATAATAGTTGCATATAACCAATATATCAAAGTATTTGCACGATAATTACATACAGTGGTTTAAAATAGAACCAGCTTGATAATTACATGGAGTTTGCATAACATAGGGTAGATCAAGAAGTACATAGCCATCTTACATATTAATATGAAAACCAGATATTAACAGAAGAGATCTCACCAGTTGCATTTCGACATTATTCTCTAAACACTATTAAGACGTGGAGATTACCGAAACTAGTTGGGAACTCTTCTGTCATACTTCATAAACATTAAAACTCTTACCTGTAATCTGATAAAGGAATGATTCAACTGCTTTAGCATGAATGCTCAGTAAGCCTTGGGGTACCCTCAGGACCCCTTTCATCATCAAAAGAAGAACAGCAGTTAGCACTTGTAAACATTTATAATTGACATAACATTGACATAAGTATTATAAAAATACAACTGAATTTCAAATATAATTTGAGTGTAGACTTGTCGTCATCATAATTAATTATTAGTTAAAAGAATTAGCATTCAATTTATTTCCGCAATAGCTTTTTCAATAATTAATGCTATTTAAAAATTTTAAATTTTTGTAAATTTTTGGGATGTTACAAATCAACAATAATTGCAATCTTCGTCAGGTCTACCAGCATTTCTTCCCTACAGACAATGTGTCCTAGCAAAATCCCAAACGAAGCACAGAAGATGCACTTTTTCAGGTTCAATGAAATCTGATACTGTCGACATCGTTCCAACATTAGCCTTAGGTTTGCGACGTGATCTTTGGCCAACCCATATATTGTCCAATCGTCCATATAAACGGCAATAAATTTATGAATGTAGTCTTTGAACGCCGAAACTACTAATCTTGAAAAACTTGTTGGAGCATTCTTCAGTCCAAATGGCATCACTGTATATTAAAAGCAGCCCATTATGTGACGAATGTAATATTATGTCAGTCTTCCTTCACGATTTTGATCTAGTGATAGCCTGAAAATGCATCCGTAAATAAGTAGATTTCCTGACCTCTGACTCCTTCAAGCACCTCATCTGTGAATGGTGTCGGGAACAAGTCGTGTAAGCATGCGTCGTTCAATTTCCGCAAGTCGACACAAATTTGGACTTCGCCAGTTTTTTTTTATCCTGGACCACCATCGGTTTGATCCACTCTGATTCCTCTACGGGTTCTATGATACCTGCTTCCAGCATCCTTTCAATCCCAGCCTGCACTCTCTCTTTGTGCCTTGGATTCAACTGGTAGGACCGCTGCTTGACTGGCTTCGCATCAGGTTTTAGGGGGATCTTTATTTCTCCTAAGTCCCCAGAAATTCCTTTCATCTCTGAGAATTTCGTTGGGAACAGATCCTGAAACTCATTCAATAGATCAGTCATTTTCACGATAGTTGATTCATCCCAGTAGTATTGAATACTTGTGAACTTCGGATTCTCCTCCGACCCAATGTTTACTTTCATGATCTTCAGTGGTTATTGGAATTTGTCGGAAGGTATTTATGATGCCTCGAAACTGTGACTTCCTTCTGACTCTGGTACATACGTAGCTCTCGGATCATCCTCATCATCCGGCTCTCTTGTGATGTATAGCACTCCATCATCGTTTATGGTGTCACAGTCCACCGAAGTTCTAATGGTTGCTCTATCGGTACTGCTTCAAATATCTTCTCACGGATCACTTGTAGTGCACTATGGATGAAGTGGTTCTCATCTGAGAAACAAAACGTTTGGTTGAAGCCAATTGTTATTTATTCCCAAGAATTCATCCCGCGTCGCAGTTCTGTTGTGACATATCAACTCCGTGGTACTTCATCCAGTGTGTGAATGAATGCATGGACCCATTCCTCTTTCTCTTGTAATCCCCATTTGCTTTCACACTCGGCCAAATGTGCCTTCAGGTTAATTCTGCCATCAAACTTCCGTTCACTATATCCTTTCGCATCGCCGAACCTAACCATCATTAGGTGGCGACATAGTGGCCAGGTAGTTATGGTGGACTTGTGCGTTTCCCACGATTGCACTTGTGTAGCCTTTAAGGCTTCTTCCAAGGCCAAGAGTCATTGTGGTTCTGCTACTTTTTCCTCAAATTTAGTGAGGAATGTAGCCAAATTGGGAAATCCCTGATATGATGCTAGTGTGCACTCCTCTGTGGGTCCCCATCGTAGTGACTTTGTGATCCTTGCACACTTTCTAAATGACACTCCATGCATCCGGTTCTGCCAATTCTCGAGCACCTCATCTGAATCCGACGACGCCGAACTGACACTGCGCCATCCCAATTATCCATCTATAGTGGGATTAATGTAATCCTTAGATATGTTATATATGCTATTCCATCCTTCCGTAAATTCATCTCTCGCTGGTTCAACGTATCGCTTCCCTTCCGCAGGATCCAGCGGTGCAACGACCCTCATCTCGCGATTCTCAAATGACATAGTCCAATTCTTGAAATTGATAACAGCTAGATTAACGATCACCCAGTCAATCCCTAGAAGCGCTCGGTAGGGACTTGATTTTTCAACAATCTCAATTACATCAAAATCTGCATAAGTCTAGAGGCCCTCAATCTCAACAAGAAGTTGGTACACCCAACCAAGTGGAGTAACCTTACTCTGATTTGCTAATCGCAACTGTACTGGGACCAGGCTAACTGCGGTTTCCCCATTGTCTCCCATGTCTATTTGGTCAGAATGTTGACATCCAACCCTAGGTCTAAGATAATTGAGTCAGCATCAAATGATCTAATTTGTGCCGACATTCGCATCTCCCGCCCCATCTTCCTTTTGTGTATGTGATCAACCCTTTGTTCCTTGCATGCACCCTCCCGTCGATTCAACAGGTTGGATATCTCTTCCACCGCATCCTAATCATTTTCCAACTCCAGGAAACTTTTCACGAAGGCTTGTAAGGTGTTATCCTTTCCCCGTGACTTTGTTTCATCGAACATCGATGGCATGTCATAGGTAATTTCTTCCTGAAGAGGTAACTACCTCCTCTGTCTCATCGCCTCCTGCACTTCCAAGAAGATATCCCTTTTGACCTCCGCATCAAAGGTGACATGTTTCTGTGTTATTGGTCAGACAGTAGCCCGTGACCCATTGGCTCCTGTCACTATCCCTCCTCGTGTCACTACTCCAACAGTCACATGGTGTCTTTGAGCCTCCATTGATATCATCTATACAGCCGATGGTGGATTCTGATTTTGGTTTTGTGGAAGTGGTGGCTAATTCTTGGTATGCCATTTTGCCATGAGCTGCGGACAGTTTTCAATGCCATGATATACAGCGCTGCAATAAGTGCACTGTGGCACTGGATTCGAGCACTCCCTTTGATAGTTCCCATTTTTCCCACAATTGTAGCATATAATCGGTCCTCGTCATCGTCTATCATCTCCTCCTTGTCCTGGGCCAGCAGCTCGACCTCTGCAGAATCCTCCTCTAGCACCTCCACGCGGTGGGCCATATGGTGGGTACTGTGGTTTCCCATACTATGGCTATTGCAGTGGCCCATATGGTGGGTACTGCAGTGGAGGATACTGCGGTGCCGGATACTATGGCTGACCATACTGCGTTTTCCCATACTGCCCCTAATTATACTGCTGCAATTGGTGATTATACTCGGTCGGTGGTTGAGTATACTGTTGTTGTTGTTGACCTAGTGCCTGTTCTTATCCTTCCATGAAGTATGCAGCCAAAGCCCTCTCCTGGAGTAGGCCATAAGTTCTGCAGTTGTTTTCACCACGGCCAACCGATTTACAGAACTTGCAATACAAGTTCTTTGGTTTTGACACAATTTTCTGTAGATACACACACTCTTCTAGTTGATGGCCTTTCGTTTGGAAGATATGACACCAAGGCAACCCTCCCTGACTTAGGGGATTTGATGCACCAGATTGTAAATATTCTCAAAATTCTAGGCACTGATCCTTGTGGTGTCCCTCTGTCCTACGCCTGGTACACCAGAAGTCTTCGCGAGCCTCTTTTCCTTTCTTCATGTCTTGGAGTTGGATCGTTAATTTTTCTAGCTGCGCCTATATGCGATCCATGCCCAAACCCGTTTCACCTATTGGTGAGGCCTCCAACTTCATCGCAATCTCCAATTCCTCTGCTTGGGTCGCAACCTTCTGTTGCATTAGTGGTCCACGGATGTGTGGCACCAATCCTGCGATGAACCACTCCTTGTGTTGCATATCAGTTATTTCAAAATTTACTTTCGCTATCAACGTTTTGTACCGCTGATCAAATTCCCATACCAGCTCATTTGGGTATTGCTTGATTTCTTTGAGCTCGGTGACATACTGCAATTCTGACTTCGGCTTCCTAAATTCATCGATCATTCCTGCTTTGATCTGCGCCAACAACTTGGCTGGTGTTCCCATTGGAACGCTTGTAAACTTCACATACCTATCTAGCGCACAGCCCCTAAGGGTCATCGCTAGCTGTCCCTTTTTTATATCTTCATCCTGGACCTTCTTCACAGTCCAAACTGCTTCGCACAGAAACCAATACTGCTCGAGATCCTCAATCCCGTTCCCCTAGAAAGTGGGCATTTTTGTGTCATCTTCCATCCTAACGTTCCTAGTGTTATTGTTTACTGATGCACTACTTTTACTGCTACACGTAGGGAAACTTTTCGAATAGCTTGTGTTTCTTCCTGTAAAATTCTAAGTAGTGTGTGGGGTTACAAGTACGTTGTAACTTACGATCCATCCCTCTTCTTCTTCTAGGGTAGCCTGGTCACCATCTTCGTCACAAGAGGGTCACTTTCTCCCTTGTGGTCCTGTTTCATAGTCTTTTGTTCCGGTCCTCTCAGGAGACTCTCTCTCAACCCTCTTCTTCTCAGGACATCAGAATCTCATGCCACTCCTCAAGGTACAACACTCTTTGTCAGCTTCCCTTAGAAATTCGTCCTCTCTCATGTCCATCTACCCCACATCTTTCTATCGGATCCGCATTCACGAGATACCCACAACCTCCGCACACTGATCTTTCTACTCATCGGAAGTCATCCTCAATATTCCTTTTTCGCATACGAGCATCTTAATCCACAGTTTTAGAAACAGCATGAACCTTCCCCTTGGTCCCTTGAAGAAATTTCTTTCTGCGTCACTATATGATCTGATCGTGTCTACTATGAACTCAGTAATATATCCCTCTAGGATACTATCCACCCATAAATTGATAGTTGTTGATACTGTGTTGTCGACATGTGTTAGTTGTCGAATCAGTTATGGTGTCCAATGTTCAGTCTCAGTTGTTTGGAAATGGTGCTTCTGAAATGTTAGTTGCGCTAACCACTTGTGTAGTAGTACTGGGAATTCGCAGAAAAATATCTCGTGGATATCTGAATAAATGTACTTTTGTAACCAACTGCTTACCGTTTGTCTAGGGTTTTGCTTTTCTCCTTCTGGGAATTCCTTTTTTTTCTTCTCAAACCACTCTTGAATCTTTGGTTTTGTCGGGTGCCACAGCATATCCTCTTCTTTTCCTCTTCAGGGTCCCGACAATGGAACCATTTGTTAACACAGCGACTGTCGATAGGGGTTCACTTCGCACTGTCGTCAACAAACCATCGGCTGAAATCCCTTACGCACCGACCCATAAAGGTTTTACCCTTTCCAGCAGCACTCGCAGAGCGAGTGAAGTCTCACCCGAGATGCACAAGGGGGCTGTAGGAACCAAGTTTCCATAGTGGAGTTGATGACATGCATAAAACATACATTGCATCCGCAAAAACCAGATATTATATCTTTCGCACTATACTAGAAGTTCATCATTCGCATATTCATCAATTAATAGACATTCGCATCAACATGATCTTAACTACGCATTAGCATGAACAACAATTACTAAACCCACAGATCATTAAACATCTCACAAACATTCACATTCATCATCTAATAGAAACAAGGACAAAGATAGAACCATAATCAAACATCTTCATGCATTCATTAAAACCTACGGAATGTCCTTCGCAGAAACAGTCAATACATCATATCGCGGATACAAAACACATCACTAACAGGATCAAAACTCAAAAGGTCTATTGCTCTATTCATCACTGCATCTGGATATGGATTCCCTTAGCTTACAATCATACTCCTATTTATACAAAACTAAGTGGTAATAAAACGGTCGACATGACCCTTATCTAACAAACTAACTACTTCCGCGCTTCCGCATTCTCCACAAATGACCCTTCCTTCCATGGATTATCCCTTTCGCGGTGCTCGGCTTCCGCACTTCCGACGGACTAATCCCATTCCAACACAAGTGGAGTCATCCATGCAAGGGGTCGATAACTCCATCTAAGGATGTCTCTTTCTTGAGAATAGGGGGGATGGTTTTTGGGGAAAGGATTTGTGATAATCTACAGGGATCTAGCAACTGTAACAATCTCATGATCAAACTCTCAAGATTATTTGCAAAGAAGAAGATAAGCATGCACTCAATAATCACTCATAAACACAAAATAATGGAAAATGTCAATATCATACAATGAGGCATCATATAGGATTCGAATTATCCAAGTAGGGCATTCGAATCTGAGCTCAAATTCTAGCATGAATAACTACTGAGACATCATCCAGTCGGTAGTATCAGTCATAAATGGTAAGAGTCAGTCAAGTGTGTCCAACTGAGTCTAACAGAACCATCTAGCCATAAATCAGGGAATGGAGACTCCAAGTGGGGTGCATGAGGTTGTCTAACTCAAAGTCTATCTTGGATAACAATGGAGACATCATCCAATCAATAGTATCAGTCATAAATGGTAATAGTCAGTTAAGTGTGTCTAACTGAGTCTAACAGAACCATCTAGGCATAAATCAGGGAATGGAGACTCCAAGGGGGGCGCATGAGGTTGTCAAATAGTCAAGTGGAACTCTAGAACTAGCTAACTAGAAGCTACAAGCAGTCAGCATGATAAATCAATGGAATAACTACTCAATCAATGCACTAACTAAATGATAACAGCCGGTAGGTGAGATAATGCACCCTAACTGAGTGATAACTGAAGGTAGGTGAGTAAAGGTGTTCCAACTTACAATGGTAGGTTAGAAAGGTGTACTTTCCATGCACAACAGTCAAAAAGGGTGCATCACGTAGGTAGGAGGACAAATGGGGGATGTGGACAATCTCTGGAGAGCTAGAAGCAAGATCTAGGTGTTGGGAAGACCACCATGATGATGATTGGATGCATGTAGTGGCATGCAAAGCATGCATATTTGCATGCAGGCATGCAAAATATAAAAATGATGGTGTGAATATTCCAACACCCCCCCGTAAGCTATACTATGAGGAAATAACTGAAATCTAAAAAATAGGGCCCTGGTGACTAAGACCAAAGGTCACCCCGTACAATCAATCTAAATAAACTAAGTGAGGAAAGAGGGAAAACCCAGTGGGAAGAAATCCCTCCCTCAAAATAGACTGAAGGATGCTAATGTAGCATATCATCTCTCACCCCTGAAGGAGGTGAGTGTCCTTCTTTTCCGAAGAAAGGTCGATCGATCTTAAATGGATCAGCAATGTGAGAAGGATGAAACCTTCCATTCTGAAAATTTGATATGGTTCTTCTATGATCATGTGGATCACCAACCAAATCACCGGCATATCGGAGTGTAGTGGTTGCTCATCGAGGAAGAGGAGGAATATCAAGTGAGAGATCTTCAAGTTCTTATGGATCTGCATCTCCCATTCGCTCATCTTCATCATCAGTTGCTAGACCTTCAGGTTCTTGTGGATCTGTATCTAGCATTCCATCATCATCATCTCCATCTTCATATTCTGAATCTGAAATATCATGTGAAGATGCATCTACAGCTGGCTCATCATCACATCCAAACTCTTGATCATCAATCAAAGGAGGAGGTATCTTCCTTTTGGTAAGAAGTGGATCATGCAGCAAAAACATAACATTAAGATCATCATGAAGCATGTGTTTCAAACCAACTGAGGTAGAATCAAAACCATGAATGTGTAGATAGTTCCTTGATATCTCCTTTGAACCAACATAGGTGAGATCATGACCAAGGAAACTATGACATGATGATGGTGAATCTTCAACAAGATCACTGGTGGATGCAACAATGATGGTGGCCCATGAACCAATAGGTGCTAGATATTCAGGCTCTTGTGGATCTGGATCTAGCATTCTCTCAAAAAGAGTTATATTCATGATGATGGTGAATCTTCAACAAGATCACTGGTGGATGCAACAATGATGGTGGCCCATGAACCAATAGGTGCTAGATATTCAGGTTCTTGTGGATCTAGATCTAGCATTCTCTCAAAAAGAGTTATATTCCTCTTGGGAAGAAATGAATCATGCTTCAAAAACATGTGCTTGAGTTCTCCAACAATGGATGCAAGCAAATCAGATCCAATACTTGGAAGATGGTTTCTCATGATCTCCTTTGAACCAACAGGGGTGAAATCAAAACCAAAATCACAGAAAGTATCATGAGTCGTGAACCCAAGTGAAGGATAGAGACTTCCATCGTTAGTGAAACTCTAAAAACATGTGCCAATGACCAAATAGGAATCCAAAGAAAGCATATGATGAGGAAGAGCGAATGCACTACCTTCCAAATCTGATTTTTCCTTCAAAATACTCAGTAGATCATCATCTTGCACATCAACAGGTGCATAAACTCCATGAAAGTGTATGTAGTTCTTTGATATCTTCTTTGAACCACCAGGGGTGAGATCAGAACCAAATGAACCATATAATGGTGATGGCTTGAACTTCAAATCAGATCCAATATTTTGAGGATGGTTTCTTATGATCTTATTTGAACCAAAAGTGGTGAGATCAAAACCAAAATCACAAGGATATGCATGAGACTTGAATCCAAGCGAATGGTACAGTCTTCCATCTTCGATGAATCTCTGAAAACATGTGCCAATGACCAAATAGGAGTCCATAGAAATATTTTGATCAAGGAGGGTGAATGCATTGCCTCCCAAATATTCCAAGATGCTCAGTAGGTCAGCATCTTGCACATCAGCAAGCTCATGGGAAGTAGAGATTGTGAAGGTCTCTTCAACTTCTAGAGTAGTGACTGATATCTTTTGCTCATACTTCAGATAGGAACATGGATCAACTGAAACCATATGTTGTACTTCGACTTCATTTGGAACAACTTCATCATGGGAGATGATGGAGGTCGAGTCATGAATAGAGAGAGCACTACAGGAAGTATCACTGGGATTACTTTCCACATGGATAGCATCAACCTCTTCCTGACTTCCAAATAATCTATCCAATATAGTCCATAGATCACTTGGATGTTCATCAATATCAATGTAGTATTCCACGTTAGAAAACATAGTAATACATATGCTTCTTGAGGCTCCGTGACAAGCACCAAGCCAATCTTCTTTCTCTCCATCGGAAGAAAAATATCTCTTAATACCAGTACACACATCAAAAAGACCATGTCTCTTCAGATATGATGTCATATTTGGTTTCCACTCATCATAGTTGAATGGAGAGAGAGAAGGAACTCCTTCCAGATACATAAAATATGTTGTTCAATTTCGAATCTACTGTTGCAACTGAAAAAACTGCTGCAACTGCAGAAAACTTTGAAACCTTCAAAACAATAAGAGTTTTGGCTGATGGAGAATGCTACACTTCGACTGAACACTACCTTTTGAACACTGAGCACATAGACTAAGTCCTTCACACCTGGATAGACCTCACTAGATTTCTCCAATGAAAGATAGTTGCTCTAAGAAATGTTGCAGCTGCTGCAATGGCTGCAATTAGAATAGTTGTTGACTGCTCTGATACCATGTGATAATCTGCAGGGATCTAGCAACTGTAACAATGTCACAATCAAACTCTCAAGATTATTTGCAAAGAAGAAGAGAAGCATGCACTCAATAATCACTCATAAACACATAATAATGGACAATGTCAATATCATACAACGAATAATGAATGTAAAGAGTGTGGTACAATAATCTATGATGAGGCATCATATAGGATTCGAATTATCCAAGTAGGGAATTCGAATCTAAGCTCAAAGTATAGCATGAATAACTATGGAGACATCATCCAATCGGTAGTATCAGTCATAAATGGTAAGAGTCAGTCAAGTGTGTCCAACTGAGTCTAACAGAACCATCTAGCCATAAATCAAGGAATGGAGACTCCAAGTGGGGTGCATGAGGTTGTCTAACTCAAAGTCTATCTTGGATAACAATGGAGACATCATCCAGTCAATAGTATCAGTCATAAATGGTAATAGTCAGTTAAGTGTGTCTAACTGAGTCTAACAGAACCATCTAGGCATAAATCAGGGAATGGAGACTCCAAGGGGGGCGCATGAGGCTGTCAAATAGTCAAGTGGAACTCCAGAACTAGCTAACTAGAAGCTACAAGCAGTCAGCATGAGAAATCAGTGGAAGAACTACTCAATCAATGCACTAACTGAATGATAACTCTCGGTAGGTGAGATAAGGCGCTCTAACTGAGTGATAACTGAAGGTAGGTGAGTAAAGGCGCTCTAACTGACAGTGGTAGGTGACAAAGGCGCTCTAACTGATAGTGGTAGGTGACAAAGGCGCACTTTCCATGCAAACAGTCAAGAAGGGCGCATCAGGTAGGTAGGAGGCCAAATGGGGGCTGTAGACAGGCTCTGGAGAGCTAGAAGAAAGCTCTAGCTGCTGGGGAGACCACCATGATGATGACTGGATGCATGCAAAATATAAAAATGATGGTGTGAATATTCCAACAAGATTTTTATGGGAGAGGGAATTCACGGGGGTTTTGGGTGATGGAGTGAATTTACAGAGGGGAACAGTGAGAACAAGATTTTTTATTGTGTTGGGATTTTACTAAGGGGGGGGATTTACCGCTAGCATAGCTTACTAGTTGGGGGCTCAAGGGATCTCAACTTGAAGCTGAGGGGTTGTTTGGGAGGTGAGCGATACCCAATATTTCAATTGAGAAATGAAATAGTTGGTGTGCTTCACACTTCAGGAGGTCAAGGAGCTATGTTACTCACAGGAAAATTCTCTAAAACTCTCTAGAATTTCATAAAGTCAGTGATTATAATTGATATTTTTTTCATTACATGTATCGTCTAGGGAAGCTAATAGAAACTTATTTTTACCATAGGATAAGTGCTTTAGAAACCTCCTTAAATGCATTTCACAAATTCCAATGTATCAACTCTTATGACCTGGTGGAAATATCCTCCCTTGTGTTGGTTGTGGAGCCAGATCTTCTAGTCTCATAGATGATATTGTATCAGCCATGTTTGTACCCCAGTTTAATATGATATGTAGATGGACTATATAGTCACCCCAACGGGGACCATCCCCCTTGGTTGGCAGGTCTGGGGGCCAGCGGTCCCTTGGTGGGGGTTCATGGGCAGCGCCCCCGAGAAATGGGGGTTCGGGGGCAACGCCCCCGAAGAAAATTTTTGGGGGTTGTTTTGCGGGCCCATGGTTTTGGGTATCCCGTGGTATTTTCCCATTGTATTTTCCTTATAAAATAAAGACATTGTAATACGGCTAGGTATGATGATGTATTAGGTTTTATGCATTGTAAAGATCTCTAAGATCGGGAGAGAGACTGTGAAACAGAGAAGAGGAAGTGCAGCGGTTGTGCTGCAGGTTGTATCCCTTCACCTTGCTGGACGGTAATAATAATAAGGACTAGAAAATTCAGTGTGGACGTAGCCCAAGTTGGGTGAACCATGATATATCTGTGTCTCTCTTGTAATGTGTATGTGTGATTATATTTGCATTTCTATTTATTGTTATTGCTCTACAATCCTGTTTTTCTAACACCTTGTTCCTGGCTAAAGGGGTAGGTATCTACCTGAACATCTCGGTCGTGTCACGGTAATCTTCTTTTTGCTAGACTGGGACGTATTTAGTCTTCCTTGTAGTTGCTTTTCTTATTACTAGTGAGTTTGGTCTATGTTGGTTTGGTCCAGTTCCTACCCATCCTCTGGTAACAAAAAATCCTACTACACTATGATTTTCTTGCGGTTTTGAGTTAATAAAGTTAGCTGGCCTTCTTTTGCAATCCTCCCATTTTGTGACAAGCTCTGGAAACTCTTCAACAATGTGGGTGGTTGTATGACAATATGTGCACTAAGTTCTCTTAGTAAGTGGGAAATATCGAGCGAGGCATCCAATTTCACTACAGTTGTAACAAGGAAGCAACCATGTGCAGCCTCCTCCTAGACTATCTCCAAATCCTTATCCACGCCCTTCGTCGCCTCCTTTGTTCAGGGATTGATCTCCCTCTCAATATATATAGTGGTCTAACCTTTCTGTTAATGCATCCAATGCTTTGCATTTATGTGTAATATGTATATTTGACCCACAAAATTCATAGTATACCATATTTTTCATTGTGGAATACTTCTATAAGATTAGGCAGAGTCATGGAAGATGGCCATATGCTTTACAGATATCGCAGTAAACATTTGGATAACAGCTTGGTGGATCTTGGTACGTCGGTCGACCTAGTGATTGGGGTTCACTACAGCAACTTGCAAAATAGTTGCACTTGGTCCACTGCCAAATAGACCTCCTAACAGAATCTATCATCCCCTCGTCTTGGGGAATTATGAGGCATAGTGTCCTTCCATAATACATTAGTACACCATACTTGTGGTTGATTCAGCTTATGTATATTTATTTCTTGGATTTTCTCTGTTAGTTCAGTAATCCTATTATGTACTTGCACCAATTGCACAGAGGATGATGAAGTCCCTATAATAGTGGTGTTTGGGTAATTAGCCATGGCCTCAATCTTCATAGCTTGTTCTAATGTCATCCTCAACGAGTCTATCACTTTTTGCGACAAGGGAATTCTGATTAAAGGTAAATATCCTTGGATAAACCATTCCTTATTATGGGCATCATGCACCGAGAATGATAGTTGTGTTAATACATTTGTGAAGCATCATGCAGATTCTAAGGTAGATTCTCCCTACATCTGTCAAATCTCTCTTAGTTTTGAAATACCTTGTTGTTTTGACTTAGTTCATGAAAATTAATCTAGGAATATTTTCTTTGTCTCTGCCAAAGTAGGAGTTGGCGTCTTTAGGTCTCACCTTTCAATCAAATTCATGTATCATTGTAAAGCTCTTCCTCGTAGGGTTGTCTGAAACTCAACTAGTTTAGACGTCATCGGGGTCGCTCTGGTGTTCCATATTTCCTCATAGAGGAACGAATGTTATGTTGCATCATCTTCTCCTCCTCTCCACCAAAATTTGAGACATTTCAGGGGTGGTCCTACTAGTACTCTATCCATTGTGATAGTTGGGGATCCTACTAACACAAATCCTTGAGGTACAGGTTGCATTATAGTCTTACCACTAATCTACAACGAATTACTACTACTTACTCATGGTATTGAAATGGTCTATAAACTATTCGTACTATTGTTCATCTGGTCACACCAAGGTAATTGTGAAACAAATTTCTAAGAGTTTGTTATGAAATTTTTCAAGTGCTCCTGGGGGTCGATGAAAGGAGTGTTACTTCCATTGCTTCGAGTATCCACTTTCACAATAATGCCAAGATTCACTTTTAGGGGTACTTCCATTTTCTGTGGGTCTTGATAGTTATCAATTTTCTAAAGCTGTGTCCAAGGCTGGTTCTGGTGTTTGATCCGGAAATTTGCTACATGGTGACTGAGTTCTGGATTCCTCCTTCTTACTTCGGCCTTCTCCCCAACTTTCTCTTACTGTGTTGTTCAGCACTTCTATCCCTCTTTCTCTTATCCTTGAACTAGTCAGTTCCTCTCTCCACTTCATCTGATATAACTCATTTTTACTTTCTTCATTATTTTCCCCATTCTGCATCTCTTTTTCCAGTTACACACTTCTTTTTTGTGCCTTTATCATCTTCTCTTTCCACCATTGTTCATGGATTTTCGTCCTTCTTTTCGCTCTCTCAGCCCAAGCTTCATTATTGTAAACCCCCTCCATTTACTGTAGTTGCTATCTTCCACAACGTCATACATATCCTAGATATTTCACCTAGGGCGTGAAGTTTTTACTCCTCCATTCTAATCCAGTTGAAATATAGAAACCCAAATTCAACCATCCAGGTCTTAATCCACGGTATAAATTCCTTTAATAAGTTACCCTAGCTCCCTTTTTTAGCTCCTCTTTGTAATACCCCTTTTTCGACCCCTCTAATTATTGGTTTGATGTGAATATTGTATACATGTTATGTATGTGTTTTCTGTTGATGTATATGTAACTTCGGAATGTATTTCATCTGTATATTTTATATATATTTATTGTACCCTTATAAGAGATGTGTTATTCCTCTATAAGGAAGTGTCGTCATTTGGATTGACAAGTGTCGCAAGTGTGTGAACTTGCGGATGGGTTATTAGACCACCATTTGGGGTCGGCCCGGAATTATATATAATATAATGTGGATGTATCTAAGTAGACAAGTCGGCCCCAGTAAGTCACTGGGCAAAAAGGTGAGTATAAATAGAGATAGGAGATCTCTATTTTACTCACTCGGAAAAAGTATCTATCTCTCTCTCTGAAAAGTGGCGCACTAGTGAGGAGGAGGAGGATCATCTGCTAGGAGACTATCTCAGTGTTATTTGGTTGTATTTTGGTTGAGCCATTGCTCTCTCTATCTCTGAGGAAGTTGTGGGGTTTTTCACCTTAGGGTTTTCCCCACGGAAACTCTGTGTCTCTTGTCTCTATGCTTTTGATTCTTGTGATGCTTGTGATGCTTGTCATATTATGAATGTTATGCATTGATATACTGTAGATGTTATTCTCTCAGCAAAGATCCTATAGTATTGTGATTTAATACTAAAAATTTAACATTTTCCCTAGTGTGGAGCTCAAGTCCAAGGCCCAACTAGTAGATTCTGGTTTTATTGCACATGCAAGTATTTGATAGTTAATCAAGCATGGGATGTTAATCCATGGGGCATTCTAAATGATGTAATTATTATTATTGCAATAAAATACCTAAGGGACTAGCTATGGAGGCAACGTAAGAGAAGGGGCTGTGTGTATCCACTAGGGAGTGGTGAGGGCGTTGTGGGATGGGAACCAATGTTGCCACTTGTCCATTCATGAACCCATCTGCCCTCCCATACTGCCATTAATGCAAGTGTAAGAGAGTGGTTGAGAAAATAGGCTCATAAAGTCGATGGAGTATGGAACAGACCTGCGGACCCGTATGGCAGGGGATGACCTGTGTTTGTGTGCCCCGTAAACTACTCCATGCCTGAGGAATCCGCGCAACTTGTTTCTTATTCTGTGGTTAGGGAAGAGGGGATGGATTATTCATTATTCAGTATTCACGCAACCATGATTTACTCATCCACTATTATTCATCAGTGTTGGAAAAAAAATCCAGTTGTGAATCCAAGAAGAAGAGGAATGTGATTCCCTATGTAAGAGGGGGGGAATATAGAGTTGTATGTTGTGGGACAGAGCTTAGCCGCAACTGGGTTAGTAACCTGTTGGTTTTAGCAGAAGTGGAAGGGCGAGTTTTGGGGTTGGATCTGCTTAATAAACCCAGTTAATACTGTAGTCTCATAGAACTGGAAGATGGACCTTTCTATGCCCACCCTGAATAGCATTGGAGAGAAGGGGTCTCAAGGGACTGAGCAATAGAGAAGAGGACCTTCCTTGTGTTGGGTGTGGTAGTTAATGTGGGTTCCATGCTGTCGAGTGTCAAGATGTTTACAGCTCTATTAATGAGCTCATTGGCTTAGCACCATCCTCTCTATTGCTTGAATGCTTGTCAAACCTAGTGAAGGCTATAAACTCATGAGAACAGTGACTGGACCTTTCTATGCCCACCCTGAATAGCACTGGAGGGAAGGGGTCTCGAGGGACTGAGCAACAGAGAAGAGGACCTTCCTTGTGTTGGGTGAGGTAGGTATTGTGGGTTCCATGCTAGTTGATTAGTCTGAGATGCTTGCAGTTCTGTAAGTGAACTCACTAGCTTAGCATTGTCCCATTGTTCGTTGATTGCTTGATAAACCCAATCGTGTATTGGCTTAGCAGTGGGATGTGTCCTTGACTGTGAAAGTATCGTGAATGTTCCCTGGATTGCTTGATAAACCCAATAGAGTATTGGCTTAGCATTGGGATGAGGCTTTTACTGTGAGAGATAGACATCAACCTCCTTAGTGGATACACGGCCCAGCTCGGGGGTGGTCTCTCAACTGAAAAAGTATAGGATGGACAGAGAACTATGGTTGGGTGGAACATTGTCCTCACGTAGCCAATTGCCTGGGGCAGCTTCAGTCTCAAGATAAGTGTTTTATGGTGTTAATGTTGTTGATGCATGTATTATATCCATTTGATATGTGATGTTGATTGAATGGTTGTATGAATGAAATCAATAGATAGCTATGTGTGAGCTTGTATACAGAATTGTTTGCTTGTTGAATACTCCATTGTTACATGAATGTTATGCATGACTAACCTTGTAGGTTGTAATATGTTAACTAGTTCAATTTATTACCCATGTGGTTATGTATTGAGTTCATCTTCAAGAGGATGGGCTTTAGCCTCATCTGGACCTGAGAGGAGAGTGATAACCTATTCATGACTATTAGAATTCCTTTGTGAGAGAGAGGGATGTGGAAAAGTCATGGGAGAAGACAGATAGAGTTTTATGAAGTTCTAAGGCATGGAAAAGTGAAGTTATGATGGAATATTTAGCTGAGATAATGACAAGGTTATAATCCTCAGATGGATGAGAGAGTTATACCAGTGGAAAGATCTCTCCAAGATATTTCCAACGGTACCGAACTTGCCTCATTTGGCTCAAGGAGGAGGGAGAAACAAGTCTGGGAAGTTTGCAGATGTAGAGAAGGAGGTTCCACATTCCCGCATCTGCAATGCGGATTGCAAATTGCGGAAAGGAAAGTTTTTCGGAAAGTCATGTTTGGACTTCTGCAATTCTAACTTCCACAATGCGGATTGCGGATTGCAGAAAGAGTAGTCTTCCGGTATATTGAATTTGGACCTCCACAACTCCAACTTCCGCAATTGCGGATTGCAGAAAGGCAATTGACGGAATAATTAGACTTCCGCTATCTCGAGTTCCGCCATGCGGATTGCAAATTGCGGGAGGATGTTGGAGATATAAGTTCGGTGATCCATCTTCTGAATCCCACAATGCGGATTGCGATTTGCAGAAGGACAGATTGTAGACCTAAGGAACCTTGTGGATTTCGGACCCAAGGCAACTTGCGAATTGTGGATCTAAAGAAACTTGGGATTGCGGATCCAAGGCAACTTGCGGATTGCGGATCCAAGGAAACTTGGGGATTAAGGATCCAAGGAAACTTACGGATTGCGGATCCAAGGCAACTTGCAGATTAGGGATTGCGGATTCAAGGCAACTTGTGGATAGTGGATCCAAGAGAGTCACAGATTGCGAATTGCGGATCCAATGAGGCATTTACAGAAAGGCGTGAATGGAAGCATTTTGAAGCAAAAAAAAAGTAGCAGAGTCTTCCATCACCCCTAAAGGACCCGTAGAGGTTCAGAGCACATGACATATTGGTACCAGATCCTAGGCATGGGATAGGGGTATGCTACAGAGTGGTATCAGAGCTTCGGTTACAGCACTGGAGCTATTGGGACAAGCCATGAAGAGATTTATATGCAAGGAATGCGTCCATGATGCAGGTTTTGGATGAATGTGTATTAATTGATTGATTGTCCAATGAATTCTAGATTTGAATGGATGTGTAAGATTTATTGTATGCTTGTAATTTCTAATAGATGTTTCTGTTATGCACAGTGACAGTAGCAGCAATGGTAAGTTGAGTTGTCTAGAAAGGCCGCGTGTAGATAAGTAAAGATGGTGACTTTTGATGATGCACAGGACCCTTACGAACATCCTTACGAACAGGAGGAATATGTTCTAGGCAAAAATGTGCAGGAACCACATAAAGTGCAGATTCTAATGAAAGGAGGGCACGAGTAACGCCCCAAAACTTGGTCGGGACCATGGTAAGGTTCAATGAACGGTTGATGAAGGAGCAAGAAGAGAAACATAAACTTAATGTAGCTATCTTGCAGAGTCTCACAGACCTGCAGCAGAAAGTAAATGGTGGGTCTAATCCGAGCAACGAAGGCCGAGGAGAAATGAATGCAGAAAGTCAGTCTAGGGGTCATTCTAGGAGAAGGAATCTAAGCCCTAGAACAATTTCTATAGGAAGAAAGCATAGAACACCCTCTTCCAGATCTCATTCTAGTAGGTCAGCTGATTCCTAGGTTTCTCAAGGAAACCCAAGGCATACTCCCAGTGGGAGTAGGAGCAGAAAGAAGTACAGAGGTATTTTGCAAGGCGATTTCAGGAAGGCAAGACCTCCCACTTTTGAGGGTGAAGGTAAAGAAGGTCAAGAAGCAAAGGCGTGGCTTCTTGGAATGAAGAAGTACTTCAAAATACATGAGTATTCGTAGAAAGGCTAAGGTTTTTATTTATAACCTTGGTGGAAGATATTTTATTTGGTGGGAGTACCTCATGCAAGTGAAAGGAATCAGTGAAAGAAGGATTAGTTGGGATAGATTCCATAGGTAATTTCAGGAGAAATACCTGTCAGCTAGGTACTACGATAATAAAAGGAAAGAGTTCAACGAACTCAAACTTGGGAATAACACTATAGATGTGCATGTCCATAAGTTTCTGGAGCTTTTGAGGTATGTGGACTACATCAAGGATGAAAGAGTCAAGATCCAATGTTTCCTTGGTAGTCTACCACAGATTTACAGAGATAGGATTGAGTTTGTCAGTCCACCAAGCTTAGAAGAAGCCATTAGAATGGGAGAGCATTGTTATGAGCAAGGTAAAGGTAAATCAGAAATGCAGTCAGCATGGAAAGGTAAGCCCAAGGGCAGGTTCGAACCAAGAAGAAGTGGATTTAAAACACCTCTTAGAAATCAACCCAAAACCTTTCCACGGGGACAACAAGCTAGGAGTGGATTTAAGCCGGTAGTAGCAGCAGACAAAGCACAGAAAGGACCACTTCATTGTTGGGGATGTGGAGGAAACCACATGCTTAGAGATTGTCCAACTAAAAGGGAGTACCTGAGGAGCTTTCACAACATTGAAGGAGCAACTACAATGGGAGACATGGAAAGAGCAATTCCTAGGATCTATGCAGCACTGGATGGCCGTCAAGCAGACCACAAATCATCAGTGGTGGAGATTGAAGGTAATATTCCTAAGCAATCTATTTCTGTTTTCATTGACCCAGGGTCTACCCATAGTTATGTATCTCCTAGGGTAGTTGAAATTTGTTCTCTTGATCAAGTAAATAATAGTAAGGCTTGGTTAGTTCAGTTAGCCACGAGAACCAAAAGGAAGGTAAGTGAAGTAGTGGGGAAGTGTCCCATAGAATTGAATGGACTCCTCACTCATGCAGAATTGAATGGACTCCTCACTCATGCAGAATTGAATGTATTACCATTAGGATCATATGATGCCTTAATTGGCATGGATTTGTTGGAAAGGCATAGATCCAAATTAGACTGTTATGAGAAACCACTTGAATGCCTTGATGATGAAGGCAAGCCAAGGCTGGTAAAAGGAATTCCGAAGCGAGTTTCAGTGAGGCAGATTTCAGCCCTACAGTTGAGAAAGTTATACAAGAAGGGTTGTCAATTGTATGTTGTGCATACATCAGATTCAGTAGAAGATAAAGGACCAAGGATAGAAGACTTCCCATTGTTGTAAGAGTTCAAAGATGTGTTTCCGGATCAAGTGTCGGGACTGCCACCCAAGAGAGATATTGACTTTTCCATTAACCTTATTCTAGGAGCAGCACCAATTTCCAAGGCTCCTTATAGAATGAGCACACCTGAGCTAATAGATTTGAAGATGCAACTGCAAGAATTAATGGGAAAGGAATATATTAGACCTAGTGTATCCCCTTGGGGTTCACCTGTGTAATTTGTGAAGAAGAAAGATGGAACATTAAGGCTGTGTATTGATTCCAGATAGCTCAATAAAGTGACAGTTAAGAACAAGTATCCTTTGCCAAGGATTGATGACTTGTTTGATCAGATGAAGGAAGCTAGAGTGTTCTCCAATATTGAATTGAGGTCGGGGTACCACCAAGTGAGGATTAAGGAAGAGGACATTCATAAGACAACTTTCAGGACTAGGTATGGTCATTACGAATTCACAGTGGTTCCATTTGGTCTCACCAATGCACCTACCACATTCATGTGCCTCATGAATAGTGTCTTCAATAAATACTTGGATAACTTTGTGATTGTGTTCCTAGATGACATCTTGGTCTATTCACGAAATGAAGAAGAGCATAATCAGCATCTAAGAGTGGTATTGTAATTCTGATTGTGTTCCTAGATGACATCTTGGTCTATTCACGAAATGAAGAAGAGCATAATCAGCATCTAAGAGTGGTATTGTAATTCCTTAGAGAACATCAGTTGTATGCCAAGTTGAGTAAGTGTGAATTCTATCAAAAGGAAGTGCAATATTTAGGTCATGTAATATTAGAAGAAGGTATTGCAGTGGATCCTGAGAAGATAGAGGCCATAATGGATTTGCCTACTCCGAGGAATGTTGCAGATGTAAGAACTTTTATGGGTCTTGTTGGTTACTACAGAAGATTCATTGGAGGATTCTCCAAGATAGCTCACCTGATCACCTCATTGCTGAGGAAGAGTATCAGATTTGTATGGTCTGAGAAATGTGAGAAGAGCTTCCAGCAGTTGAAGAAATTGCTCACTAGTTCCCCTGTTCTAAAGATTGCAGATCCTAGTAAGGATTTTGTAGTATGCACTGATGCTTGCATTGACGGACTAATGCAAGAAGGGTCTGTAATTTGTTATGAGTCAAGGAATATGAAAGAGCATGAAAGGAACTACGCCACCCATGACTTAGAGCTAGCATCCATAGTTCACGCTCTCAAGAGATGGAGGCATTATCTCTTGGGAAGAATATTTGAGCTCAGAACCGATCATATGAGTTTAAAATACTTGTTAGACCAGCCAAATTTGAACGCTAGGCGGACTAGATGGT
This sequence comes from Larix kaempferi, assembly GCA_027924585.1. Classification (NCBI taxonomy): domain Eukaryota; kingdom Viridiplantae; phylum Streptophyta; class Pinopsida; order Pinales; family Pinaceae; genus Larix; species Larix kaempferi. The sequence goes on from BSBM01001036.1 coordinate 10,672,238, forward strand.
TCGAGTTTCTTTGCGAGTTTGATTTGGAAATTAAGCATGTCAAGGGTAAGGAGAATAAAGTCGTTGATGCACTCTACAGAAAATTTCGTATTGCAACAGTAAGTAGGTGTAAATCAAACTTGAAGGCAAGCATTTTAGAGGCTCAAAATAGTGATGAAGTCTACCTTCAGATCAAGAAGAAATTGCAGCAGGGTGTTATGGATGAAAAGTATGCAAAATATCAGATGGGGAAGGGTAATGTTCTCGTTTATCAAAATACCAGGTTGTACATTCCAAACAGTGCATATTTCAAGAGGTCGGTGATGGATGAGATACATCAAAGACCATACTCAGGACATCCAGGATATCAGAAGACTATAACAGCAAAAAGGAAGTAGTACTTTTGGCATGGTATGAAGAAGGACATAGTTGAGTACATTGCTAGGTGTCAAAAGTGTCAACAGATCAAGGCAGAGCACCAACATCCAATAGGATTGTTGTAGCCATTTCCCATCCCAGAATGGAAGTGGGAAGTGATCTCTATGGATTTTATAATAGGGTTGTCAATGACAGTGAAGAAACATGATGCAATAATGGTGGTGGTGGACAAGCTATCAAAGGTAGGTCATTTCATTCCAGTTAATTCCACTCACAAGGCCAATGACATTGTAGATATCTTCATGAGAGAGATATTCAGGTTACATGTATTTCCCAAGGCAATAATTTCAAACCGTGACACAAAGTTCACATCTAATTTTTGGAAAGGATTGTTTCAGGAACTAGGAACTCAGTTGAAGTTTAGCATAGCCTATCATCCTCAAATGGATGGTCAAACTTAGAGAGTAAATCAGATTCTTGAATACATGTTAAGTATGTATGTGATGGACAAGCCATCTAAGTGGGAAGACTATTTACACTTAGTGGAATTTGCTTACAACAATGGACATCAAACATCATTGAAAATGAGTCCTTTTGAAGTATTGTATGGAAAAGGATGCCGAACTCCAGTGAGCTGGGACAGCCTAGTGAACAGGGTAGTACTTGGACCAGAAATGATTGAGGAGATGGAGCAAGAGAATGTGAATATCAGGCAGAATTTGAAGGCAGCACGGGACATGCAGAAAATTTATGTAGATCTGAAAAGAATACATAAGGAATTTCAGATTGGGGATCATGTCTACTTGAGAGTGAAACCAAGAAAGAGTTCCATGAAGTTGGGAAGTTGTGCCAAGTTGGCACCAAGATATTGTGGGTTGTTTGAAGTCCTTGATAGGATAGGGTCTTTTTCATATAGAATTTCATTTCCTGCTAACATGAAAGCTCATAATGTTTTCCATGTTTCTTTGCTTAAGAAATATATACATGATCATAATCACATAATTGATTGGAATGTGATACAGGTGGAACCAGAAGGAGAGTTCCAAGTGGAGCGTACGTGCATCCTCGACAGGAAGTTTACCTTGCTCCAGAGCAGGGCCATAGGGCAGTTAAAGGTGAAATGGAGACACCTTAGCCCCGAGGAGGCCACATGGGAGCTGGAGGATGCCATGCGAGAGGCATTCCCGTTTTTGTTCAATTTTGGGAACACCGAGGAACCCATCCCAAAATTGAAGCCGAGAAGAAGAGGAGCGTGATTCCCTGTGTAGGGGGGGGGGATATAGAGTGGTATATTGCAGGACAGAGCTTAGTCCACAACCGGTTTAGTAACCTGTTGGTTTTAGAAGAAGTGGAAGGGCAAGTTTTGGGGTTGGATCTGCTTGATAAACCTAGTTAAGACTGTAGTCTCATAGAACTGGTAGATGGACCTTTCTATGTCCACCTTGAATAGCACTGGAGGGAAGGGGTCTCGAGGGACTAAGCAACAGAGAAGAGGACCTTCCTTGTGTTGGGTGCAGTAGGTAACATGGGTGCCATGCTATTGAGTTTCGATATGTCTGCAGCTCTGTCAATGGGCTCACTAGCTTAGCACCATCGTCCCTATTGCTTGAATGCTTGATAAACCTAGTGAAGGCTGTAAACTCATGAGAATAGTGGATGTACCTTTCTATGCCAACCCTGAATAGCACTGGAGGGAAGGGGTCTCGAGTGACTGAGCAACAGAGAAGAGGACCTTCCTTGTGTTGGGTGAGGTAGGTATTGTGGGTGCCATGCTAGCTGATTAGTCTGAGATGCATGTAGTTCTGTAAGTGAACTCACTAGCTTAGCATTGTCCCATTGTTCCCTGATTGCTTGATAAACCCAATCGTGTATTGGCTTAGCAGCGGGATGTGTCCTTGACTGTGAAAGTATTGTGAATGTTCCCTGGATTGCTTGATAAACCCAATAGAGTATTGGGTTAGCATTTGGATGAGACTTTTACTATGAGAGACAGCCATCAACCTCCTTAGTGGATACACGGCCCAGCTCGAGGGTGGTCGCTCAGCTGAAAGAGTACAGGCTGGACAGAGACCTATGGTTGGGTGGAGCGTTATCCTCACGTATCCAGTTGCTTGGGGCAGCTTCAGTCTCAAGATAAGTGTTTTATGGTGTTAATGTTGTTGATGCATGTATTATATCCATTTGATATGTGATGTTGATTGAATGGTTGTATGAATGAAATCAATAGATAGCTATGTGTGAGCTTGTATACAGAATTGATTTCCTATTGAATACTCCATTGTTACATGAATGTTATGCATGACTAACCTTGTAGGTTGTGATATGTTAACTAGTTCAATTTATGACCCATGTGGTTATGTATTGAGTTCATCTTCAATAGGATGGGATTTAGCCTCTTCATCTGGACCTAAGAGGAGAGTGATAACCTCTTCATGACTGTTAGAATTCCCCTGTGAGAGAGAGGGATGTGGAAAAGTCATGGGAGAAGACAGATAGAGTTTTATGAAGTTCTAAGGCATGGAAAAGTGAAGTTATGATGGAATATTTAGCTGAGATAATGACAAGGTTATAATCCTCATATGGATGAGAGAGTTATACCAGTGAAAATATCTCTCCAAGATCTTTCCAACGGTACCGGACTTGCCTCATTTGGCTCAAGGACGAGGGAGAAACAAGTCTAGGAAGTTTGTAGATATAGAGAAGGAGGTTCTGCATTCCCGCATGCGTAATGCGGATTGCGGATTGCAGAAAGGAAATTTTTTTGGAAAGTCATGTTTGGACTTCCACAATTCCAACTTCCGCAATGCGTATTACGGATTGCGGAAAGAGTAGTCTTCCGGTATATTGAAGTTGGACCTCCACAACTTCGACTTCCACAATTGTGGATTGCGGAAAGGCAGTTGACGGAATAATTATACTTCTGCTATCCCGAGTTACGCAATGCGGATTGCAGATTACGGGAGGCTGTTGGAGAGATAAGTTCAACGATCCATCTTCTCAATCCCACAATGCGAATTGTGGATTGCAGAAGGATGGATTGCAGATTGCGGATTACGGACCTAAGGAACCTTGCGAATTGCGGACCCGAGGCAACTTGCGGATTGCAGATTGCAGATCCAAGGCAACTTGTGGATTGCGGATCCAAGGAAACTTATGGATTGCAGATCCAAGGCAACTTGAATATTGTGGATTACGGATCCAAGGAAACTTGCAGATTGCGGATCCAAGGAAACTTGCAGATTGTGGATTGCGGATCCGAGGCAACTGGTGGACTGGGGATCCAAGAGAGTCATGTATTGAATATTGCGGATCCAGTGAGGCAATTGCGGAAAGGCGTGAATGGAAGCATTTTGAAGCAAAAAAAAAGTATCAGAGTCTTCCATCACCCCTAAAGGACCCGTAGAGGTTCGAAGCACATGATAGATTGGTACCAGACCCTAGGGAGGGGATTGGGGTACGCTACAGTCTTTGGCCTTAGATGTTGATTGGTTGTTTTTAGCTTCAAATTCTAGGATATAATTAGTGAGGGTGAATTTTACCCAAAATTCAATAGCTCTAGTCAAAGGTGAATCCAGACTATTCAATTCAACCAGATCCATTTGTTTCCACTGGACCCTCCTTCTTTGTCAATGGTGGTATTGAGGTGCTTCTGCAAGACTTTGTATCCACTCTGTAAGTACTACCATAATTTCAATCCACAAAATATCATATTGATCTAGAGGTGGTCCTCCGTAGAGAATGTATTACATGAGTCTTGATACCTCCCACCCATGTAATTCAGCTTCTTGTGTCATAAAATAGTCAATCTTCTTGTACCACCATAGTTGGATTTAGATTGTTGTCATATATGGATCCATACAGTCAACAACGTCTTGTTAAAACCAAGTCCCGACAACAAAACCATTTGCTGGTGCAAAATTGGGACCAGATTCTCAAACATGGTCCAACAAAGGGAACCGTTGTAGTCTATTGTGCTAGCATTTTCAATCCCCTGAAGGAGAAGGTCACACCCGAAGCACAGACAAGACCTATATGTGATGAGGAGTGTGAACTGTAGGGATATAGTTGTGACAATTAATAACATTCATATCGCAACAACATTCATTATTCATAAATATATTAGTTATGTGGTGCAACTAAAGAGAATATGCATTCAATCCATTCGACAATAACTGGACTATATCTTAGCCAGACACAGAGATTTGAAGGGGGGGATCCATCATTCTTAGTATAGATAACTTTTGTTACATTCAAACCATGGCTCTACAGCATTACAACAACCACATAATTACCCGTCGTGGCACCATGCAAAATAGAGATTCAAAACCCAATTACCCAAAACCCAAATACATTATCTTTTTTTGCGGTTTTGTCTTCACTCTCCACTCTTCTGCTATGATTCTTCTCTAGATTTCAATCTTATCCTCATCGTCATGCCTTTTTTTCCGCTTGCATCCTGCTTCCTTATGTACTTGCAGGGGCGGGTCTAAAACCGACGCGACCATCAGAGACTTGCAACTCCCACTCATTTACCCCATGCTTCCTTGTACGATCCTTTCCACTTCTTCCTTTTATGGTCCTTTCCAAAAATGAAAGAGACAACATGCGTCAACGCAACCTTATTGATCTTCCATCATAAAGAATATAAATACGAATCCATGATACTTTTAAAGCAATGGAAAATAACCATAGATGCCCCTCCAATCAAGAGTGTGTCATCAATGAATTTAGAGTGGTTGATTGCCTTCACCACTATAATTATTTTACTTCTCATTAAGATCCCAAATGTACTTTCCATCTGCATATTTCATCACAAGGATTATGCCATCAGAATGTAGAGCATGGGGGGATAATGGGAAAACACTTTTTATATTGCCTACTTTGAGAAAAGGGGGTCGAACTTCCATTCACAAAGGGAGTTATCCATGTATGACCTATATAGGTTCTAATCTTATTAGTAAACCACTAAGAAAAAACAAATCACTTCAGAACACTGAGAAGGATGGAGTTCCTCTCTTTGTTGAATGCATTAGGCATATCTAGTTTGATGACCATTCCTTCCCCTAGTTAATTTGATTGGAATGGATCACCTTCTACACCATAATAATATTAGCCAATATTCACCTTTGTCACGCAAATCTCCCTTGCTTTGTTGAGATCATCTTGGGTTATGGGTTTCTTAGTTTGAGAGAGAATATTTGTCATAATTTTATAAGAGGTGTTACAAAGACAAATTAACCTAAATTTGGAAGTGGAGGTTGAGATATTCTCCATACAAATCAAGTCTAAGAAAGAAGATTTAATCCCACATCCCATCTTAAATTTTTGGTGGGATCCATGAGGCATCATGCAAAGGTATGATTTGATAATATGTTAGCACGCCCTATAAAAACAAATGGAGAAGTCATCCAGTCTAAGCACCTTGTCCCAATTTAGATCCCAAATTGCAAGAGAGACTTACTCCTCTTTTATCTTTAGAATTAATAATTGTTTCTATTCCATTGTAATCATTGTTGGGATGGCTTGGAGTAGTTCCTCGGCGGCACTATTTGCATAATTTTTTTTGTTTGTATACAAGATTTTATAGTGCTCGTGTTGGAATGAGTAATGTTAACTTTGGAAGTTTATTGTGATGTCATAAGATATTATGATGTATTATCTAGCAAAGGAAGGCATAATTCCCTTATCTTATGTAAAAGGAGTTATCCCGCATGCATCATGGAGTAATATTCTCCTATTACCATTTTTTATGTAAGTGAGGTGGAAAATCATTTATCCCACATGTATTATGGGATGTAATACTTCCATACCTCTAGCTATATAATATAGGTGAAGGATACCCTTTGGGGTATGTTGGAAAATTATTGTGAACCATTGTAAAGTTGTGATAAGCATATGTAGGTGGTGCTCAAGTGTAAGAGTGGATATTTTTGAAGAATGAAGGCCATTCCTTCCCATAAATGTTTCCCCATTTGGGGTTTTACCACATATATATCATGTACTATCTATTTTTCTCTTTCCCATCTCTTACTAATTGTTTATTTGGTGCTTGTATGGATAGGAGACTAGACTAGTTGGTTATGCGGCTCAGTAAAGATACTCTAGCAATGGAGAGCACGTAGGCATCCTCTCTCTTCAGGTTCATTGACACCTTAAGGGTTCCACGCTGTAACATCGAGTGGGGTATAAGACAATAGAAGGATCTTGGTTCAGATAATGCTGAAGAAAGCTTACCATCGTCCTTTTTCTACCTCCGACATTTGATTGCAAATAATGGTCAGAATAATGTTGATTTTAGGCATAAATTGGAGAAAGGGCTGAAGGTTATGGTGGACGCTCCTCTTTTTTCTCGTGGGCTATTGGATATACCGAATTTCTTGCACGTGATGAGGCTCCATAAGGACAATTCAAAGGGGTTACTCCCAAATGACAGAAGCCTCATGGAATTCAATGAGTTTAGAAATCCCAAGGGTTTTTTTTTCTTAGATACAGAACCTACAATTTGAGACAATGGTTTTGGGGGGTTGTCGTGGACGAATCGATCTCCTTCTCTATTAGGGTTTCCTCAAGGGACACCTCCATCAACATTTTCAATTGATTCTACAGTGTAGGAAAAAATGGGAGATCAAAAGAGCAACCTTTTATCAGAGGATAGTCAGGGATTCCCAATTTTTATCATAATATTGAAGGGGAATCCCTTGCCTTCATGACTAATGCTATGGATAAAATGAAAGCACTCAAGTTGATGCTACGGGACAAACAGGGGTTTTTGGAAGCCTTCCAGTGCTTGATCTGTGTAGGCAAACAAATCAAGGATCAAAAATATCTCAGTGACTATAAAATCTCCAAGGATTCAACCATACTTTTTATATTGTGGCTTAGAGGGGTTCTGAATCACAACTAGCTTCAAAAGCTTTCTCTTAAAAGGATGCAACATCAAAACCAATACTTTCTAAGGAAACGGTGAGCACAAATATTCCATCTGCAACAACACAAATTTCAATTCCATATATCATTGACAAGGCAGATGAAGTGCCTAAGATGCAGATTAAAAATACCAAGGTAAACAGACTCCTTCACGCTTGCAAATATGAAGCAGTAATTTGCAAGTTTAATGGATTTTGTCCATGAATGGAGGAGCTAGACCAATGAATAAACACTAACTAGACTATGAACTGTGACTATTATTTATGTTCAAAATGATTCTTTATTTTCTAGTTCTTTTCTTGGGCAGATTATAATCACGTTTTTTAAGAAGGACCATGGTTCTAGGGAACGGTAGGGATTTTTTAACCCCATGGTTTCCAGATTTCGATTCGTCCACCATGGTTGTAACTCAAATGTTAGTTTAGGTTTGAATTCTGAATATCCCCCTTCCTTTCTGGCAGCACTCGGTTCTAGAAGACATTTGAAATTCTTTGGGTAGATTTATTAAGCAGGATAATGTTCGTATGCAACATGGACTATTCATTTATGCACTTATCTATGTGGAAGTGGACCTCGGCAAAAGGCTAACAGACAAAATATTATTGCAACTTGAGAATTTCCAGCATTCTCAAAGTCTAGATTATGAAAATGCACCCTTTAGATGTCGTGTTTGTCACCAAAATGGTCACCTACAGGATGCTTGCCCCCAATTAAGAAAGCAACCGAAAAAATAAAAAAGGACAACCTCCTAAATCAAAATATTGGGAACCTTTTGATCTTGCTTCTTCCAAAAAGGAGGAAGTGAAAATTATGGAAGAGGAAGTAGAAGGAAAAGAAACAATAGAAACAAAACTAACAAAAGAAGGAAACCAATCATTGGAGATTACACAACTTGTGGCTTCCCCCTAGCCCAAAATTTTGGTACCAATGTATATTTCAGCTGGTGGAATGAAGTGAACTCATGAATTTGATAGTTCAAACTCGGATAAGGAGCAGGCCCAAAGAGATGAGACATCACAGCTAGTTGTGACTAATCCAAATCTCATGGGGTGGACTGAATTCAAGAAAATGAAAGGAAAGAAAAGGAAGATTGAGGATTACCTTTGATTCCGTAAGGATTATTCTCTATTTACTTACTCTTTATTTCAGTATTTTTTGGAATCGTAGGCTTCAGTCCTGCTTCTATGTTTTGAATATATGCAATATGCATATATCTCTAAAATGTAATTATATATTCTTTTAGAGAAATAAAATTACGATTTTTTTCCAAGGAAAAAAAAGGGAGGCTAGACTAGTTGATTCATGCTATTGATTTACATGTTAGTGAATGCATTATTGTATGTTTATGCATATTTATCAATATTCTAACATGGTATCAAAGTAGGTTACTAAGCTCTACCTTCTTCAATCATTTTTGTTAAAAAAATTACACGCACCAAGTTCTTCAATTTTTTGGGGAGGGCTCATTCTCTAGTAGATTTTCCATCATACCTAGAAAACCATAGTGGTTTTTCATTAGATCTAGGCATTTTTCTACATGTTTGAGATGTTTTTTCTCAAAACCCTAACCCTCACCATTTTTTTCATACATTCTTCAAGTTTCAATTGGTTTTTTTGTAGATTTGAGTTGAAATCCAAGGTTACTAACTTTCTATCAAGGATCTATCTCTCTTGCAGCATATATGTTTGGTTGTCTGTCTTTGGTTGTGTTTTGTCGCAGGTTTTCATCCAGATGACGACTGCATTCACAAAATTCCAATTCCAGGTTGTTCTCGGCACCCATGTAACTTTTCTTCCTTGAGGGTGCATGTACATTCTCCTTTCTTCATAGGATGTGCATACACATGCGCCTTGGCCACTAGGAAAGTGTGTGGGCCATATTTTGAAGCAAAAAATTCGTTGAAATTTGATTTTTTGCATTGTTTCTGTTGACAGTTTGTGGGTCTATCAACAAGGTGTTCCAAAGTTTCATCATTCATGTGAAAATTCAATTTTATTCACTGTTATATTCTATTTATTAGCTTCTTGTCTTTTGTTTGCATTAGGGTTTAGTTTCTTGTTTATCATTATAAGTTTAGAGGTAGCTTATATTCTTGAGTAAGTTGGTACAAACTATCTTGTTTGGAAGATAAAGATTATTGAAGTTCTTAGGAGTAAGAATATTTGGCACTCAGTTAAAGGTGAACAAATGAAACCAACCGATGCTAAAGAATTAAATATATGGGAAGATCAATGCAATTAAGCAAGAGGACTCATTTGTCAAATTGTTTTAGATAGTTTACAGGTAAATATTGAGGCCGAAGATAGCCCAATTGATGTATGGAAAACTTTGACTTCTTTATTTGATAAATCTGATGATGTTGCTAATTATTATCTTGAGAAAAAAATTCATGAGCTAAATCCTAAATATTTGTATAGAATATAGTCATTTCTTCCTGAATAAAAACCTATAATGAAAAACTAAATAATTGTAGTTACGATTGCAAGAAAAATGATCTTTCCCTTGTTATCCTTGTAGAGCAAAAGTTACCTTCTGCCTTTGATTTGTTCATCCAAACTAGGAATAGGGCCATTGAAATGTCTAAAGGTTCTATGTCAACCTCCTTTGAATATTTTTGTAAATTTTTGATATGTTAGCAAGATAGATTGATTGCTTTGGTTCAATTAACTAATGGTAAATATCTACTACACATAGTAAAAATAATCCTAATAAACGTTTTAATAAAAAAACATAAACCACATATTAAAGGTTCATCCCATCACTCTTCTAATGATGCCTCTAATGATGCTCCTAAAAAGAAAGTGTTTAATCCCTGTAAGTATTGTGGCAAATCCACCCAACTTGAGAATATTTGCTTCAAATAGAGATGTGAACTTGCTAAAGCCAAGAAGAAATCTTCTGGGGAACAATAGGTAGCTCTTTGTGCCTATTATGTTCACCTAGGTAAATCCTCTTCTTTTATGGAATGGATAATGGATTATGGTACTTCTAATAATATGATCAGTATGGCTTCTTTATTTTCATCTTATGACCCTAAAAGGCACACAACACAGAAAGTCTCAATTAGTGATGGTAAACAACTTTCAGTAATAGGATTTGGTGATGTTAAAGTTCCTAATGGTACATTGGAAGATGATTTTTCGTGTTCAAGGCATGTCCATCAATTTTCTTTCTATTCATCATGCTTGTCAAACGGTTATAAGTTTGAAGCATGGACAGATAAATATGTTCTAAAAGATATTAAACATAACTTCAAAGTTGTTTCTTCCAGTCTTGTTGATCATGATTTTGGTTTATATAAATTTATTGGTTTTAATTCAATTAAAAATAAACCATTTTATTCCTATGTTGCTCACGCTGGTGAAAAAAATAAATTATGGCATGAAAGCTTAGGGCACTTGAATTATGGTAAACTGTAAATGTTATAAAAAATGGTACTTGGCTTACCTACAATTTCTTCCACTAAAGGTGTTTGTGAAGGTTGTGTGCTTGGTAAACATCATAAGGAAATTTTTTATAAAGGTAAAGCTTGGTGTGCGAAAGAACAATTGCGATTAATTCATAGTGACATATGTGGGCCTCTGGAAACTCCTCCTTTGTCTCAAGAGATCTATTTTCTTACTTCTATTGATGATTATAGTAGAAAGACTTGGTTTTATTTTTTGAAACATATAAGTGAAACCTTTGGTATATTTCAAGAATTTAAATCCTTGATTGAAAATGAATATGGTAAATGTATTAAGACATTGAGAACTGATAATGGGGGTAGGTTCAATAAAAATGAATTTAATGCATACTTATCAAAACATGGAATTCAACATCAAAAGATTGTTCCTTATACACCTCGACAAAATGGGGTATCTGAAAGGACAAATAGAACTTAGGTTGAAATGGATAGATGTATGCTTTATTCTAAAGGATTACATAAAATATTTTGGGCTGAAGATATGTGTTGTGCTAACCATATTTTAAACACAGACCCTATTAAAGGAGTTTTGCAGGTTACTCCTGAATAAAAATGGAGTGGAAGGAAACTTGATATTAGTAACTTTAAGATATTTGGAAGTGAATGTTATATCCATACTCTAGATGAAAAATGAAAAAAGTTAGAGCCCAAGTCTCACAATTGTATTTTCATTGGTTGTAGTGAGGATTCCAAAGCTTACAATAAATTTGATTCATCTACCCGTAGTGTTATCATCCAACGAGATGTTCAATTCAATGAAGTCTCTCCTCCACCTGGGTCTTTCGAACCTCATGTTACCTTGAATTTTCCTTCATATTCTATTACTCTTAGATTGGATACCCATTCCTATATTTTTGTGCTTAATCTAGAACCTAGTCCACCTTCTTCTTCAAGTGTTCCACCTAAATTTTTCAAAGATACTAGAGTGGTTCCCACTGTTATATTTTTAAGTGCAATAACAATAAGGATCTATGAAATATAAACAAGCCCAGCATGAACAATAGTACACAACAAATTTATCCTGGGAAAACCCTCTCGGAGCAGAAAAAACTAGCAAACTTCTTCTATATAGATCCTGCAGAATGTACAATAGTATACCTCGTGCAAAGACCCAAAACAAGAAGAATCCTCAAGCAGATAATCAGAATGACTCTCTCTCTCTCTCTCTCTCTCTCTCTCTCTCTCTCTCTCTCTCTCGCTACTCGTGCAAATTAGATGAGTGAGTGAAGTGTGTAAATGAGGAGGGAGATCCTCCTATTTATACTAAACAAAACACTTCACCTTTTTACTAAATAGGTCGGCTTGACTCACCTAAATGGGCCGACCTGTACACTTTACAATAAAATATTATTTTCTAGATCTTTCCAGGTCAACTTAACAATTAGGGTTTACATTGAATCTTTCAATGACTTTTCCATAATCAATTACATCAATAATAATCCTCGTAGGGTGTACAATACAAATAATACAAATTACTCAAATAATACAAATAATAATATCTGTTGAAGTTACATTCTTCAACACTCCCTCTTAACAAGGAAGTGTTGTAGGCACAACAGATCCCATTTTTATTGATAAAAATGAGAGCCCCACTACTATTTTTGAAGGTAACTTGGATTTCCTTTACTCATTTTTTGGGTGTTTTTTATTGTTGTCTTTATCCTTTCTTATTCCCATGCCTTGGATTTAATTAAGTTTGCTAAAAAAACCTTTCTTTTGTGTGTTTTGAAAATTGCAGAAAACTTGTTTTTTCTTCAATTTACATCGTTTCCGCAACTCCCATTTCACAACCTGCAATCCGCAGCATTTAAATTTTTGAGTTTTAAATTTTTCCTTTCTGCAACTCACAATTGCGGATTGCGTATGTCGGGAAACTTTTTAATAAAATTGAATTTTTCGTTCCACTTTCCGCAACCCGCATTTTGCGGATTGCGGAAGAGAAAACCACTTAGAAAATAAAGATGGTGTTTGTACATCTGCAATCTGCAACCCACAAATTGCGGAATGCAAAGAGTACTTAGTTGTTCAAAATAAACATTCATGTTCCGCAACCCACAACCCGCATTTTGCGGATTGAGGAAACCATAATAAACAAATTGAAATTGCACTTCCGCAACCCGCAACCCACATTGCGGATTGCGGAAAGATTGACTTTTCTTGTTATTTTTCACCACTTCATTATCCAATTACGAATTGCGGATTGTAGAAACATTAAAACCACTTATGTCTAAACTTGCACTTCGGCAACCCACATTGCGGATTGCAGATTACGGAAGCCACAGTCAAAATTTTGCAAAAAGATGATCCCACAATTTCTTTTCCGTTCTTCACGATTTAATCTGAGCCATTGATTCCTTTTGATATTACAGTCTGGATTGACCCCGTTGTTGCTTAAGTATTTTCGTTTTTATGATTTTCTCACTGTTTTTCGAATTACGAATTTCATTCACGCGAAGGATTTTTATTGCGGATTTTTACCAGGATTTCCATTTTACTTTCATTTTCAACACAAGTTGGTTTTCCGACACCTTTGTCTACATTTTGGTGATAATTCAAAGTTTAAATTAGTTTTAATTGATTGATTGTTTTTGTTTTATCACAGTTCTAAGCTACCCAACCATGTCAAAAAACACTCTCTCCAAAACGGCCCTTAGGGAACTCAAAAACAAAGACCCGAACAGTGGAATCCTCTCTGATACCAACGACAGAGTGTCTGAAACTCTTCACCTGGATTGGGCCCACATTTACTCTTTGTTTGACAATGATGACCTTTCTGAAAGCCAGCAGAACCAGTCCTTTTATAGGAACATCAGCAAGTCTCAGTTACATGCCATTGCTGTTAGACTGGCCCTTACGCCCTATACCGATGTCATCAAGTGGATAATTGATTACACCCAACCTCAAGACTGTTCCTTCAATGATAAGTCTGGGGCACATCTAACTTCATTCCGGCCTGAGTCTTTTTCCGGAGCTTATCCCGTAAGACAACCTGACTAGTTGCTTAATGCCAAATTCCTGGACTCCGACAAGACCCAATTCAACTTTGATGAAATGCTAAAATCTTGGATGAGTACCCCTACAAGCTTCAAGCCTAAGCCTGACAAATGCTACCCCATTTCTCGGTTTAAAGAGTCATTCGCTCTGTTGGCGGCCATGCTCTGCAAGCTGTACGCGTTACCTGATTGCTCAGTATTTAAGGCTAAGTGGGAACCCCTTGTGCACCATGTACTTACTACAGGGGAGTCCTTCAACTGGGCTCAAATTTTGTCACTACAGGTCAAGGTGAAAATTGAGAAATACCAGAAGACCCCAGCCTTCAGAAATCCCACTTTTTTCTACTCAGCTTACATCATGGATATCTTCTGTGTGGATTTTCAGTTTCCTTCCATGGGGTGGAATTGGACCCTGTCTGCACCACCTGTTCACATCTATTGCTCAGCACTATGGGAAGATAATTCCATGCCTTTGATATATGATATCTTTTACCATCTTGTTGGTTCAATTCATTTGATGATTTTCAAGGAGAATGCTCCCACCTTTTCTGAACAAGCTAAAGCATTGGTCTCCACTATGGGTGATTGGTATGTAGGGGAATACTTCTCCTATGTCAGGATTTGGGGCAGTAACACAACCCATCTCTTGCCCAGAATTGTGACATATAGGCTTATGTTGGAAGAGGTTGCTTATCAGTTAGTGACAGATGGTGTCTTCCCAAAACTCATTGGTGCCAAGAGAAGAGGATGGCCAAAGTTCCCACTTCACCTTGGGCCCCTAACAATTCAGAATTCAACCCATGTTGGGTTACTTGGAAAGAAGGTTGTTTCCCTTAAGCTTGGAAAGGCCCCAAAGAGGATGCATGATCCTAAGTATTTTTTGATGAACCATTTTGCACATGAGAATATGAAGAGTGAGTACGCTCATCAAACTGACCCTGATGATTCTATTTACTAGGGTGTTGATTCATTTGCTGAGGTATTGAACAAAACTTCCACTCTGGAAGAAAAAAAAAATATTTTTCAGTATCAACATGAGCTAAAAGCTAAAGTCCTGCAATACAGAAAGTTTGAGCTATCTCTTGATGAAAAGGTGTTGAAGGACAAGGCAGAGAAAGAAGATCAGAAATCAAGCACCCCATTGATGCTTACTTACCATGCTGATGACAAGGGTAAGGCCCCTATGGAAGATACAACACAGCCCAAGCCTCTGGCTAATCTTAATGCTTTGATTCAATCAGCTACAGAGATGAAAAGAGAACTTGCAGTCATGAGCTCAGTAGTGGACACTCAGGTTGTTGCAACAAACACCCCAGCAAAGAAGCAGGAGGTTCACAGCTCTGTATCACAGGTGAATTTGACTAATGAAAGTGATCTAGAGGATGAGATGCTTCCATCTTCTTTCCCAACTGATGTGCCTATTATACAAGAGGTTACTACTCCACAGACTTTTGTTGATCTGTTAAAAGGCATAGTGATGGATGATCCTTTTCCAGATCTCCACTTTTGATAAGTTACCATAGTAACCGTTGTACTCACTTCTACACCTCTACTTACTTCCACTACACTCCTTTCAACCTCATCAGTTAATACTACACTCCCTTCCATCTCATCAGTTGATATTACACTCCCTTCCATCTCATCAGTTGATACCACCCTTCCTTCACCCACTACAGTTGAACCACCTATTATTCCTACTACCACTTCACAGGAACCATTGGTAACTCCACTTCCCACCTTGTTGCCACAGGTTACTGAAGTTCAAGCCCCAACTCTATCCTCGTCACCATCAGTAACCACAGTCTCTATTTCACTCCCTGAAACTATTACCTTCACTTCTCCACTCACTTCCCCTTCACCATCAGTTTCCAACATCATTTATCCTTCCATCTCCACCACCCAAATCACCATCCCAATTCCAACTTTTGTTGTTTCCCAAACTACACCTTTGGTTTCGACCTCTGATGTATCTACTTCCACAGTAGACATAGTGGCAGACTTTGAAGAGGATGTTGTGGTTTCCCTAGGGGAATATTTCTATAGCAAGTCTGAGAAGGCAGTGGTGAAAAGAGGAGCTCAAAGATAGAGGGGAGGGACTGTTATGCAGGGCCCTATTCCCAACCAGGTCATATGGCAAAAAACATCCACCGATGCCCAACAAGAAGCACTGGAAACTATTGCAGCAATGGGAGCCTTTGCAGGGGTTAATTATGATTCAGTCACTTATTTGAATAAAGAAATTGAGGCTAAAAAGGAAGAATTGCATAAGCTTAAGGAGAAGCAAGCGGATATTGAGGAACGGCATCAATCTCAACTTCAAGAGTTGAGGAATGAACATGATAGCCAGTTGGAAGACCTGCAGGCTCAAAACTCATCTCTCCAGCAACAACTATAGGAATCACAAGTGCTAAAAATTGTCTATGCTAAGAAAATCACACTTCTTGAGCAGCAACTGAAGGATTTAGTAGCCAAGGTAGCTACCCCCTCTTTCTCTAGATTTTCCAAGGAAGAATTCAAGGAACTCGCTCTTGAGATAAATGAAGACCATTGGAAGCTTTTGGTTGAATTATTTGAATCCATGAATGAAATTCAGGAAACATACAATGTTTTTTAGCGTCATTCTGACATCCTTGAATAGCATAATGAGAGAAGGGAAGAAGCAACAAAGGCTATTGAAGATGTAGTTGATTGGTAGAAGTACATTAAGGACAAGCCTGAAGATATTCCTATTCTGGACAATATCAAATTCAGAAGGCTTACAATCTCTTTGGATGCATGGGAACATGCTTGTGAATCAGTCGAGGAAATGATCTAGAAAGCACAAGCAATGTGTGGCAGGAGATGGTATGCAACTGATAACATAATGGTCATGCTAGATTTTCCAAACATGGACCTCATCGAAAAGGCCTATCCACCCAAGCTTATAATCGAGCAGATTGATAACAGATATGCACAGTCCAAGGAGCAGATTCAATAACTGGAGTACATTCAGATTTCAGAGGTTGAAGAATTAATCAAGAAACCCATCAATCTAGGGATAAAGATCCATCTTTTCCTATGTGCATGGCATAAGATCAAGAAAAATGAGATTGAGTCTTTCACTTATAAGACCCAGCTGGCACTCGAATTGGCCAAGTATCCGAATCTAGAAGAATTGTTAAATGTGTGGGCCAAGTGGCGAAATGCCCTTGGCAAGTCGTATATTAGAAATACTTTGTGATCCCTGTTTTATGGAAAATATGTCCTTGTAATTTCATGTAATTATTATTTAAGGGGATGAGATCTCATAGATAGGGGGGATAAAATCACCGAAAGAGGACTGGAGATACTCTATTTCTTTGAAACATTGTAATTTTTTGCAAGCTTAACGAAATTCAGTTAGTTTTCTCTTGCTATCTCTTTTGTATCATTTGTCAAATTTCTTTGATAGATTATGATTTCTCACTTCTGTTTATGAATGAACCCTATTTTATTTTGCAATTTTAATGAATGCATCGCTCTGTAGATTAGATTTATCTAAACATATGATTCAGATGTTTTTATGTGTTAAATGAAATTATTTATTTAACTCATTTATCTATTTCTGCAAATGATAAACAGTTACAATTGAATTGATGCTAATTTGTCAATTAGCATGTCATAACAAGACAGTCTTATACATGTATTATTCTTTAGGTAAAATTATTCAATTGTCATTGTCTGGTTATATCTAAAGCTGATAAGTACAGATCCATTTCATATGTCTATTAACTGGTGACATACTTATCAAACAATTAAAGATTTGATTGTTCTGCAAACTCAAGTCATATTTCCTAATTCAGATCTAACTTAATTAGGTTTTTCATAAGCTAACACTACTTACCCCTTAGACACGGAAACGCTTGTATATTCCTTAACAGGAATACAGATCCATTCAGATCTAATCACCTAAGTGCCAGCGAAGGCCTAATATCCGTGGGAGTCAGCTACACCAAATAATTTAGGGATAGAACCACTTTTGCGTAGGGTTGTTTGAAGCCTTTCAGATTGGGTTGTCACCCTCTGTTGTTTTCCTTGGAAAACATTCCAGCATTATCATACTCGAGGCTTCAACAAGAAGGTATTTTTCAGTCATCATCACCATCGTCTTCCAGTTGATGAGCTTCTTGTACATGGACTATTGACATCTGCATCTCCCAAAGATATATGTCATAACAAGTTCCACAAAGCCAACCCTTTTTCATGTTGGATGTGACCTAGACCATGTCTATGGTTTTCACACACAGAGCCATCCCTATTTCATGTTGGATGTGACCTAGACCTCATCTAGGACTTCATCATCTATACGAGCAATCCATCAAGTAGGTACAACCCAGGACCACATATTACATTTCCAGAGAAATCACCTACATCTCCTACTATCATCTCATTGTATTTGGATCATCTCGTCATCTCATGTGGAGAGCATCCCAGGTGCATATACCATGTCCACCAGACAACCTACGTCTTCCACCCAGTGGATACAGCCTAGATGTATTACATCTCTCTCTCAATCAACTTGCATCTTCCACCCAGTGGATATAGCCCAGGAACATCTGTGTCTTACGCTCAGTGGATATATCCCAGGTGTATTACGACTCTCTCGGTCAACCTACGTCTTCAAACATGTAGATATATCTCAGGAGCATCCCAAATGCATTACGTCCTTTCATACCACCTATGTCTTCCACCATGTACGATACAGCCCAGGCTCATCCCATATGCTTTATAACTCGTGGACCACCAATGCCTTCAAACATGTGGATACAACCCAGGAGCATCCCAAATGCATTACGTCCTTGCGGACTACTTGCGTCTTCCACCATTTAAGATACAGCCCCAATGCACCAATGTCTTCCGGACCTATCACATCACTCCCTCTTTCGAGGAACATCGATCGGGATAACACCAAGCTTCTCTCTGAAGTACTCAAACTTCACTCTTGCCAATGGCTTGGTCAACACATCGGATATCTGCTCGTCTGTCGCCACATACTGGAGCTTCACTACTCCTCTCTGCACCATATCCTGGATATAGTGGTACTTGATCTCAATATGCTTCAACTTGTCGTGGAACATCGGGTTTTTGGACAATTTTACACAACTCTGATTGTCACAAAAGATACAAGACACCTCTAACTCGATATCAAACAAATCTAATAGTAGCTTCTGAATCCATACTTCCTCACAACTAGACGAATATGCTGCAACATACTCTGCTTCGGCTGTACTCAGCGCCACATATGACTGCTTCCTGCTAAACCAAGAGATCATACTGGATCCCAAACTGAAGGAGCATCCTAAAGTGCTCTTATTGTCTTGGCACTGCCTTCCCAATCTAAATCAATATAACCATGCAGGTTAATCTTCTGATTCATCGCATATTTGAGCCCATACTCAATTGTACTCTTCAGGTACCTCAATATATTCTTTGCAGTAATCAGGTGAACATGTCTCAGATCTGTCATGAACTAGATCAGGGTGTTCACAGCAAAGCATATGTCTGGTCTCATGTTTGAACCAATCATCTGCCTATACATCGTGGCATCAAATATCTCTGAAGAAGCATCACACAGTAGATTCAAGTTCAACGGCCATTGGTGTGGCCATTGCCTTGTCGTCCATCATTTTGAACCTCTTCAGAATCTCCACTGCATACTTTCCTTAACCAAGGAAAATCCCATCTGAACTTTGCCACACCTCCATACCCAAGAAGTAGTGCATCATTCCCAGGTCCTTCATCTCGAACTTAGCAGAAATATTCTTCTTTGTTTATGCTATGAGCTTCTCTTTACCTATCAAAAGCAAACCATATACATACAATTGCAGAATCATATGTTTTCCTTCATCAACCTTGTAGTAAAGGTTGGAGTCCGTTTTACTCTTGGTAAATCCCAAGCTCTTCAGGAACCGTCTATCATGTCGTACCATGTCCTCGGTACCTGTCTCAAAATGTACCACATATACTTCCTCTTCATGAGGGGAGACATCCGGTATCACTCTGAGCATATCCCTAAGATACTGGGGAAAACACCTTTGCCACAAATGGAGGCTAAGTGATAATGTCTCTCCATCTATGTTGTAGTCACTCTCGCTGAGGCAGAGCTTTCCTGCTCCCTATGTAACTGATCATTATCCTCCCTCTGCATATTTTACTCTCTGCATCGGTACATTCTTCACTGGAGTGACTGGTAGCCTTCTCTTTTGATGATCTTATGTGTATCCATCTATGTCATCTCTGGTTACCAAGATATCGAACTCTGTTGCAAGTTATCTCTTGAACCCATATATGAGCTTCTCATCTTCAACCTTGTAGAAAAGGTTGATGTCCTATCACTCTAGGTGATCCTCGATCTCATCATGTTATCCCATGGGTGCCTTCTGATCCCATACAAAACCTTCTTCAATCCGCACACATGTGGTTCTTTGTAGAGAGTCCCGAATCCTGATAGTTTCTCGATATACACTTCTACTTTGATTACACCATTTATCTAGCGTAATATCCACCGTTGAGGAAGTCTGTCTAGCCATTAGAGAAACGTCTCATCATAGTCGACTCCCTCTTTTAAAGAGAACCCTTACTTTGTACTCATGCTTCATTTCATAAATATTCTTGAATGTTGTAGTTGAACCATCGTCACTTGTTCTTCATAACAAGTCTCATCATTCTTCGTTTGTAGGTGATTGTACATGATATTTCCTACAAGTCAAATTTAGTTGCATGGTTAGAAACATTTCATAGTTTCCAAAACATATTAATAATGACATATTCTTATGCATATAGACATAGGTCACATAGTCATGCAACTATCTTAGCCAATTATTCAACACAACATTCATCCATATCCTACATTCATATGGTAACTTTCTAGATGCCTTCCATCTCTACCAGAACATCATTAAGAGCATGCACTACTCCCAATATGTCAACAAAGAGGTTTCAGTCTAGATAAGTAGCAATGGAATGTTGTATAGCACCATAGGACACTTACTCATCACATGCATATTAGTAGTATATTGTTCATTAAAGCAAACACCCTAACATGCATAATACACTTCCTAATTCTAGAAATATAAATATGTACACAACTGAACAATACATGAAATGACAATTCAAAAACTTATCTTTGTTTGTTTGGTAGGATCTCTCTTGATCCTAGGAATTACTGGAGTATGTGATAGTGAGCTCTACTCCATCATCTGATTCTAAGAACCTATGCCTTTCTTTCCTTATGATCTACAATGTTGATCAAGTCTGATACACCATAGATCACAGAGAATCGTGTCTTGGTGTTGAATCACCAATCCCAACTGCATCCCTTCTGAATCAAAATACATATTCCTCATCACTGGAAGAATTCCTATAGATGTGTCCCATCTCATCACAATGGAAGAATCTGAAACTTGAATAGTCTTTTGAATGTATTTTACCGTTGTGGAATCTCTTGTGATGATATTCTTCTTTCTTGTCTCTCTTGGCATGATTTTCCAAAGCCTTATTGTCTTCATCACCTAGCTTCTCTTCTCTAGCTGCAATCCTTGCTTCTTCTTCTTGAGTGCAAGATCCCAAAAGTGCACTAAACAATATAAGCTTCTTCCTGGAACATATCCATTGAATATATGACTCCCATGATCTTGGAAGACCATTTAGGGTAGTCATCACTAATTCTGCATTTTCAAACATGTCTCCAATGGCACTTAACTGATCTCTAATGTTGGATACCCTTGTGAAGTAAGACTGGATACTTTCATTGTTTTGCATCTTCATATCCTTGAGTTGAGTCCTCAACGTAGTCTTCCTATTGATGTTGATTCCTTCAAGTAGTCCCTTCAATGCATGAAACATCTCTTTCAGATTCTTTAGAGAAAATATGTGTGGGATCAAGTGATGATTGATGTAATCAGTTATGATCCTCTTAGCTTTGATAAGATTCTTCTTGTGCTTTGCTTTTTCCTCATCTCCCTCTGGATTTGCAACTACTTCTATAACATACTTATCCAAATCATGCTCTTCTAGGATGAGCATCAGCCTATATTTCCATGATCAGAATTTGTCAACTCCTTCAAGCTTATCCTCAAGCTTGGTATTGTTTGACATCTTGATAAACTTTATAAATGAGAACCTCAAATGGAAATAGATATAGTATAACTTACCAAATGAGATGTTCCAAATAAAGGTTGACTTTTGGCTGCAGAAGGTCCTAGGGTTTGTCGGAGAAACACTAATTTTTCAAAACTAATTGGAGTAAAATATGCACATCCCCAAGGTGAGCTGAGCAATGTACCCATTTTCCCAATTCTGTGGACAGAACTGCAAAATATTTGATGCCCTAGTTTCTTCAATTTCGACTGCATATTTGTCCCGTATTAATTCTTATGTATCTCGGAATTTTATGCTCCTCAAGGTCTGAAACTTTGTTCTAATATAGTTGTATCTATCCTATATCCAATCCCACAGTTTATAGCAGGATTGTATTTACCAAGTGGGACATATGCTAAGTTTCCCAAGGTGACCTGTTTATGGACTGTTTCAGTATAATGAACTTGTACGAACCGACACGTGTCACTGTTTTAACTTCGGGTTCTAAAACTCATACCAGAGAAACTAAAGTCTGTGCTATTTCTAGAACATCTTACGAAATTCAATTTGGATCTTCCGATCCTAATATATATCATTTCTCCCTAGGTCACAAGTTTAAAACTGAATTCTAGAAGAGGCTAGAACCCTAATTTGAAAGGACCATATCTCCTAAATTATAGTGAATCTGAGGATGAAACTCACACACAAGGTACATGAACATTTCATCTTAGGCTTGTACAAGTTTCAGATATTGAACCTTCGCCATAAGTGATTTATAGCAAAAATTCCAAGATGACTAGTTTCTGGAAATGGAAACCCTAGTTCTGCAGTTGCAGCAGCTGCACAATGTTCTCTTTTAGGCTAGCTCTGAAACCATGTTAGATTTTTAAGTGAAATAACAATAAGGATATATGAAATATAAACAAGCACAACATTAACAATATTACACAACAAATTTATCCTAGGAAAACCCTCTCGGGGCATAAAAACCCAACAAACTTCTTCTATATAGATTCTGCAGAATGTACAATAGTATCCCTCATGCAAAGACCCAAAACAAGAAGACTCCTCAAGAAGCTACTATGAATGTCTCTCTCTCTCTACTCATGTGAATTATATCAGTGAGTGAAATGTTTAAATGAGGAGGGAGAGCCTCCTATTTATACTAAACAAAACACTTGACCTTTTTACTAAATAGGTCGGCTTGACTCACCTAACTAGGTTGACCTATACACTTTACAATAAAATATTATTTTCTAGATCTCTCTAGACTGACCTAACAGTTAGGGTTTACATTGACTCTTTCAATGAATTTTACATAATCAATTACATCAATAATAATCCATGTAGGGTGTACAATACAAATAATACAAATAAGAATATATTTCGAAGTTACATTCTTCAACACTCGCCACTACTCCTCTTCTCATTTGGGCTCGAAAAATTCTTAAATCTGCAGGTTCCAATATTGGTATTCCTTCCTATAATCGACGGACTAGATCATATTTTGCTCTTATGACTAAAGTATTGGCCATATATGATCCTTCCACATATGCTCAAGCTAAAGATGAACCTGAATGGGAAAAAGCAATAACTATAGGGTATGACTCATTAATGAAGAACAAGACTTGGACTCGTGTTCCCCTTCCTCCTGGAAATAACTTGGTTATAAAAGGATTTATAAAACAAATTTTATTGCAGAAGGATAGATTGAAAAATATAAATCCGGGTTAGTCTCAAAAGGTTTTTCTCAACAAGAAGGTTATATAGATTATACTAAAACATTTGCTCTAGTTGCTAAAATGAACACAATAAGAACCATAATTTATCTTGTTGCATCTTATCAATGGGAAATATACCAAATGGATGTCAAGTGTGGATTTTCGAATGGTGATCTTCCTGAAGAAAGTATAGGCAACAACCACATGGTTTTATCACTATTGAAACTTCAAGTTTGGTATGAAAATTGAACAAATCTTTATATGGTCTTAAACATGCACCTAGAGCTTGGTATGATAAAATTGATACTTATTTCTTGAAGAATGGTTTCAAACTATGTAAATATGATCCAAATATGTATGTTAAGAACTTTGATGATAATCCTTACTGGCATCCAACGTGCATTAATATAGGAATTGAAGAATAATCTTAAGCATCAACTTGAAATGACCAATTTAGGTTTATTGTATTATTTTTTGGCTCTTCAAATTTGGAATATGGTTGACAGTATATTCGTTTCTCAGCCTAAGTATGCTACAAATTTACTTGCTTGGTTTCATATGAGTGATTGTGAACCTTCACCAATGCCATTTCAGTTTGATGTAAAGTTAATTGTTGATTGTGATGCTTCTCTTGTTGATGTTACTCTTTATCATCAGCTTGTGGTTAGTTTGATATATTTGACTCGTAGCACACATGATCTCTCTTTTGTAGTCAACATGGTTTCAAGGTTTATACAAAATTCTCATGAAATCCATTACAAGGCAGCAAAGATAATTTTCAAATATATAGAGGACATGCATTACATTATGATGTTTTTTATTCTAGCAGGGCTACAGTTTCACTTCTTGGTTATACAGATGATGATCAAGTAGGGGATAATTTAGATAGAAGTTCTACTATAGGATACATATTTCAGCTTGGTTCAGGTTTAATTTCATGGTCTAGTAAGAATTTGATAACTCTTTCTCTTTTTTCTTGTGAAGCAGAGTACAAGACAACTTATGAAGCAGCTAAAGAAGCAGTGTGGATTCAACGTGTTATTGGAGAGCTTGGACTGGTTCATGAGTCTCCTACTGAGTTAAGATGTGACAATCAGATCGCATTTCAGCTTGCATATAATCCAGTGTATCACTCCAAGACCAAACAAATTGACCTTGATACTCATTACAATTGATATCTTGTTACGGATGGTGTTATTTGTTTGGAGTATTTTCCCACGGAACAACAATTAGTAGCAGTTATCTTCACCAAATCCATGACTTAAGGTGAAGTTTGTGCATCTTCAAAATTTGTTGGGAATGCGAGAAGTTGTCATCAAGGGGGAATGTTAATGTATGCCATCTTCCTCCACATGTGATCCTTCTCCATGTTCATGGAGTGTTGAAATGTGTAAAGTTAATTTTGGAAGTGTAATGATGTCTAGTGTGATGTCGTGAGATATTATTATGTCTTATCTAGCAAAGGAAGGCATAATTCTCTTATCTTATGTAAAAGGAGTTATCCCACATGCATCATGGAGTAATATTCTCTTATTACTATTCTTTAAATAAGGGGGGGTGTAAAAGCATTTATCCCACATGTATTATGGGATGTAATTTTTCCATGCCTCTAGCTATATAATAGAGGTGAAGGAGACCCTTTGTGGTATGTTGGAAAATTATTGTGAAATATTGTAAAGCTATGATAAGCATATGTGGATGGTGCTCAAGTGTAAGAGTGGATATGTATGAAGAATAAAGAATATCATACCTTCCCGTGGATGTTTCCCAATTTGGGGTTTTACCACATATAATTGGTGTAAGTTCTCTTTTTCTCTTGTCCCTTTCTTATTAATTGTTTATTTGGTGCTTGTATGGATAGGAGGCTAGACTAGTTGATTCATACTATTAATTTACATGTTAGTGAATGTATTATTGTGTGTTGATGCATATTTCTCAATATTCTAGTAGTTCATGGGCTGCCTAGTGAAGGTATTCAAAATGAGAAACCATATATAACTAAGAGTGATTTCCATGATATGGTTGTGCACTCATCTAGATTGATATTTCTTTGGCAATAAGCTCATATTTCAATCTACATATTTTAACCACACTCCTCCATTTCAATCTCCACTGCTCCTATTCTTTATTAAATGCTTTGTTCAAATGCTCGTTAGTTCCCTCTCTTCAACTTGCAATACTTGGGTAATTTATCATTCCTTGATGGATATTGGTAGCTTTTATAATTGGAATTATAGTCCCTTCCTTTCCTTATAAGAGGTACATAGTTACTGGGTTTTGTGTTCATATTGTGAATTGGATAATGAACTAGCTAAAATTAGTGCCTTTTGCATTCTAAATTAATGGATTTTTGGATATATGTTGTAACCTCTGCTTGTAGACTGTAACATCCCGATATTTTCATGAAAATATATATTAAAAAAAATTAACCCGGCATTAATGTTAATAATTGCAAATGTGGAAATAATAATTGCTAATAAAGACGTCATAAATTAATAAGGTAATTAATGAGGAAATAATTAATTATCGAGACCTTTAACTAAAGACAAAATAATGACAACGACAAGTCATACTCATATTAAGATACTTACGGTACTGTTGTAATGGTGTTAGCTGTAGCTCAAGATAATTTGCGACAATGTCTTATTGACTAGCTTCTGACAGTTGCTTTTGATGTTGATGAAAAGGGTGTCCTACTAGGTACCCTGGAGTTTACTTAGCTATGTTTATCTAAGGCATTGGATCTTGTTTCCGTGTGCAGATAGCAGGTAAGGGTTTCTATGACAACCTAAGATAAGAGTACATGTGTCTTTCAATTTAATGTCAACATAGAATGCTAAGTACTTCCTTGCGACACAAGATACTGGAGGTATGGATACTTAGGTCTAATTCTGGTTTATTTACTGTTTTACAAAATTCTCTCGTGTTATAATTTTCATAATGTCCAAGTGTTGCATTCATTATCATATGACCATTATCCCTGCTATCAAACAATGATACTAATATCTACGATGACGCATATTTGTAAGCTATAGAAGATAGTGTTTTTATTTTGGAACTTAGTATTATGTCTGAGTTAGACTATTCTAAGTCCGGAATTCATTATTTGATTATCAATACATAGTTATTTTATGAATGACCTAGTGGCTAGTGTTATGAACTCAATATTACAGTGCTTATTATCACCATTTAAATCATTCCTTGGTTGTTACACTCATCAGATTTGACTTTGCAATACATGGCCTAGCATATTAAGAGTATATGGGTTAACTATACCTATAGGTTCACAATAGTATGGATTAGGATTTCGTAGCTATTGTATGAAATCTATGATGTACAATTGCATAAAGAGAATTTCAACTATATCAATGGTCCATATTATCTAATTACCGCAATATGCATATGGGGATAAGCTTTGGTGTAAACCCATATACGAGTTTTATTAATGGAAAGTTAACGTTATTGAGCGATTATGAAATTGCACCAACTTTGGCATATATTACAACCATTACCATGCATGCTAACTATAGAATCTTTTACGAAATACAATCCCCGGTCTAACAACCAATTAATTGATGTTGACAAGGTATTACTCGGCATGCTTCCACTCAGGCTTGACAGGCCTGGCAATAACGTTGTTCTGTGGTTAAACGATGCGGAGTCCCCATGGTATGGTTTTCACATGGTTATGTTGATAATAGACCTCTCCACAAGCTGAGCTGGGTGGTTTGCTAGCTCTCGATCGGCTTACATGGAGATATGGTAGAGGGAGTAATCAATGCCATATTGATTGCACTCAGGTTCGAAATTCGATGTGCCTCGGCTGGCAAATCTCTTGCCGTTGATTTTGGCAAGATCTGGGGCTGTGAATGAAACCTGGTTCTCGCATTGGTAAGTACTGGATGTATGGTTTCGGCATTCATTGTTGCATTTTGGTGAAGGGTCGAGGATCTGACCCACTGTTGCAATGTAGGGTTTCAGAGGATGTCGAGGGGAGGAACCCTGGGACCTATGCGGGGTATTGGTTTGTAGTTGCAGGCTCAAACTTGTGCATTAGCATTATGGTGCAGTGAGGGAGCAGTGTAAGGTTCTTCACCTATCAGTATTGATTTCATTACTCGAACGAGGGTTCGATCCTCCAGTTGTGAGAAGTTTTTATGTGTTTTCCATCGTAGTTGCAGTCAGGTGCTATCATGCTTCGTCGTTCATACTAGAGTGACATGCTCAAGTTCGGAGTTTCAATCCTAAAGGTAAGTGCCAGGAGTGAAGTTTTTATTGTAACTTTTGATTTTACAAAAGCGTTACTAGGTTCATAATCCCTACGCACTATTTCTATGGTAAGTACCCACTTCGCAGAGGTTGTTAGCAAAGGTTTCGGGTGGAGGGAAAATTCATCTATATCCTGGTAAGCTCCGGAGGTTCGAAAACCTTGTAGGTGCCCTTGCATCAATGATGGTGACTGTCATGTGTCGTGATTTGGAAATATTCGACCGTGTTCTGGCGATGGCTGGGTGTTAAGCTCTAAAACTTTAATTGATGAATGTTATTCAGGGGTAGTCTTTGTTTCTTAAGTTACTGCTTGGCTATTTAATTGTGTCAATTGCTAAGGCCTTCGAATTAGAAAAAGGTTCTGCTGTTTGTTAAGGGTAAACCCCTGTGTAGTTGCTGCGCCACGATCTCATTTGAATGCTGTGAGTTGGTAAGGGATAAACCCTATGGACTGTGGAACCGTAAAGTGAACTCTATTATAATTTTTTAATGATGGATTTTGATGCCTAAGAGCTGTGGTTTCGCTCGCTCTATTTGCACAAGGGCTCGTTGTGAATGAAATATTACTGTTTTGGTTAAAGTATGGTTGAACCACAATGGTGGTCTGTAGGTAGCTTTCCTGTCATTCGTCATTGTTGTGGATGTTCTAGGTTTGGAATGATGATAAGATAGGGTTCGGTTATCAAAATGATTATTGGAAGGTGGCTGAAATGGCTTGGTAAGACAATTTTGTAAACTATGAAATCCAAATGAATGCTCGAACTCTCAGTCCTGAAAAGTTGTGATTTTTATATTACTACGCAAATGGTTAGAATGAACTCAGAAATGAAAAAAAATTATGAATAAAATAATACGTGAACATTTATATTTAATTCGGTGCAGAGATTCATTTTGCGGCTGCTAAAATATCTAGAATATGAAATGCTTGGGAGTATAGATCTATGCATGTACTTTTTCCTGGTTTAAGAAATGGATGAATGCTATGTCTCTGTCTATGTGATGCTGTGCGTTTTCTTGCATTTCTTTTTTTGTGAATGAAAGAGCATAGTAAAAGAAACTTACTGTAGGAATCCAAATAACTCTCTTAGCTTTTACTTACTAAACTAACATATTTAATGCTACCTTTCTGTACTGGAGTACGATGTAGACTCAAGCATGGGGAAAAATGCAGAAAAGTCATTTTATCAGTTAGAAAATTAAATTAAATCAGGAATAAAATAGTTACTTCTACTGAGTATTTGTAAGGATTTCTAAACCAGTTACTGCAGAAAATCATGCAACTAACAAAAAGATCCATAAAAGCTGTAGAACCTGATAATTGTAGGAGGAACAAATCACCCAAGAAGCCTATTCCACCCAACCTGCTCCTGAAAATAGTCAATAAGCCTGTCTTAGGACCCCCGAGCCTATTCACTGAACCACCAGGAGAAAGAAACTTAGAAGCTTCGGTCACCCCCTTGTAGCAGCAAGATATTTCTCCAGTCATAAAGACTTAGCAGTCAAAGAGACCTGCACCAGCACCTCTGGTTTCCTTCTCAGAAATAATTTGCAAACTTACAAATGCACTCTCCACAGCCTCCCTATTCGAATCTCTCAGTCATCACCTGATGCACATGAGGAAATATTTCTGCAAAAAATATTGTCTGATCTCCCTGCTCAACTCGAATTGCCTTATATAGGCTGCCTAGGCCTTTTTG
Organism: Larix kaempferi; assembly: GCA_027924585.1. Classification (NCBI taxonomy): domain Eukaryota; kingdom Viridiplantae; phylum Streptophyta; class Pinopsida; order Pinales; family Pinaceae; genus Larix; species Larix kaempferi. Next base: position 10,701,766 of record BSBM01001036.1, read on the forward strand.
TAGTTAACTAGTCATTCGTGAGCTACCTGTTCACCTCCCTCCACCTGGAGGGGAAATGCCAAAATTTTAGGGGTAGTTGTCCCATACCAACAGCTAGTGGTAGAGTGCAAATGCTGCCATTTGTCCCATGCCTTCTATCGGCCTCCATTCCTCCTAGTGGGTCAGTGAACACTCTTGTAACATCTTTCTTGAGTGTTTGTCTCCTATTTTATTTTATTAAATAATAATAATGAGTCATTACAGTCATCTTTGACCAAATCTGGTCATAATTACAAAGCTATGAAATTATTATTTAATATAAAGTATTTTGCAAAAATTTAAAATAAATATCCTCAAAATTTAGGTAGGTGACATAGACTTAGTCTCATCCCAATGAAAAAGGGTTTTGGGGGTGATCACCCCTGTGGATCAAGGGGTGCAGGGGACTAACGATCCCCCATATGAAAATTTTGGGTCTATTTTTCACCTCGGGACCGGGATGATAACAACTAAGTGATGGACCATATAAATGTTATAATACTCTGGTAAGTCAACTTACCTCCGTTGATATTAAGATGGAGGAAGAGAATAAATGCATTACATTATTATGTTCTTTGTCAGATTCCTGGGATAATTTGATTGTAGCAATAGGGAGTGTTTATCAAGCCACTTTAAAGTTTGAGGAAATAGTGGGATCCCTATTATTAAAGGAAATGAAGTGGAAAACCATGGATAGTAATAGCATGGATTCCTTGTTCATGAAAGGTCATCCCGAAGATAGAAATAAAAACAAGTCTTTAGGGGGGAGATCTAAATCTAAGGATAGATCTAAATCTCCAGGAAAATCTTTGAAAATGTTGGAAATGTAGTAAAGTTGGGAATTATAAGGATTTCAATTCTAAAAATGTTTATAAAGCAAAGGGATATGATTATACCCTTTCCACGGAGGCGAAGACCTCCTCGGAAGAAGGAGGGGATGTGTAACTAGCCTCTACAAGTACCCATTCATATCATGATGAATGGTTGATTGAATCAGGTGCCTCTTTTCATATGACCCCTCATGGGGAGTGGTTTTGAGAATATGAGAAGTATAATGGAGGCAATGTTTTCTTGGTATATGGCTCAACAACCAAAATCATTAGACAGGGAAGAGTTAAGTTGATGCTCCAAGATGGAAGGATTAGAACTCTCCCTAGGGTTTCACACATTCCAAAGCTATCTAGAAACTTGATATCCATCAGCAAGATGGATGATGCAAGCGTACAGACTACGTTTGCAAAATAAACATGTAAAATGGTTTAAGGATCAATGGTATTTATGAGGGGAGTTCGAAATGGAACTCTATACAAATTGTTGGGAAGCACCATCATCGATGGGTGTAATAGTTATGTTGTTCCAAAGGGTGGAGATAAAGAAGACAGAACCCCTAGCGTCTCTAGAGAAAAGACAATGCTACGACATCAAAGATTGGGACATATTGGAGAGAAGGGCCTTTGAGCATTACAAGGTAAAGGTATGGTTGAAGGTATATTCTATTGAACACTAGATTTTGATTTTTGTGAACAATGCATATATGGAGAACAGAATCGGGTAAAATTTACGCCCGGTGCTACAAGAGCAAAGGGAATTCTAGAGTTAATACACAATTATGTGTTTGGACTTGACCTTCTTCCATCGGTAGGTATATATGTGTATTATGATTCATTTATAGATGATTTCTCAAGGAACATGTGGATTTATTTCCTTCAAAAGAAATATGAAGTATTTGATAAATTTAAAGAATTTAAGGCTCTTGTAGAGAATAAGACAGAGAAGAAAATAAAGGTGGTAGAGGACAGATAATGGTGGGTAGTTATGCATGAATTAATTCAAGGAATTATGTAAGAAGTGTGGAATAACAAGGCATAAGACTACTCCATGCACACCTCAACAGAAGGGAGTTGTGGAAAGAATGAATAGGACATAGATGGAAAAGGCAAAAGAGCAGTGCTCAGTGGTGTCGAGAGAGGACAAGAATTCTGGGCAGAGTTAGTGGGTATTGCATGTTACTTGGTAAATCGATCACCTACATCAACATTGGTTGACCAAAGTTTGCATGAGGTATGGGTTAGTAAGAAACCTTTTATTGAACATTTCAAATTTTTTGGGTGTGATGCTTATGTACATGTTCCAAAGGTAAAAAAGGAGTAAGTTGGATAATAATGCTAAAAAATGGATCTTTATTGGATATAAATATGGAATGAAAGGTTTTAAACTTTGGAAGCTGGAAATTAAGAAGATTATTTACAAATGACATGTTTTTAGAGAGGTTAAAGATGTTCCCAAACAGGAAGTCACTCCAATGGAAAAGGTTCCAGAGAAAATAGAGTTTGAGTTGGAAGATGAAGAATTTGAATCAATAGAAGAAGTTGAACAAGAAGAAGAAGAACCTCATACCCCAGTTTTGAGGACACCATCTTGAGAAAGAAGGCAACCATAAAGGTATTCCCCTCCTAATTTGTTGTCTTGTTTTGCTTTATCCATTACTAATGATGATCCTATAAATGTGATATAAGCAATTGATTCAGACGATAGTGATCTATAGAAGAAGGCCATGGTTGAAGAAATGGATGCCTTGGATAAAAATGAAGCTTGGGATCTAGTTGAGTTACCAATTGGAAGAAAAATAGTTGGTAGAAAATGGTTGTTTAAGAAGAATTTTAATGCAAAAGGTAAAGTGGAGAAACAAAGCCCACTTAGTAGCAAAGGGATATTCCTGGGTAGAAAGAATTGATTTTGGTGAAATTTATTCTCCAGTGAATGAAGATTCCTAAATTAATTTGGCTAAATTAATTTAGGAATTTAGAAAGAATCTGATAAAAGTTAATTGGGCTAAATTAACTTCTATCGGATTACTTCTTTCTACTACTGATGCTTTTGATCTTGAAGTAGAGAAGATGGATGCGAAGGAAACATTCCTACATGGGGATCTTGAAGAAGAAATCTACACGAAACAACCAAAATGTTTTACAGAAGAGGGGAGGAAAGAGTTGGTCTACAAACTAAAGAATTTCCTTTATGGTCTAAAGAAATCTCCACGGATATGGTAACAAAGGTTGACACATGCATCCTTGGACTGGGGTATATGAGAAACAAGGTTGATCACTGTGTATATTCCAAGCATGTTGGTGATCATTTTATTAATATAATATCATGTGTTGATGACATGTTGATGATTGGAAACAACATGGATGTCATAAAGGAGGTGAAATCACAACTATCTTCCAAATTTGACATGAAGGATCTTGGTACTGCTAAAGTCATGTCGAGAATGAAGATTTAAAGAGATCGTGTAAATAGGAATTTTGGTTAAATCAAAGAAAATTTGTTGAGATGATATTGCAAAGATTTAGCATGCAGGTAAGTAAATCGGTTAAGGTCTCTAATCCTGTAGGTGTAAATTTATCTGTATATTAGTGTCCTAAGATATAGGAAGAGGAAGAAGACATGTCATGAACTCCTTATGCTAGTGTTGTTGGTAGTTTGATGTATGCAATGGCATGTACAAGACCATACATTTCTCATGCAGTGGGAGTTTTGAGTAGATATATGTCAAAACCAGGAAAGGAACATTGGATAGTTGTAAGCAGGGTCTTCATGTATTTGTGTGGCACCATATATTATGCAATCTATTGCTAGGGAAGACTTGGACTGCACAGAGTAATAGATGTACATGGATTTGTTGATGCGGACTGGGTTGGAGATCTTGATCACAGAATATCTACAAGTGGTTATGAGTTTAACTTATTTGGAGGATCTATCAGTTGGATGAGCAAGAGACGGGCTATAGTTGCGCTCTCAACTATAGAAGTTGAATACATGGTAGCCACCCATGTAAGTAAAGAAATCATATGGTTGCAAAGATTGTGTTCTAGTATTGGGTTTGTACATAAAAATGTAAGGTTAGATTGCGACAATCAGAGTGCAATCTTTATGGCAAGGAACCTTACGTATCATGCTAAAACAAAGCATGTTGATGTGCAGTTCCACTTTGTGAGAGATATGGTTGAAGACAAGAAGGTGTTGCTAGAAAAATTTTACACCTTGAAGAATGTTGCAGATTCATTGACGAAGTATGTTAGTATTGAGAAGTTCTTTTGGTGTAGAGAATCTATGGGCATTTTTTCCCTGAATGTGTGACCCTATTAGTACGTGCCCCACTATTCTGCAAAGAAAACAACAAGTGGGAGAATGTTGGGTATGTGTTATATTCTTTACGTGTGGGTTGCGTGTTGGGTATATGTTTTTTTTTGCTACTTTATTGGAAAATGTGTAATTAATCACAGTCAAGGAATTGGGGTCTTAATCAAATATGTGTTTACACATTAGGGTTTTGGATGTTTCGGAATACCTAAATATTGTATTATGAATGGTTAAGAAACACAATGAGAAATATAGACGTGTGGCGTTAAGTTTTGTTGGTTTTTCCCGTTAAGGGTTTCCAGGGTAAATTTATATGTACTATGTGTGTGCCATTGTTTAATCTCTGTTTTTCTTAAGAATTTGTATGGACTGTTTTATTTCACAGGTTTAAACTTACAAGGTGGGGCATGCACATTGTTATGACCACTCAATGTGTTAGGTGTGGTAAAGAGTAAAAGTGTTATCATGTTTAAGTAGAGATGAAGTGATTGAGCTCTGTAGAATAAATTTACCTGATAGAAACTGAAAGGCCCTAAGTCTTACTTTGTCATATTTGTATCATGGTTTGGCTAAAGGGTGGCTTCTGAGACAGAGAGAACAAGTGTCATCATATAGCCTATGGTTGGGTGGTTCATCCTAATTGGAAAACAGATGGGTCTATCTTACTAATTACTGTTTAATCAATTTGTTATGAAGTTCATATTGAGCATTGAGTTCATTTTATTGTTTATTCGGTAATAATCTCTACTACAACATGCATTAAAAAAATAAAAATTGTGGAAAGAAATGCTTATTACATTCTACAAATAAATTAATGTACATATAGGTATGAATTGTTGTTTAATAGAAAAAACATAAATTTCTCAAATATTATTACCCAAAAATTTGATAAAAGCATATTTTGTTTATACATTTACAACATGTATATTTTATTTGTATTTTCTTTTAAACACAAAAATATATAAACTAAATCTCATAATGAATATATCCTTGAGTATATTATTTTTTCATCTAGGTGAAAGCCAGTATCTAAATGTTTAAAGTCTATTCGAAAAGAAATAAACAAAGATAATATATATAACCAAACCTCTAACACAAGTATACTGTCCATTATACTATTTACTGTCTAGAATATAATATGTACCTATTTGTTTATATTCATTAGGAATGGAAACAAAGAAGAAATACTCTCTCTCTCTCTCTCTCTCTCTCTCTCTCTCTCTCTCTCTCTCTCTCTATATATATATATATATATATATATCACTTAGAACTAATCATATATTATCCATTGGATATGAGTATTTTTATTTGTAAGTGTGTGTGTGTGTGTGTGTGTGTGTGTGTGCGCGTGTTGGCAATAGTACATCATACCTAATCATAAAAACAAATCATGAATGTTGTATTGTATGAGAAACATGCATTACAAGGTTAACAAAGTAGTAAATATACATCAATTATTAATAAATAGAGAGACTAGGAAGGTTCAACCTGAAACCCTTGGCATTTAGCCAAACCTGTAACGGGTATATGTTCTGAAAATAACAAAAAGAACATTGTTTCCATTAGCTAGAATAGAGTTATAAGCATACAAAAAAACTATTCACATTTATTAAATTCAGCTTATCATGAATTGGAAAAGAAACAATGCATAACAAGTGTGAGTCAAGTATTATTGCGCATTGATTAATGAAATTTGCTAAAAATTGTTCATTGTGTCTGTTAGTTAAAGGTTATTATGCTAAGAACCATATTCCATATTTTTTTTAAGTGTTTAAAGGAGGTACGTTACATTGCACAACATAAGGAACGAGATGCCCTTCTATGTAAATAGTCCCTTGGGATACCCAAATTCCCTTATAGTTCTCTAACACAAGCCATCAAAGGATTCTCCATGTTGGGAACATCTAATTCCAAACCCCCTTTATAGCCATCCCAACCCACCAGCACTCCTCCTCCATTAGCTTGTACAACACAAGGAATGGGATCCCTTTTTATGCATGCTATCCCTATTCCCTTATAGTGCTCAAACACATGTTGGATATGAAATCTCCACGTTGGGACTCTCGAGACCTCGATTGTAGGACAAGTTTCCTCTCCTAAGCACCATCCAAGAGGGTCAGAATGATATACCAGATGAATGAATGTTATAAATGAATGAATTATGAGCTTAATTCTCACATTATAAATGCATGGCTATAACTTTCTATGTAGACTCTCAAGAGGAGCCCACTTTAAAGTTAAGGCTAATTAAGCCAGTCTCGTAGACATGGCTTTAGGGACCTTAGCATAAAATCATCTTCTAAGGTTTCAAGTAAGGATAATGACTTAGATTAAGTCACTAGGGTCATCTCCCCCTTAGACCCCCTTTCACTTCTCCCACTTATGGAATCATATCCCCCCATCTCTTCTTCATCCTTCATCTACAACTATATATATTTCATTGTACATCATTGCAATACATCTAGTCATCCTAGACCATTTACAATTGGCTTCTAGCCATTTCATCATTACATAAATAATTACATCATGGGGTCAAAAATATTGGGGTGTTACATCTTGGGAGATATATCCAACATACTGACCTTTTTTCTCAACTCGATGGTGTGCTCTTGCACACTTTGCCCTTACTTCTATCAAAAGTAATTCCAACGAATCCATTGGTCCTCTTCATGACCAGTAGGGTAGAACCAATACAATGAGGGTTTTAGATACCTCCCACTTAGTTACTCAAGGATCACCCTCCATCCTAAGCGTCTGTGTGTGACTTTCCCACCAAGTTTGGGCATGTCCCTCTAAATTTACTTGGAAAAATGAAATTTTTTGCTCCTCTCTTTATTTATGAACACTGAAATACTATTCTAATAGTTGCAACCATTGATTCAGCTTGACATAATTAATCTCAGCATGTTAGGGTTTGATGTCCACTTCCACTTCCACTTTAAACAAATATTGGGAAGTGTTGGCAGGCAGTTTGGTAAGGAAGAATCGCAGCATCGCCGATGCTGCGACACGTCAGAAGAGGTCGCGGAAGGCAGCAAGCTAGATTATTTTATGTATTTTTGAGTCGATTGTACCGCAGAATGTGGGTTTTTGGGTCATTGGACCATATGATATGTAATTTTGGGGTTAATTGTACCGCTGTAGGCAGGTTTTTGGGTCATTTGGACTGCGTCAGTTAGATTTTGGGTCATTTGGACTGCATCAGTTAGATTTTGGGTCATTTGTCCAAGTGTTGGTTAGGAAGTTGTTAGTAAGTGGACAAGCATTGTAAAGGCGAAAGCCTATATATAGACATAAGTTGTAAGTGTTGAAGGATCGGAGTACGGATCCTTGGATGTTGTTGTGTGCCTCTTTGAGTCTGTATTTCAGATCAAGAGATACTGTTGAGATCTGGTTTTGCGGAGATGTTGTATTAGGGTTTTGCTGAAGTAATATGACATGACGAAACTATTTGGTGAAATCCCCTGTGTATGTTTTATGATAATGCATGCTGCGATTCATGAATGATGCTATGGTTTCTTGCTGCAGTTAATACTTTAAATGTTATACTTGTCGCGATTGAATGATGTTAACTTTGAATGCATAGATCTGTCTTGAATGTTGTGATAAGTTAAGTAATAGGTGCTGCAACCATCCTCCTTCATTCTGCGGAAACATGGTTCTGTCCACTCTCCCTTGAACACCTCGGGTGAGACCTCATCTACTCCGTAGATGTTGTTGAACGGGGTAAAACCTGTCCGGGCCAGTGCTCAAGGAGATTGCAGTGGGTTGTGTCGACAGCGATGGGAACCCCTGTCGATAGGGTTTGAGTCAACAAATGGTTCTGTTGCCGGGACTGTGTGCGAAGTGAAAGGAGGACATGTTGTGGCATACGACTCAACCGGAAATACAGAGCTGGTTTGATCAGAAGTTGCAGGAGTTTGCCGAAGAGGAAAGCCGGAACACTCGACTGACAGTAGATCAGTGGGTGGATAGATATATTCATGATGGTCCGCACGAATGGTTTTTCTGTGAATTCCCGGTCTTGTTGTTCGAGTGGTTGGAGAAGTTGACGTTTCAGAAGAGGAACCACCAAGGTGGTGAGCCGACGACTTGGACCCTGGAATTGATCCAAGAACTACAGGAGGTCGACAATAAAGCATCGCGGGCTGTCGAATTGTGGTTGGATAGCATCTTGGAAGGATATATCACTGAATTCGCAGTTGATATGCAGAAGTCCTATAGTGAAGCTGAAAGTTATTTCTTCCGCGAACCCCGAGGAAGGTTTCTACAGTCGCTTCAACTGTCCATTAAGATGCTTATTTGCGAGAAGGGTATATTGAAGATGCATATATATCAGTAGAAATCCTAGTGGGCGGAGGCCGTGGGTATCGCGATGGCTGGGGGGCGGTACATGGACTGATAAGGGGTAGATGGGTGCAGGTCATGACGAAACTATGAGTGAAGCCGAGGAAGAGATTGGTATTACAAGGGGAGGAGCGAGGTTTTGACAGGAAAAGAGGCAGAGGATAGGAGAAGGTCCTGCTGCGATCAAACCGCAAGTTCACGAAGGAAGACCACATGGGACGAAGCGACCTCACAGTCCAGACAAGGACGCATAGGCTACACCCAGGATAGAGGTAGGACCAAACCTCGGCAGCAACGTACCCACACCTCCACTCACTATCTGTCAACCAGTGAGAAACACCACTTCGACTCCACCGGGTCAACAAAACTTAATTGCTAGTAATCAGCGACTGCAGGATGGAGGGCGATGATGCTAAGTCATCGTTGTTCCATGGGAATGGGACATATAACCCAGAGCAGTATTGGTTTTTGTGTGAAGCGGTATGGACCGTAAAATAGATCACTGATGATGCCGCTAAGAAAGGACAGTTAGCGACAACTCTGTGTGGTTGTGCCTTAGATTCGTTTATGAAGTTTGTTCTAGTCCCTACAAGAGATCTGAAAAAGTCACTAGACGACATCAGGGATGGTTTGATTACAGAATTCAGGAAGCCCAAATCTGAAGCACAATACATCATAGAATTGAAAGAAATTAAGTAGTATCCCAATGAGACGGTGTGGGATTTTAACCAGCGGTTTAAGACACTGATGGCGAGGGTTAGTTTTGATATGAGCACTGTCCAACATAAAGAATGGTTCATCGCGGCACTGCTACCGCACATTTGACTACCACTGATGCAACAAAACATCTCGACGCCCAGTGAAGCTTTGGAGATTGTGATGCGATTGGAGGCGTCGCCGATTGGGGAAAATGCAGCTAGGATGTCGCAGATACAGACGCAACTGGCTAACTTGACCATACAGCTGCAAGATCTAAAGAAGGGCAAGGAGCAGCACAAAGAAGTATGGTGTACGCGATGTCGAGGGGAAGGAAATACTAAGGACAATTGCCCTAACTTCCGCAACTATTTGGTTTCGGGAGCACCCAACTCATTGAATGGTGGTGGCATGCCATGGTGTCGCGTTTATCAGGTGTTTGGGCACCGCCATGAGGAGTGCCCATACATGCAGAAGATGGTCAACAAACCAATGAATCTATATTGCACTTTCTGTAAATCGGTGGGACATGATGATAAAGATTTTTGAGCATATGGGTTGCTTCATGAGAGAACGTACGATGCATTCTACGTAAAGGATGACCAGCGTGTTGTAAAACAATCGCAACCGCAGGTAGCCCAACCGCTACCTCAACCGCAGGTACAGTTTGTACCACAGGAGCAACCACGGCAGTTTGTGCCACAATATGCTCCAATGCAAATGGATCCACATCAGCCACAGTACGTTCAGCAACCGCAGTATGCGTAGCAAGGGCAGAATATGCAACCAGCTCTGATGCAGTAGTAGTACAACCAACCATAGTACCAACAGCAAGGTGGTATCCATGGAGTATTTCGGGGTGGACGCGGTGGAGGATTTGGTCACGGAGGAGGACGAGGAGGTCGCGGACCTGTGCAATGGCACCGCCATGAGGAGTGCCCATACATGCAGAAGATGGTCACCAAACCGATGAATCTATATTGCACTTTCTGTAAATCGGTGGGACATGATGATAAAGATTTTTGAGCATATGGGTTGCTTCATGAGAGAACGTACGATGCATTCTACGTAAAGGATGACCAGCGTGTTGTACAACAATCACAACCGCAGGTAGCCCAACCGCTACCTCAACCGCAGGTACAGTTTGTACCACAGGAGCAACCACGGCAGTTTGTGCCACAATATGCTCCAATGCAAATGGCTCCACATCAGCCACAGTACGTTCAGCAACCGCAGTATGCGTAGCAAGGGCAGAATATGCAACCAGCTCTGATGCAGTAGTAGTACAACCAATCGTAGTACCAACAGCAAGGTGGTATCCATGGAGGATTTCGGGGTGGACGAGGTGGAGGATTTGGTCACGGAGGAGGACGAGGAGGTCACGGACCTGTGCAATGCTATCACTGTGCGGTATGGGGACACTTTCAGTGTGATTTCCCATTATTGCAGTCACAGTGTACATTTTGCTTTGTTATAAAACACACATTGGAGAACTGCCCACGGTTGATTGCACGATGGCAGGCAGGGAATGTTCCATAGTTGCAAAATCAGATCCAGGCGCAGCAACCATCGTAGAATCAGGTGCAGCTACTAGTGCAGAACCAGAACCAACATCCAATTCAAAATGCTAACCAAAATGTGAACCAACCAGGGAACCCGACACCAAATCAGAATCAGGGTGCAAATGTTGTGACAATCTCTGCAGAGCCAAGACCACAAGATGCAGCTGTCACAATTATTACGCGAGGAGGCGCAGCAATAGGAGGGGACATTCAAAAGGTCGGGCAGAAGAAGGTATCATTTGATGTTGAGTCTAAGCATGATACGTTCTTTCAGGCACGTCATGTGTTGGACCAGGATCGCAGTAAAGCTATCATTTGCGACATGCCCCTTATTTTTTATGCGACTTCAGAGGCAGGTCCATCAACGTAGTCTGGAACCTTGCAGAAGTTTCTTGAGAGTTGTTTATTGTTGGTGAGAGATCCTACAGCTCTTGCTGAGATTGAAGGGTTGTTGCAGCATCCAGCTAAGGGACGGCAGGAGTCTGCGATAAACTCCTTACAACGACAGAAGACAGGTAAGGAGATGCGCATGAATATCCAAATTGGGGAATATGATGTCGATTCAGTTATTTTGGATCTTGGTTCAGATGTCAACATCTTAACCAAGAAGGCATGGCAGAAAATGGGATCCCCCCATTGAGCTAGTCTCCTGTACAGCTCCGGTTAGCTAATCACGCTAAAGTGACGCTGATTGGGAGAGTCCCACGTTTGGTGGTGGACATTGAGGGCATGAATACCTATGCTGACTTCGATGTCATCGAGGTGGTTGAAGGAGGAAGTTCGTATCCACGCTGTTGGGGATCGGATGGGCTAACAACAACGGAATGGTAATCAACTTCAAGCGGCGGATGATGACTTTCAAAAACCGAGATCTCAGAGTCATAGCCCCATTGGATCCGGCTTAAGGATGCCGATTCATTGATCCAGTAAAGGACGAAGATCCCAGTGGATGGGACCATGCATTCAACATTTCTGAAGACTATATTCATCCAACTGCCAACGGTGAGTTGGGATGGCGCAGTGAGAGCTCTACGTCTTCTGAATCTGATGATGCGTTAGAACACTAGAAAAACTGCTTGCATGAGGTGTCGCTCCGTAAGTGTGGGTTAATCACGCAATCACTATGCCGCGTCATGACTGAAATAGTCACATTACCAGTATATGAAGGGCTGCCTGGCTTGACTGACTTTTTAACAAAGTTCAAGGAAAGAGTTTTAGAACCACAGCGATTGTTGGCATTAGACAAAGCACTGAAGGCTGCTCTAGCACGTTGGTGGGAAACACACAAGGCATCAATTGATGGATGGTCGAAATGCAGACGATTGATGAAAGTTCACTTCAGCGATACCGAGGTCTACCACACAGGGAAATATGATGGTCAAAATGACCCTGGAGGCCATTTGATGGAGTGTCAGACATTATGGGCATTGCAACCAAGAGACAAGTGGGTCTGTGCATTTATCCATACCTTGGATGAAATGTCGCGGACATGGTATACTGCAGCTGAATTACGAGGAGAAATCACTACTTGGTTGGAATTGACAATATGTTTTACTCATACGTTCAGTTTTGTTGATCCCAACCCAGATGTCCATAGCGCTCTGCAGCTCATCCACGATGTGGTTCTAAAGGTTGTTCCCATGGCGTACCCGACGGATCCACATACGCACCGCCAGATGCAATCCATAATGGAATGTTATAATATCACTAGTGGGCCTTAAGATGGTGATGATCTGCAGAATGTCAATATCCCAGAATCTGAAGGAAGTCGCGATGTGGTACCACCTGATGTGCCAAGTGATCCATTCAGTCAGCCCTTAAAGCTTCGTAAGCTCAATATTGGGACGGAGGCCACTCCCAAGTTCGAGAATGTTGGTGATTATTGGGATGATGAGATGATGGGAAAGGTGACCGACTTGTTGCATGAATTCCAGGACCTCTTTCCTACAAATTTTTCTAAAATGAAAGGGATTTTGGGTGATTTAGGTGAGATGAAGATTCCCTTTAAACCAAATGCTAAACCGATCAGGCAGCGACCCTATCGGCTAAATCCATGACACAAGGAGAAGGTCAACGCAAAACTTGATTGCATGTTGGATGCTGGTATCATTGAACCAGTTGAAGAGTCAGAATAGATCAGTCCTATGGTGGTACAAGACAAGAAGACTAGTGAGGTGTGCATCTGTGTTGATTTGCGGAAGTTGAATGATGCCTGCTTGCATGATCCCTTTTCGACCCCATTTACTGATGAAGTACTTGAAGGAGTAGGTGGTCAAGAGATGTATTCTTTCACGGATGGGTTCTCGGGTTATCATCAGATCCGCATTGCAAAGGAAGACCGCCACAAGACGACTTTTGTGATAGAATGAGGATGTTTTCAGTATATCGTGATGTCGTTTGGGTTGAAGAATGCACCTGCGATATTTTCACAGGTTGTCGTTGCTGCATTCAAGGATTTCATCCAAAAGTTCTTGCAGGTATACATGGATGATTGGACAGTCTATGGTTTGATCCGCGATCATCTAGCCAATCTGCAGTTGATTCTGGAGCGCTGTCGACAACACCAAATATCACTGAATTTGAAGAAGTGCATTTTTTGCCTGTCGTTCGGGATATTGTTGGGTCACATGTGTGTAAACAGTGTAAACAAGAGTTGTTAGTCGATCCAGCAAATATTGCACTCATTTTGAGCTTGACACCGCCGACCACCGTTAAGCAGTTGAGGGCGACTTTGGGTCATACTGGGTATTATCGCAAGTTCATCAAGGGATATGCACCGATCACCGCCCCTATGGAGAAGCTACTGAAGAAAGATGCGGTATTTCAATGGAGCACTGAATGCCAGGATAGTTTTGAGCAACTGAAAGCTAAGATGGCTTTGGCACCGATACTAGTATTTTCGGACTGGAGTAAGGAATTCCATGTCCATGTTGATGCATCGTCAATTGCACTCGGTCTGGTACTAGCGCAACTAGGAGAGGGGGATCTCGATCACGCTATTGCTTTCGCTAGTCGGAAGCTGTCATCCACAGAAAGGAACTACACTACTACCGAGAGGGAAGGCTTGGCGATGGTCTACGCATTGCAGAAGTTTCGACACTACTTATTGGGTGGACATTTTAAGATGTTCAAAGATCACTCTGCATTGAAGTACCAGGTCAATAAGCTTGTGTTGGGGAGGAAGATCTGCCGATGGTTACTTCTTTTTCAGGAGTTTGATTTTGAAGTAATTCTGAAGCCAGGGCAGTTGAATGTGGGCCCTGATCATCTATTGTAGATTGAAACAGGAGAGGAGCCGACTAACATTGAAGATGGGTTTCCTGATGTGCAACTGTTTAAGGTTGGCATAGCCGATGGATATTTTGAAGAAATTATTCAGTTTTCGGCGACAGGTACTGCACCAGAAGAGTTCACCGCGAGTCAAAAGAAGTAGTTGGTAGTCAAAGCTGCGGACTTCCAGCTAATCGCAGGAGAGTTATACAACATGGGTGTAGATGAGATATTGCGACGATGTGTCTTGCTACATTAGCAAGCGCAGATATTGGTAGAGGCACACGAAGGAGTGGCTGGAGGGCACTACGGTGGTCGGGCGACTTCCAGTAAGGTGCTTCATGCGGGGCTTTGGTGGCCCACACTGCATAATGATGCGACAAACTATGTGCGGTCCTGCAATGTTTGTCAGAGAACCGGGAAGCCATCCAGGAGGGACGAGATGCCGCTGATGCCTCAGCTAACCCTACAGCCGTTTGAAAAATGGGCAGTGGATTTTGTGGGACCGATCAATCCACCATGGAAGCGCACTGGTTCAAGATACATCATTACCACGACCGAGTATTTGACAAGATGGGTGTAGGTGGCACCAGTTGTTGATTGTTCCGCGCCCACGACAGCACGATTTTTGTTTGACAACATTGTCACTCGCTTCGATTGCCCCAAGATATTGCTGAGTGATCAAGGCAGCCACTTTCTCAATCACACCATTAGCGCATTGACAGAGGAGTTGCAGATACAGCATAAGAAGAGTACGCCGTATCATCCGCAGGCCAATGGCATGGTGGAAGCTTTCAATAAGATATTGGAGCATGCGCTGACAAAGGTGTGCAATGCGAACCGCGATGACTGGGATCTGAAAATCCCAGCAGTATTGTGGGCCTATCGCACCACATGTAAACGGTTGACGGGTCAGACACCATTCAAGTTAGTGTATGGACAAGAAGCGATTATGCCAATGGAGTACATTGTTCTGAGTTTGTGCATAGTGGCAGTGACAGATATGGATGCAGCAGCAGCATTAGAAGAACGTCTAGCGCAGTTAGTCCAGCTGGAGGAAGATCGCTTTATTGCAGGATTCCACCAGGGGGTGGAGAAGGATCGTCAGAAAGCTTCGCATGATCACCACATCAAAAACAAGTAGTTTCAATAGGGTGACTTGGTGTTGTTGTATGACAGCAAGTTTATGAAACATCCAGGAAAATTGCAGATGCATTGGCTAGGTCCGTATCGCTGCAATAGCATCACTTCAGGAGGCACAGTACAGTTGCAGCAGTTAGATGGAGCGATGCTCCCAAAGTTGATTAATGGTAGTAGGTTGAAGCCCTATCGGTCGGGCTTCGAATAGCGCGATGCCTGAGTCGCATCAAGAAAAAAAAAATGCAAGTTGATTAGTGGCAGGATGGAGCACCAATAGAGACAAGAATGCGTACGTAGGGAGGCTTGTGCCAAAAGTTAGGAGTGGTCTGCAACAAGTCGTACATTGCGATTGGGTCAAATAAGTAATAAATGCAAAAAGTAGAGACAGTTAATTAACGGAACGGGTTCGCATGATGGGAATTAATGGTGGATCCGGTCAATCGACTAACAGGATCGATGGTGGATTTGTGTCATTAATATAGAATTTTGGTCGAGTTAATGCCAGATTTAGTAATGATTAGGAAGGATCAAGTTGGACACTATAAAAACAGGTCGAAGTTGGTCGGAAGGCACCGAGAATTCAGTTGTTAAGTGAGCTTGTGAAGTGTTGCAGAGAGTTAGTATTTCCCAGTGAGTGCAGTCGTGAGTTAGGCAAGGTTCGGTTGAAATTGCAGAGTGTCGTTGCTGAGCGTTGAGTGGGTTTGTCAAATACGCTGGTGATCAGTTGAGAACGTTGTGTGAGGTATGCTGGAAACAGCTGAGATTAGCAGTGAAGTAGAGTCCCCCTTCATCCCGATTTTTGTTGAAGAAGAAGTTGAGTCTGCGGGAGAAGTAAATCTTGAGGCAGAAGTTGCAAACATGCCAGTTGGAGCATCGATGATTGCCAAGAAGCGTTGGGGAGGACAGCATTCTGAGTCGACGCAGAGCAAGCGTCAGCTTCGGTCCTCCACTGTTGGGGCGGGGGAAGCTCAAGGGGAAGCGGGGCCATCCAGCCACCAGGTTGATGAGTCCACCGCATGGGAAGGACTCTCGGCCACTGATCTCCTGGGGTATGTCCCCCCCAGTCGGCCCGAGGTACCTTTCGGGAAGGTGCAGAGGAACCAGAAGTACCCACTGAAGATGTCAGCGCTCCCTGCTGGGATGGAGTGCTCTATTGATATTGCATCGGCGTTGATACGTCTGAAATATGATGACCATGACATGGTGGCGTACAAGGAGATCACGTCGGCCCTTTATGAGCTAGGATCACAATTGAGCGGTAAGCCGGTTCAGCATGGTTGGGCGCGGGGTTTGCAACAAGCAGGCCTGCTAGGTCTTATCAATATGCCCCATTTTGGATAGTTGTTGGAGGTCAATGCATGTGTGAAGCAGCTTCTGGCCTGCTTTCACGGCGGTACGTTGTGGCTGAACGAAGCAATTCCCGTCACCGTACACTTGATCATAGAGATTACCAGGTTACCCAAGGATAGGATCGACCTGTCGCAGTATTTTCGAAGAAAGGAGAATGACAAAAAGATGGCCACGCAGTTGGTCAAGTGCTACGAGTTGGAGAAGTATGGTTGGGGTTACCGCACCAGCAGCATCACTGATAAGGTGGTGTTCACTGGCACCAAGATACTTTCCTACAAAGTGGTATGGGGTGGCCGACCCAATCAGTGTAATTCAGGAATTGTGGCATGTGTTGAACAGTGTGCAGCCGGAGTGCAGATGAACTGGTCATTGTTTCTACTAAATCAATTGGCGGAGGACGCTATGGAAGTTCAATCTAGTAAGGGCTCGTTCACATATAGCTGGCTTTTGCTATTGATTGCATTTGTGGCCTGGAAGGAGCCCGATGTGTACCAAGGCATGGAGGTTGACGCCGTGAAAGAGCGTCGCGGCGTGCGGTATCAAAACCTGTGGTTTGTCCCTGAACAAGAACGGAATAAGGAATGTACATTGTTGTTCTGGTTCTACTGGGAGATGCTCTGTGCGGATACAACAAAGGTGCCTGGATTGTCCGAAGAGACCGCAACACAGTTCCAGCTGGTCATGGTGTTTGCAATTCGACCGCATTTCATTTATGTCCAATCCCACCGTGACCCAGATAGGTAATGGTTGCTGACATCATACAAAGTAATGACAGCAGAGTTGTAGGATATCGTGAATGACTAGCCCGAGGCATGGCGCGAACCCATGCGGTTAGCGGAGATTGAGGTTGGGGAACCGGTGCAAGGTCCAGATGATCGCATATCGGCGCAGGACCAGCACAGTCATCATGATTTAGACTGAGAATCCGTAAAGACACCAACAGATGACGACAATGACCGAGAACTAGAAGAAAATAGAACAAAAGGGCACCAGGACCTTGCGACAATCAATGGGCTGCCCCTGTCGACGGAAGAGCAGTTGGGCCGACTCATAAAAGCAATCACTGATGCATCCACCGCATCCGCTAAGAAGATGACAAGGGCGATAGATGAAGGATTCCATGCGCTCACTGCTCACA
Source organism: Larix kaempferi (assembly GCA_027924585.1). Lineage (NCBI taxonomy): Eukaryota > Viridiplantae > Streptophyta > Pinopsida > Pinales > Pinaceae > Larix > Larix kaempferi. Next base: position 10,719,430 of record BSBM01001036.1, read on the forward strand.
TGGACTCTTTGTGTGATATGGTTTCACGAAGGGCACCTGAAGAGGCAATGGCACCGCAAGTTAGCACAATCAGCACTAAGCCGCGGGTCAGGAATGTGGAGATTCCCCCACCTGCGATTGTGATTGAAGATGAGGCTGTGAACGCCTTGCTGTAGCAGTTGAAGAAGGTGACCATCAACGTTAATGCATTTCCAGTGCAAGGATTGACAACTATGCAGACGGTCGCTAACCGCGAAATGGCTAACAGAATGCATGAGCTCAGTGGTAAGTACATGAGGTTGCAGGAGCGTGAGGCAACTACACAAGCAGCCATCGAGGATTTGACAGGAAGGATCGCTGCAACGCGGCAAGCGGTGGATGCGCTCGAGGAAGACATCAAGAAGGAACAAGCTGAGAAGGATCGTGAGATTGAAGAACTGAAGAAAGAACAGGACCTCCTCATCGCGGAGAAGGCCCATATGTGGGATGACAGTGTGTGAGTAGACCGGGCAATTGCAGATGCTTATCACCATGTGTCGGAGCCCACTGAAGAGTCGGATATGCTTCAACATGTGCAGAAAATGGGGGTTGTCATTGTCCAGTTATGGCACGAGAACCAAGAGCTAAAAGCTCAGGTGAACCCCAGCACCCCTCAAGCGGAAGTGGATGACCGCAAATGAGCTATTGAGGAGATAGAAACGCAACTAGCGGAGATGGAAACGGCGGCAACAAAGCTCACAGCCGACACTGTGCAGATTTGGGGCTGGATCGTCCAAGACGAGCAGGTTGAACAGCTGATGAAGGTTAGGCAGGAAGCGGAGGGGGCAGTTGTCGACACTCAAGGCGGCAATGCGTGTGATGCCACCCCTGGAGCAGGTTGCTAAGTTGACAGATTTAAAAGACCTACAGCAACGCGTCGCTGAGGCCGATGAGCGACAGAAGAAGCACGCTGTGCAGCTGGAGGAGTTCCAGGATGTTGGCGGCCAGTTCATGACAAAGGCTGGTGAAGCTCTCCAGGAAGTGCAGGGACATCGTCAACAAGTGGCTGCGAAGCTTATCGAGCACCCATCACCCCAGGATGTCATCGACAGTCAGGAGGCGGTGACAACAACAAAGGAAATGGTGACGACAGTCGAGTAGCAGTATGAGGATTTCAAAGTCAAGACTACATAGTACACTATGTCCTGCTGATGTGGCTCGAGGACGAGCCACAAGATTGTGTTGGGGGCCTTTTAGCAGGCGGTTTGGTAAGGAAGAACCACAACATCACCGATGCTACGACACGTCAAAAGAGGTCACGGAAGGTAGCAAGCTGGATTATTTTATGTATTTTTGAGTCGATTGTACCGCATAATGTGGGTTTTTGGGTCATTGAACCATACAAAATGTAATTTTGGGGTTAATTGTACCGCTGTAGGCAGGTTTTTGGGTCATTTGGACTACGTCAGTTAGATTTTGGGTCATTTGTCCAAGTGTCGGTTAGGAAGTTGTTAGTAAGTGGACAAGCATTGTAAAGGCGAAAGCCTATATATAGACATAAGTTGTAAGTGTTGAAGGATCAGAGTACGGATCCTTGGATGTTGTTGTGTGCGTCTTTGAGTCTGTATTTGAGATCAAGGGATACTGCTGAGATCCGATTTTGTGGAGATGTTGTATTAGGGTTTTGCCGAAGTAATATGACATGACAGAACTATTTGGTGAAATCCCCTATGTATGTTTTATGATAATGCATGTTGTGATTCATGAATGATGCTATGGTTTCTTGCTATAGTTAATGCTTTAAATGTTATACTTGTCGCGATTGAATGATGTTAACTTTGAATGCATAGATCTGTCTTCAATGTTGCGATAAGTTAAGTAATCGGTGCTGCAACCATCCTCCTTCATTTGGCGGAAACATAGTTCCGTCCACTCTCCCTTGAACGCCTCGGGTGAGACCTCATCTGCTCTGCAGGTGTTGCTGGACGGGGTAAAACCTGTTCGGGCTGATGCTTAGGGAGATCGTGGTGGGTTGGTGTCGACAGCAATGGGAACCCCTATCGACAAGGTTTTAGTCAACAGGAAGAAGTGATGGTAGTGGAACTTGGTCTCTCTTTCTCTAGCTCTTTTCTCGATTCCCTTTAATGGGTCTTTGATTATCTGTAGATTTACCATATGATCCAGCTCCCGAGTTAGAGCTACCAAACTCCCCAAAAGATCAAAATGTGTGCTCCAGAGCTACCATGAGGATTTCCATGTTGCAAGAAATGTCGATGACTTGTGCTTCTAGCTTTGAAAATTGCTCCTTTAACTCATCCCATGAGTTGTTTTAACCATATTGATACCATGGCTACGGTTTTAAGGCTTCTTTGTTATGGAAATTCCTATATCCCATGAGTTCCCACAAAACCCCCTTAGAAATTTCTCTCATACCAACATGATATGTAAACTACAATGGATATTCCACTGGGATAGTTCATCACAATATATCTTACAAGTTTACAACAAAATGTTGAAATAAACTAAAATTGAAATGAAAGAAGCAATCAAATAACACACCATCCACACAATGAACCAAAGAGGTACCCTAAGAAAACCCAACTAGAAGGTGAGGCATGTGCTAATGCTCTTTTATTATGAGTTATGAAATTCAAGTACAAAGAAAGTGCACACGTTATGGAGTTTTCATGGACATAGTGGCCTATAGGGTTGCTACGTGATCTTCTACTTCCTTTGTTATGCTCGATATCCCACTCCTAGGTGCTCTACGCAAGTTTGGAATAATAAACAATACAAATCATAATATACCCTCGTCCTTCCCTATCAACCCATTATTTAACATGGTTTGATAGTTGGCTAGGGTTAGGATTAAGGCTTTTGCATTACTCAACTCCCAATTAAGATTAGGGTTTTGGATCCCCAGAATCTTCTTAAAAGTTTAGACATTACTAGCTCCACATGTGTGAGTAATGTGACCTGACAAGGAATACACTTAGTATCATGGTGGTAATAGTATAGGCCAACTTACAGGAGACATAACTTCCACGTACAAACTCACATTGAGGTGATCTTTGTGTTTGTAACACCCCAATTTTGACCTTGTTGTATTAAACATGTAAATGATATAATATCGATATAAAATCATGGCGAGGACCTCGAGGCCAAGGCCCCACCATCGATTTATCATTCATGTATCGACAATTAAAAATCGATGCATGTGGATCGCGTGCTAGCATAGCACAATGGAAATTATAAATATGATGTAAATATGTATTTTAATGAAAATACCCACAACTAGCTATGCAAGGCAACCAAAGTATGGAGGCATGATTTTTATAAGGAGAGGAAAATATTAAAACCCTTGATGCCAATAATGTTAATACAAGTGTCAATGAGAATACTCATGAACCATTAACTACCCATATTGACTTTTGCACCCAATCATTTCTTTCTTCCTAGAGGTGGTTGAAGTAGTTATTATTTTGGGAAATGGAGAGTATGGTTGTCCAATTTCATGCATGGGCAAGCCATCATTTTTTTAAAACGTGTTTTTCTTCCTAGGCAAGAAAAGACACAGGGATTTGCTTCCCAACCCATTATTCATCAATCAGTTTGGCTCTCTCATGTAGTTCTTTCTTGCTGTGCGTTTTTCTCCTCAAAATTTATGTGTTTTCCTTCATTTATAGCTGGAAGAAGGGAGTTTTTAGGTTGCAGAACGACTGGGAGGAAAGGGAATTCGAGTTGGGGGTCCATAGAGGTCATTTTTACCATTTGAATGTCGATATACCTATTGGAAACTCGTTTTGTTTCCAATGGTCGATTTCCCCTCTCAAACATTCGTTTTTATATGCCCAACAATTGTGTCTTGTTGTGTGTGGGAGATTTTCTATGATTTGGGTTATGTGTATCCTTTGTTTTGGTTTAGACTTGTATGTAAGCAACCAAGAGTAGAGAAGTATTTGGAATTGGCTTGATAAACCTAGTGAAGGGAGTAACCTCACCCAAGATGATAGGGCTTTGGCTACTTTTCTATGCACACCTTGGAGAGCACTAGAAGGGAAGGTATGGCTTGAGGGATTGTGGAGCAGTGAAGGGGATACTTCCTTAGGTTGGGTGTGTAGGTATGGTGGGTTCCAAGCTAGCTAAATATTGTAGAGGTATTGATAGCTATGTGGTTGAGCTCACTAGCTTAGCATTCCCTTCCTTTCTACTACCTTAACAGCCTGATAAACCCAGCTGTGGACTGACCTGGTTGATATGTGGTATATACTTGGCTATGTGTTAGTTTTTGTTCCCTTTTCCTTATGGAAATCATGCCTAGATCGGGGGTGGAAGTTGTGCTAAGAGATTGATGAGCACAATTGACCTATGGTTGGGTGGAATGTTGCAGTTGCATAGCTAGTTGCTCGGGACAACTCCATTTCAAGATAAGTATTCAATGTGTTAGCACTCCATAATTTTTTATGTTAAATTTTCTTCTGGCAGCATTGGCAGTGCAAAATAGAGCATTTTTTATGGTAAAAGTTTCAAACTCGACCAAAAAAACATGCATTATTCCTCGGATGTAGGAACCAGGGTTGTAAAAGGAAAAAAAATTAGAAAAAGAGGGAAGGAAATCTTCATAAATTGGCAAATTTTGGTTTTATAAACCTATTTTAACCTTATGAAAATTAGAGGCAAAGGCTTTAAATTTTTATATAAAAATGGTATGGCCAAAGTTAAAAACTTTAGGGAGAAAAGATTTAAGTTTTTATGGTCGGGCCAAACTTTAATTAAAATCGGAGCAAAAGGTTATTGGGCTCAGCACCGGGAGCCTATCAAGGGACCGAGTGCCGAGCCAAAGGGGCCCCATGCACCATCCATTCTCCAACCGCCAAGGCCAAGAGCCTCTCCTTCGTTTTGTTACTTGGTATATATTAAAAGCAATGGGAAATATAAAGGGTAAAGGAAGTCTTTTGTTTTGCATTTGGGATTAATGCCAAGGCTAGAAACAACAATATCGCAAGCCAAAGCCCAAGTGCTCAACTATCAAGCTATGGAATTGATGAAAAAAGACGTGGCAGCAGTAGTGGGGCCAAAATCATCTGTGCTTGCTCGTGTTGTTTCGAATATTGAAAATGAACTCCAAATACCACTACTGTCATTTGCAGCGATTGACCCAACTCTTTCATCATATCAGTACCCTTACTTTTTTTGGTATGGCACATAATAATTCTTCTCAGATGACAGCCATTGCTGCTTTCATTGGCCACTATAACTGGGGAGAGGTCGTGGTTGTATATATAGATGATTAGCTGTCGAGGGTTGTGCAGCCTTTGGAAAATTGTTGGAACCACAGGATTGTGTAGCACATATTCTTCCTGTTATTATCGCATTCTCCCAGGATAGGTCTGGGCGAGTTTGTTATATGGTGACACATCAGTTATATGAACTTTGTGAGGCAGTTGGCATGTATGCGATGGTTGCGTGATAATGAAGCAGAAGTCTGTATCGTAGCTGATGGGAAGGTGACTACGCGGGTTGTCAAAGGATATAGCCATTGTTGAAAAGGTAGAGTGAAGACTGTTGAAAAGGTAGCGTGAAGACTGAGATCTGGAAACCAATGGAAATCAATGGTTCACGTTTATATCGCATTGCCAAGTGCTCGGGAGATAAGGAATGAGGCAGACTGCGATATGAAAACCACTATCAAGCGTGTCATTCCGTGGACGTGTCACACGTACATAAAGTGGTATTATAAACAACTTAAAGCCCATGCGATACCACCTTTTTAAACTGCTTGCGGGGTTATAAAAGGGAAGTTGTCCCATTTTAGTGACTTGTTTTTAATATGACCGAAGCGTTAAGCTCTCAAAACCCTAACGCCAAGTTTAAAGAGGGATAAGGCACCATCTGTCCATATCTCGGAGCTCGTGAAGGTCGTGGCATGCATATAGTTCAACGTAGGTGTAGTTGATGTTTTGGTTGCAGCATATAATGGCTCTGTGGTCTGCGTGTGGAGGACCTAGCTGGTGACCCAGCGTTGCTTTCAGAATCTGTCTCTTTTCGTTCGCGGCGGTGTAAGAACCTTCAGGTAGCTGGATTTTCTACAGGAATTGGAAGAAATACTGGAAATGGAGGTCTAGTGGGGTTTTGACATTTCTGTACCATAGTAGCTATCATGATTTGTATGTGGCTTCAGAGTTTTCATGTTCGCAGTATTAGGGTTGAAGTCGAGAATAGCTTGTTAATATCGCTGCAAGCGTTAACAAGCCTAGATATGATGGTTATCTTAGGATACTGAAGCATATTGCAAGTATTGCTTTACCGTCAAAAGTGTATGAGAAGGTTGCGCAAGTATTTTACCTGTGGGCTGAGGATATTGAGTCTCACCGTGTAGACTGCAATGAGATTTCACGGTGGAAAGATCGCTCACATGACTTAGACAATTCAGTTCTTCCAACTGTGCAGGACAAATGGGCCGCACTCCATCCAAAATTTGGGGTTGTTTGCTGGTATGATGATGTAGAACTTGGTAAACAATTTAAGCACTGTAATGGAGTTTAGTTCTTACGCATAGATGCTAGGGGTAAACGCAATAAGACCAAGGCAAAAGATGGAGTTCAAAATAAACTTATAATTTTTGTACGTGCGATGGGAATCCCTTCACTCTCAGAGTTGGTGGTGCGTGAGGCAATATATTATGGTGTTCAAGACAACGAGAAAATTTTATCACTCATTAAATGGATTCTTCCTTATGCTCAAAGATATCTATACATAATGCATCCTGACCTATACTGTGCACTTAAGGACAATATATTTAACAATCAATTAAATCAATTGCAGCCTTTAGTGGTCGAGGAATTATTTTACAGGCACACTTTACAAGGCTTCCACACTGTCTCAAACAAAGGCCACGAGTGTATCTATCTCTTGCAGGGAAGCACCTTGTATGTGTCTCGGATGGCTGATTTTTCTGGAATATACTCCACGTCTTTTCTTTGATGGATGCGTAGACCTTCAGCTAGCAAATTTTCTTCATCTGATAACTATCATGGCAGAATCTGGGTCTACTGAGGAACAGACGGAATCACTTATTCTGAATGCGCAGACAATCCCTAAGCTTCCTCCGGAGGAAGTAACCTGGTTTTTTGAACATAGAGGAGATGAGATCGACATTCATCTAACTACTGATCAATGGACCCGCGTGGAGAAATACGGGAAGATGAAGTGCACAATTCGTCCCTGAGAATAGCAATTGGAGCCTACATCAAATGAAGAGTTCGAAGCTAGTGGTGGCAGTTAGTTAGAGGGGGGAGATAGCTAGGAGAGAATCTCCAGGACCAAACTATTTTGTCTTTTTGTATGAGTCAAGTGTCATTTAGTAGAAAGTATTGGTGAAATGTAAAAAAGCTATTAGGCCTATTTCCCCCAGTTTTGTCTTGTAATGGAAGTGGCGAATATGGCCCGATGATGTGTCACTCAAACTTGTAGTTGTTTTCTGGTATGAGTAGGTCGAGCATGAGGCTCAGGACAGCTATATATTCCATGTAATTGAAGGAACAGAGGGTTCGGTTTTCATTTTTGGGGGGATTCTCAAGAGTTGAGAGGCTCTGCATTGTATATGTTTTTTGTTTTCAGATATGAATGAAAGTTGCAGAGATGGAATGCTTTGAAGTTTTCCATGGCTGAGATTCTTGTGCCATTAGTCTCTTTAGTAAGTAACTTTCTATGTGATTGTCTTCATGTTTAACATTCCATTGTGTCTTTGATTTCATGTTTGAGCACCAGTGTTTTGGATCAGAATTCATCTTGTATGCTCTGAATCCAGTGTTCAAGCATTCAAACATCTTCTTCTAAAGTCTTGTAGAATTCACCCTAGGTAGGTGCTCTGCTTGATGGGTTGTCTTCCCCATCCTCCAATCCACCTGCAAAAACCTCAACACAGAAGAGCTGGTGTCTACCCTGCCTCTGTCCATGATCTCTTCCAGCCCCTACCTCTAGCAACCTAATTCAGACCTGATTTATTGACTCCATTTCCCAATGGTCTCCCTCCATGAATGTCTTACCAAAACTCTTTAAAACCAATATGTTCTACCAGGAATCTGACCTCCTGAATGTGCTATGATTGAATATCTCAAGCAAGAAGGTTGTGTGTTGTTCATTGATCATTTTCAGTATTCTTTTGAATCTGTGTATTTCCTCATGGTTGCAATTTTATTGAGTATTTTCAGTCTTTAATAGATTTGTAGAGAGAGCCCTCTTTGACTGTGCTGGGTCAGTAGCACTAGTCTAAAGTGGTTTGTGGTTACCCCTCAGTGGCCTTCTCCCACAACCTAGGGGGTCATTTTGGGTGTTAACACAATGAAAGCTTTATTGTGTTCCAATTTATTAGTTATTCAAGTGTTGAATGGAATGAATACTTGCATTCGTTGTTTATGAATGACGATTGTGATTATTATGCTTGTTTATGCATGTTAGATGTGTGTAGTAGAGTTTATTTTTTGTTGTGTTTATTTCAATTATGCATCTACACACATGTTTAATTTGTTAAATATTTGCAAAATAATGATGGGGATAGAATCAATAAGCCCAGATTTAGTTTATGTTCCACCCCTTGAGTCGGAATTATGGGAGGGGACATGACAATGTGGTATCAGAGCCATAGGTTGCAACATTGGGCCTGTATGGGTTAAATCACACCACTTGTAGTGTTAAGATCACTTCCTGATCACCACTGGGTATCAAACAAAACAAAAATTCTAATTTTTTGGCCTAAGTATGTGTCGACAGATTTGAGAGAGTTCCGCCGACACATTCGGTAATTTTTTGAGAAGTTTTCCAAAAAAGGCGTTTCGTCGAAAAATGGAAAAGTCCGCCAAAGTTTTGATGAGTTTTGTAAAAATTCGTAAGTGTTCGGTGAGTCTTGAGAAAATTCGTCGAAGTTTTGGCAAGTTTTGTGAAACTTTGTTGAAAAAGTTGCCGAAAAGGGGTTTCGACACAAAATGAAAAATTTCGTCAAAACAGTTCGGCGAGTTTTGGAAAAATCGTCGAAAAGGGGCTTTGGCACAGAATGAAAAAGTTCGTTGATACAATTTTAGCAAAGTTTTGAAAAATTCGTCGATGAAGACTTTCGGTAAAAATTGGAAAATTCGCCAATGAAGGCTTTCGGCAAAAATTGGAAAAGTCAACGATGAAGGCTTTCAACGAAAATTCCAAATTCCGTCAATGAAGGCTTTGGGTGAAAAATGGAAAAGTCATCGAAGAAACGTTTCGGCGAAGAATGGAAAAGTTCATCGAAATAGAGAAATTGGGCAGTTTTCCAAGGAGATTTTCAAGTGTTAGAAATCAAGGGGGCAAGCCCCCTTAACCCTCGTCGTCCCCCTGAGACATTGTTGATTGTGAGAAAAAATTATGTGATTTGACATAAATTGTTGATATGGATTGTTCCCATAATACATGAAACGAAATTTATAATTTTTTGAGAATATAATGCATCTAACAATTGTGTTTACGAACATGTTTTGCAGACTCAGAATCGTATCAGTGACTGTTAAGGGTTAGCATTGAGCATAGTGCAGTTGGGAAATTTTTGGTTTTGATTGGGCCAAGAGAATCGTCATCATGGATGATGCAGAGCATCCCTGTGATCCTAAGACAGATGCCATGGGAGAAAACATACAGGTTGATAATGCAAAGACATAATCAAATGGGAGAAGAAACCATGAGACTCCCCCGGATATTACAGCCACCATGAGGAGCCTAAGGGTGGAACTATAGAGTTGTAGAGAAGACAATGAGAGGCTAATTAAAGCTTAAGAAGAACAAAATCATTTGAATGCAGCTATGTTACAAATTTTGATGAACATTCAAAGGAGGATTAGCTCCGGGCATCACACAGCAAATCCAGAAAAGAGTGGCAGTGGTTCAAAGAGAAATTCCCACAGGAGGTCCAATAGCTCAAGAAGAGTTTCTAAAGACAAGAAATATACTCCAAAAATATCTTCTAGTGGATCATTTGACTCTTGAGAATCCATTGAAGGTTCAATCTCTTCATCTCACAGGAATAATTATTCCAAGAACAATTCACATGGGGAATTTAAGAAGGCCAAACCTCCTACATTTGATGGTGAGGTAAAATCTGGGTAGAATCTAAATCTTGGCTTCTTGGGATGGGGAAGTATTTCCAAGTCCAAAAATACTATAGAAATATGAAGGCAAGGGTTCCCATATTAAATCTAAATGGAAGAGAATCTATATGGTGGGATCACCTTAGGCAAGTGAAGAAGATCAATGAAAGGAAGATTGTGTGGAAGCAGTTCAAGAAGTACTTTAAGCATAAGTACCTCTCTGATAGGTACTACAATGATAAAATCAAAGAGTTCCATGAGCTGAAATTAGGACAAATGACCATGGAAGAGAATGCAAACAAATTCTTGGAGTTGTTGAGGTATGTCAAGTATATCAGAGATGATAAGGTGAAAATTCAGCGCTTTCTAAGTGGAATACCTCAATCATATAAAGACAGAATTGAGTTTGATGAACCTTGAACTCTAGAGGAGGTCATGAGAAAGGCAAAGTATTGTTATGATAAATAAAATAAAAAACCTAATTTCCATAAAGCATGGAAGGATAAGAAAAATGAGAAGTTTGACCAAAGGAGGAAGGGGTTCAAACCTCCTCATCTCATAAATCAGCAAATGCCGCCACCACAAGGTGTGACTAAGCCAACTAGAATGATGGGAGACAAGCCAAGAGATCCAAAGGAGCCAAGAGAGCCACTTTAATGTAGGAGATGTGGAGAGGACCATATGCTCAGGAACTATCCACATCAGAATGGGAGTGTAAAGAAAGTTCACAACATCCAAGGATCTAAAACTGTGGGTCAAGTGGCAAGGAATATCCCTAGAATCTATGCAACACTAATGGACCGTCAGGCAGACCATCAATCAATTGTGGTTGAAGTTGAAGGTAAGATTGCTAAGCAATATGTTTCTATTTTGATTGACCCTGGATCTACTCGCAGTTATATCACCCCTAAAATTGTTGAGATTTGTGCTTTTAAGAAATTAAATCATGGTTAGTTCAACTAGCCACTAGAACCAAGAGAAAATCTAGTGAAATGGTAGAGAAATGTCCATTAGAGATGGATGGGATATTCACTTTTGCAAAGCCTAATATTATACCTCTTGGTTCCTATGATACTCTCATTGGAATGGGCTGGCTAGATGCACATAGAGTTAAACTTGACTACTAGAACAAGACTTTTAAATGCATGGATGAGGAAGGAAACCCAAGGGTCGTGGAACGAATTCCCAAGATTATTTTTGTTAGGCATATTTCAGACATGTAGCTGAAGAAGTTATGTATGAAGGGTTGTCAATTGTATGAATCCCATGTTTTGGAGACAACGGAAAATCAAATTTCCAAGTTGTAGGAATATTGTGTGCTACAAGAATTCAAGGATGTGTTTCCTGGAGATATTCTAGGACTTCCTCCAAAGAGAGACATTGATTTCACAATTGACCTTGTTTCGGGAGCTACACCAGTGTCCAAGACACCCTACAGGATGAGTACACTGAAATTGCTAGAACTGAAAATGAAGTTACAAGAGTTGTTGGAAAAGAAATATATCAGGCCAAGTGTTTCCCATGGGGAGCACCTATGTTATTTGCAAAAAAGAAAGATGGAACACTCAGTTTATGTATTGATCCGAATTTTAGGGGGCATATGGTCTAAATTCGGATGTATAAGCCATAAAATCATTAAATGGAGAGGCCACCCTCTCCCATTTAATCATACAAGCATTAAATGGAGAGGCCGCCCTCTCCCATCCATGGTATTTGGTAGCACATAGTTTTGGCCCATGGTATGGCCTCAAGACACATTGTAATAATGCTATATAAAGGCCTAGCAAGCCTTCTCATAATAACAAGTTACTCATTTGGTTTCTCTCCTATTTTCTATTGTTCATTGTGAGATTAATTAGATCTGAGTGACTTATTGGTAACTAGTTTCACTCAGATCTAATTAATCTCACAATGAACAATAGAAAATAGGAGAGAAACCAAATGAGTAACTAGTTTCACTCAGATCTAATTAATCTCACAACGAACAATAGAAAATAGGAGAGAAACCAAATGAGTAACTTGTTATTATGAGAAGGCTTGCTAGGCCTTTATATAGCATTATTACAATGTGTCTTGAGGCCATACCATGGGCCAAAACTATGTGCTACCAAATACCATGGATGGGAGAGGGTGGCCTCTCCATTTAATGCTTTATGATTAAATGGGAGAGGGTGGCCTCTCCATTTAATGCTTTTATGTCTTATACATCCGAATTTAGACCATATGCCCCCTAAAATTCGGATCATGTATTGACTATAGGTAGTTGAACAAAGTCATTGTAAAGAACAAATATCCATTACCTTGAATTGATGACCTTTTTTATCAAATGAGAGGGGTAAAGGTGTTTTTGAAGACTGACTTGAGGTTTGGCTACCATCAGGTAAGAATCAAAGAGGAAGATATTCATAAGACAACCTTTAAAACAAGGTATGGGCACTATGAGTTCATGGTGGTGCTATTAGGTATCACGAATGCACCAGCTACATTCATGTGTCTCATGAATAGTGTTTTTAGCAAGTATTTGGATGATGAGCCAAGGATGGCTCGAAACGTAGACAACATAAATTCACCTACCGCAGACTCTCCACAAGATGCCAGCAATAATTCTCACTGTGGATTCTCAGCCATTTCAAGTTTGTTCTTGTTTTTCTAGATGACATTCTTCTCTATTCTAAGAATGAAGAAGAGCATGAAGAACATTTAAGAATGGCCTTGCAATTGTTAAGGGAGCATAAGCTGTATGCAAAGCTAAGAAAATGTGACCTCTATAAAGATAAAATTCATTATTTGGGTCACATTATATCAGGGGAAGAAATGTCGGTGGACCCTGAGAAGATTGAAGCCATTATGAATTGGCCAACTCCAAGGAATGTGACAGATGTGAGATCCTTTATGGGACTTGTTGGTTACTACAAGAGGTTCATTGAAGGATTCTCCAAGGTTTCTAATCCAATTACTTCATTGCAGAAGAAGGGAATGAAATTTGATTGGACACCAAAATGTGAAGAAAGTTTCCAACAGTTGAAGAATCTTTTCACGAGTGTACCAATTTTGAAAATTGCAGACCCAGAAAAAGACTTTCTGGTGTGTACTGATGCATGCAATCAAGGACTTGGAGGAGTTCTTATGCAAGACAACCATGTGGTATGCTATGAGTCAAGAAAGTTGAAGGAGCATGAGAAGAACCATGCCACTCATGATTTAGAACTTGTAGCCATACTGCATGTTTTAAAGATGTGGAGGCACTACTTAATGGGCAGAAAATTTGAGCGAAGGACAAACCATTGTGGTCTGAAATATTTGTTTGAGCAGCCAACATTAAATGTTAGGCACGCTAGATGGCTGAAATTTTTGTGTGAATTTGATTTTGAGATCAAACACATAAAGGAGAAAGAAAATAAGGTGGTTGATGCACTCAACAGAAAAGTACATGAAATGCATGTGGCGGCCCTTAGTACTTGCCAATCATATTTGAGGTAGCAGATTGTTAACCGTATTATTGAAGACAAAATGTATGTGTAGATAAAGGACAAATTGCAACAACAAAACTTTGAAAAGAGGCATGAAGCTAATTTAAGGGGGAGGGGAATGTAACACCTTGATCTTGACCTCATTGCATTAAACATGTAAATGATGTAATATCGATATAAAATCATGGCGAGGAGCTCAAGGCCAAGGCCCTACCATCGATTTATCGTTCTTGTATCGGAAATTAAAAATCGATGCAAGTGGATTACGTGCTAGCATGGCCTGATGGAAATTATAAATATGATGTAAATATGTATTTTAATGAAAATACCCACTACTAACTATGCAAGGCAACAAGAGTATGGGGGGTGACTTTTACAATGAATGGGGAGGGAAATATTAAAACCCTTGATGCCAATAATGTTAAGCCAAGTGTCAATGAGAAAACCCATGAACCATTAACTACCCATACTAACTTTTGCATCCAATAATGTATTTCTTCCAAGAGGTGATTGAAGTAGTTATTGTTTTGGTAAATGGAGAGTATGGCTGTCCAATTTCATGCATGGGAAACCCATCATTTTTTAAAAACGTTTTTTTCTTCCTAGGCAAGAAAAGACCCACGAATTTTCTTCCCAACCGATTATTCATCAACCAGTTTGGCTCTCTCATGTAGTTCGTGCTTGTTGTGCATCCTTCTCTCCCGAAATTTTTGTGTTTTCCTTCATTTCTAGCTGGAAGAAAGGCGTTTTTGGGTTGCAGAATGACTGGGAGAAGAGGGAATTCAAGTTGGGGGTCCATAAAGGTCGTTTTTATCATTTGAATGCATATATACCTGTTGGAAACTCATTTTGTTCCCAATGATCGATTTCCCTTCTCAAACATTCATTTTTCTATGCCCAACAATTGTGCCTTGCTATGTGTGGGATTTTTTATATGGTTTGGGTTATGTGCATCCCTTGTTTTGGTTTGAACTTGTATGTAAGCAACCGGGAGTAGAGAAGGATTTGGAATTGGCTTGATAAACCTAGTGAAGGGAGTAACCTCACCCAAGATGATAAGGCTTTGGCTACTCTTCTATGCACACCTTGAAGAGCACTAGAAGGGAAGCTATGGCCCGAGGGACTGTGGAGCAGTGAAGGGGATACTTCCTTGTGTGGGTGTGTAGGTATTGTGGGTGCCAAGCTAGCTAGATCTTATAGAGGTACTGATAGCTCTTTGGTTGAGCTCACTAGCTTAGCATTCCCTTCCTTTTTACTGCCTTAATAGCCTGATAAACCCAACTATGGAATGGCTTGGATCATATGTGGTATATACTTGGATATGTGTTAGTTTTTGTTCCCTTTTCCTTGTGGAAATCATGCCCAGCTCGGGGATGGAAGTTGTACCGAGAGATTGATGAGCACAACTGGCCTATGGTTGGGTGGAAAGTTGCAGTTGCATAGCCAGTTGCTCGGGACAACTCCATTTCAAGATAAGTATTCAATGAAAGCTCTGTTGTGTTCCAATTAATTAGTTATTCAAGTGTTGAATGGAATGAATACTTACATCGGTTGTTTATGAATTATGGATGTGATTATTATGCTTGTTTATGCATGTTAGATGTGTGTAGTAGAGTTTATTTTCAGTTGTATTTATTTCAATTATGCATGTGCACACATGTTTCATTTGTTAAATATTTGCAAAATGATGATGGGGCAAGAATTTGTAAGCCCAGATTTAGTTCATGTTCCCTCCCTTGAGTCAGAATGATGGGGGGGGATGTGACAGTGTCCTTGGAAATCTCCCAAAGTGTAGAACAACTTTAGGAGGCTAGATAATGTGTTCACAAATTTTTGACCCCAAAAATGATCATTTAAGGCCTCAAATGGATGTTGAAAGGTTTTGGACCCCAAATCAACAAAGCGGTACTTACCCAAAAATGGGCCCTACAAGCCAATACCTCCAATTTTTAACCCATAAAGTACAAAAATATGATAAATTATATAATGATCCATTTCAAATCAATTATGATGGTCACCACCATCATTGTTGTTCACTAAGACAAACTTTTGTTTATTAGACCTAAAAATTTAAATTAATTATTTTGATTTATCAAGTTGTTTTTTTATTATTTAATAATTTTGAAATGAAATTTCCAGGCTCCCTTTGATTTTTATGAGTTAACAAGTTATGGAGCTCAATTTTATTACAAAAGTTTTTAAAATTAGATCTAATGTGTTTGTTGGTTGGGAAATCTAACAAAAGGTGCTTTTAATCATTTACATTGTTTGTTCCAGATTTTATAGATCGCTTCATGTCAAGGCATTCTAAATTTTATCCATTGCCATGTCTTAATGTGAGGCTCATGGAAAATTGATCTTATATTTACAATATTTATTTTCTTACTTGACCTTGCAACAATGTAAAAATAATTTTCATCTTCTAACTTATGATTTCTTGGCATATTGTGCAGAGTTTGCGGTAGATGAAGCAATGTTGTCAACGTTTCAAGCCATCCTTAGTTCATCATCAGGACATTAGCGATGCCTGAGAAGATCTTCACCCTTTGTTTCCTGATTTATATAGAATAGTCATCTTAGGGAATGGAGCCGACTATAGGTTCTAGTTTGTTAGGATTTTAATTTTTTAGAATATTATGATTTCATTTAATGGTCCATTTAAAACCTAGGTGTTGGTACCAGATCGGTCCCATAAAAATTTTGGATTTTTCCAGCACGCATGCAAAGAGGAAACAACCACTATCACTTTTTGAGTGACCATCATAAGTCACTATGGTTAGATTCAAAATGGCTATGTCATTGTTTTGAACTGTCACATTTCTCACATTGTTGTCAAAGTTTGGTGAAATCATGAATTAATATATATTTGAAAGCTCACAGGTCGCATCCTACTGATCCAGTCATTTTGAGAAATTGTAAGTGTTGCTTTTTGGCGTTATAATCAACATCTGAAGAACCGTCTTGCAACATTGAAATTAGCACTCAAAATATTTGAACCTTGATATAGAGTTATGATGGATTTTTTTTTACAGAATAACATTCAAGGCATAGCACATATGTGCTACCATTCTCCAACAATCAGCATTTAGAAAGACGTTGTCAATTGATCAAGTCTTGGACTGCACATACACCCAAAATATTGTTAAGCAAGATATGAATCAAAATTCACTAAGTGTAGTCATGATGTATCAGTTTGTTGATTTGAATGTGGCCATAGCTACAAAAACATTCAGGATAAGCATTATAAGGAGAGAAATAATTGTTGGTAAGGCATAATTGTTTAAAATGGAATTTATGTTTGCCATGCACGATGCATATCAGTGGGAAAAGCATTGAAGTCCCAAAAATAGTGAATTGCACTGCAAGAATAGATTTAGAAATGATAACCTCATGAGTATGATTTAAGGCTATCAAAAGTGTTTCCTGAAGCGTTTTCTATTTGACTAATAGAGATGAAGAAAATGACCATGCTTTCTAATGAAAAGCTATGATAATGTAAAGAGAGGTAGAGTTGGTTGTGTTCAAGTTAGTGAATACTATTTTGTTTTTCCAATTCGTATGGCACATGATCGTTAACAGGCAACTGTATGACATATGGAAAAATGGCAAAACATTTCCAGGATGAAATATCGAGGACACAGTTGGCAAAAGGTTTCCCAATATAAATATTAGGCTAAAGATCAATCAAACACCTGGCAGATTCCATATATTTAGTAAACAAAAAATCAACTAAATGGCATCTTTCAAGTAGTTAAAGACACATGGCAGAGCATTCCAGATCTTCAGGAATAAAATCAACAACTAAGGAACAATTCTAGATTTGCAGGGTATAATGGGTAGTTAAAGCTTTCCTATTCCAAGGAGATTCAAATCCAGCAGCCTTCAGCAATTCAGCATTTGAAGATTCACTCCAAGAGCAGAGCATTTCAAGAGGAAGTTCAGTAAGCAGAGGACTCACTCCAGATTTTAAGGGAGCAGATTTGGCGGATCCAAATTTGATGAAGATCACAAAATTTTCGTCAATATTCAGGCAATGATTTATTTTTAACAAACTACAAGTAAATGAAGGTGGATATCAAAATTCCAAGAGATGGGTTTTTTTGCAGAAGGACCTTATTTAGCTTACTCGTGAGTTTTTTCCTAAAAAACTGAAGGATATGAGAGATTTTGTGGGTTCTTTAAACACATTTTTCTCAGTTGCGGCCAGCAAGGAGATTCACTTTCATTTCTATTTCATTTCATTACTTATTTAATCAGCAGAAGTTCGAGAGATAGGAGAGGGGAGTTCCAGCCGAGGGGCTATGAGAAAATTGTAATGGGATTGAGAGTCTAAAACGTTTTTGCTCTGTTATTTCATTTGGAAGCTTATTATTTGAAGATGTACATCCATTGTGAACCAGGTTTCAACTACTTTAAGCTTGAGTATTCTGTAATTTTGTTTAAATCATCACAATTATTGGATTCCTTCATGCTGATGTTTTTATTGTGAATGCTCATTCCTGCGATTGAATATTCATGCCATCTCTGTTTAGAATGTTTTTCTAAATATGGTGATCTAAAATTGTATATGTGAATGAACCGTGTGTTCCACATATTGCCAATAAGATCTTAACCTGGATTATTATTGATATCATTCTTGTTTTAGTCAGCTTCCCATGTTATGTACAGAAGCCTGATGTTTTCAGTTGTTTCACACTTTCTTTGCCTGCATATTTTATTGATTCCTCTACACAATTAATCCAATCAATCAATCAACATTTTCCTTTGAGCATTAAGATGTGCTAGCCATGCCCACTCCACAGTCAGAGTGCATCTTTTAGCACTAACACTAGGTTATCCATTGTTTTTTAGTTAATTTTTATTATTATTCGTTTTTAATATTTGTTTGTTCAAATTGTGAATTAATTTATTAATTTAGTTAATTATAATGGTGATGATATACCATTCAAAACTAAATTTTATTATTTATTAGTTAATTCCCAATTTAATTTGAATTTTATTCTTAATTCAATTTTTTATTTTAATTGGATAGTAATTTAATTTAATTTTAATTATTAATATGGTTAATTAAAATATACTAAATTGAATTTAATCTAATTTAATACTATACCATTCTATTTAAATTTCAATATTATTTATTATTAGTTAGTTAATTTTAATTCAATTAAATTTTTATATAAATTTTAATTTAATTTGGTAGTAACTTAATTTTAATTTAAATTCATTTAAATTAAGTTACTATCAAATTAATGTTAATTATAATCATGATTATAATTTAATTTTTTTTTTTCTAATTTTAGTTATTAATAAGGTTAATAATACTAATTTACATTTCACATTCGATCTAATTATTAGTTAATTTAGTTAAAATTAAATTTGATCTTAATTTAATATTAATTTTAATTTTAATATGGTAGTCCCTATACCTATTAGGAACTAGGTTATCTTAGGTATTATTATTATTCAAAGTATTATTAAGTAATTATTTATTATTAGTATTAATATTAGTTTGTTAATTAATTTATTAATTTAGTTACTTAAATTCCAATATTTGTTAGCTAACTTAATTTGAATTTAATTTTAATTTTAATTTTAATTAGGATATTAACTTAACCTATTTAGTGAGGTTTGGAAACCAGGATCTACTGATGGTCAGGTCGTCGTCCCTATTCAAGCAGTTCGGGTTTTTAACAATTTCAGTTGTCTCCCTGATTCTTCGCCTAGACCAATTATCCACTTGAGCTAAAACCTTCATATCTTCTATTTTTATCGGGTGCTTTGTGTCATGAGAGTGTTGTGCTAATGCAAATTTGTGAGTAAGATCAAGACGGATGTCCGTGTAGTGTTCTTTAACCCTGCTCATACTAGATAGGGTGGAGACTCTACCAAGTTAAACTCATGTGCCACATTATGCCTGTATCACCCTCTCATATAAAAATATAGGGTCCTCTCCATTATCTCGAACACATGTCTTTTTCCTTTCATAAGAAAATATAACTCTAGAAATCCTCCAATTAGTTACACAATAGCAATATCAACCAACAAACATCCAAATGGATCATTGTCAAGATCGTGATCTTGATAATGACTACTCTTATATGGAGTCAAAAAATTGTGTATGTTGATACATATTTATTAATATGAATTTGAGAGCATAAAAATCAAATATGGTTCCTAGATTTTTCTTAGAGAATTTTCATAAAGTGGTGAAAATTTTACGTTCAATTTGAACATTTTTACCGATTTTGAACATCTTTTAACATGGAAACTATCGTATGAACATGTAAATTTTATGGATTCAAAAATTACTTACTCGTTGTTTTTTGCTTATAGGTGTACACTATGAAACAACTTATATATGCTATTTATTTTAAAATTTTATTTTCATAAACTGACTCTTATTTAATATTGTTGAAATACTAGTTCGTAGGGTTAGGGTTCTTGTGAATAATTTTTTGTTTCATTTACCAAAACTAGGAGACATGTACTTTGGCACATGAAAGGCCAAAGGTCACCTCATTTGTATAAATAAATTGTTCACTATCAATAAAATTCGTCATGGAGTTATACCATCAATTGGTATCAGAGCACAGGCTCTTCCGTAACTCCTCATGTCCTGCCAGCTTTTCCTTATGCCCTCTCTAGCATTTTCCCTCAATATAGCATTATGCCCTCAGTTTGGCACCATTTGTTTAGTTGTTTTCTTCTGTGGGATTCTTTTTTGTGGATACATTACCTAAGTGGGAAGTCATAAACCAAGGTTGCCATCTGCGTTCCATTCTTTTCTACACGAAACCCTAATCTATGAACACGGTAACCTATTCCTACCAGCTGGAGACACTTACACTAGGCACCAACACAGTTTGAGAAGGGTTGGGAAGGTATTGTTTTATCCATTATACATGCACTATGTTTTTTATTTTGTTTTTGGATTATATCAACTTTGAGATCTCCATGTGTATTGTATTTGTGCATTGGATCGTTGTATCTATGTTTTTGTTTGTGAGTTATATCTATGCATTGGACCTTAATATCTGTGCATTTTTGTCTCACTGTGTTTCTATCTGATTGTACCTTGTGATTTTGTGTATTATGTACTAAGTTTGTGTATATTGTTGCTCTTCCAATCCACTTCGCAAAACCCACTCCACCTCCACCGTAACTCTGTGCAACCTAGTCTATCATGCATACATGTGTGTATTGTCTTTGCGTGTGTACATGAGTATAACTATATTATATAAATGCAATTGGTTTTATTAGGGTATTTTGAGTGTAGGTTAGCAGTGTCTTCAATAGTAGAGCAACAAAAATCTCTCGATGATGCTCTTCATGATACTTTAGTGCTTGCAATAAATGTGTTAACTCCATTTTCTAATAATTAACAGAGAATTCATTTTGATTGTACAAGTACCACCAAGGCTTTAGGAATGACATTAAGAGCTTGCTTGAATGTTTGATCTGAACAAACCATTTTGCATCTAAAGTTTGTTTAATCCTTTATCTGAACAAGTCATTGTGATATCCAAGTATCGAGCCTTCATTTGATAGTTTGGTATCTTATTTCCTTTCTAAATTATTCGAGCCTGACCATTTTGTTAAATCAATTTTAAGTACGGCCATCATAGATCCTGATGCATGTAATATTAGTGTAGGATTTTATAATTAATACGTTGGTTTTGGTTTCATCATTATTAAGTTGATAGGGATTTTTTGGTTGGACATGGACTCTGTATACATGTGCTCACTTATATGTGTGATTTTGATTTGAGCGACAGAGAAATCAATGTAATGATGCCAATCTTGAGTAGTGTGTAAGCTTTGCATGTTCTGCTTACATACTTATAATCTTTGTGTGTAAACTCAAGTATTTTAAATGGTATTGTTTTTATCATAGATGTTGCATTTCACAACAAATTTACATAGATTGTAAAAGGTGGCAGAGACTCGGACCTGCACCTATTATTATTTGTTGTACTTATTTTCATTGTAGAGCATTTAGTGAAAGATGCATTATTTGGACTCCATCGTCAAAGCAGTGCTCATCGACAAAAGCAACTACCCAGAATGATTGAGGAAGATCAAACAAGCGCTCATCTTCAATGATATGTGGGAAGGCATCTATGAAGAAGAAACCATTGAAATAGATGATGGTCCGATACTTTCTACACCAAAACCACCTGCAACATACAAAGAGCTTGCCATATAGAAGAACAAATACAAGAATGCATATGAGTTGATCGTTTCTATTGTGAGTGAAGAGGTGATTCGTCATATATTGCAAATTATTTGAGAAATAGAAGTCTAACTTATTCACTTGAAAACAAAACTCCACACGAAATGTGGTATTATCGCAACTATTTGGTGAGGCATCTCAAGGTCTTTGGTTCCACCTATTATGCCTTAATTCCAAAGGAACAAAGAAACAAGCTCGGTCCAAGGAGTCAAAAGTACATCCTCTTGGGGTACTCAAATAATACTAAGGCATATCGTCTTTACAATGAGGTAAAAAAAAGTTTATTCTTTCTAGATATATCTTTTTTCTTGAAATGAATAAAAATGACTAGTCTATTGAAAGGCAACTTTATCGTCTAGAAAAATTTGCCCATGTAAAGACCTCTCATGAAGTTGATAATGAGATTCCACATCTTGAAGAGGGAATCCCTATCTTAGATCAATATGGAACTCAGTCCAAGGAGTCAAAAGTACATCCTCTTGGGGTACTCAAACAATACTAAGGCATATCGTCTTTACAATGAGGTAAAAAAAAGTTTATTCTTTCTAGATATATCTTTTTTCTTGAAATGAATAAAAATGACGAGTCTATTGAAAGGCAACTTTATCGTCTAGAAAAATTTGCCCATGTAAAGACCTCTCATGAAGTTGATAATGAGATTCCACATCTTGAAGAGGGAATCCCTATCTTAGATCAATGTCTGGAATCTTCTTTTGCATCACCATCTGTTGGAGCACTTTTACTTCGACCAAGGTTCAACACTTAGAATTCACCAACAAACTACCCAATCCACAGACACCGGCACGAAAGGGAGTAAATCCCTTTTGGCAACACCTGCAAAGCGGATGAGGTCTCACCTAAAGTATCTATGGGGACTGCATGAACTAGACCTCATGTAGTACAGAAGGGGAATACTCGACAAGCAATACATTCATCATTATATCTTTCTATAGAACATCGACAGACTCATAACTTCGAAAAATATCATAACTTAGCCCAATAATAGATTACATCCAATTTCCATACACTTGAGCACATCATACATTCACTTTATTATTTAACAGAAGAAAGAGATACATATCACAAGTCACATCACAACACATATCAAAACGCACTAAGACACCATATTTTACGTGGAAAACCCATATGGGAAAAACTACGGAAGCGCTTGTATTTTATTAAGAGTCGTAGTAAAATAAGCACTTCAAGCAGAAATTACTGACTTCTTCATGTAATACAATGGATCTGTGCACACAGCCTGTATATCAACGACTTGGATTCCCAAAAACATCTTTGATAGGCATGGCAGATATCTTCATTACAGAGCATAAAACCTTAACTATCTCTACTACTCGAATGTAACCCAAAACTTCCTTTTTAATACATATTTATAGGGTGCACTAAGATTTCCCTGCTCCCACTAACCCACTAACTTCCTAACCGACTCATTATTACAATGTGTACCAATCCCAACTAACTAACTCAACTTCGACCTTTGACGCAATCAACATGACCGTTTTCCCAATTTCTTGGCCGCTTCGTTGGAGTCGATTGCTTCGTCGAACTGGTTTCACCTTGTATTTCTCCACACCAAAACTGTTTCTTCAAAAATGGTACCTCCAAAACGCTAGGCCCAACAGGCCCCCAACACTCACATGTGGCTCATCCCAAGCCGTTTCAAGGTTGTGAGTCAGGTTCCTACAGCTTCGACAAAAACTCTTCATATCGGTTCTTGCTTGATTCGACCAACTATTGGACTTCTTCCTTCTTCTAGCCAACAATCTCAACTACATCTGCAGTAATATGCGTCTGGCTCACCTCGAAAACCTGAGTGACTACCGAATGGATGGAAGTATGTCAACTTCCAATGTCTTATGATATGCGTTGGGTCTCATATTGGAGCGTTTGGACTCCCTCTGTACGTTACCTATGCTACAATCTCAACTAATTGAATTCTTGTTGTCGCTCTTTGCTTTCAGCGGCTCTACTCATTCTCTGGACTGGAGGCAGAGTCTTCAACTGCTCCAGTAAGGTGCTCATCTTTCCTTCAATGGCCCCTAGCTTCGTTTGGATCTCCTGCAGTTCAGCATCCTCAAATAAGCCATCCCAAGACTGCGACATAACTTCATACATCTACATGGATTGAGCTTCTGTTGCTTGAAGGTTCTAAACAACCTCCTGAATTTCTGCTCGTCACTGCTCAATGACTTCATGTGGGATGTTGGGACCCAACTTCGTCTCCAACTCTTGTACCTTCAGACAATATCCAAAGATGATAGTCTGTAGTCGTTTTACCTTCTCTTATGTCGTCATTTCATCAATAACTTTTGCCTCAGGCACTGCTTGGCACACAACTTTGATAGCTTGCTAAAATTTATCCTTCTCCTGTCGCAACAGGTCTTTGTCCTGTTGAAGCTCATCATTTAAATCCTTTAGTTTCATTGCCCGATTCTTATATTCTTTCATGTATTCCAGGAGAGAACTTTCCCTTGATTTGATTCCCTGCGCAACACTTTCTTGTAACTTGTGCAACATATACAGAGGTAATGCAGGTAATTTAATATCTGCATACCCCGACTTAGGGATTTCAACACTGGTCCTTGTTCATCAAACGTTATTGCGTGTGGTAGAATTTTAACCACCCCTTCCGTAGGGGCAAGTGACGTTCCTTGATATTATGCTTCTTCTTCTTGTGCAACTTCGACCCGTGTCGGTGTAACTAGTGACGGAGTCGAAATGCAGATTCTTTTGACTTCTTGACATAGTGTATCCAGCACGTTGGTGACACTACTAAATAACTGTATCGTTTTATCTTCTGCTTTTCTTCTGTTATCTTCAGTGACCTATGTCATGCTGTCGAACAGGATGTTAATGTCATCATCAGTTAGCGCCTAGATATTGTCATGTCGTTGTTCTTTTTGCTTCTTCCTAGTGCCCTGCTTTGAAGTTTCACCTTTCCTCTTCTCTCTTAAATCTGGATCAGTAGGAATCTGACTAGATTATTGATCTTCTGTGTCATCACCTCCCCCTTCAGTTTGTTGTGTATTTTGAGTGTTCTGCTGCTAGCCAGTTGTACCATCCTTTTGTTGCTCTTGCTGCGATGGATCTAGCAATATGTGCTCAGGTTCAATTGGGACTTGCCACTCCGTCGGCCATTCATGAATGATCATATCAACATCTTCTTGGTATACTTTAAACCTCGTCATCAACCATCTCTGGTGCGGGTCCCACCTTGCTTGAATATACATGTGATGGGGCTCAGCTTTGAACTTCGCCACTGTGCAATATTTAGTTATTACACTTTCATCAATTCGTGGGATTTGAATGACGTAATATCGTAACACCTCCAGTTGCATATACAGTGACACATTGCTCTCTTGATGTCGGCTCCTAATATCCGAATATGATAAATTCATGTATCTTGACCCCTAGCATAGGTCAAGTGGTTGCATACCTTGGTAATTAGTTGGTTCCTCCCATGCAACAAACAAAATCAACAACAAAAACCATGAGTAGGTAAATGGGGTGCCATTATCATGGGCATTCGCACAATCTGCAAGAAACTCGTTAAGTAAAAATGTGGCCCAATTCATTTGTACACCCTGCGCACACTGCTTTGCGGCAGCAATGACAGCTACAATAACTTGGTTTGGACGATTCTTCCTTAGCAATTTTGTAGCTAATAGTTTGGCAGCAAACCAGATGTTCTAATCACTAATGGAGGTTACGTCGAAGCCCCTATTGCTCTTGCACAAATTATATTTCTCTTTGATCCTGGTCGGAAGATCTCTGTCTCTTTCATTTCCAACAAAGAACTACGACGGGTCTACCCCAGCCTTAGGTAAACCTGTAATTTGAGCAATCAAGTTTGTATCAATGGATACCTTGGTTTCCAACCAGAGGCACCCCCCATGCAAGTATAACAATAGTTTTTTAACACATGCATTGGCCTCTGCAGTGCGACTGAAATGAGGCAGGTGCAATAGTGGAAAAAGGTAGGCTCTCGAAACACTGAGAGCCCAATTTTTAGGTTCTAACTCAACTGGATGTCCTTCTGTTGTAACAAGTGGTCACATGTAATGGATATAGTTAAAATCGATGAACTTATTGGTATCATGGTCTGTGTATGAGAGCTTGCAGATGTTCTTCAAAATATCTCCTTGCACGATAAACCCCTTTGGCACTAGAACAGTCTCCAGCTTGTACCTTGCATTCTTTGGCAATTTCACTGGTTTAGCGCTTGAGTTGCATGGTGGGATATACTCTGGAAAGAATGTCACAGAACTCGAAGCTAACGCCCCAGCATCATGGTGTTCCTTTGTCCTCAGCTCCAGATTGGGTCTATTCGCTTTTCTTGTCTTACGGGGCACGTTTACAGGCACTTGTGAGGAAATCACCTCAGGCAGCTCTAGACTAGCAGAAATAGAGCCCGACATCTAAACTTCATCAACAGAGCCCTGATACTCACTTCCAGCAGACAGTTTGACTTGCATATTAGTAGCTAACAATCGCACAATCTCACAATACAAAGACTCGGGTTTGGTTTCCTAGCTCAACTGCAATGGCTCAACTTCACATTGAAGAACGAGCGAGGGAGACGCGGTATTTTTAAATTTATCCCCTGTGTGTGATCCATTTGTCAATCCCGAGATGAATTAATTGTCCTTCATCCTCCAATGATGATGGTGGCAGCGGTGAATCTCTTCACACGGGTCAATCATTCAGCATTTAATTCGAAAATCCCACTAACACCAGCGTGGAACTCGTCACAAAAGAAATAATAAATGCATACCAACTACAACTTTGACAAGAGGGTTCATCCCAGAACTTCGACAAATAGAGCTACGAAAAATAGCCAACTTTGATAGAACTATAACTGTGACACAAATATTATGTTGGGGTTTCCGGGTGGCAAACTTAACACTTCGACAGACAACCAACTTCGATATGGAAAAAAACTTCAACAGACTGGGAAGTTGGGGTTTCCAATTGACAATTATGGAACTTCGACAAAAGTACCCTCGGCAAAACATATTCAACGTGACTTTAACTTGGGGTTTCCATAAATCTCCAAAATAATTGTACATTGACACAACTAACTACGACAAAAACGACTACAACAGAAATTAAGCTTGGGGTTCCCAATTTTTTTTATGTACATACATGCAAGCAATAAGTTTCACTTCGACACACCATGACTGTCCCTATAGGGCTTCAACCGACTCCCATTCACCAATCCTTGAAGGATTTTACCATCCAATGTTCGTAATGTACTGTGCCTACTTCTATAACAAAATTTATAACATATGGCCCCAACCAATGCATATGTATCTTACCAAGGTGTTTAAAGAACTTACTATCATAGAGGAGAACTAAATTGCCTTGTTCAAAATGCTTCTTAGTAATGTGGCGATCATGCCACACCTTTTCTCAATCATTCTGTACTTGTTGATGAAAGACCGCAACAAAGCGATCTTCCTCCAATTGGAGTAACTGCGCTAGTCTTTCTTCAATGGCACCAATATCAGACATACCTATAAAAGCCTCAATCCTTAAATTGGGGACAATATATTCCATGGGTATCGTAGCCTCTTGTCCATACACCAATTTGAAAGGAGTCTGACTTGTTAACTGTTTACATGTCGTTCTATAAGCCCATAATATTGCAAGGATTCTTAAATCATAGTCCCCGTGGTTCACATTACAAACTTTAGTGAGTGCATGTTCTAGAATTTTATTGAATGCTTCAACGGTTCAATTTTCCTACAGGTGGTATGGAGTACTCTTCCGATGATAAACTTGAAATTCTTCAGTAAGGGCCTCTATATTTTTATTAACAAAATGTGTGCCTTGATCACTTAGCAAAATACGTGGGAATCCAAATCTGGTAATGACATTCTCAAATAAAAACTTCGCAGCAGTCATAGCAATGTAGTCTCAAACTGGCGCTGCTTCATCCCATCGTGTATGATAGTCTATCGCAGTGATAATATTCCTTGCTCCTGTCCTTTTTCCTAGTGGATTTATAAGTCCCATGAAGTCAACAACCCACTTGTCAAATGCTTTTAATGTAACACAAGGTACTAAATGCATTTTGTTTCTTCTTGAGGGCTTCCCTATTCTCTGACAGATGTCGAAGCTCCGACAGTAGTCTTTAGCATCTTTATGAAGAGTTTACCACCATAATCTTACTCTTAAGATCTTCTACATTGTAGCTTTCCCTGCATAGTGGCCTCCTGCGACCCCATCATGAGCCTCGACCAATATGATTGGTCGCTCGTGCTCCAAAACACAACGACGCAATACTTCATCCGGTCCTAGCTTATACAACTAACCGACGGTCAACTGATCATCCGCAGACTTGACTACTAACTACCTCTTCTGGGTTGTCATGTATCCTTCTGGTGGCATACCTGTAGACAAAAATGTCACAATATCCTAAAAGTAGTCATCAACCATTTTTACTGAAAAGAGTTGAGCGTTTGAGAGATTCTCTTCTAAGCTAGTTGGTTCTTCTCCAGTTTCAAACCTCGACAAATGGTCGGGGCCCGTATTCAACCTCCCAGGCTTAACTATGATCTCAAAATAAAATTCCTGAAACAAAAACAACCACTGACAAATATTCCCCCCAACACTGGCTTGTTGACCAGGTACTTCAATGCACAGTGGTCAGTAAACATTTTAAAATGTCCTCCCAGTAAATAATATCTAAATTTTTGTAATGTATAAACCATAGCAAGTCCCTCTCTTTCATTCATAGTGTAATTTCATTTTGCAATTGATATTTTCCTACTGGAAAATGCAATAGGATGGTCGATAGAACCCTCACCTGGTTGCGCAAGGACCGCCCCTAGAGAAATAGATGAAGCATCGACATGGACATGGAATTCTTTCTTCCAGTTAGTAAATACCATAATAGGTGTTGTAACCATCTTTTCCTTCAGTGTATCAAGAATCTGCCGACATTCTTTATTCCACTGAAATTTTGCATCCTTTTTTAGCAATTTCTCCATCGGTGTTGTTACTTGGGAGTAGCCTTTAATAAACTTCATGTAGTATCCTGTGTGACCCAAAGTTGTCCTCAACTGTAGAACTAATTAGGTGGAGGTAAATCAACTATGCTAGCGACCTTTGCAGGATCTACTAGCATGCCTTACTTACAAACGAAATGTCCTAACAATATGCCAAATGGAGCACAGAATATACATTTCTTCAAGGTCAAAGAAATTTGACACTATCGACAATGTTCTAACATCAACCTTAAATTGTCAATATGATTCTTCAATAAGCCATAAATTGTCTAGTCATCGAAGTACACTTCTATAAACTTATGAATAAACTCCTTAAAGGCAGCAACAACTACCCATGAAAAAATAACAGGGGCATTCTTTAGGCCAAAAGGCATTACCGTGTATTGAAAACAACCTCATTATGTCGCAAATGTTATTTATGTCGATCCTCCTTAACAATATTGATCTGATGATATCTAGATAATCCATCCGTAAAAGAGTAGGCTTCCTATCCTCCAACTCTCTCGAGCACTTCATCTGTAAACGGAGTTGGAAAAGGATCATGTAGACAAGCATCATTCAACTTCCACAAGTTGACACAAATCCTAATCTCTCCAGTCTTCTTGTCTAGGACCACCATAGGGCTGATCCATTTTGATTCCTCAACATGTTTAATGATTCCTGCATCAAGCATTATGTCAAGCTCTGCTCTTACCTGTTCTTTGTACCGCAGATTTAGTCTATACCGTCGTTGTTTCACGGGCTTAGCACCTGGTTTCAAGGGAATCTTCATTTCACACAGATCGCTAGCTATACCTTTCATCTCTGAAAATTTAGTAGGAAACGGATCTTGCAACTCATGTAATAAATCAATAATTTTTTCCACGGTTTCATCATCCTAGTAATCATCAATGTTTGCAAACTTTGGGTCCTCAATAGAGCCAATATTCACCTTTTTTTTATCTTCAATGGGTGCAGGAACTTATCTGATGAAATGTCTAGTCCCTTCAAATCACGGCTTCCTTTGCTTTCTGGAATATGGATATCCCTTAGGTATTCATCTTCTGGTCCACCACTAATATTGTATCACTCCATCATTTTCTCCACCGCAGCAGTCCACTATGGCAAATTGGACACTGGTCTTGGGATCCCTTCGAAAATATTAGCCTTAATAACTTGTAGAGCCGCATCTATTGTGGGACTTTCATACTCATAGTTAAACGTGTGTTTAAAAATTGCAGCTAAATAGTTCCTTGTCGCATCTCCAGCGATGTATACCAATTTCTCGAACTAGTATCAAGTGTATGAATGAACATATGTACCCACTCTCGCCTAGGTATATTCTACCAAATTGTACTACAGGTAGCCAAATGATCAGTAGGACTAGTAAGTCCTGTATATTTCTCTCCAATATACAGGATCCCTTCCCCAAACTGAATTTCTAAGTATCTTCTGCACTGGGACCAACCAATTATAGAGTGATTATGTGTAGCCCACCATATCGTCATTGTTGCTTTCAGGGAAACATCCAGAGCTAATAGGCGTTGTTGCTTAGGCACCTTTCCTTCAAATTCATTAATAAACTCATCCACATTAGGTAGACTCTCATAAGTAGGGAGATTACATACCTCTATTCCAACCTAGTGTAGTGATTTTGTCACATGAGCGCATCTTCGCAAGACTTCATGTATCCTATTCTACCAATTTTCAAGAGCTTCGCCATAATCAGATGAATAGGAACTAACACTTCGCCAATTGAGCGTATCGTCTGCTATAGGATTAATATATCATTGAGCCTAGAAGATACATTATAAATATTATCAAGATATTGAGTATCATAATCTCCTTTGACTAGTTCTACATATCTCTACCCTTCTAATGGATCCAGAGGTGCGACAACTCTAATATCCTCATTTTCAAATGTCAGAACTCTCTTTTTGAAGTTTATGATAGTCTAATTCTGAATTTCCCAATCAATCCCCAGTAATGCAGGTTACGGATTGGTGTCGTCGACAATATCTATCACTTCAAAGTCTGCATATATGCGCAGTACTTCTACTTCGACAAGAACCCCAACCATTCGACCAAATGGTATTACTTTATTCTGGTTAGCTAAGTGTAGTTGGATAGGTGACCATACTGACTTCGGCTTACCCATATTATCCAATGTTTGCTTGGTCAAGATTTTTACATCTGAACACAAATCTAGAATAACAAAGTTCATGTCATAATCACCAATTTGTGCATTAAGTCATAGTTCTCAACCAGTCTTAAATCTTCTATGGACATGATTAACAACCCTTTCGGATCATACTTCTTCCTCGGATTCTCCAATTAATTTTTGCAATTGCCTTAAAATATCCTCATCTTTAACCAAATCCAAACAACTTCTGAGAAAAGTATTAAGGGCAATTACTTTTCCAAAATTCTTCTTTGTTGCAGACTTGTCGAAGCGAGGTGGCATGTCATACACAAGTCCTTATTTCAAAATAGGTGGCAAAGAGAATGTTGATGTACCCTTCAAAAAGTCATCCCGACCTTCAAAGAATACACTTTTCTCTTTCTGGACATCAAA
Source organism: Larix kaempferi (assembly GCA_027924585.1). Lineage (NCBI taxonomy): Eukaryota > Viridiplantae > Streptophyta > Pinopsida > Pinales > Pinaceae > Larix > Larix kaempferi. The sequence continues at coordinate 10,750,785 of BSBM01001036.1, forward strand.
TTGTGGTGGCTTCTGAGCTACTAGTTTGACTCTTGGGTCCCTTAGATTATTGTTATTGTTCTTATATCCACCCGTCGTAGCACCACCTCTTATTACAACAACAACAGTAGGCTGACCTAGTCACGGTTCTGCCGAAATATTTTGCACATTTTGATTTTGATTTTGGTTTTGATTCTGCTTCGCTTTCCACTTTGCTATAAGTTGTGGACAGTATTCAATGGTATGTTCTAGTGCTTTGTAGTACGTACAAGATGTAGCAGGCTATGGACAATATCTAGCATAATGTCTAGGGGTACCACAATTATAATATATAAGTTGTCCTCTACCTCGACCAAATCCTCCTCATCCACGGCCTCGAAATCCACCTCGTGGTTGATTAAATGGTGCTTCATTTATTTCATCTTAACCTTCTCCCTTCATCAAAAATGTGTCTGTAGTCTGCTCAGTGAGCAACTGATATGCTCGACAGTGCTTTTCGTCATGCCCGATAGAACTACAAAACTTACACCAGAAGTTATGAGGAGTACTCACCATATCATGTAGCAAGTAGCACTCTTAAGGTCGATGTCCCTTGGTCTGACAGACTCGGCACCATACAGTAGGATTTATTGGACTCGGATTATCAACATTAAGATAGTAATGAAAAGTTGTACATTGGTCTTTGGAATGTCCATCTTCTTTACATATAGTGCACCAAACATCTTCACGCTTTTCTTTTCCCTTCTTAATATCATGAATTTGAATAGACAGGTTTGTTAACTATGACTAAATTTGAGCCATACCAGCGCTGGTCTCTCCAATAAGTGATGCTTCTAGCTTCATGGCCAATTCCAAGGCCTCCGTCTACGTCGGTATCTTTTGTTGCATAAGTGGAATTCTAATGCGAGCCAACAATGCAACAATAAACCATTCCTTATGTTGTAGATCATTCATGGGAAAACTTGTGTGAGCCATCAATGTTTTAAGATGTTGGTCTTACATACTCATTTGGTGCTTGCTTGATTTACTTCAATTCTGTAATACATTGAGATTCAGACTTCAGCTTCTTAAATCCGATCTTCAGTCCCTCCTTGACTTCTGCCAAAGTCTTCATAGGATGGTTACCAGTAACTTCTGGAAAATTTCATAAACCAATCTAATGTGTGACCCCTAAAGGTCGTGATCAACTGTTCCAACTTGACGTTGTCATCCTGGACTTGCTTCACAGTCCATACGATGTTGCATAAAAATTAGTGTTGTTCTGGATCTTCTAATCCATTCCCATTAAAAATAGGCAACTTCATATCATCCCCAATCATTTTGGACCTCTGGGGCTTTGATTGATTCACTACTAATGGACTACGACTTGGATCCTTCCCACACGGCGAAGTACTATTCAAACTATTGCCACTACTATGACTATATGGAATAAAATGCGAAGAAATATTAGGTCTTACCTCAGTCTCTAGAGATGTACGCGGTGTCATGGTTATGTCGCAGCCTTGGGTATGGAACGGTCCTTCGAAGCCTTCTTCTTCCTCAGAAATGAGCTGGTACTCTTCCCCTTCGTCACTAGAATCCTCGTCAAGATGATTAGTTCGTATTTTCTCCTCTCAGTCGCACTGCAACCCCTCTTTCATGTCGCAGTTCTTCTCCTCTTGTTCGACCGAAACCATCTTCCACTCCGCAGAAATCCACACTCTTTATCTGATTCAATTTCGTCTTTGCTTATCATCTAAGCTCATCCCATTAATTCCATCCAGATCATTTTCCATCCAATACACATTCCCACCGCGCACAATCGCTCTACTCGTCGGACTCCATTCACATTATACTTTTTTCACAAAGTAATTTCTTGATCGACAAATTCAATGACTCGAGATACTTACCGCGTAGACATTCAAAGAACACACGTTCTGCTGCACTATAGGACTTGATAGTGTCAACATCGGATTCGGTAATGTACCCCTCCAACACACTACCCAACCAAAAAATCACTACATGAGAGATTTTATTGTTCACACTCTTCAATCACTATATTAATGCAGGAATCCAACTACTAGGTTCGTCTCCTTGGAAATTGGTCTTCTATTCGGTCAATCTAGCTACCCATTCATACAATATCACCAGGAATTCACTGAAGAAAGCCTCATAGATATCGGAGAAAATATACCTATTTAACCAACCTTCATCAGTCAACCATGGATGTCTACTATGCTCCCTTGCAAATTCTTTCAGCTATTGATCTACCCAATCCTATATCTTCGGCTTGGTCGGATGCCACAACATTCCCCTTCACCTCAAATTCCAGGTCTTGGCAACAAAACCATTTGTTGGTGCACTTTTACTTCGACCAGGGTTCAACACTTGTCATTCACCAACAAACTCCCCAATCCACAGACACTGGCCTGAAAGGGAGTAAATCCCTTTCGACAAGACCTGCAGAGCAGATGAGGTCTCACCCAAAGTATCTATGGGGACTGTAGGAACCAAACTTCATGTAGTACAGAAGGGGAATACTCGACAAGCAATACATTCATCACTATATATTGCTATAGAACATCGACATATCGGAGCTTCGACACACTCATAACTTTGAAAAATATCATAACTTACCCTGATAATAGATTACATCCAATTTCCATGCACTTAAGCACATCATACTTTCACTTGATTATTTAACAGAAGAAAGAAACACATATCACAAGTCACATCACAACACATATCAACACACATGAAGACACCATATTTTACGTGGAAAACCCATCTAGGAAAAACCACGAAAGTGCTTGTATTTTATTAAGATTCACAACCAAATAAGCACTTCAGGCAGAACTTACGTACATCTTCATGAAATACAATGGATATGAGCACACAACCTACATATCGGCGACTCGGCTTCCCCAAAACATCTTTGATAGGCATAGCAGATATCTTCATTACATAGCATAAAACCTTAACTATCTCTACTACCCGAATGCAACCCAATACTTCCTTTTTAATACATATTTATAGGGCGCACTAAGCTTGTCCCATTACCACTAACCCACTAACTTCCTAACCAACTCATTATTACAATGTGTACCAATCCCAACTAACTGAATCAACTCCGACCTTTGACGCAATCAAAATGGTCGTTTTCCCAATTTCTTGGTTGCTTCGTCGGAGTTGATCGCTTCGCCAAACTAGTTTCACCTTGTCTTTGTCCACACCAAAAAAATTTCTTCAAAAATGGTACCTCCAAAACACTAGGCCCAACACCATCTCCCCCTTATGAAGAAGTTCCCGCCACTTCACCAAAACAGGAGGTTCAATTGGATGATGTGATTAAGAGGATTGGAAGATTGATTCTTGAAGAGAATGAAGCACCACCAGTTGAGCAACCTAGACCTTCACAGAAAGTTCTTAAATGGGTCACAAAGACACTTGAACATGTCCATCCCGATGAAGTTAGAAAGATGATAACAAGAAGTTTGACTAGATAAGAAAATGGAGGAGATGCAGATAATTCAAATTCAGATGATGTAGAAGATATGGATGTCTCATATGATTATGAATTGAATTTGTCTGCTAACCTTGAACCAACTTCCTTTGAAGAAGTTGTTGCTCGTGATGAGTGGAAAGAATCCATGTAAAATGAGTATGATGCTCTCATTAAGAATGGGACCTCGAAGTTAGTGGACCCTCCATTTGAAACCAAAGCAAATGGTTGCAAGTGGGTCTACAAGAACAAGTGTAGATTATATGGGTCATTCGACAAGTACAACTCGAGGCTTATGGTGAAAGGTTTTGCACAAAAGAAAGGCATTGACTATGACGAAATTTTCTCCCCCATAGCAGAATGGGCTACCATCCTCACTTTATTGTCTTTGGCTGCACAAAATGGGTGGAAAGTTCATCAAATGTATGTGAAGACTGCTTTCTTGAATGGGGACTTGAAAGAGAATGTCTTCACGTCTCATCTAGAAGGATTCATTGTGAATGGGAAAGAACAAAAGTTATGAAAACTCATCAAGTCATTGTATGGCCTGAAACAAGCACCACGTGCATGGTATGAAAAGTTAATCAGCATCTTCTGAAGTTAAATTTCAAACATTTTAATCTTGATGGTGCAACAAAGTTTGTGAAGAAAGTTGGAAGATCTGTTGTATATCTTGTGATGTACGTAGATGATCTTTTGATGACGAGGAACAATGAAAGCTATATTGCATCCATAAGAAAGAATTTGTTGGAGTCTAATACTCGGTGTGAGGAATATTAATGTGCAAGGGAGACCAAGAGTCACCTATGATTCCAAGAGTCACCCGTGGTTCCAAGAGTCACCCGTGATTCCAAGAGTCACCTTCGAAGATGAATCCAAGGGACATCTCAATGTATATATTGACCATTTGTTAATGGAATTAACGTGCTTTCACACCTATCTCTTATGTCTTCTTGCGTTTATTGGTTATGTGCCCTAGTTGGCACCTTACAGTGGTATCAGAGCCGATTATTATCATCTGGCCTGTGGTTATTCCCTGTAACATTCTTTGCTTTATATTTGCATTTATTATGCCATATTAAGTAAATTAATTATGAGAGTTTCGCCTTTTCATGTGTGACCATTCACCTATTCTTCTGTCTATTCTCAAACTTGTCTGCATGAGACGTTGCCAGTCTATCAGTTCTTCCCTCTGCAATATTCTTCTCCGCCTACCTGCTCTCTGCAAAGTTTGTCCTCGGTCATGTTGTTCATTGTTGTAAGAACGATTATTCTATGCCTTTTATATGCCCTCTTCGTCTGTATGCCATAATCTTCGCTTTCATAGGTGTATGCATTACTCTTTTGTGTGAAAAAAACCCTATTTTTGGTTTCATCTATGACCACAAAATCATATCAGTCCCGACATTCTTCCTTCCAGTCTACTCACCCTAATTTCAAGTGCATCTTCTCCATCTCGTGGTGCATTGAATGGAAACCCTAATTTCTAGGTTGTTGTGTCCAATTTGGATTTGTGCATGGAGTCGACGTATTATGTTTTTCTTTAAAGTTTGCACTAGTGGATACTGTTGGTGAAGCTAAGTGAAGCATGAGGAGTTCGAGATGTTGACGTAAATCTCATCTCATCTCCTTCATTTTTCATTCGGCATTTGAATTGGTTATGCATTGGGAATTGGGGTGGCCATTGTTGCATGGAGTTCTCTCTATGGTGCACCCTATCTACTATGGACTCTCTCCATACCATCACTTATTTGTTGGAATGTGTCCATTGGTGTCGATTGGTAGCTATCCGTTGGTATCCCTCTTCTTAGTGGTTATTGTAGAATTGAACGCTCTCTCTACGTTTCTTTTTTTCCTTGAGGAACTGTGTGCGGAGCTGTGTTGAGTATCATCTCATACCAAAGCTGTGACCTTCAACATTTGGCTACTGTGACCTCCACTTAAATATTGCGACCACATTTGAGAGTTGCATGGATGTTGTCTATTGGTGTGTACAATTGGAGCATGAATTTGAAGATATTTGTAGACTGGGTTGTCTGGAAACCCTAATTTTTCAACATTAAAAGTGCTGCAAGAGTTGTTGTTTGGTGTTGTGGTGAATCTTGGTGGTATCATTTTATTATTGCATTAAAATTTGGAGCTGCGACTTAGCATGTGGAGCCGCATTGATCTAAACTCCTAGATGCTCCTCCTTTCTTGCGTGAATCTTGAGTTAATACATGGAGCTTGAACTCCATTGGTATCTCTCAAAACTACGTTGGTTGGTATCTCTCAAATTTGTATTGTTTATCTCTCTGCGTTGGAAGATTGCATATCGTGGAAGCATGAGATACATATTTTTGTCTTGGAGGACTACACTGAACCAATGAATATTTTGAAGGATGCTACCTCTCTCAAGGAGATAACATTTAGCCCATAGTGAAGCTATCTATCATTGGTGAAGTCTGTTGCGTTGTTGCAGAAACCAACTCCAATGACCTCACCTCCATCGTATTCAACTATGCTCAGAAATTAACTTCTCAACAACACTGACTTGAGAAGTGTTTGGAACTGAGATAAGGTATGGAGACTCCAACTTTGAAGATGTACATTGAATACTCTCGAGCCTGAGCCACATTATAGACTCTTGGGTTGTATCATGAAGCTGCTCCTTTTCTCTTTGGGTGTCTCCGACCTCTTCACATTAGAGTTGTGGCTTGTGGAGCTGGGTTATCTCGTCCATATTGAAGACCAATTGAAGACTACTGTGGTGAATTATTGGTGAAGAATCTTGTGACGAGCCACTCTGTGTAAAGAGGATGTTGTTGCATGAGATACTAGCTAGTGCGATGAGTGATAGCCACATTTTGTGATGCTGCGTGGAGACATTGTTTTGATATGAAAACCCTACTTTTGGGTCAAATCATGTGTTGTGTTGTCATGGTGAAGCTCGCAGCTGTGGTGAAGCCTGAAACTCGCTTCCTCTTTCCATTATCAGTGGTGCATGGGCTCTCTCTATTGGAGCTATGTTGAGTATTAGCTCATACCAAAACTGCAACCTCTCCATGTCTCAAGGTGTGGTGCCAAGACTGCTGCGACCTCCTCTCTATTGAGTGCATTGTTAAAGAATCACTACATGGAGATGATATTGTTGAAGTGTAAGATCAAGACTTGAACTACATGTGGGACCTACACCATGAATTCATGGAAAGAAATTGTTGATTGACAATGTTCTAGGTTTATGAGTGTTGGCTTCCCATGATCTCACCCTACATAGAAGATTTGGTCTGCCTTTCTTGCAAAATACTGCCTAAAGAATGCATTGAAAATGTTTCATTTTAGTTTTTATGTGCTGCAAAACTTGTGTTGCAGAATCGATTTGTATATGCTGCAGAATTGAAATGCACTATATATGCCATGTTGACAAAGATAATTGACAGAAGTGAGCTTGCAGAGAAGACTCAAGAGCAGTTCAGTGTGTCTGCTTGAAGGATCCAAACAAGTTTGCAGTTGCTACAGCTACTCCAAAAGAAGCAGACTGCAGAAGCAAATCATTCAAGAACTTAGGTATAGAAGATTCTGCAATTCAACAGTCATAGTTGTAACTTGCAAACTGTGCTTTGTTTGTAAGCTCTAGTTCATTCTTTGGTACTTGCATTTGTGTTTTGTGTACAGTACCAAACTGAAATAAAGTTGAAATGTAGATTGTATGTGGGTGCATTTTCGGATGAGACCGACACCCCTTCTCTTTAAGTTTGAATCTGCTGAAACTTTGCTTGTAAAGGGCAGATTTGCAAGAAGCCCCCAGTCTCATTGAGTCCTTGTATTTGTTCCTACCTGCACAAGGAGACCTCAAGTTGTCTTCACTGTGTCTAATACAGAAGAAACATTAGAGTTATTGAACACTCTAGTACATTCAACTGCAGATGACTCAATCACAATCAACAAAGACACTCCAAACTGTCATCAATCAATTGCAGAATTTGAAAGACATTAAGGAAGATGCACAGCACAGGAATCAACATTCTGAACTAGTCCTTGTTCAGAACCTTGTTTGAAGATGATTTCTATCAGCTGCTAGAAAACAATGAAATCATGTCACATGTACTACCCATTCATAGTTCCATATGCCAACAATGTGACAGAGTTGGCCATGTGAAAGATCAGTGTTTTGATCTTCATCCTTGTCGCCATTGTGGGAAGCGCAACCATTCTTCAGATCAATGTGTGAAGTTGAAGAAACCTGCAAAAGTGAAACTTGTAGCAGATTATTGTATTGCTTCTTACTTTGTACCTGACAGGGGGGAACATAATGTCATGCATCAAGTTTGAATCCTTATCCTTCTGACAACAAACAGTTACAACCTTCCTCAAGTAAGTCATACCAAGCGAGCCTAATCCACAGTAAGTTTGGACAACCACCAGAGTCAAAGATGCCACCTGATTCTGATATGCATGTATTCTGAAGACAGGAGATATATATGACATAGAGTACTTGTGTTTTTTGTGTCTAGTTGTGACACCATGAGACTCTCCTCTCCTCACATTGTTCCTAACAGGGGGGGTGAATACCGTCGGTAACAAGCGAGCCGAAACAAGTGAGCTTATGAAGAGTTATGTTCGACTGAGCTCCAGAGTTGGTGGTCATCCTTAAAACCACCGGTATCGAGAGCACTCTATATTAGCATAAGCATGTGCAAGGTTCTAGCTAACTTGGAAAAAGATTGTCGAGATGGAAATGTTCAGCTAGTTTATGTTGTTCACTTCTTGTCAGCTCTCCAGTTGGTTTGTGGTCAACCTAAAACCATCATTCCAGAGAACCTCTAAGAGATTGTTATCACCAAGTTCGAGATTTTGTGGTCATCATTGAACCACACACATAGTAGAAGATTTCAACCTTTTGCTGGCATATTTCGGTTGATGGTCAGCCTAAAAACCATCCCTTCAAAGAGCCATTGTATTTAGCAGAAGCATGTGCAAGCTTCTAGATAACCTTCTTAGTAAAGGATGTTCGAGATGGAAATGTTCAGCTGGTGGTAGCTGTCCACTTCCACTTATTCAACTCTCTTCTTTTTCTTGGACTCATTTATACCCTTCGGATTAAGGGGGGATTTGTTAGAGTCTAATCCTCGGTGTGAGGAATATTAATGTGCAAGGGAGACCAAGAGTCACTCATGAGTCCAAGAGTCACCTTGGAAGACGAATCCAAGGGACATCTTAATGTATATATTGACCATTTGTTAATGGAATTAATGCGCTTTCACGCCTATCTATTATGTCTTATTGAGTTTATTGGTTATGTGCCCTAGATGGGACACCTTCACTACTGCTTGGGAATTGAAGTAACTCAAAATCCTAAGTATATCCATCTCCCAAAATAAATACATTGGAGAATTGTTGAACAGTTTTAGCATGACGGAATGTATTCCTCTCTCCACTCTAATTGAACACAACTTGAAGCTCACATCAAAAGAAGGGAATGGATTTGAGGATGCAACCAAGTACAAACATCTTATAAAGAGCCTTATCTACCTTACCACCACCAGACCAGATATGTCATTCATTGTTGGGATCCTTTCCAACTTCATGCAAAAACCTTGTGAAGTACATTGGTCTACTACCAAAAGAGTTCTAAAATACTTGAAGGAGACTCAAGATTTTGGACTCAAGTATTCTAAGGTGAATGACTTCAACCTGGTTGAGTATTATGATTCAGACTTTGGTGGTGACAAAGAGGCTGGATTGTCTACTTTAGGCTACCTCGTGAGTCTTGGATCAACAGTTGTCTCTTGGAGATCACGCAAATAGCCAATTCCCTAGGATTCCACAACAGAGGCAGAATATGTGGTTGTGGCAAAAGAAACAAAGGAGATTGTGTGGATCAGGAAAATACTTGAATACTTGCAGGAGAAACAAGTGAATTCTTCTCCTCATATGCTGATTGACAACACTTATGCAATCAAGTTGGCCAAGAATCCTAGATTCCATGTTCGAACGAAGCACATCAACATGAATTACCATATGATTCGATATCATGGAGAGGCCAAGACAATCCACTTGAGACATTGTTCCACCAATGAACTAATTGCATACATCTTCGCCAAAGCACTTGAAAGAGAAAATCTTGAAAAATTCGGAAAGATGCTTGAACTCACGAACAACCCTTTGGATTAAGGAGGAATGTTGAAATCCTAATCCATTGGGTTAGGGCTCTCGTAAATAATTTTTGTTTTTGGTTACCAAAACTAGGATACACGTGCCTTGGCATTTGAAAGTCCAAAGGTCACCTCATTTATATAAATACATTGTTCGCCAGCAATAAAATTCATCTTAGAGTTATACCATCAAATACATATTAAATAAAAATAAACAAAAAAACATTAACTATGAAACCACTTATATAAACTCTTTATTTTAAAACTTTAATTTCATTTATTTAATATAACAACCAAAATAAAACATTATATATATAAATATAATATAAATGTTTAATAAAAACCCCTTCCTCCATTATCAAAGCATCTTAAATAGTTGGTCTCTCGTGACATTGAACTTTCTCAAAATGTATATATGCCATTTAATCTAATATGTTTTTAAACCATGTGGTTTAAAGCATGGATACCTCTTATATGTTTTTAAACCATATGGTTTAAAGCGTGGATACCTCTTATATGTTTTTTAACCATGTGGTTTATGGAGACCTCTTAGGTAAACTAGCAATTTCCCCAAGAGGGGAAAAATGAACGTCAAGAGGAAAAGAGCACAAGGAAGGAAACATAGTTTAGCTAGATTATGGGCAATAAGTTATATCGACATCATTGAAACAAAAAACAAAATTACGATTGAAGTATGTAGTGGGGAAGCTTTGGAGCATTGAATATGGATAGGATCCAAGGCAAGGAATGTGGATGAACAAGAAGCTTATGGCATTAGTGATAAGGAAACCATTGCGATCATTGGTATGGTAGTGTTAGATGACAACTAACATGTGCAAGATGTAAAGAGCTCTCTACAAGATCATGAATGATGATGCTCTCTAATGAAGCCATTGTTCTTTATTTGAGAAACAAGTTGTATAATTTGAAGATGGTAGAGGTGACTTAGTCACTGGTCATATCAATACTCTAAAAAATATAGTAGATTGACTTATGGTTTTAAATGTAAAGATAGAAAACAAAGTTCTGAATTTTATTGCCCTAAACAATTTCTTGGCCTATTCAAGTATTTGCAACAATTCTTATCTCATTAAGGAGAGTTTAACTTAGCATTTTATGACATATGAGGATTACTTTGCAAGAGGAGTTGTTACACCTAAAATCTTACCATCATGAGACTCAGTGTAAACATCCCTGAAGTTTCCTTGACTAAGTTTTTAACCTGTAAGAGGTACAAACCCATTTATATTAGGTTTTGAGAGGCCGTCACAGGTTGTCCTCAAGCAACCTGCGACGTCGCAGGTTGGCCTCTTGCAGCCTATGACAATGTCAGTTAATGGGAAAAAATAACTTCTTCGAGCTCATTCTCGAAGCTAGATGACATGGATCCCTATCCTTGACCTTTTGGGAGAGTTGGCATTTGGTTCCTAACCTCTTGTAAGGATCCCCTATCTCTCTCCTACCATATCTCAACCTACCCTATCCACTTAGTCCTATATAAGTGAAGCTCACTCCCATTCCAAAGGGAGGAAGTCTATAGTGTCTACATGCTGGTGAAATTACCTTAGGAGAGTTCTCTACTCATCTATTGGGAGACTCACACTTCCTTGGGAGGCTTTGGCATTGGTTCGATCGGATGAAGATTGCTACGTCAAGTCTATGGTTGTAATCTTTCTATCCCATGTACTTCCCTTTCAATAAAGTAATATAAGTTCTTTCCACCAAAATATCATTGTGTTAATGATATCTTGTGTAGTTCACCTAATTGACTGCTTGCTTAGATCTATTATTGTATAGATACATTTTACTTGTTTTTTTGTCTTGTTGTCTTGACAGATTTTGCAGCTCGGATCTGAAGATCGTCAAGCTTGGAGCGGCATTCAATGAGAAAAGGATTAGCGATCTATAAGGTAAACGTATCTAGTTCCTTGATCCTTAATTAGATCTAGGAGAGTGATTCATATTCTATCCTATTTGTTCTAGACTCGCGTTGAGCTAGGGAGATCATGCCTTGAGTCCGCTCTTGGTAGATTGTCCGTCAAACAGGAGCAAAGGAATAAAATTTACCATGAAGGAAAAAAGTTTGTATATACCTTTACAACAAAGCACAAGGGCAAATAAAGGTAAACTTTTGGCCAATTAAGAAACCAAATAACAATCTTGTTATACTCTGGTTTGACAATAATACCAAAAAGGAGGAGTATTTTGAAAATTCAAGGCAGATTTTGAGAAAACTAAATTTGGAAGATAAATACAAACATTGGCTAATCCAATGCACTAGATAGAGTTGAAAACTCCAACACTATTTCAACTCTATCACTACTCAAGTAGTCGCTACTCACACCATAAAATTTAAAACACTCTCAAAGAAAGAGAGATACCATTGTTTGAGAGAAAGAAATGGCAATGTTTTGAAGAGACATAAATGCCATGTTTTCAAGTAAGTACAAACATCATTGTATTTCATACAAATGTAGATACCTTTATTTAAGCAAGTACAACCACCATCATTACATGCGATGTTAGAGTCTACACTACCTATACTTCATCATTTACTATCTGTGACTTTTGCACACACTTCACTTCCACTTGTAGTGGTTGATGATCTTGAACTAACACCCTTTACTATTTGTGACTTTTGCACACACTTCACTCCCACCTCGTAATGGTTGATGATCTTGAAATAATAATGGGTGGCACTAATCATATTAGATCCCAATTCAATTCAACACCTTGATTCGCTAGGTTATTTTCCAATGAATTTAATGATTTGGCTACACCAATAAATGTAATATATTGAACATTATGAAGTTTTGAAGCATGAATATTATGTTTTGGATACATGGATAAATTATGAAGTATGGATTTTCACATCCAAATCCTAAAAGGAACTCTAACAAATTAAAAAGGAGCATGATAGAAAATAGTGTTAAAAAAGAAAGAGAGTTTGTGGACTCTTTATTACTTTAATAGTAACCAAATACATATATTAAGAGGCATAGCATATAGACTTAGGTTCCTTGAGGGTCAAGACAGAAAAAAAGGAGTGGATTGCCCCATTAGAGGATGGTTACTTTAGAAGTTGGCATTGGTGCACTTGGTCAAAAGCCACAAATAATTATAATGAAGATGGCTAATGGAGATTTTAAAGTTTGTGGATGATGCGTTATACATACCAAGTTTGAAGAAGAACCTATTGCCAATGATTCAAATTTGCAAAGCAAAATTTCAAGATTGAATTCAACGAGGGTAAGTGTCTCTTAAACGGCAAGAGGAACCACTATAGAATTGTCGTAGAAGGTATTGAAGGAGGTGTTCTTTAAAAGTCTATTGCTATAAAAGTGGGATGACAAGCTTTAATGGTTGAGAACAACTCCAAAGTCAACTTTGGAAACAAAAGTATGGATATCTTAGCTATAAATGAATTGAACTTTTTGAAGAATTTTAATATTGTTTACAATTTGTGTCCATCTTGACATGAGAAATGTGTTTGTGAAGATTGCATTTTATGCAAGCAACACAAGGATAAATTTAACAAAGATGGGCATCCAATTTAAGTGGTGCATGGAAGCTTTTGTGGTCCCATGAAATCTCCATCACCTTCAGTTGAAAAGTACTTTATAACATTTATTAATGATTTTTCAAGAAAAAAAATCGTGGTACTTTCTCAAGTACAAATCAGATGCTCTTGAACCATTCGAGCAGTTCAATGCCATGGTTGAGAGGCAAAGTGGGAAGAAGGCTAAATTTCTTAGGACAAACAATGGGAGAGAAGACAACTATTATGATTTCTTTTGGTGTCACAATGTTGATGGTATTTATGATGTAATTTATTCCTACGATTTAAAATATATTATCAATATCATTTTCAATTCAATGCATGGTTACAGACATTTTCATTCCATATTCCACTTTAATAAAGTAGAAATAAAAACTACCACTCAAATTATTTGCATGTTAAATTAAAGTCAAGAATTAAATTTGAAAGAAACATATCTGAAATATTATTGTTTAATTAATTTATGGTAGAGAAGAATAAAGTCCACAAGAATTTGTGTCTAGGAATTAGTAGAGAGATAACAACTAATATATTACTCTTGCTAAAGCCACGCTAAGTGCATCAGAGTTGCGACCTTCTCCTTTTGTTGGATGTCCCCAAATGTACACCGTCTTGATTCCATGTGAATAATTTCTATTCTTGATCTCTCACACACAAAGATCTACGAATCTCTCTTTCATCTTCAATAAGTTTGAAAGGTTATGGTTAACATATAATTAACATTCACCTTTTCATAACAGATATTGTTTTGATTTTTTTTATATATATCACATATAAACATAGTAGATACAATTATCTGGTTGGGTTGTTTCCCATTAATTACTCAGGCAGAGTTTGTCACATGATAATCTACCCCTCTTCCCTTGTTATTTCTCTAAGATGCTTCAAACACATCTAAATGTTAAAATTACTCAATAGATGAGGATTTTGTAGTTTCATTATTCTTGCATTTTCCCAAGTAGAATTTGTTTCGCCACAAAATTATTATAGTTTCTTAATTTTCTAGTCCTTGTGGTTCAATAGTAAATCTACAATTAGATTCCACATCTATGTTTTTCCGATCTAAAAGATATTGGGTCTGAAATATAGCATTTTAAATGTCAATGACGAAATACAATATGGATTCTCTTTAAGTATGGTGTCACAACAAGTTCATAAGCTAAATTGTTATTTCCCTAATCACTTCAAAATGTCTACAATATCTAGTAGACAATTTTGTGTGTTTACTTCAAGAGAAGTTACATTAGGTTTAATTCTAAGAAATACCCTATTCCCTACTTGAGATGTTTGTATGGATCATTTGAGAACGTTAAATTTTTTATACACATCCTGCACAACTTTAATATTAATGTTTGCTTTATTATGTCTTTGACATCTTGTGACCATTTTGGACATATTAGTTCAATGGTACAAAATTCAAAAAATTAATTTATCAATTTACAAAGTTTTACTTTGGTTGAAAGAGTATTTTTCCTCGATTTTTGGAGTAGGGATACCAAGCGACATTCGTCTGCCCATCCATGCTAGATTGTACATTGTGCATTGAATTATTCAATAACCTTTCGCTTTAATCTTCACCTTCATGAACACTCTTTGAAAAATAGTAAACGATTTTAGAAAAACTATCCTACCCATTGTGATAATTGGTATTATCACATAATTGACAACATAATTCAACTAACTCTTTGACATCTTCCTCTGGAACATGATCATCTAACTCATGTTGATCCTCTACATCATCTTCTTCTTCAAGACCCTCTTGATCTTCCTCTGCATTATACTTTACTGGCCTTCCCCTTGGATCATGTCTCACAACAAATGACCAACCCCCTCTACCTGGAACCTACGAGTAAAATACCTGTTCACATTGGCTTGGAAGAACATAGGGTTATGTTCTAGGCTCAAACAACCTTGTATTAACCATGGTAAATCCATTAGCATGTTCAATACTAGTTCTATCAGGATCATGTTGATTCAATCATAACCTGTACCATTTGACAACGAACATAACTATTTTGAATGATTTAAAGTCACACTGAATAATATCTTTCAAATACCCATATTATCGATTTTATGAGAGTTGTGGATGTGTGTCACTTCTAGAGGAAACATTGGTCACCTCAAAGGCTGCAATGGAGTTATAAACATCCATTATGTATTAATACCACAATTAAAAAGGGCTCCATGCAATGTCTGGTTCCTATATATATATATATATATATATATAACTATTGTTGTGTCCATCTTTAGCAAGCTTCACATTCTGTGTAGATGCGAAGAACCTCCAGTTGACCAACTTCATCTGGAACCCCAATGTCAATTTCACAATCAAAACTACCAAACCTTCTAAGTGTCGGATCAATATTGTTCGACCTATTTTTTGATCCCATGATAATCACATGAGCTCGAGATTTTAGACCATCCATCAATGTCAAAAGTTGAGGTACAATGCGCCTCTCTACTTCACCATTTCTCTTCTCCCTCTTTGGAGCTATGGAGTCAATTTCGCCAATGAAAATGATGGAAGGAGCATTTTTCTCAGCTTCTTCAAAATCCTTTCTAAGATTGCTTTCACTTTCTGCAACAAGTTTTGACATAATTTCAAGACCGTTAATTAAGAAAAAGAAAGCTCTAGTGTCATTTGCCACTGCCCTAGCAATCAAGGTTTTTCCTGAATCGGGAGGACCATAAAGCAAAATACCTATTGGGGACTTCACACCAATGGATTTCAAAAGTTGTGGATGCCATAGGAATAATTCAACTAGTTCCCTGATTTGTGCCATTTGTTTCCTTACACCACCAACATCATCATAGCCAATGGCATGCAATATGTCTTCATCTTCTTGTTTTATTTGCTCTCCCTTACAAAATATTCAATGCTTGGAGAAACAACACAATATTCACCAGGGTTTGTCTCATACATGCATTATTAGTCCCATTTTCGAATGTGACACTTTCAAATTTTGGATAAAGCTATTATCTTTACTGTAATCTGGAACACTACCCACCTCCTAATTCAGGAAAATCTCCACTTCTTACTGTCTTAGGAAAATCTCTTCACCATTTACAAGCTCTCAAAATCCATTTGTATGAAAAGATGGGACGGTAGAAGGCCTTGAATTAACTTGGTGAGTTTGAGAAATAGCCAAAGAGCCCCATAGGTCTTTTGTAGTAAATCATCAAAGAGGAGATGGCATTACTTTACCTCTTTTGAGATTTGAGTGTTTTTTTTATTGATGTTTGAAGTAGTTGTAGAAAGCCCTCATTCTTCATATTCATTAACATGCAATTACATTCAATAAGAAGAAAATATATCAAGTATATTATACTTAATTTTAAGAAAATAAAATAAAATATTAATTATAAAACATGTTTGGATTTTTCTCTTTTTTCTTCAAACCTTTTTATAAAGAATTAAACCCCAAAATTTACCAACACATAAAATCATTAAAATAATGAATATAATGAACATACACTTATTTTAATAATAAATAATAATTTTAATTATAACACATATTATAATAAATTAATTAATTAATATTCTTCTATTTTTTTACTTATTTTAATAATAAATAATAATTTATTTTTTTTCCTTGGAAAAAGTCGTAATTTTATTTCAAAAATATGAACAAAATTACATTCTGCACATGTAATAAGATCACTGAGATCCCTACATTGTCACATATTTACTGTCCCATGTTAACATCATATCTGATGTCCCAGACATAAAACAAAACAAAGTATACGGTTGTCCATACAACCCGCATATATCCAATTACATATAAACAAATACTGTCACAGAAATTAGAGTGTCCATCGTTGGTCGACATAATACAAAACAATGTATACGGCTGTCCATTCAGCCCGCAAATATCCAATTACATATAAACAATATACTGTAACAGAAATGTGAGAATGTGTCCATCGCTGTTCAACGAAAGCTGAGCTATTGCTCAATTCTGTGCCTCCAAATCTTCATGAAAAGGTCTGTGATAAAAACTGTAGGTGCCCTCTGGTGAGTGAATAGTAATCCTCCACGTGCCAAATGCTAAGTGCTGCTGCGTCGCTTCTTTGGAAAGCAGATCGGCCATCCCATTCCTCTCCCTGTAGACATGTGTAAATGTAATTTGATTAAATGACTGCTTTAACCGGATCACCTCCTCCAGGATAGGTAAGAGTACCATCACATAACAATGTGTGATCTCCTTTTCCCATTCGATAACTAAGATGGAGTCGCCAAATATCTGTAGAGAGAGACATCCTTGTTCAAGTGCAAATAACATCAGCAGCCTAAGAGACATAAGTTCAGCATAGTTATTTGATCCCCTCCCCAAACCAGCCACGATATGAAAGTAATGGGACTCAGATTTGAAAAGGACTCCCCCCCTTCCACACGTCATTTGATGTTCTATTGATGCTCCATCAAAATAAGCCCACGGCATGGATTTATCAATCAATTCCACACACACAGGTCGAGTTCTAATCACTTGGACAGGTGCCTTGAAGTGTTGGATAACTGCCACAACTTGTGCCACTACTCTCTCCATCGGAACCCTGCAATCTTGAAAGATGGTCTTATTTCTGGTAATCCAGATGCCCCAGGAGAAAATACAAGGGAAAGCCCGGATGGATGAGGTATTTTGAAATGCCCACCACAATTGGAACGCTTCATGAACACTCTCTCCCTGCCACCGCACATTGAGATCCAGAAAATTGCAAACATCAGCCCAAACTGCCTGAGAATACCGATAATGTACAAAAAGATGAGAAATAGTCTCTTCCGCATCCCTACAAAGTGGACAGAACCCCGGACCCAGGATGAAACGTTTTTGCAGGATGTCCCAGGTTGGAGCCTTATTTTCCAGAATAACCCAGAAAAGTATTTTAGCTTTACCTGGACACTTAAACTTCCACAGATATTTCCACCACCACACCAATCCCCTGTTATGTACATCCACATTCAGCTGGATATATCCATTCTTTGGGGAGTATATTCCAGAGGGATGATGATCCCAGATAAGTTCATCAATCCTATTGGTCAGTCGAATATTTGAATGTCTTAAGATCCGGAGAAAATCCGCCCATGCCCCTTGCATTTCTCTAGGGATCTCAAGTCGTTGTGCAGAGATCTACCCCTGGTGCCAAAGAGTAGATGATCCCAGATCCTCAATATCAGCCAGGAAATGACAACCTCTAGCTGCCAAAAAATTCCTCAATTCCATATGAAGGACATGACCTCCCCGACAGCCAACCCAAGGGTCCAGTCCTATACGAATAAGGCGCCCATTTCCAATCCTCCACACTAATCCAGAGCCTACCAAATGAAAATGCTGCACCATCGCTTTCCAAACCACAGAGCAATTTGCCCTCGACTTATTTCCCAGCCTGATCCATTCGAGTAGAATTAGAGGGGCAATATATTTATGATATACCACTCTAGTCCAGAGACTCTGAGTATGAATAAGTCGCCACGACACCTTGGCCCCCAAGGCTTTTGCAAACAAAAAAATATTCTTTAACCCCCATCCTCCCAGTGCTTTTGGGACCGCAATTTGTTCCCATCTGACCCACACCAACGCTCGTTTGTCACGCTTACCCTTCCAAAGAAAATCAAAACACAACCAACGGATCTGCTCCAATACTCCTTTGGGGATCCAAGCAAGAGACAACCAATACACCGGAATTGCTTCCAAAACTGATTTAATCAGAACCAGCCTCCCTGCCCGAGAGAGCCATTTATGACTCCATCCATGTAGGCGTTGTTCTAATTTAGCTAATAACTAGTACCAATCAGCCTTCAGATAAGCATTTGGTTTCAAGTGAAAGCCAAGGTACTTTAAACCATCATCAATATCCAATGTCCTGTAAGGTAGTCTGAGTGCCATACTAAGAATCTCCTGCTCGGTTAAATGCGAACATGTGATTGAAGACTTATCAATATTCACTAACATACCCGCTGCTACTTGCACTAAATTGAGACCTTCAACCACCTTATCAATATCCTGTCTTGTGCCATCACAAAATATCAGAATGTCATCAACAAAAAGGAGATGTGTAATATACAATACCTGAGAAATGGATATGCCTCGAAAGGAACCATCAGCTTTTGTTTTCAGTATAAAACGACTGAGGCCTTCAGCAACAAGGAGAAACAGCAGCGGAGAGAGTGGGCATCCCTGTTGTAGGCCCCTTCCTGCTTGGAAGAATGGACTAGCAGAACCATTGATCAGTACAGCAAAGCTCACCGTAGTGATGCAGGCCATAATCCATCTGATAAATTCGTAGCAGAAACCCAGGTGAGTTAGAAGCATCCAGATATAGAGCCAACTAACCCTATCAAATGCTTTTGAAAGATCAATCTTAATCACAGCACCCTTCTGTTTCTGCACTTTTAGAGTGTGTAATCCTTCCTGGGCAACACCGATGGCCTCATGAATTTGTCAACCATCCAAGAAACCAAATTGCTCACAAGAGATATGCTGAGACAATATATTCTTGAGTCTCCTCGCCATAACCTTAGAGATGATCTTATAGATACAATTGCAAAGAGAGATAGGTCTAAATTCATCAAAGCTGTCAGGCTTGTCCGCTTTTGGAATAAGAGCAATAAAGGTCGAGTTAAAAGGACCATGTACAAACCCAACCCTTTGCGATTCTTCCACCACAATCAGTAATTCCTCCCCGAAGAAGTCATAGAATCCCAAGAAGAATTCTATAGGCCAGCCATCTGGCCCAGGGCTTTTATCTTTCTGAAAGGAATGCATTACCAGCGAGAGCTCATTCGGCAACACTTCCTCCATCAACAGTCGATTTTCTTCCTCCCCCACAAAACGAGGGAAAAGCTGAGTCACACGTATAACCTCAGCAATAGAGGCCCCAGGTTGTGCAGTGAATAAATCTCTAAAGTGTCTAACACCCAACTCCGCTAATCCATTAAAACTGGAGACCATTTCCCCTTCAACTGAAGATAGTTCCCAAATAGAGTTTGTGGATTTTCTCCCTTTTGCATATGCTTGAAAAAAATTTGTGTTCTCATCACCACACTGCAGCCATATTGCCCTACTTTTCAATCTCCAAATCTCTTCTCTCTCACACAGAATCACATCCCTGCGACGTTCCCACTCCATCAACTCTCCTTTCTGTTGATCATCCAAATAGCCCATTCCCTGACAATTTAGAAGTTTATCAATATTCAACTCAGCAGCCAGCAGATTCTGTTCATCTTTCACCCTTTTTTCATGAGCCCAGAGGATAGTGGCCTCTTTAATTCGCTTGATATTATGATGAAAGTGTGCTCCCGCATGCTCCTGTGAATCTAGAGGTCGATGAACCCACATATCCTGAACCAATTTATGAAAATCCTCCTCCTTCAGCCAGCTAGGATTGAATTTGAAAGGACTTGGGGGTTTATTACTTCTGCCTCTTAACTCCAGGAAGATGGGGCAGTGGTCAGATACCCCACCTGACCCTACCCAATGCCTGACAACATCAACCCCCAGTGCCAACACATCGGCCACCAGAAACCTATCCAGTCTTTTAGCCACCCTTTGGTCCCCTACTCTCTTATTCCTCCAAGTTGGAGTTAACTTGGTTGGTAGAATGTCTAGTAGATCCTTCCTGGCGAAGGCTTGAATGAAAAAATTTGCCAATGAATCCGGAGCATCCCGAGGCCCCCACACTTCAGAAGACCCCAGAGAAAGATTTAAATCCCCTCCCAGAATCACATCCCTGCCTTCAAAAAGATTCATACTTAACAAGGAGTCCCAGAATCCAACCCTGTTTGAATAGGGCCCGTAGATATTGAGAACCGTGATCAACCTGCCAATCTCAGCATCCCAAACTTCCAAACCGATACCAGAAGAGATACCCCAAGAACTATCATATCTGCAGCTCTTCACCTTCCACCCCGAGGCCAGCCCTCCAGAGCGCCCCTGTGCATCCACTCCTACAAACTTCCATCCTGGAAGCAGATATTCTAAAGTCCGAACAACATTCTCACCGCCACCCAAAGTTTCTTGCAACAGTAAAATATCTGGTTGATTTATGTCCACCAACCTCCGAAAGGATGATTTTTTAATGGGACTCGCCAACCCGCGACAGTTGAAGGACATTATTTTCATAAGATACCCCCATCTAGGGCATTCGCTGCTCTAAGTGCCCACTCAATTGAAGATTGTGTGCCCATCACTAAATCTACTTTAGCCCGATCTTGTGCTTTTGACAAAAGGGATTTTCATCCCCGACCCTTTCCCCCAACACTATAAGCCAATTCAGGAAGTCCCTTCCCCCCCGATCCGTCAACAGCAATCTCCCTATTTCTAAGAGCATATCGGATACTTCGACCCTCATAACTGCTGGAGTGTTTGGTGGCTACAATGGACGACGTGAATACACAATCCGCAGTAGACAACAGACAAGGAGCTATAGGACATTGTATATCGATACAGGCTAGAGGAGGAGGCCCCTGACTACCCCCCCCCAAATCATCAGAGACAGGGAATAAGGAATCTGCAGGTGAAAAGAACTGAGACATACCCTGGGGATTCGCAGTTGAACCCCGTCGTATAATGGACAGCTCCCGTAGCTCTCTGGAGGTGGCCCGAGTCATAGGAGTCGCGATAAAAGAGGCCCCCACATCAACCGGATCCGCACACCCAATAGTCTCCATTCCTTCGTTCACCAAAGGAGGCAAAATTGCCTCTGCTCCAAGTATCCCGCGGATGTCGGATGATACCACAGTATCAGAGATCACCCCTCTGTCAAAAGCTGGCCCACTACCTTCAACCACCGCCGCCTGGGGGTTCACCTTCAACTTAGGATCAGCGCGTTCTTCAACTCCTTCATCAACCAGAGGCTTACTAGCCCGAAACGGTAAGGGGCAGCTGGCTACCAGATGTCCAAGAGCGTGGCAGCGGTGGCACCTAAACGGCACACCCACATAATCCAGAAGTTGAACGAAGTCCCCATCCTTGGATTGTACATTAATCTTAGCAGAGAGCCCCAGCCGAAGGTCGATTTTTACCAAAATCTTTGCCACCGTGTATTTGCCAGTCTCATTATGGGAGTGATCAGAACACACATAATCACCTAGAAAATTCCCAATCTCTGCAAACCGAGTTTCATTCCACAGATGCATGGGGAACCCAGGAAGTTTCACCCACAGCGGTTCTGCATCAATTTTCTCTGTTTTTTAGTCGAAAAAGGGGGTCCAGCTTTTCAGAATGATAGGGACGCCCAACATCGACCATTGTCGACTTAAGACTGCATCAACCTCCCCTTTGTTCAATAGAATGAAAGAAAACCATCCTTTCGTCAACACCCGGATTACAGGGGCTGAAGACACTAAATCCTTCCACTGCTCAGCCGCCCAACGCTGGAGGAAACCGCGACCAAATCTTTTGCCCCGAACATGTCCAACCACAGCTGTGAGAGTGAAATCCTCCACCTCTTCCATCGTAACATCCACCCCCAGCACTAACTTATCCTTTCTCTTCCGTTCTTTAACCCTCTTCGCAGAATATTTATGAGAGTCAGCCTTCGGAGAATCCCCTGTTCGAGGAATAGGCACCCTGGCAGAGGTAGGTAATTCAAAATGATGCCCATCCCTGTCCTGTGCTTCCTCGGGCCTAGAAAAACCCACTGGCCCCCCGCCTTTCAAGAAGGGTCCAGACAAAGCCCCTGACCCATCCACCTCCGCATTGTCAGCTCCAGCATCAAGATTCCCACTATCATGTACCCCATCTGAGGTGTAAGCCACATCCTCCTCCATGCCATCCCAGACGTTCCCACAAATCAGCCAGATCACCAATCCCTGGCACCAAAATCAGCCAGATCACCAATCCCTGGCGCCAAACAAGCAACAACTATACTGACAGAATAGTAATCCCAGAATAAAAAACCCAAAAACAGCTAGGGACCGGTCCCCAATCCACAAAACACGCAATCATCTTTCATCACCACGAAATCCTCCAAGATCCCCACGCATCCCTGAGAGGCCCGTCACACAACCACGGCAAGGGTTCAAGACTGACCACCTACAAGCCCCATCAATAACTCCTCACGGCTCCAAGATCCAAAACGCTGCTGGACCAAATATCTCTGCATCAATGCCCTTGTTCATAGCATGGTTGCACTTTCATGTCAATATCAACATGGTTTAATGGTTTCCTGTATCAATTTCCAATGGATAATAGCATCGAGGCCCTAGCAGTAATGGCATTTCTTAAACCGAATCCTTCTGATGGATAAAGGGTTTTCAATTTTGAAAAAAAATAATGCCTGCGTTTTCCTCTCCTCCAGTTTCCATTTCTATTGCAGGAAATCTGTCCTCGCCTGACTTTCTCGTTCAGATTGCTGGAAAATCAAGCAGATCTTTGCCATTATAGGTACTACCTCCAATGCCAAGAACCGCTCTACTTCGCAAAGAAAACCCCCACGCTTACACCCTCGCACTCAAAGGCCCTCCGAGACCGATCCAAGGAGAACAACTCCAGGGGGAAAGCTCTCCACGAGCTCTGATAATGCTTGCATAGATCCACAACGCTACCTCGGTTCTGAAGCAGTTCTTGGAGCGAAAAGATTTTCCAAATAATTTTAATTGTAACACAACTTATAACAAATAATAAATAAATATTCTTTTATTTTTTACTATATAAAAATGGTTAAAACAAACAACCCCAAACTTACCAACACATGAAATCATTAAAATGACAAATATACTGAACATTAACTTATTTTTATTAATAAATAATAATTATAATTAAGTCAAGGATACGGTGGTCCGTTGGTTGGGATAGATGGATTTAATTCCATCCAACTGGGTTCAATTCGATACATCTTTTGGCTTGGATGACTAGCTAACGGTAGCTTTCCTTGATTCCTTCGGAATAGCATGAAGGTGATTTTTCCGCTAAAAAAAACATAATAATTATAATTAAAACATTTTTTAATAAATAAAATATAAATATTCTTATTTTTTTTAGATTATAAAAATGTTGAAAATGACACCTCTGAATGGTGTAGTTTAAATATTCTACGTTTTCAACATTTTTTCGAGTATATTTTCCATCTTATTTTGTTCGAAATCCAGTTGGAAATCTTTAAAAAATCTTAGAATCACATATGTTAGCTATGGAAACTGCATAATTTGGGTGTCGTGGGGGTATTTGAGGGTGCTAAATCTATTTATATATTTAAAAACACAATTTGAACACTTCTAGAATTTTGATTTTACCAACAAATTTTTTTTACCGGATTCCGACCAAAACCCACTGTAATACCCCCATTTTGACCCTTAGGATATATTGGCTTTTAATGTAAATATTGTATACATGCGATGTATGTTTTCCTAGCGTGGAGCTCAAGGCCAAGGCCCCGCTAGTGGATGCTCAATTTTATTTAAAAGGCAAATAGTTTGATATTATGTTATCCATGTGCTATTAAGCCATGGAACATTGCAAAATGATGTAAATATTAATATTACAATAAAATACCAAAAATTGGCTATGGAAGCAACTAATAAGAGGGGGCCATGTGTATCCACTAGGGAGAGGTGAGGGGGATGTGGGATTGAGCCCATGCTGCCAAATGTCATCTTGAGAACCCATTTAACTTTCCTTGTTGACAATTAATTATGTTGTAAGGAAGTGGTTGAGAAAATCAATCCATGGATTCAATGGAGCATGGGCAACCCAAAAATTCATATGGCAGAGTATGGGATATGTTTCCTTTACCCACAAGTCACTCTACGTCATGGGAATTCATTTTCCCTCATTCCCATTCCATTTTTGAACAGTTAAGCATAAGTTTTCATCCATTACACATTCCCAACAGTGAGAAAAATCAGAAATCGCAACCCAGAATTAAGCCACGTTTTGAGGAGCTAAAAATGCCTAGGAAATTGTGTGGACAGTGAAATCCAATGGGGGATCCACAAACCTAAACCTTGGGGTGAATTTGAGAGTGTTAGATGCCCATAAATCCATAGGAAAACCCAGATTTGATAGCCCGAAAATCCAATTACGGGACAGAGTCATTTGGCCATAGAATTGAGAAAATCCAAGCGTGAATGACAGAGAAGAAGATAGAAGAGAGGTTGGAATTGCTTGACAAACCCAGTGAAGGCTAGAATATCAAACATTTAGCAGCTTGGACCTTTCTATGCCCACCCTGAAGAGAACTAGAGGGAAGGGGCGCTTGAGGGACTGTGTAGCAGAGAAGGGGACCTTCCTTGTGTTGGGTGTGGTAGGTATTGTGGGTGCCAAGGCTATTTGAGTTTAGTTTGAGATGCCTGTAGCTCTGTGGTTGAGTTCACTGGCTTAACATCCTCCTCCTCTGTCTCTTTGCATGCTTGATAAACCCAACTGTGTGCTAGCTTAGCATGACTGTTTGTGTGAAACCATGGCTGTGAGTGACCCTGTTTAGTTCCTCCTTAGTGAATACATAGCCCAGCTCGGGGGTGGTCTCTCAGCTGAAAGAATATAGGTTGGAAAGATACCTATGGTTGGGTGGAACGTTGCTCTCACATATCCAGTTGCTTGGACAACTTCCTTAAAAGATAAGTGCTCTCTGTGGTTCTAAATTATGCTAATTCCTATGTTATGATTATCTGTTATTTCAAGTCAATTTGAATGAAATAATCACATGGAATTAATTAGTAGGAAGCCTGTGTATAAGCCTGAACATGAGGCTGGTTCATATCTGATTGTTTCATCGTTTTTCTTGTGTTAAACATGTTGTTAGTATTGCATGTTGTAGATGCATTAATCAAATTTAGTTTCGTTGTGTAATTTTAATTATGCATTTTATTAAATTGTAAATTTCATCATATGGGCTTAGGGGAAGAATTAGACACCCCCATCCCCTGTTGTTGTGTTCATGTTCCCTCTGTGGGTCGGAATGACGGGAGGGGACGTGACAGAGTGGTATCAGAGCCCAAGGTTGAAGCACTTGGGTTGTTGGGCTAGAATCTGTGCTACAGGCAGATAATCAGAATATTTGAAAAGGTGTTGATGGGTGTTGGGTGATGTTTTGGATTAGAATAATTATTTGGAATAAAGTGTACAAATGTACATAGGATTGCACTGTTGCATAGGGCTCTCCGAGAGCTTTCCAACGGTACCAAGTTTTCCAAAAATGGACTTAGGATGCGAAAATTATCATCCTCGGAAGCTGCAGGGTTGCGTGGCCAACTTTTCGAACCCGCATTGCGGATTGCAGATTGTGGAAGTCGGAGGCATGAGTTTTTGAAGTTGTGTATTTGGGGTGTCGACTTTTTGAACCCGCATTGTAGATTACAGATTGCGGAAGTCGGAGGCATGAGTTTTCGAAGTTGTGCATTTGGGGTGCCGACTTTCCGATCCCGCATTGCAGATTGCGGAAGTCGGAGGCATGTGTTTTCGAAGTTGTGTATTTGGGGTGCCGACTTTCCGAACCCGCATTGTGGATTGCAGATTGTGGAAATCGGAGGCATGAGTTTTCGAAGTTATGCATTTGGGGTGTTGACTTTCTGAACCTGCATTGTAGATTGCGAATTACGGAAGTCAGGAAGTGATCTGATACGTTGAGTCAAATTTATCCTTTCGAACCCGACTTGCGGATTGCGGAAGGCGAGAAGTCAAGGTAAATTTGATGAAGTCAGCTCGACAACGCCGACTCCCGACTTGCGGATTGCGGAAGGCAGGACGTCGTGTTAAAAAAAAAGTATAAAGCCTGAAACTCAATTTCTGGATAGCAGGAGCAGTCAGACTCAGAATTGGATGAGTGTTGTGATGTTCTGAGACCATTAACGACGTCCTGAAAGAACCAAACAGAGTCCTGAGCCCATTATGCTCCAATTTGGCATAAAATGGGAAACAATGAATTTTATAAATCGGTGTCCTGAATCTTGGCGGAAGGTCGGATTGAGTTGAAATCGCTATGGAGTGGACATGGAGCAAGAACAGTGTAAGTTTGGAATCTTGGAGCCAAAATCCAAAGGATGTGGAGACAGGGTGAGCGAGAAGGCCAAAAAGCACTATTCCGGGCCACTTTTTGAGGATTTTGAAAAGCTTGCAGTGAATAAAAGTGACTATAGATGTAAGATTCAAGAAATATATTAAACTCAACATTTCATCTTCTCATTAACACAAACATTTTCCGTTAGAAAAATATTTTCCAGAAATGCTCAGTTTGGAAGATAGCCATTTTTTGCCAAAATTTTGAAATTTTGGGAAAAAAGTGAAAAGTGAAAAGTAGTAAAACCCGAAATTTTATAGAAGTTGACTAGTGCATCAGAATAGGGGCCTGAAAGTTGTTAAATGTTCCTTGTTATATGGAATAAATTTGCCCTATATGAAAGTTTCACGATTCTTCCTAGATTTGCTTCTACAAGTGGTTGAAGTTGGCCTTTCAAATAAAATGCAGCTGTGTAAAATAGTGCAGAAATTTGGTAAAAATTGACATTTATGAAGTAATGTAATTTCCATATCTTAAGTCGGAATGAAGCATGTAGATAGGCATTGGAAAGCTTATACAACATGGAACAATGGTGCATAATCATAATTTGAATGAGGGATTCATATGTCCTATATATTCGGAGCAGAAAAGTGCCTATGGCGCTGTTTTGACAAAAAAAATGTTGTCAATATGGGTAAATTCCAGAATTGCATGAATGGGGCAAAAGAGAAGAAATAATCATAGCTCTGTGAATTACTCCATGAGTTTAATTCTATCTAATATTGATGTTTTATGTTTATATGCATTCCTAAGATGTCTAATAAATGTCTCTATAATGCACAGTGTTTGCAGCTAATCAAATTTGAATAGTTGTAGCAAAGGGCAGCAGGCAGGGGAAAGAGTTTCAAAGGAATAGTGGATTTAAGCCACCATTCAAAAATCAACCAAGAAATTTTCCATAGGGTCAGCAAGCACGAAGTGGGAACAAGCCAGCAGTAGCAGCATAAAAATCATCAAAAGGGCCACTTCAGTGTTGGGGATGTGGAGGAAACCACATGCTTAAAGATTGTCCACATCGGAGGGAGAATCCCTGAAGTTTGCACAACTTAAAAGGAGCAGATACAATGGAGGATATGGCAAGGGAAACGCCTCGAATTTATGTAGCGTTGGATAATCATCAGGAAAACCATCAATCAACAGTGGTGGAAGTTGAAGGTAAGATTGCTAAGCAATCTATTTCTGTTTTGATTGATCCAGGATCTACTCATAGTTATGTTTCTCCAAAAGTGGTTGAAGGTTGTTCTCTTAGAAAAATGAAGCACGGTAAGTCTTGGCAAGTTTAGTTAGCCATAGGGACCAAGAGAAAAGTGAGTGAAGTAGTGATGGAGTGCTCCATGGAGTTGAATGGATTCCTCACAAAAGTAAATTTGAATGTCCTACCATTAGGATATTATGATGCCCTAATTGGTATGGATTGATTGAAAATGGTTGCAATGATTCATCTTTACCAATTGCTCCAAATCCTTTCTAGCCTCGTCCACCAAGGCAATTTTCTCATGCATATTGTCATCCAAATCATCAATTCAAGACTCCAAGCAAGCGATATTGTTGTTGTTGTAGTGCGCTTCCTTGGTCATGGTGGTGATTTGGTTCACTCCCCTAATCCCTTCTTGAATGACCCACAACATTCTTTAAAATCTTCCAGGTACCCTCTAAAGCTCGCATAAATTTCACACCAAGAGGGTATGGTTTCTCCATTTACAAAGCGAGAAAAAGTACTCCGAGCTAAAGGAAGACTCCCACGATCCTAAACACCAGACCAATATGGGTGGTCGAAAGAGAATGACCAAGAAGACCTCACTGAAAAAGACTCATACTCATTTTCCCATACCGAGGGAGAAAAGATGCGAGGGGAAGGGAAATTGTTCCACTCTGGGACGACAAGACCGAATGCAGACAAGTCTCGGCTGAGACTTTCTTCCTTAGAACAACTGTCTTGTTGAGAATTCCCCCAATTCTCAATTTCCTCCATCATTTTCCTTTGAATATCTCCCTTTTCAAATATAAAATCCTCACTTGTGTGAGCTTGAACCAAGCACATGGAGAATGGGACTACATCTACGGTAACCTTAATGCCACAATCACTTCAAACATCAAACTCATTTACTCTGCCATGTTCCCTCGCCTGTAACCTGCCACATAACCTGCTCGCATGCATGTTCTCAGAGAAGGTGACTAGAGGGGTGTGTCAAGTTACTCCCCTTCGAAAGCTTATGCTCAAGTGGGTTACCTTGCCCATGACTCTTGTGTTGATACATTGGGTTCTCCCTAGGCCATCGACATCCATCTTAATGCCTTGTGTTCTCCCTAGGCCAACTACTCCCTTGATGATGCTTACCACGAGATCCACTTCTTATCGGAGGTAGTTTGTCGAAGGCTATTTTTCCTTTCTCTAGCCATGTTCCACGATTAGCCATATCATTTGCGAACCCATTATTTCATTGCTTAATATGATAGAAAACTAAGTTTGGGAGAAGGAGGTTATGAATTCATTCTGAATTCTTCCACAAAAAGAGGGGTTATCCTTATAAGGACTTCGCATTTTTTGGATTATGAACCTTGAGTCACCAAAGATGAGAAGTTTTGAGATCTTTAGTTTGAAATGTTATCCATACCTTGTAGAAGAGCCAACCATTCTTCCTAGTTATTTGTTCTTCTTCCCAAACCCCATGCAAAATATTTTACAATTTTCACTTTGAGGTCCATGATGAACCCTCCTGGTCCTACCACCCCTTTCCTCTTGAATCCTATTTAGTAAATGACCAATTTCCAATTCTATTTCCTATTGCTTTTTGGAAAATGCTCTTGAATACTACATGATGCCATTCTTTTAGACTTTTCTTTAAATGTCGAAGCTCCTTCAATATAATGAACATTTAAAATTCTTTGACATGTTGCTCATTTCACCATTCCCTAGTTTTTCTTTTTGAATCCAAGTGATTAAATATTGGCTATTTTACATTTGATACACTAAGGTTAAGAGGCCAATAACATATACATGCCCCTTGAGATAGAATATTTAACTTGAAAATCTTCATCAAACCACTTCCCATTGAGCAAATGTTTGTTTGAACTTTTTTGCACAAATGCTCTTCTTTTTATTATGTTGTTCTCGGTTAAATAACATTTCCTATATTCTACACCCAAAAGGAAACTTGCCGCAACAAATAAAATAATATCATCTCTTATAATGTACATCCACAAGAAAACTTGCCACAATAAAATTATATAAGATGGAATTTCCCCAACCTAACATTCCCCCTTCATGCTTCTTGTCATGAGCTCTTACAACAAGATTTAAATCTCCCTATAATCTAAGGCTATATAGTTCTTTCTAAATTACAAAAAAACAAATCTAGACCCTTGAAAACTACTTCATTACTATCCAAAAGCTTCCTCGCACAACCTCTATAAATTCCATGGAGACCTTATTAATAAGAGTCATACAAGGTTTCCCAAGGGTACATCAAGAAGTCTTTAACAATACAATCCAACATTAGATCATTAGTTAGATTAGGTGAAGTCTTCTCATGGAGTTTCTCAACATTAACTTTTATTTAGAGAGTTATAGTCGATCCCACACCATGGTTCCCCAATTTAGATAAGGTCTTGATGGGCCTGTCTAGATAATTTTTTATAGGTCTCATGGCTTGGGATTTAGAAGATCGGGATCAATATCTAAGTAATCAATCTCGAAAGTTAAAATAATTAGAAATAGAAGAATGGGGCAATGTGGGGTAGAAGGTTGAATGGCAAGCCGAAAGGGTTGGGATAGGCCAACGGGTTAGATGGGAGGAGAGAGGGAAGGTCCATGTTAAACTCCCTTGGAATGAGGTTGATCGGTACAAGGAATGGAATGGCATAAAGTGGGGTGTTAAGGGCCAGAGAGGTGGTAGGGAAGGAAGAAATGCTAGAGTCCACCACATTCTTAATATCAAGAGAAACAAGCTTTTTCTTGAGAGGAATATTTCCATAAGCTTTCCATGCATTTTGGGGTTTTTTCTTCTTACGTTTTGACCATATGATTTGACATTGATCCCCTCCCTCGTCAAAAGGGACTTGAGCCCTGGGTTTATATGGGCATTTGCTTTAAAGATGGTTATGCTCATGTCAATCCTAGTACTTGCAAAGATACTCCCATAGTTGATATCTTAAATATGCACTTGAGTCGTTGTCCTAATGGTGTTTTTGGGGGATGGGTTCACTTAAATATGCACTTGAGTCGTTGTCACCGCATGTATTTTGTCATAAGAAGGCATATCCTTATCCAAGGTTAATTGGGACGAGCAAATGAACACCCTTGGATTGTCCCCAATGTTATTCAATCTATAAATGTTTTAAAACTCAAAGGGGTGAAAGGGCATATGGACCCACACAAGGGTTTTTGATGAAATGTCAAGTCTAATATTAAACCTGATTAATAAAAATTCAAAACGAAGCCAAAACTAATTAAAAAACATGGTCCTCTTTCAAATATTATATCTCTTTGATAAATTGAAGGGAATATAACGAAAAAATAACCTCTACCTCGAGTTTTATAAGGACAAAAAGTGGTAGATAGAGATCCATGTTCCTTCATATTCCAAATTCAAGAGACTGTGGTTTTCATCTTAATCGCCCCTTGCCCCCCTCCCTCCCCCATCCTTCTCTTCTTAGGTGGTCGAGCAACCTCCTTGAGCCCCACAAGGAGCTACTATTATAGGACACAAGGTGCAAACTGCCAAACCAACAAACATATCAACTCTAGGTTATCCCAAAGTTGAGTGCCCCTCGTCCAACATACTACTCCCTAGGTTTGTTAAAGGAGCTAGGTTTCCAACCAAATTTTATTTCCCATGACCTTGGATGCTAAAAGAGTTGGGATTCCTTCCTTTTATGCTCCATGAGCATGCAATTGAGCCCTCTCAACTCGACCATTCCTTAGAGGATATCATCCACTAGTGCATTGGCCCTTTCACAATTATTGACGACTATGACGAGGAACCTCTCTTGTAGCCCCCACACTCGTTCTCGACACACAACCCCTACAAGCCTTGCATCCTCTATTCCATTTAACATTAAAACTCTTCAATTTCTCATATCTCTTTTGTACTTGATCCTTATTTTATATCTTCCTTTAGCTATAACATCTAACTTTTAGCTAAACACTTACTTCTTTATCTTTGATGCTTTTAATATGGAATTAAGAGTTTCTTTTACACTCCCACTTTGTACTTACATTGTATGTACTCATTTAATCCCATTAACTATTGTTTTGGTCATTTGTTTGATATTAATAAAATTATCTCATCCATCGAGAAGATCCATATGCAAGTTACCTTAAACCTTCCAATTCTTCAAACTCCACCATAAATGATTTTTTGAAAGGCTACATTCCCATAAATTTATATATCAAGCCTCGAGACCGAATCTTGCTCATCCCTCTACGATAACCATGGGATCTATGTTGACTAGTGCCTCGTATTTGCTTCTCCCTTGGCACCCTCTTTTTAATATTGAAGGAATTATATCTTACTTTACTTCTTCCTACATTTATGTGAGCAACTCTTCCCAAGATGAGAGGGGTTCTAGGAACAAATAGAGCTTCCTTGAAAGACCCTATACTTTCTCCCATCATTTTCCTTAGGTGCTTTAGCTCGAACTACTTTGCTTTGCCTCCCTTGCTCCACTATGCCTTGCTTTCCTTCCTCTTACTATGTTTCCTTTGTTGCATGCTTCCCTTTATGCCCCTACTAGGTTAGATGTCACAATTAGTACTGTTGGGTTGACATTGGGCACCATCTACAGAATGTGGGGAAGTGCTAAGGATTTCTCCACAAGGTTTTGCTTGGAATATATATATTGATACATTGTGACTGGGTTCAAGTTATCATAATGCGAAGAGTGCATCTTTCCCCATACGGGAGAGAGTGCGACCAACACCACTCAAGTTGGATTCCTTTGACTAAGAGTCTATGGGTGGGGTGGGGCACCTATTCCACCAAAGATTCTCAAGGCTCATTATTGGTTTTAACCATAATTGCGTACACTAACACATTGACACGTACAAGCGTGCCATCAGTGAGACTTGAACCTTGAGCAAGAGCAATACCAATGCCCTACTTTCACATACTCAATAAACCACCATTGATGATTACACTAGTGTAAATCCATGTTAACTTTGGATCCCTGAGGGAATCAAAGAGAGTTGAACTTGTGACCTCCCCTACCTTGGGGGGAGTGATCTCATGTCTAGTTCATAACCACTTAAGCTAACCCTCATATCTATATTAAGTGTATATATCAAATCTTTCTCTTTCATTATATACATATATTTTTATTTTTCATATTTATATTCAACCATAAATTATTATTACTATTGACTATAATAATAATATTATTATTATCATAGTGATATTTTAAATGAGGAGACAACGAACCATCTTTTTTTCAATTGTGCCTTCTCAAGAAATGCATGGAGAAGTATTTGTCGGGATTTTAATATCCAAGAAGATTGGCCTAATTTAGACTTTGAATCTGCATACTTCTCTTGGCATCAAAAGCATAGACATTTACATTTTCTACCAGGTATGTTGGCGTGGATTCTGTGGAAGGTTCGTAACAGTGCTATTTTCCAAGACTGCACTCCTTCTCTAAAGTAGACTTTGATTTCTTTTTGGAATCTTTTTTCACTCATATGCAAGAGGAACAACTCAGAAACATAAAATCAGACGATTGATTCCTATTAATTTAAATGATTTGACAAGGTTGTGGGGTTTTTTGATGGTGCTTCTACTTCTCAGAAATGTGGAGCAGGCTTCTTTCTTAGATGTGGTTTGAATCTTACACTAAATTTCAGATTGTCTGGTGGCTTTGGCACAAATACAAAAGCCGAACTTTTGGGACCGTGGGGTATTCTGAAGGTGGCTCTTCTTCGTGGTCTGGATAATATATCAATATTTGGGGACTCACAAGTTGTCATCAATTGGGCCAACAAATGTGTAAATCTCAAAAAGATTACTCTTCAACGCTGGTGTCGCATAATTTCTACTCTACTTAACAGGTTCCATTCCCTCTCCATTGAACATACATATCGTGAGAACAATGATGTGGCGGACGCATTGTCAAAATCTGCTATTGATGGAGATCCAAGTTTACTTTTATGGGAAGAGTGGGAAGATCATCAACTTGTTTTCTCAGGCTCTTATCCATCTTTCTTTTATGAATCTTACTAATGTGGTGTTGCTGAATTTGAAATAGCAAGAAGTGTAACATTATGTGCAAAGACTTTTGGGTATTCTAATGATCTAGGGTGGATCACGATAGTTTTTATGTTTTTGGACTGTTTGATCAATTTTGCTTTTGACTGTTACTGTCGAGAACATCTTGATTGGGGAAGCATGTGAACTGTTGAACTGTATATTTTGATATGTCCTTGTTTTGGACAAGTGGATTTGTACTTTTTGATTTCGTTGAAATAACAAAAGTACGTTTTTTTTTCCTTGAAAAAATTATTATTATTATTATTATTATGGTGATATTTTATGAATATGAAATAAACATAAATACAAAAATGGATATGTTTTTATAAATAAATCAAATGAAAAAAATGTAATAATATCATGTAGATTTTCACTGTTCATCATAAAGATATTTCAAATTTCTAGGTTGACATCATGTAGATTTTCACTGTTCATCATAAAGATATTTCAAATTTCTAGATTTAATTATATGCAAAACTGAGACATTATGTAAATTTTCATTGTTCATCATAAAGATATTTCAAATTTCTAGATTTAATTGTGTGTAGAACATCTTGATTGGGGAAGCATGTGAACTGCTGAACTGTATATTTTGATATGTCCTTGTTTTGGACAAGTGGATTTGTACTTTTTGATTTCGTTGAAATAACAAAAGTACGTTTTTTTTTCCTTGAAAAAAATATTATTATTATTATTATTATGGTGATATTTTATGAATATGAAATAAACATAAATACAAAAATGAATATGTTTTTATAAATAAATCAAATGAAAAAAATGTAATAATATCATGTAGATTTTCACTGTTCATCATAAAGATATTTCAAATTTCTAGATTTAATTGTATGCAAAACTGAGACATCATGTAGATTTTCACTGTTCATCATAAAGATATTTCAAATTTCTAGATTTAATTATATGCAAAACTGAGACATTATGTAAATTTTCATTGTTCATCAAAAAGATATTTCAAATTTCTAGATTTAATTGTGTGCATCGGGACACTCCACCCATCTTCAAACTCATAAAAACTAAAAAATACATAGAAAGATTGAAAGATTTTAGATCTAATGTTAAATACATACTAGAAGATTTTATAAAACTTTGCAAATGATTCGATAGCCATGTAAGTTCAAAGAGAGTCAAACATTACCAAAACAATATTCCCTACGTTATTAGACTTTGGGAGGGACTATAAATATTAATTGAGAGGAACCTTTACCTCCCTCAAATTTTGGAGGGGGTAGAATTTTTAAAAGGGGAAAAAACAAAGTTATTGCTCGATTTATGACATGTAAACATGGAGGATAATCCTCTGATTGAAAAATGATAAACTTAGGCAGCCAACTCAGCTTACTTGGCCTTTTCGGTTTTAAGCCTTTAGTCCAAACTTCTTTCTCTGGTTTCCACCTTTTTAATCTTTGGCGGGGGCGCCTGACATAAAGCCCACGATCATATGGCAAGATCACAGACTCAGCGAACCGTAAGCGTCTGCAGTTGGTGC
The DNA here is from genome assembly GCA_027924585.1 of Larix kaempferi. Lineage (NCBI taxonomy): Eukaryota > Viridiplantae > Streptophyta > Pinopsida > Pinales > Pinaceae > Larix > Larix kaempferi. The sequence goes on from BSBM01001036.1 coordinate 10,786,678, forward strand.
ACGTGACCACTTCCAGCTCCCTATTATTCCACATTTTTTTCTTTCTGTGCGTTTGTTTTAGAAAAGATAGTTTGTTCCAAACGAGTCGGGACTCAATTGGAACGGCTTTCTTTGCATTTGCATCTATTCGTCGGGATCTGCAAGAAACCAGGGTTTAGGCGTGCGATCGACTGCATTTCTATCACCTGCGGTGCTACCGATCGGGCCACGAAACCCCCTGGAAGGATTCGCAGCGTCCTCGGCTTCAATTTGATCTGCGTTTCACATTCGGCCGTTAAGGTATTCTTCATCCTTCGTTGTTTTCTTTAAACTCAGTAATTTTCAGCTCAAGACTTACTTTTTGATGCTACGAATTCATCTCTGATAACTTTTGCGCTGAAGCTTTCATCATTCAGCTACCGAAACTAGGGAAAGATTAAATAGAAAACCAAGAATTATAGGATTCATGAATACATTTATGCAAAGTACCAATTGCTATGGTTATGCCGAGATGAATTCCAGTGATAATGCTGGATTATTCACTAGGCGGTCAGAAATTGCAATACAATTAACCTTACCAGAAAGATTTTGCTTAAAAATCGTTTTCTGAAACTGAAAGTATTCGTCTGTACAGCAAAAACATCTTATCTTTACAGCGAAATCATCCTTAAGAACGAAAAGAAGGACGAAGAAACTGAAATTGTGCGTGCTTATGGTTTTAGGTTTTTGTTTTTGTACGGAAAGGGGTAGTTAGGATTCCAATTAACCAGCTATGCTGGTGGTGGTGCTTAATAGGGCCTGAACATTTGTCTGTTTGTAGTATCGAGTTTAGTGTTGTCTGTGTCGGGCCCAAGTCTACATATTGTTTGTGGGTTTCCCTTCATATATATGTTAGATAATAAGTCTTTTCTTTTGACAAGAATCCAAAATTGCATCGCAGAAAGTAGACATAGTTTTGTTCAGGTCATGTCACTTCAAGTAACTCGCCTTAATTGCGTTGCAGAGAGTACTATGCTACACATGCTTCTAACTTTTGTTGTAAAGTGCATGAAGTGGAGCGAGTTTCAGTCCAATACAATGTCCTCCAGGATCGGAAGTCTTGATTGATACGTAAATAGGAGATAGATGGTCATATTAGCGTCGAAATAGTAGAGGGCATTTAACAGGAGGTACATTTATTGGGGTTTAGTTCTGTTTGTAAGCGGTACAACCTAAGTTACCTTAAAGAGGGGAAGGGGTGTCGGGCTTTGGAAACACTATTTTCAAATTTTATAAAAACACACACAAACACGGAAACATATAAGAGAGAGTATATGCATACAAGATTAATATATATTAGTCCGTACTATTTATATACTATGTTGCACTAGTTCTGGGGATTGGAATGAGTCCCCAGGACAGCTAGAGTGCACCCCCAATTTTTCAGGGGACAGCAGGTTAGGGAATTATAATAAATATTAAAAAACTTTAAAAAGTTAGATTCACCATAAACATTTGTAGTTGCTTGTAAGCACCGTACTCTATACTATATAATATTATGCACATCCCTTACACTTGCTAGTTCTGATAAAGCTCAGCCAAACAAGAAAAGGGCTGAGTGACATTTCATTATTGGTACTTATTACTTGAACATGAGCAAAATGCAGTTTAGCTTTAGGAAACTTAAGTGTAACTATTTTCCATCCGCAATAGGGTCCATGAAAATAATGCTCATCTTTATAACAACTTTTCTTCCTTATATTTCTTGTTTATGATGATTAGGTTAAAAGACATTCCCTTCTCAACAGGTTAATCTAACTCTTTACTATCCAATTGTTTTCACTGTGCTTGAGTTTAGGATGGGGGAAGAGCTGGACTTGAATAACTCCTGGACATGTATGTACAATATGTAAAAGCTAAGATGACCCTAAAAATGAGAAGACCACGAGCAATACCCAGAAGGATCAGACCTTTGAGTTGTTGCATTTCTTGGTTTGTTGACATGGAGGCTTTGCTACTTGTAATGATGTTGCTAAAAAGACAATAGTTAAATCACCAGAGACCTAAATCAAAATCCATCATACACAACCCATATTTTGAACTACAACTTCTATAGATTCAGAATAATACAAAAAATATGGATGGGATAAATTATCATATCGTCCAATCATCGATGGTCATTGTCAAAACTGAAGATACATGCCTGGGACATCTCCAAAATCTGCCCGGGACATCTCTGAAATATACTTGGAATGTTTCCAAAATCAGCCCAGAAGTCACTGAAATCTGTTGGGAATGTTTTTGGTACTGCCAGGCATCCCCAAGTCCCTGTTTAAGTCCCTGGCAGATTGGGGATGTTTTCTAGTGGTTCCCATGTCCCAGGAATGCGGGGATGGCAGGTATGGGGCCTTTTTGGGGGGGCTTCATCCCTGTGCAACATAGTTTATATACAATGGTGGGCATTGTTGCTTACATGGGATGTGATCCATTAGGATGCTGTAAATGAACACCAGACCTGATGGCGATGAAAGGAAAGGTTAAACATGGTATTGATTAGAACATGTTATAAAGTAGAAGTCATTGAGTTGAACTTGTTTAAAATGCATTTCAAGAATTAAACATGTTTCTCCTTAATCAATGGACTTGAAGTTGAATGTGTATGTTCCATGTCCTCAAGGACCTTATTTCTTTTACTTTGCAAAAAGTAATCATGCATCTTGTCATGATATTGGGCCTTTTGTTGTATGGCCAAATGATTTAACTTCATGGATTTGTCAAAAAATATCTTAATCAAATGAAGTTGGATGATATTCCAAGATCAGATGTATTGATAAATGTAATGGGATATTGGGGCATTTGATATGTGTCCAAGCTTTTCAATTCCGTAATACTTGAACATGGTTTTATGTACTACATCATTTTTTGAAATACTATTTAGTGGAACCGAATTAGGACAGCTGAAGTTCTCCTCAATCCTGGTGCTCGAGTATTTGATGAATTATTATCTATTATGATAGGGACCATACAAGTTGACAACTTACCATATTTAAACAACTATAAAGAAACTAGCATGGATCCAACTTAACCTTGGATCTATTACGCATTGAGAGGGATAAAAAACATTGATGTTTTCATTTTGAACTTTTTGACCCTTCTCGCTGTTTAATAGATCCGGGGTTAAGATGGATCTATGCTAGTTTATTTCTCAACATATACACTCTACTATTTATTCAACAACAATTATGGTAGCAACAACAAGCAAATAGGAAAATTAGACCAACAGATTGACATCATTGGCGTTTTCATAGTTCCAGATTGAGCGATAATTGCAACAAATTTGTTTAGGTGACATCAATATTTATTTTCCAGGAAGATTAAGCAACATAATTTTTTCTTATTTTGAGAATTCAATAAAATGTACACAACATCATCTATTGTAAGATTTGGAGGACACACTTTTCATATTAAAACTTCAACTCTGTTTAATGGAAAGAAGTCCTTGGGAAGTTGTCAGTGGTGTCGCAAAATTACCTACACATCAAAACAAATTAATTGAATGGCAGACGAAGGCCCTTATTGGGATAGGATTATCAGATACTTGGATACATTATCAATTTATCTGGTATTATTGGTAGGAAGGCACAGAATGCAAAGTTTCTCTTCAAACAATTTTTTGGTGTGATTATGTCAAATGATAAAAATGTGATAGATCATATAAATAATTTGAGGTCATAAAGAGGATGAATATACAAAGGCCACATTGTTAATGAATCTGCCCTCTAAACACTTAGTCAAATATCTTTACATACTTAACTAATGATGAAGAATTTGTTATTTCAACTCTTTTGGCAGAGGAAAAAATGTTAATTAATGATGAAGAACAGGCAAAAAAGAAGAAGAGGGAAAGCCATCATAGATAATGAAAGAACATTTAATAAATGTGGGAAACCAGGTCATGTTGCCTGGAATTTTAGAATTTCAACTTGAAGCAAATGCCTCATTAAACTAGAAGATTTGGTGAGTATTTTGTAGTTGTACATCCTCCTTGAAGTGGTGGTGACATTCTTCCAACAACAGTGGCAGCTCCTTTAGATGAGCCAAATAATCTTCAATGTGGTTAAAGTATTACAGATCCAAGAGCATCAACTGATTGTCAAGTGCTCTTCTGATTATGGAATTGCAACTCATAGGCAACATGGATACCTCAAAGACCTTGAGTTTTGTTTAAATTATTGATTCACTTGAACTTCTTTTCATCATCAGTAGGTTCCTTTTCATAACCCATAATGATGCGCCACAAGCCACAACTACGAAGCACATCTTTCATGTTTTACTTCTATAGGTTATAATAATGGCTTGTAAGTTTGAATTCAGTATGTAGGGATCCCATGTCTGAAAACTTGAGCAAGGACCTCAAATAGTTCCAAGAAAACACCAAACATTCCTACCAAATATCCAAGCAGGGCATACAAAGAGTGAGGGCTATTGCAAGGAAAGAGAGTTCAAAAAGGAGGTGTATTACTCCCTTCAACAAAGGTACTTTTCTTGCAAGATGAAATCATGCATTAGAAATCTGAAAAAGGTAATGCAAAAGAAAATTTCATACTTACCTTTTTAAAGGGTGTAGAGTTCCCTTTTAAAAAAAGAAATTCACTTATCTTTGTTTTTAAAAGTCTCTTTTGTTTTAAATAAATTATCACCTTTCATTTTCTTTGTGAAATGATAGTCAAGGAGACTTGACCTTGCGTTTCTATCTAAACTCTTTTACCGACTCTTTGAGCCTTTCTTATGATACCCAATAAAATAAAATTATATAAGAGAACTATAATGCATACTCAAGTTCGTTGTAGGAGGAGGTGGATTGTGGAGTGCTGGAACAACTATACTAAATTTGTCGTAGTTTGGAAATTTTTTTTAAACCATAGAGAGCCATGAGGGAAAAGTGACGAACAAATTTGCAGCTTCGTCATTAAGCCTGCTATGGTCTGCAACATGCAACGTGTGTTGCTGTAGTCGATGGGCCTATAGGTGCAGTCACATATTGTGAATGGCCTTTTCAAGTTTTGTTGAAGGCCACAACTTGTAGATGCAGTCGTGGGCATGCCAATAACACCAAAGGGAGGGGCATGGTATGTGGCCACATTGCGGCTTGTGAGAGAGTGATCTATATGCTACATGAGTTTCATCGAGCTTGATGTTTGCGTTGGTTGTAGGAGAGAAATCACAGGCTTGAGGGATTGAGGGGGCCACAGGCTCCTTGTGAGCTGAATTTGTAGTGCAATGACAAGGGTTTGATGAGGGCCTCTCCAAAATTTGCAACAAATAGCATGAGATGCGAGCCACGGGCATTGAGGAGCACCATGGGTTGTGATCTTGACTGTAGCAGTGGTTCAAAATTAAGAGGATCAAGGTGCCATTTGGGGTCATTGCCTTGATTAATTTCAATTAACCTTGAATATAAGCTCTCAATGGAGAACCCTTTAGAACGTAACCTCTTGGAAACCCAAATACTTCATGATCCTCTTTGGAGTGGAGAAATAATAAAAGATATTTCCGCAAATGAGCTTATGTTGAGCGGCGAGTGCTGGGGAGTCTAATCCCTTAGTTGTGGTACTACTATGTTGAGATATAGAAGTATGACATGCACGATGAGAGACTTCACATAGTATGCCCAAAAAAACCCACGACAATCTATTTAGGTGGGTAACCTTGTTATATTCAATGTAGAATGAATGAATGCATGAGTGCACTTGATACAAGAGTTTGCGACTCCCCTTGAAATAACTATTAGAGTAGAAATAAACCTAGCCCTAACCTTAGATGTGGGACCACTAGTGTCACCCACCAACAACCCAATGAGACCATAGGTTGACTGTTAGAGAGGGTCACTATCGTAACTAGATGGACCATAAGTTGGCCACTAAAGGGTCACAAGGCAAGAATACATTACACCAACAATAACATCTACATTGGTCACCTACTTAGAGAATCAATGAGCATCATGGTTGGTCACCCAGATGCCTCAATGGATGGAAGTGGATCCATATGTGTTGTCATTTTGTCAAGTTTCATAATTGTTGTTTGAGTTCTCCTTTGTAAAAGTTTTGAAGCCTTAAATTAAGGGAATGCAAAATTCGGTTTTTCATGTTAATGGGCAGTGAGAATAATAACGTAAAATAATTTTGATGTAACATAAGTGTCCTTGATGACCCAACCTATTATTAAAGTTAGTACATTATGTGAGTGTTTTATAAGTGTCATAGTCACCAATTTTTTTATTAGTGTCATGTTAGTGGTTATAAAAGTTCAATAGGCCAACCATTGAACTTGTAAATAAAATTGTATCGATCATAATGTAAAATGATACCATTTCTTTTTAACAAAAATCAGTAGATTATATTAAAACAACTGAAGAAACCAACCAAAAGATACGAAAAGAACCTTAATCCAAACTCTCTGCAACCACCTAGTCTACAAACTGCAGAAACAACACTACCAAAGGAAAACTAATTATTACAACTGACATATCCACAGCCTAAAAGCTGTAAATCCTAACATATTGTCCTAACAAAATACACAGAAATATACCATAAACTAGATAATATGAAAAGGTACTATGCCACTTTGACATTCCTGGAATTCCTTGGGCTCTTCATCTGATTCAGGGGTGCTGGAGATGTCCACAAAGGCATTAGCTTGCTGCTGCGTGGAATCCTCCTCCATATCCTTTGAATTTGCATACCAGGTTTCTCGAGACTGTTCCCCTTTCAGCAGTTCCTGGTGCCTGTCCACAGCGAGGGTGAGCTGCTCCAGTTGAGCTCCTTGAGCTAGCACCTGCCCCTCCAGATCGTCAAAGCGGTAGTCCAAATTGGAGACATGGCTTGTTAACTGAGCTATGGTCGCCACCACACCTTCCAATTGCGCGGAGATTTTCCTCATGATAGCCCTTAGGTCTGCAATGTCTGCCTTAATCTTGCCTAGGCTGCCCCCCAGCCAGACTCCTCCAATACCATTCTGTCTAAGGTCTTATGTTCCAAGCCCCAGATGACTCCACTTGAAATAGGTAGACCTCCCCGTTGCACGGATCTCACAGTGCCAAAGAAGAAATCCTTAGATCTATATGGAGGGGCAAATATTGGGCTCCTCCTCTATCTCACCACCTCGACATATGTCCACTGCAGACAGAACAGGGTCCTCACAACAAGAAGAAACATCCAACTTAATCCCACAGCGAATCAACAGAACACTAGCAGATGCCATAAAATGATACATCGAAACCATCCCAACCACGCATGAGAACCGTTGAGAATTCTTTAACATGTGGGGGATTAAATGCCAACCATATCTCATACCCTAGACAGCAGGAAGGTGGTAGATATCTTGCATGCAAGAAGATTTAAGTGGGATATCCATCATGCCAAATTTAAATTTTAGGGGAGCCATCGACGTTGCTGGTGCCCCCCTTTTTTTCCACGATTCCTTGATCCAACTTGACAACCATGTTGGCTAATTGATCTACCTCGAGGTTGTTTTCATGCTTTATATGCATCAGGTTATGAATGGGAATTTACTTCAACAAATTCAAATTCGAGATTGCAGCCTTTCAGGGATTGAATTTGGAGGGACTACCTGTCTTCGGGCTTGCAAAACGACGAGCAAAGAATCTCCCAAAATGACCACATTCGAAATGCCCACAGAGACAATTATTTCAAGGCCCATAAACAGAGCATAACTCTCGGCTTGATTGTTGGTGACCACACCCATTCCCCAGGCAAAGGTTTCAGCTATTTGTCCATCAGGATCAAGGAAGACCCCCCTGCACCTGCCACCCCAATAAAATGATACCCATTTTAATAAAAACAGTATTTTGTAATATTTGTTGTGCACATTTTCCAACAACATAAACCCCAATGAGAATTGAAATTTTGAATTGAATTGATTTTTATAAGACATTCATGAAATGAAAATGCCTATGGCACCAAAAAAACCAGTTAAAAAGCTTGGCAGAAAAAACTATGAGGAAATGATATCAAACACAATTTTTAATAAGATTTAGTGAGTTTGAATAATGATTTCTTTGAACTCTACCACCTTTTTAGTGGGAAGTAGGTTAATGCCACTGAGATTACTCTCCAGGGCCTATTAGCTCGAGCCACTCTCTTGAGGACATTACTCAACAGGACTTTGGTATAGATATCCACATTATTTATTCTGAGGATGAGTAGGGTTTGCTCCTCCTCTCTTAGTGGTTGATTTTTTGAATTTGGTCCCAATTGAACTCCTTTGTCCCTCAAACTTTCGGTCCCACTTGAATCCTTTCTCCCTCAAACTTTTGATCATAGGCACAAGTAGAAGTACATCCCCAGATTGTGCCCAGTGCCCACATAATGAGCCCAAGATGTGTTAGAAGAGAGGCTCATTATGGGCACAATCTGGGCATGTAGTGATAAGAGAGGTGGTCATCAAAGGGCACATTTAGTGAGCATCATGCAAGGTGTTCAGGTTGCTCTATTCATTGTGGAGAACATAGCCACAACCATTTGAAACAAATATGCAGGAGGGATGGTTAGGCCCTAAGTCAAATTCAGACATTTGTAAAAGAACCAGGCTGACTTAAGCACAAATTGTCGACTCGCCATAAATGGGGCCAACAAACTGTGTTTATGTATGTAGAAGAATTGAGACGACCCGGGCACAAAAGAAAATTAGGTCACCTAGATTTGCCACAAGAAACATAATTTGTTGCAATCTAAATAACTTGACACGAGGACAAAGGGATTCAAGTGTTTGAAAAAGATACGTAAATTCCGCTGAAAGGACATGTGGAATACTTAAATACATATAAAGTTTTAAATAATATTAAAATTATGGAAATAATGTTGACACAGATTTTTGAACAGTTATATCAAATACACGTTGGAACACATTTTTTAACACATTGGGGCACATCGGTGCACACATTTTTTGGCCTCTTGAGTGTTGGACATGCTAGGGCACTGTGGGCTTGAGTGTTAACAGGACACACGTCCAGCATAGGACATGTGTCCCATATGTGTTGGACATGTAGGATCCACGTGTCCATGAATCCATGTGTCGGACATGTGGATTTGGGACATGCAAGCCCTAACCCATGAATAATGTTTCCTGGTTTGCAAGTTAGTCTGAATTTAAACAAGACTCTGTTATAAGTGTAGAGGTATTTTTTATTGCAGAATTGATCATCGTGTTAAGTGAGTTTGGCGATTTCCTTTAGTCTAGAACAAAAATTGTCTTTTGTGGAAGATCATAGTTTTCTGAGTGAATATATTTCACTGAAACAAATTTAGTTCGTGGAGTGTGTTGGCATCATTACAACAATAGGGTTGTAATTGACTTCGTTGGTGTGTGGGACAGCAGAAGGACTATGAAATGCTGATTTCTAACAAGGATGAAGAGGTTAATTTCAGAGTTTTTTGGTGTATTTGATATATATATATATATATATATATATAAAAGCATGGTCAATTTATCCCATATCATGCTGGATGGACATAAAAAATTTGGACATAATAGTATTGGGGAAGGATTTGTGACCTAGATCAAACAAAGGGGTTCAATTTAATTACAATGAGAAGATTTGGGAGGCTATGATGCCGAGAAATTTCTCTGTGACTGATGAGCGATAAGTTCAAAATGGAGATGTCTCTTTTAGAATTTTGAGGCCTCCGAGGAACGTGCATGAAACATTAGACAAAGTTGAAACATCTTCTTAAAGAATTTGTTGTTTTCAATAAAGATGGAGGAACATGATTCTCTTCAGGAAAACTTTTGAAAATTAAAGATATAAGAGATCATGGAATTCAATAGATGGAAAAATGGAAGAGGAAGATCTGTTAATAATAACTTTGAAGAGTCTACCATCGTCTTATGAGAATTTTCAATTTTGTTGAATCTTTGAACATTCCTTCTGATAATATAGATCTGACATTTGAACAGTTGAGCATCTTTTGTGGAAGAATAGGTAGAGAAAGCTATTTGGTATTAGCAATGTAAATGGTGAATCAAAAGTGGCCTTATTAGCAAAGTTCAAGGGCAAAGGCAAACCTTGCCAGCATAAAGATGGGCATGAAGATGTCAGTAAGTGTGCTGATTCCAATACTCAAAAACTTGGGAAAGGTTTGAAGTATTTTTATTGTGGTAAGATAGGCATAAGTCTGAGTTTTGTAGGAAATTGTTGTGGGATGAAAAACAAGCCAATGTAGCTGAACACAAAGATGAAGAAGAACTTCATGTTTTACTTTTTATGGCTATTGATAGAGAAGTCATTGGAAACGAAACAGGATGTACATTGATTGATTGGAAAGATTGGTAAATTGATTTAGTAGATGATCGATCAAAGTCTGATTCTGTTGTCTTCAGTCGAAGGAAAGGTAAATCTGCAAGTTCATATGAAAGGTAAGAGTCTCTATGTGCCTGATTTGCAAAATCTACTTTTGATTATTTGGATTATGAAGCATAGCCCACACTCAGATGTTGTCTTCAGTAATATTAGATGTGTTATTGTTAAGAAAAAGAGCAAAAATATGATCTGTGGGTGTGGAAAAAAGTTGTTTGTTCCTATTGGTGGAGGCAGAAGAGAGGACCCAACAAAGAGAAGGTGAGCCACAAATTTAGTATGCATTATCTGGTGAGGTCAAAGTTGAAGAGAAGACACTCAGGGAGAGTGAACATGAAGCATCTTCTATTATGAAGCAGGATGATGCTTCCAAAGAGAAGTAAAAGCAAAACTGTGATATGTTGAGTTACCATGGTGTGGAGGTGAGTTCTGTGAACAAGCCAACTTCTACATCGATGGTAGGAAGTTTGATTATTCAGCCAACATTAGCTCTCATCTGGTTGGTGAGCCAATGGTCAAACAGAGGGTTGGTGACATGACTTGTTCTTCATCAACCTTGCTGGATATAATTCACCTCCAGTGGCTGATTGAAGACTTCACTTTGAAGTGGGCTGCAAACATCTTGCCTGGTCCAGATATTTTGTTTTTGTTTTGGAACAAACAAATCTATGTAATATGACCATTATGGAAGGGTCTTTAGATTTAATGGTCATAATTAGACTGAGGCATATAACAGAATTAGACTTAGGCATGCATTAAATTTATTATTGTTATAAAGACATAATACATAACTTTTAGTCTTTTTAAATAAAGTGATGTAATCATGACTTAAGTGATTAGGTGTTCAGGAGTTATATAATGTACAGCTCTCTCACCTACTATGTGTTGAGACTTTGCATTGCTCAACAATCAAGCAATCATTCTCTCTTTTATTCATGTGTATTTGTGTCTACGTTCCATCATCTGTATGTGTAAATCTAACATTGCAGACATGCCAAAACATGTGATTTGTTGCAGACAGAAGATTGGATGTGATTCCAGAGGTAATTTATTTGTTTGAAATTTTAGAAACTAAAGTGTGGAAAAATGTAGTAATCACTGCTAGAGATTTTGGCAGCTATGGAGGTCATTAAATAATTTGGACACATTTTCCTGAGAAACCAAGATATATAGCATAATCAACTGAAAACAGTGACACATTTGCTTGAAAAATCATAAACCGGGATATAAATTTGTGAGTTTATCTTTATTAATATTGTCGAAATTTATAATAGTTTGAAAAGAACTGGTGCACATAATTTTTTCAAACTGTTGGTAAATTTGAGGTCCAGTTCCAGTAAAGGTAACCTAGGGACCATATTCTTTCTCCCAATCTGAGTTTTGGTCAACTCTTGAAAAATTTCAAAGTATATTTGACAAAATGTTGACTTCCGGTAGGAATGGTTTGTGGATCTTGAACAGGTATGGTAGCTCAACCTGATGAGATAGCAATTACAACCCAATAAGTTATAAGTACCTGTGCATGAACATTTGTTGTGAATGTGTTTTTGGTCTCGAGAAATTTCGAGAAGTCTGGTGAATGAATTATTCAATTTTGACATTGAGCCTGGCCATCTCAATGCCATTTGGTGTCTGGGTTGGAACTATTGATTGCAGCTTTAGGTAACAGTTTTTCTGATATGCAAAAGATGAAACCTGCCATAAATGTTGTTTAGCCCTAGGAAAAAATGAAGGAAGAAAACAAAACGTTACAATATTTCAGGTGTGCCCTGGGAGCAATGATTATTGTCAAGTCACCTAGGTGCAGTGAACATATGAAAATTGTTGGAGTTGGGGTTTAATGTGACTTAAATGATCCCCAAAAAATTGAAAATTTGATTCAATTGTAACCTCAGGACTCACTGTGCAAAGTTGAAAGCGGTGTTACCCAGCTGCAATATGATTGACCTAAACGGGCACATGGCTGTAATAGAAATTGAAGGTACATCATGTAACCAAGTCACTTTTCTAGAGAACTGATGAGCATCATGGTTAGTTATTCCAGTTACCTAGATATCTTGGTGGATGAAGTTAAGTTTAACCCTTGTGAGATCTTTATATTTGTTATGGTTTGCAATAAACCAAAACCCTTTTGTTATTTTCTAGGTGTTTCTGGGTGGAGAAGAGCCCAACAGATAATGGTCAGACCACATGATGGAGGTATTAAATTGAGGAGTGCCAGAAATAGGATGACACTCTCAGTTTGGGATTAGGGCTTGAGATTTGGTAGCAAATGCACCTCTCATTTGTGGGGGGATGGAGATGGCATGCTTGAGCCTTGGAGTGCTCGTGGAGCTTTTGCAGCAGACAATAATTTGAGGATGAGGAGAGCTTTAGCAACTTTTCGAAGCTCTCATTTGAAGGGGGTTGTTGTAGAAGCAAACAACAAACTCTAACTTCATATTGGTTTTTAATTTTCTTCCTGTCTCATTATCAAGCTCCAACTTACATTTGGTTTTTTCTTTTCTTCCTATCACAAAGGTTCCAATATATAGGATAAAGATGACAACTCTTTTCCATATGACATTATTTGACGAGATTTTGGGGGATTTTCTTCTGATAGATGAAGTGAGATGTATTTCTTGTCTGTATAATTATACATCACTTAGCACCTTGTATCTCAGAATTCCACTACATATAGTTTTTGTGAATTTTTTTGTATTTAAAATGAATATATGCAACCATACTTGATGTATTTAGCAGTCCCATTCATATATTTTTAGACATGTGAAGGTGTTTTCCTACCTTGTTATAATGGAATCTCTTCAATATTAGGTAACCATCTAGGTGGTCCATGTGACAATGTGGGCTCTGTTACCACAAAAACTAGCACCCCTAAGCAAAGTCGCCTAACAGGTTCCAGCCAAGTGCAACTATGGGAACTTTACAATTGTCACCTAAGAAAAATTTTGCTTCACTTTTAGTGAGGAAAGATAATCCTGCACTAAGGAGGATTCCCTAAAGTAACTAAGGTTTGATTGATTGATTAAGTGATTTGGAGATTCCTTATATTACTTGTGAAAGATTGTGAGTAGATTTATAATAGTGAGTTAAAATGTTTTGTGTGGCATTTAAGTTGTAGAAACAAAAATTCATGCACAATATGATTAAGTACAACTCACTAAGATTATTATTATTCACAATGATTTACTTGCTTAAAGTTTTAAACCAAAAGATGACATGAAATTGGAGCATAACATGAAATCGAAGAACATGTAAATATCTCATCAAATAGATTTCATCAATCAAGTAAAGTATCCATGTTATTATTGCATGTAAAAGCAAGTATGAAGATTATGAAATCAGATTTAACCATGAAGTAGTCAGCTATGAACCAAATCTGATTTTATCCTTAATTTGCTTACCGATCTTTAAACATGTATTTAAATGAACATGAGATTATAAACAAAGTTAATTATGGAAGAATTGCTTAAATCCAAAGATTGTTTAACAATACATTCATGAGATTGTAAGCAAAACATCAAGCAAATTAAGTCTTAGATTGTCAAGTAAAGTATTGTAGTTGAATTCATGTAATACAACCAAAAGACATTTGCTATATTGCTGTTATGTATGTGCAACGAACTTAAACAACAAGAAATAAACTTAAACCATATGTGAGAAGTTTAAAATTTAATTGCTGTAAGTTAAAGCTTAATAGAAATGGCTTTCATACATAAAATTGAAAAGTTAATTGTAACATAAACCACCTCAAGGCTCTTGTTTCCAATAGAACAAGAGTCTTGTATTAGAAATTAAAGTACAAAGAAATCAGATTGCTGGAAATTAACTTTAAGTGATATTTTGCAAGTGTAAAACAAAGTAATTAAGTTTGTATGATAAGAGTGAAAATTACTAAGCTAGCTTGTTTGTATGATAAGAGTGAAAATTACTAAGCTAAACTTCCAGTAAGTTTCTGAAAATTAAGGTTGCTTCTTAAAAATAACTAAATAACTATTGGTTTACCTCATATAACAAAGACAATTTGCTAACATAAACATGCCATGAACCAGATTTTTGTTTTAAGTTACTTAGAAAATTTAAAAGAAACAAAACTAACATTCAAATATTTAATTGAAATGAAATGAAATTTAAAGAAGTGGCCATTGGTTAGTGCCTTAGAGAATTTGGGTGAATGGAATCAAAAGGAAGAGAGTAAGGTGTTTGGAGATAAAAAATGAGGGATTGATTGAAAAGCTCAATCAAGCCTTTCTTCTTCTTGATAGCTAAGCCACTCCTCCAAAGCTCAAGGGAGGGTATTCAAGTGTAGAAATCTCAATAATATACTTGAAAACCCTTGCTATAGAACCAAACAAGTGCATGGAAATCAAGTGTTGATAATAGATATGCATGCGAAACTTTCAAATGTAACCTAAAGCAATAGAAATAAAATACAATGCAAAATATACCTCAAAGTTGATCATCCACATGAAGCAAAGGGAGATCTTCAACATCTTGGTCCTAATATCCTCTTTTTCTTCTCCAATATCCTCACATAACACATAAACTCAAGAAATAGCCAAGTGTTTCTCTAATGAAAGCTTTTTACTCACAAGTTTGAGCTCCAGCTTGTAGCCTTAGCCTCTAGCAAAAAGAAACAATGAGGTGTCTCTCTTATATAGATGAGAGTTGCTAAATTCTCAAATGATAAAGTCAAAAATATCAACCCCAACTCAGCCACCTAACCAACCTTGACAGGTCAAAATAGGGGGGCACACCACTAAAATAAGCTAAAACTAATACACGTGAAGTACAAATAACCTCCAAGGGTTAGGCACCCAAGTAGAGTTGGTCAAATAAATAATATATGGACCAAAATCTAACTAACAAGTCCTAACCACCTTATCCAAATCCTTGATAAGTCAAAAGTAACAGTTTGGCATCATTAATACAATGGTCCAAGTAGTAAAAAAGGGACAAGTGCACTCTCCTCAAATGATGGAATCTCTAGCAAACATAGTCAATGGTCCATAAATGACGAATGCGCCCTCTAGAAGTGGTCCAAGCACGATGAATGAAGCCACAAATGGTGGAGCGCCCCTCTAACCCTCTCAAACTTTCTGCAACGTTCCAACATGAGAGAATAATGGTCAAAATATCTAACCAACTCATCAATAAGGTGGTCAAAGCTCATGACAACTCACCTAGGAGAAGGAGAACTTAAAAAAACAACTAAATTACATGCAGACATTAACATAAAAGGCTATTATGTGCACTTTTATAATAAATTATTTAATTAATTGTCCAAAATTGATCCAACTTTCATGTTACACCCCTAAGACTAAGTGAACTTCCTAAGTTTCTAAGCTAGTTGAGGGTAACGATTTTCGTCCATATGTGTGCTTTTGGAAGGGAATTGTTTCTTCTTGAGTTACCCTTTCCTTGTGCCAATTTTACGATCCTTTTTGTTTATTTATTATTATTATTATTATTTTTTGACAACATTAGTCTCTTTCTTTAGATTTAGCTTTGATAAGCTAGGACATTGGATTATGGCTTTTGCAAGGGTGCATAACCATTCATCATTTAATTTCATTTCCCTTGGAGTACTTTGATTCTTTTGACTTTAATTTAGGCATCATACATAGGAATACTAAGTAGAAACCTTAGAACATAACATATGATTAGTTAAATGCGAAAGGGGGACATGATGGAAATGAATGAAGGGGCTAGTGAATTGACATGATATTAAAAATGGCTAGGTAAAATATCTAGGGGCACACCTAATCCCATAAGGTCATACAATTAATCTGATGAGGAAAGAAATTATAACCACACCATGATGCTCCCTAAGCTATTGAAACAATATTTGAGGATATATGAGCCATTATAGAGTAACACCTTTGACATCCTAATGTTAGGTTCACACATAAGAAAGCATTTACCATAAGTCATGTAGAGAGGATATGTCATAACTCTGGTACCAACTGGATGTCTCCATCTGTTTTTATCATATGGCAAGGTAGGTTGAGTAGGTTGAAAGTATCTTTGAACTAGCTGAAAATGCCTCTGTCAGGTGTCTATGGGCAAACCATAGATCTCGTCTGTGGAACTCTGCATGTGATGGAAGATCACATAGGAAATGATGATCAAGTCATCCCATACATGTTAGGGGGTATCAGGCTCGACTTTCATCCTCGTGTCCACAATATATTCAAAAGTTAATCAACCAGCTAGGCATTCCATGTTTGGTATATCATATTATGCACACAATAAAATGAAACTGTCACATAGCTCTAGTGCACTCAAAGAAGTTTCAGTTATCACAGCATATGATGTTCTTAACCATACATGGACATTCAGAATATGACCATCGTTAACTGAGTCATAACAACATGCAATGTGCAACACTTTAATCACTTCATCTAAATAAATGTCCACAAAGTAATCCACACCTATCCCTAAAAACTTAAAAAGGTAAAGAATGCTGAAACATAGAATTTCCTTGCAGGTTATGGTTATAATCTGTAGTCTTTTCACATCAGCCTGAATAATCCAAAAAGGTCAGTAGTTGAAATTCCACTTTTAAGTCTTTCTTTTTGTAGAAATCCTAGAAATGCTGCAGAATTGCAAAAGAGGTAGGTTGATCTTCAAATTTGATTTTATATTTAGGTTGCTTCCCCTCAAAACTAATCTACTGCCTTAATGGTTATGCAGATCACCCCTTCTAGAGTTCAGAGCTCCCTCTTTTAGGAGGTCAGTGAAAAACAATAATACGAAATGATTCAAAATTGATTGCAGAATGTAAAAATAAAAAATGTATCTTCAGCTTTCCTGAAATAGACTGTCCTATGGTTTAATCGATTTTATAGTTTTTTTTCACGTAAATGGCTTTTATCCTGCTGTGCATGTCCTTAGCTTTGCCACTGCTCTCTTTTTTTGGATGTTGCTCCAAGAAACGCCCCCGAGGTTGGAGTCTGCAGTCTGCACTGCATAAGAGGGACTTCTTTTGGCTTGGGTGCCAGGTCTAAGGGGTATCTATGATTCTATTCTGCCAAATGTGTGTAGGATTTGCACCTGATCTTATCCCTTTTTGACATGTCATTTGGGTGGGACAGACCACAATGAGAATGGAACCCCGGGGGGCAGCTTAAAAGTTAATACTCCATCAACCTTATCGGTAAATCAAGGCCCTGTTGGTCTTTTAACATTGAAGAAGAGATCCCTTCTTTGAATGAAATGTTTATGTATGGAAGTAGTTATCTCAGGAATCTGGAATTTAATAAAACAATGCTTAGAGAATGCACCTCAGCACTGGTTGATATGAATACGGTGGGCTTGCAAAAAGCTAATAATCCAAGTAAACTGTGTAGCTTTTGGAGTACAAAGGTTTCATTCAATAGCAAGTAGTTAAACTAAAGCTATGAAAATAAATGTATGAGGTTGCAGTGGATAAAACTTGGAGAAGGGTCATTGAAAAATTGAGGGTAGGTAGCGGGGGCAGAAATAAATACAGGAAAAGGTAATAATGCCCATTTGGTAGTGGTGGGAGATATATTGTAGTTTGTATGTTACATTTGGGACTGGAAATTCTGCTTGCATTAGTTGATATAAAATTATTTGTTGCTTTGTTGTCTGGTACAGTTTTTGTGTTAATATTGTGCTTTGTTTTTTGTCTCTCCTTAGTCAGACTGACCAACATGTCTACATCAGCATGCATTCTCTCTTGCACAATGCTGAGCAGTTATAGTGTTAATATTGTGCTTCGATTTAGTTACAGTTATTGTTATAGTGTTAATATTGTGATTCTTTCCTTAGACTGACTGACATGTTTACAATGATCAGCATGTATTCTTTCTTACACAATGCTGAATTACATGTTCATGGTTCAGATGCATGGATTTGTAAATGAAATGCTTTTTTGAGACTATATTTGAAATCACAACATCCTGGAACGTGTTGCGTTAGTCTGAAACTTTTTTCAGCAATATTTTTTGGAATGTTTAAATCACCTATTGAATTCGTAAATTGTAAGCATTTTGGATTCATTAATATGTCAAATCCCAATATTCTGGTAGCAGTTTCATCTGTGTGCAATTTCTTTTAGAGATGTTGTGAATTTCTACAATTTTATAAACCACTTTAGAATGTTGTAACTGACATTTAGCTTTTAACCTATTCATTATCAAAACAAATTATAATTTGCTTTTTATGTACTGAGAGAATTAGTCATCCATGAGGCTGCTCTTTTACACCAAAATCTTACAATTGTTGATGTCACAAGGTCCTTTAGTAATTAAGCCCATTTGAAAATATTTTTGATCAGAAATTTCTGGTGTCCAGATATGTATGATTTATTTCTAACTACACTTCTGGTTTTTCTCAAATACAAATATTTTTGAATACAAAATGCAGCTTAATCTATTTTTCTAATTAGTATCTTTTCAATATTGGGAGCCATATTGGAACTGAAACTGTATTGTTCTTGTTGAAGAGACGGGCGTTCATTTTATTGGACTTCTGACCAAAGGCATGAGTCAAAAACCAGCAATGCAATACAGGGCTCCCACTGCTAATGGTTCTGGTCGTCGAAGGACAGATAAAGATCTTGGTGGTCGCTCTGATAAGACAGCTTATCCTGGAAGGTCTGGTTCAGATAGTTCGGGTAATGCAGCTGGATTCCATGGCCAATATAACCATTTGAACAGTGAGAATATCAGCCCTGCTGACAATACTAGGTTTCCATGGGAAGTAAGTGGAAGCAGAGGTAGAGTACCTGAAAGGACCCTGAATGACCGCTTGCTACTCATAACGATGTTTCTTATTGGCCAACCTGTTGAAGTCCAGGTGAAAAACGGGTCTATTTACTCTGGGATATTTCACACAGCAAATATTGAAAAAGACTATGGTTTGTCTTTTATGCCATCCCCCTGTTTTGTGGATAGAAACTTTTGATCAAACCAATATATTACTTGATATGAGAATGCATTTGAATTAAACCGTGAATTGTTTTTCCTTTGTTTATCTGTTTCATCAAAACATTACTATTTTGATAAATATTTGTCTGCTACTGTTTTATTTAATTATGGCCTCCTCTTACTTTTAATCTGAAACGTTATCTGTCTACTTTAACAGGAGTCGTTTTAAAGATGGCCCGCCTCACGAAGGATGGAAATGCAAAGGGAGGAGGAAAAGACATGTGTAAAGATTTAGCAAGAAGGGCTCCTGTAAAGACGTTGATTATCTTAGCAAACGATCTTGTTCAGATCATTGCAAAGGTAGGTTTGTAACCTTGTAGTTTGTTTTTATTTCATGATAACCATAGTCATCTATGGTGCTTTGGTTGAAAATGCAAGGAAACATTCATAATTTGATTATGGTATTTTCGTTGGAGTTGAGAATCATTTTTAAATGAGGCAGGATATTCCACTAACTGGAGATGGGATGGGAAATGGTCGCGTACGTGAAAACAAGCATGAAATTGCTACTGATTCCTTTTTAGCACAAGCTCATCCAATTGAGGTGGAGAGAGAGTTGAAACCCTGGACCCCCGACAAGGATGCTCCTGAAAATATAGACCTGGAAAGCACTTTTCAAAACACGCAGAACAGGTGATTTTGCATGTATTTTTTAATAGCTCTGTCCAAGGATGGTCTCCCAAATCTTTTAGCTTTATTTCTGTAGCAATATGTTGTGATATGTTATACCTCTTGTAATTTTTTATTGGTTTACAAAGTCTTTAGCAGCAATGTGTTTGTGGTGCCTACAAGACTTACGGTTCTTTATGACTTTGTGATAATGAGCATAATCTTGTGCATGTAATGCAAACCATTCTTGGATATCTGCCAATGGATATCTTACAATCTGTATGCTTGCAAAGACAAGCATGGTGATCTGTGTAAGGCAAGTGGAGGTGATCAGTGATGTAACATCTCTCTTTAAGGAAAGGAGTTGAAAATTATGATTATATTAGAATTTAGTAACTAACAAAAGTTAAAGAATATATGGCGTAGCATGTATAACCCATCACTGCCTTGACTTGGCGAGTTTGGATGTCTTATTTGGCTATATTTCTGGAATTCTAGGTCGGAATAAGAACCTGTTCAAACTTCACAACTATGGCACTCTTGTGTTCAATTATTTTGCAAAAAATGTCTTCAGTGCTATGGATAAGAGCTCCTAGTTCCTCATTTGCTCATTTCATGGCGTGAATGCACAAAATTAAGTAGTACATGAGATGGTTGTGATTATCATGCTAGTGAACAAGTTCCCTCTTCCCTAGTTAATCATCATCAGAAAGGTAAGATTCTTTGCCAACTTTATGACAGTTTGTTTGTTAGAGAATAACTGTGTCGCCTTATCCTGTTGTACCTGCAAATCAGTGAGAATCCTCCTCAACTAGAGAGACTCACATATTGTAGTTATTGCTTCCCTGTATTTTGCTTTGATTGATGGAAGTGATACAGTTGATCACCTCTTTCTGAGCCATGAAACTGCACCGAAGATTGTACACTGGAGGCTGCAAAAAGAATCCTTGGTATGTGTAAGGAACCCTAGATTATGGGACTGAGTTAAAAAAAGAGGATGGATGCAGGTTGACAAGTTACATAGTTTCAGATCAGGGAGGATTGGTAGGCAAAAGAAAGCCTCAGGACAACCGATATCTTCTCAAAAGATAAGTAGAGAGCCTCACATATTGAGTTATTGCTTCCCTGTATTTTGCTTTGATTGATGGAAGTGATACAGTTGATCGCCTCTTTATGAGCCATGAAACTGCACCGAAGATTGTACACTGGAGGCTGCAAAAAGAATCCTTGGTATGTGTAAGGAACCCTAGATTATGGGACTGAGTTCAAGAAAGAGGATGGATGCAGGTTGACAAGTTACATAGTTTCAGATCAGGGAGGATTGGTAGGCAACAGAAAGCCTCAGGACAACCGATATCTTCTCAAAAGATAGGTAGAGAGGAAGTTAAAGGTGCTGTTCAATCTCTGTAGATCCTCTTTCTTCAGCTGAGATTGCAGTTAAAATCTTAACACTGCAATGCATATAATTTTTTCTTCGCAAATCACTTTGTGCTTTTCTCAGTTGAGAGATGCTTCAGCCTTCCGGAACTCCTTTTACTGCTACTGTTTTAATTTTTAGTAGCATTGGTGTCTGAACTTGAAAAAATGCATCCAAGCAAAGTGTTCTTCTATCATTGCTCAATAACACAGAGAGCTAAATGCAGATGATAAGTGTAGCAGGGAATACAGAGTAAAGGGCTCTGTATTTAGTAGTTTTTTTGTGCAGAATAATAGTGGTGATCAATCAGATAAAATGTCTAATCCATGTCTCACCTATGGGATGAGGTTGTTAGGCGTATGCTTATGTCGTTGCTAACTGACGTGTGTACATCTCATTAGGAAAACCACATTAGTTTCAAGCTAACATGCTTTCTGTCATAGTTCTTGCTGATTTGTTTTCCACCTACCATTTATTATGGGATTGAATTTTGGCAGCATTAGCTGATGTCAGGGCATAATATTAAGTGGCGCAAAGGACTGACTTGCAATCTTTCTTGATCTCAAAAGGGCCCAGAAAGATGGCAGGGCTCTGTTGTAGAACCATAATCATAATAAGGAGAAGAAAACTTTATTTTATCTGATGTAATCAGCAAAAGAGAGAACAGCTGACTCTCACATCGATTACTCCAGAAAGTCGAAGGTTCTGTTTAAACACTGTAAACCCACTTTCTTCGGCTGCTATTTGTGGTTAAATATTGAACATTGCAAATCTAGCAGATTATACAGATCCTAGGTGTAGAGATACAGGGCCACCAGAGAAACAGGTAGAGGACCAGAATCAAGGGTGTGATACCAAAGGTGGTATGTGCTGAGGGGCAAGTTGAAAAGATAACATCCTTTTAACTGCAAATAAAGTAGGCAATACTTGCTCAAAAGAACAGAAATACTGCATTAAGCATGGAAGCCAGCTTGTAAAATTCCTGAAAGTGGTGACCTTAAGTAGGCATATGTATATTTCATGTTATTGAAATTCGATTTGTAGCTGACCCTTTTGAAGAGGAATATTTGGCAGTTACATTTCCCCTTTGCCACGTAAGTTGCAGGTACAGAATCCAGATACATACCCAAACACAAAAATTATGAAATTTAATATAAACAAAAAATGATGGGCAAAAATGTTCATCATATAACCCTTCAATTTTAACTGTTCTCTAATTTGTACAAAGTCCTCACAATTTTTGTCTTTGGCTTTAATTACTTTGGATCTTTTATGAACGTTCAGATTCTAATCCCTTTTGTTGTAATGATTGGGCTGCTCTCTTTCTGTAATCATTCAGCTGAATACATGGTCTGAATTGATGCATGGTCAAGACTCAATGGTCCTTGATGTTTAATGTCTATAGCAGTATCATATGGCAGTTCGTGTCTTCATTGGGTACCATAGGCTCAAGACTAAATTAAACGATTTAGGCTTGACAGGCTGTAGAGTTATTCCCTTCAATGAGAAACATTGCTCTTTGTAGTGGTATTCCTTTCCATATATGCATTGAAGTAATAAGGTTTTCCTCTAGCACAAACACATACTTTTGCCTCCAGATATCATTGCATTGCCTAAATTCTTTAGTCTTCTGGGACTTAAGCTTGCACTATGCACATCACTAGGATAATCGACCTGCGTCTCAATGGTTTCTGTATGGAACATTTTTTGTACCACCTAAGTGTTGCTATGTGCAATTCAGCAAAATAACTCCTATCGTGTTTCAGACTTATGTGACATGTCAAGAAATGTAATGATTAGGAATAAATGGGGGAGTGCGTAAGGCATCTTCAAACCTGGTCTTCATAATCAAGAATCAAGATGTTAATAGGGATATGGTATAGGCACAACATTTTGGAGCTCGATGTAAATATTTTTTTTCAGATGTGATCTCATGCTTCATTTCCAATGCAGGCATTGGGACCAATTCGAAACAAACAAGTCCTTGTTTGGTGTTGAAAGCACATTTGATGAGGAGCTGTACACTACAAAACTTGAGAGGGGTCCACAGATGAAAGACATAGAACGAAGAGCTTCAATAATTGCAAGAGAAATTGAGGAGGCGGGCACTGGGAATTTCCATTTAGCAGAGGTAAACATCCCACTTCAGTGGTAATTATCGACAAAGGTTTTGCATTGTTTGCATGGCATACACTGTTTCTATTATTTCTGTTTACTTTTTTCCCATTCATTGTAACTCATGTTTTTGCAAACTGGCATTGCAGTACAACCGTTTCTCTTTTTATTTGGCATGCCTTTTCTTCAGGATTGTTTAATTTGCAATGTCTCTCCAGTTATGCTTATGCTTTTAGCCTTTTTCTGTCTGTGCCATAGGAAAGAGGCATTCACCTTGGAAAGGAGGAAGACTCATTTGATGAGGAAAGCAGGTATTCTTCGGTTCTTCGGAGTGAAGACATTAGTGAAGATAATGAAGATAAGTGTATTGACAACCACAACGAAGAAACATTTGGCATTGCTTTTCCTTCTACCAAGGATGCGCCATCTTTTTCAAATAACACCAAAGGAAGCACTTCCTTTTTGGGTGAACACGATAACAAATCCAGTCAAACAATCCAAACTTCATTGGCTGATTCTTCAGTGGTATCCTTCATACTTATACATCCAGTGACGCTGTTTAAAGTTTTGTCAATTGAAGTGATCTGCATTTTTTATTGAGGTTTACTGAATCGTTTCTAAAGGTGAAAGTATCATCTTTGTCATCATCAGCAAGTCATTAGTTTCTGGGAGTGTGTGTTATGTCATAAAGATATATTTTTGAGACTTGTTTTTGTCTCAGGTTGTTGGAAATGATGATAAGATTTGATATTAGTTTGTTTGAATGTGCCTGTGGTAAGGAAAGTAAAGCTTTCATTTTTCTAGAAGTTTCATTGCACCGAGTGAAACGAGGTGCTCTACAACCCAGTATGGGGGAGATGTTGTAACATGTGTGAGTGTGTCATGTAACGTTTGTTACTAACAAAATAATTAAAAAAATTCATGTTGGCTCATAAAATAAAAAAAATTATATTATGGAAAGTATTTAAAAAAAATCCATGTTTATTCATAAAATAAAATATTATGAACAGTAATTAAAAAATAGATGTTCGTTTATAAAATAAAAATTTAAAACTTAAACCCGGATCTATCAATCAAGAGAGATCAAATTTCTTGAGTTTAAATTTTAAAAAAGAAATAGACCTCAAGAAATTGGATCCCTCTCGGTGCTTGATAGATACAGGTTTAAGATGGATCTATGCTGGTTATGGTAAGCTATAAATTTAGGTCTTGTTTATGCACAACCTAGCAGTCAATAGATTGGCAAGGAATCGACTGCTAACCCGGCACAACTATGGACCTCCCTCGCAACGTGTCACTACCGGAGGAAGTTTCTTTTTTAGGTTTCCTAGGCCCAACAGTGAATGAGCCTAGACTAACCAAGGGAGACACCCTAGCCAAGCTTTTTCCAAGGCCAACTATGAGGATCTAGCTAACCTAAGATACTTGCCTTGCTCTAATTTTTCAGGGGAGAGGTGCCTCGCTAATGGATAATTAATTGGGATACAAGACATGCTCTTAATTCAGTATTTCAATGATGTGAATAACATACCCATGAACATATAATACATGATACAAAATGAAGCATGAGCATTACATCTAGAATTAACAATTATTATTCTTGAATAGCAAATACCCTCCAATCCCAAAATGGCTTGAAGTCACAAGGTGTGTCAAGCTATTGTAGCTCTTCGATCTATGTGCGGGGTCCAACAATGATGCTCGATGCTAATCGATAATTAATTGGATACAAGACACTCTTAATTTAGTATTTCAATGATGTGAATAAAATAACCATGAGCATATAATACCAATGTTCCCCCAAGGTTCCGAGATGGCGGGACGTGGGTGCGGGGAGACACACATTCGGGACGTGTGGAGACCACCCCCAAATTTTAGAGAAATTCGGGGGGGACGGCGGGACACGAGAGGTATAAAATTTTTAAAAATATGCAAAATATAAATCCCAACAATAACAAACCATCCCATGCAAATTAGTGAATTACTAAACACTATATTCATCATTGTGCAATCATGCAATGTAAATGCAAAGTTCAAACACATTACACGATTCATCATTATTATATTAATATATGAATCAATGATTAACATGAACATCATATTTCATGTTCGTCACTTTTGAGTCTCGTCGGAGTTTCGGAGTTTCGGGCGGGACGCCCACAAGTCTTGCCAGAGTTTCAGAGTTTCGGGCGGGACGCCCACACGTCTTGCCGGAGTTTCGGAGTTTCGGGCGGGACGCCCATAAGTCTTGTCGCCCACCGAAACGTTTCGTTGTGCGTTTCGCCAAGTTTCGCCCAAAGCGAGACGTCCCGAAACGTTTCGCATGGAGTTTCAGAGTCCCCGGGACGCAAGAAACGCCGAAACGCGTCCCCAACCCTTCGGGACGTGTCCCCGTGGAACACTGTATAATACATGATACAAAATGAAGCATTGAGCATTACATCTACAATTAACAATGATTATTCTTGAATAGAAAATACCCCCCAATCCCAAAATGGCTTGAAGTCACAAGGTGTGTTAAGCTTTTGTAGCTCTTTGATCTACGTGTGGGGTCCAACAGTGACGCTTGACCCAATATCTCAGAGCACCAACCAAGGAAGATCGACTGTACCCTTGGCCACGCCACTCGACTACCCAGGTTGTGAAGAGTAATCTTCCCATATGCTGTAACAGGATGATTGATAGGATCTTTTCAGGATGCCTAAGGGGTTTCCGATATATGCAAGGTATGTGGGGTTTGATTTCGTGTTCAGTGTTTTCTAGTGTGGTACTACTCAAAGAAGGGGACTAGATTGGAGTCAAAGGGGATGCCCAACATCTTACACTAACGAGGATGTAGGAGACGTGCCCCAACAATGGTCACTATTAGTAGGGTCCCTTCAACCGTAGTTTTATCCACTCAATGGCAAGCTCTTGGTGTTATTTATAGATGTTGGAACACGTTTTCTACCCAAGAATCCCCTTGATAAATCGTCTTTTCGCCATATACGCTCTTTAATATCAAAACACAATGCTCGAAATTAAAATATTAATCAATGTATCATGTGCATTTATTAATAACTCATGGAATTAATCAATAGTGATTTTATACATCAATGAAACATCATCCTTATAACTTTACAAGAAACTTGTGACACATAAAGATAGTGAGAAATGCTTAGAAGGGTAAACCAATGATCAACATAAATATTAACTCATCATTCTTTAAAAGTGCGAATTGGCTTAGTTAGCAAGGATATCACAAGTGTTGAAATTTATAACATGTGGATTTTATTCAAATAACCCAAAAAGTGCGAATTGATTCAAAAATCCACAATCTCAAATTAGGCATGTATTCATGATAGCATATCACATGTGAATGAAACAAGGCATTAACATACTAGGTATTATCTTCAAGGTTTGTCTTGTATGAGTAAGAATGACAATGAAAGGATGCTAATAATGTAATAAGGAGGCAGATTTAGGGATCATATACCAACCATAGTGAACATGCAATTTGTTCTCTAACTAGCGATCCAAAAGAAAGACAAATTTGCACAAGGTTACTATGCCTTCTTAACTAAATACCGCTATTACTTATAGATCTGAAAATGAACATATAACAATAGTAAAAACCAACAATAAAAGTGGAACTAACTAGCTTGTATGATGACTAGTAATAGTAAGCATGCAAATGGAGTTCAATCTCTAAGAATCAAACCTATGCTGCTGGGAATTGCTCTGCACCCTCACGAATCAATCCCAATTCGCGCTTCGGAAGGAATCGAGATTCAGAATCGATTCCGTAATTCGCGCTTCCTTCACGAAAAAAACGATCCTTGGTTTTTTAGGGTTCGATGAGGAATCGATCCGGAATCGACGATTCCGGATCGATTCCTCATCGAACCCCTGATCGATTCCGAGCTAAAAAAGATCTCGAAATCGCTCCCGATTTCGCTTTCGCGGGATTGGCGGATTCAACCCTAAAAAATTTCGATTTTTGTAATTTTTTTGGTTTTTTTTTGGATGGGCTAGGTTACTTTGGGCCAATAAAGGGTGAATGATTCCATTTGGACTCATTCCATTACTCATTTCACTCATTGGGAAGAGCTTTGAGCTTTGAGTGAGTTTGCTACTTGTTTGAGAGCTTTGAGCTTTGAGTGGGAGATTGAAGGGGAGAGCTTGCAAGGGAGATTGAAGTGGAGAGCTCGCAAGGGAGATTGAAGGGGAGAGCTTGCAAGAGAGATTGAAGCTTCCATAGAGACATTCAACCACCATTGAAGAGTTAAAAGTTAGGCTCTAAAACCTCAATCTTTGTTTGTTTTTGAATTTTTTTTTCACTATGTTAAAAAATGTAAACCTTGCAATGTTCTCTTCTCCTACTCTTTCCAATATCTTCTTCTCCATTATTTTATTGCAGGCTACAAGTGACTCATCTTGAATCAAGAAACATGATGGGTATGTGGTTTTGGTTTTTCATTCCACTTCTTCTCATGATGATGGTGTTGGGAAGTAGATATGGTGGTGGTAGTGATGAGGGGGAAGAGCTAGAGAGTGATGCATACCAAGGAGAAGAGGTGGAAGTTGAAGAGGGTGATGATGATGAGAATGAGGGTGATGTGGGGCAAAAACAAAAAGACACAACACCTTTGTGGAAGTATGTGACAAGGCTTGGGGGAGGGAGAGGGGGTGGAACCACAAAGTTTACAAGCCCCCATTGTACTAAAACTTACACAGGTTCATATACCCGGGTAAGAAAGCATTTGTGTGGGGTTATGCCATGCGATGAAGTTAAGTCTCATGGAGTCAAAACTTGTGACAAAGTGGGAGCTAAAGAGAGAAGCAAATACAAGATGGAAGAAGAGGCCTCTCAAAACAACTCCAAGAGATCGAGGGTTGAATTTGAATCCTCACAAAGAATGTTTGGTAGTGGAGCTGGATAATCATCGGGTCGATCGGGACCCTCATCTCCCCATGGAATCTCGACTATGCGAAGAACATTATCCGATTTCCTTGACACAGGTTGTAGAGATGATGTGGATTCAAAAGTTTATAGGTTTCTCTATGCATGTGGTGTGCCATTCAATGTTCTTCGCTCACCCTATTGGCATGAAATGGTACAAGCCATCAATGGTGCCCCTCAAGGATACATAAGCCCTGGGTATGACAAAGCTAGAACCGTGGGACTTGACAGGGAAAGAGCCAAAATCAATGGTGCTCTTGGAAAGTTCACAAATGATTGGTCCAACTATGGGGTATCCATTGTATCTGATGGGTGGACAAATGTTAAAGGCAAGCCATTGATAAATATTCTTGGCATTTTTGCTAGCGGTGCGGTCTTCCTTTCAGTCCATGACTACTCAGATCGCTACAAGACCGGTATTAATATTGCACAACCTTTACTTAAAAGTTAAAACCATTCAGGAGATTGGGCCATACAATGTCATTCAAGTCATCACTGATAATGTTGCTAATTGTAAGGCAACAGGAGCAATCATTGAGGATAAGTATCCCAACATATTTTGGTCAGGGTGTTTGGTTCACACATTGAACCTTTTGATGCATGATATTGTTAAGATGAAGGACCCTAATTATCGATGGATTGGTGCCTTGTACAAGAGAGGTAAGAAAATGATCAAATTTATTACCAATCATAGCATGGCCCACCACATTTTTCGCAATCACTCGAAGTTGGAGCTATTGAAGATTGCAAAGACTAGATTTGCTAGCTACTACCTCACCTTCAAGAGGCTTTTCAAGGTAAGAGAGGCATTGGCTAGTATGGTCTCAAGTGATCCATGGCAGGAATTGAAAGACACAGCTACAAGCGCATCAGATAGAAGTGACTTTCAGGAGGTTGAGGACACCATTCTTGAAGGTCATTTCTGGTCACAGGTTAGGTATGTTCTGCAGTTCACCAAGCCAGTTTATAACATGATTCGTTTTGCAGATACAGATCAGCCGGTGATTGGGGAGGTATATGAGCAGATGGATAGCATGCTTGGTCAAATCAAAGACATTGTTGAGCAAAGAGATGCAATCTTGTATGTGCATATTCATAAACATGTGGTCAAAAGGTGGGATAATCTAAATGTTCCACTCCATGCCCTTGCATATGTCCTCACCCCAAAATACTATTCTCCAATTTGGTTGGCCCAACCTGCACCTGGGGGTGGAGTTAGGAAAAAACCCCACACAAATCTAGAGGTGCAAGCTGGGTATATGCATGCATTAGACAAGTTGGTCCCTGATGAGGATGAGTGTGCTCAAGTACGGAGTGAATTGAGCGAATACATTAGTGAGCATGGAGCCTTTGGTTCCCTGTATGCAACCAAAGATCGAGACAGATTGGATCCTATCCGTTGGTGGAACATGCATGGCTCTGGAGCGAAATATTTGCATAAATTGGTGGTGAGGGTGCTATCACAGGTTGTTAATAGCTGTTCTGCAGAGAGGTGTTGGAGCACCTACAACTTCATCCACAGTGTAAAGAGAAACAGTCTGAATGTAGATCGTGCAGAAAGCTTGGTTTATGTGCACTACAACTTGAGGTTGTTGTCCCATTATTGTGAGGCGACCAAGAATGATAGAACATTTGTGACTTGGGACAACAATCCAGAGGAGGCTAATGTGGAGGATGGAGCCATAGCATTAGAGCGCTTGGAGGCTGAACTATTGGGTGATCATGATGATCCAATTCAGACTACAGGTACCCGTACAGAGATGCCACCCCCAAGCCGAAGCAACTATTGGGTAATCATGATGATCCAATTCAGACTACAGGTACCCGTACAGAGATGCCACCCCCAAGCCGAAGCAGCTTTCCGGATGCAGGAGTTTTGCCTTTAGCTTCACAACGTCCAAGTTCAGCCCGTGGGGGCCATTCATCTTCTTTTCATATTCCACGATCACTTCCACCAGCACCTATTCCACCTAGACCACGAGAAAAGAAATTGGAAGTTTCTCGTGGCAAGCGGAAAGCTTAGTAGATAGTATCATAGATTCATAGTACTTTGTATTTCATTTTCATGTTTATTTTGGCCTATTTTGTAAACATTATGGCCTAGTTTGATGGCAAATATTATATGTTTAAATTTGAAGGTTCATGTTGTTGATGATTGATGATTTGATGATGATCATTTAATGACAATGTTATAAGTTATAGCTCCTAGAATCTAGATGATTAATGTTATATCAATGTGTAGTGTGTACTAAATGGTTATATGAATATCTAGATTCTATGTTTTCATGTTTTCTATAGCTAATTTGGCATAATACATGTTTTTTTTAATTTATATGCATCATAATATATTAAAATATATATTATATAAATGCTACCGAAACGGAAGCTTTTGAAAATTTCGCGTTTTGCTCCCGCTTCCGCTCCCCGCTCCCAACAGTTTAGAATCAAACCTTAGATCCACAATACTATTGTGATTTTCAAAGTTCATTGAGATGAAATTTGTTGTAGGTTTAGATCTGAAAATTACCAATGTAACAACAAATAAAACTAGCAAGAAACTTATATATGGCAATGTAAAATAACTTACTAGTTAGGCACTTGAAAAACTTAAGTGAAAAGACCAAAAACACACCACAATTCTTTTTGAGTAAGTGCTGGTTTTTAACATAGTTATTATTGGTGTTTATGAGGTTTATAGTTAGAGTCTAAGAAACCGGATTCGCTCAAAACCCTCAGCGTGTCGCGTCGAGATCGAATCGGACACGATTCGGTCTGAATTCGTGTCCGATTCGAACTTTGAGCGAATCCTTTTTCAGGACACGTTGGGAAAACGAATCGGACTCGAAATGTGAGCGTGTCCTGACTGTTGGACACGAACTGAGAAAAAAGGACACGTAAATCGCGGAAAAAGGCATTCGGGTTTGCTTTAAAACAAAATTTTGGCTTTCTTTTTGTCATTTGCAAGGAAGCAATTGGTTGAGAGTGAGTGATTCGTGAATACTGAATCGTGATTTGTGAATGACAATGTGTAATCATTAATGTGTTTTTATTCTAATTTCTATTGAATATTTGTAAATGTTCTAGTTTCTAAAGATTTTTGGATCTATATGTCTATATTTTTAAATTTTAATATATTTAAAAAAAAAATATATATGTATATAAAACGTGTCCTACGTGTCCTGATTCCGGGGGTCACCGTGTCCGTGTCGGACTCTCGTATTTTCGTGTCCTTCGTGTCCCGTGTCCCTGTGTCAGGTGACTTAGGTTAGAGTTTAGTTTCACCAAGGAAGGGGATCAAATCCCCTTAAGGTCTTTTTGGAGAATAGATCAAGTACCTACAAAATATTTTTTTTTGAGTAAGAAGAAAGTAAATTGAAGAAAATGAAAATGAAATAAGATCTAAACTACCAAACCCTAGACCAGTGCCTTAAGGGTGTTAGTTTTGGTAGCTCAGCAGGTACTTCTATGTTGGGGGTGTCTTGCAACATAGAAGGAGTTAGGTGATTCCTAGACATATATTGTAAAGGTGGATTTATAACACCTCGTGTAAATGGTTGTAGTTGGCCCATGGTATTGGTCCATGGTATTTGCATGAGTGTGAGATTATAAAAGGAACCTTAATAGTATGAGTTCATCACAGTCACAGGAGTAAAGTAGATCTTTTGTAGTTTTCAGATCACAGTTACAAGAGTGAGTCTATCCCTTGTAGTGGTCGGGATCTGAGAGAGGGAGTCTCTCAGAGGCTTTGGAGTGAGAGGGAGTCACTCAAGCCTGGTTTGTTCTTCATTGCTGATGGTTTGGGCATAGTTACAACTATGAAGAGTTTGAGATTCAATGGGTCAGATCCAGAGGGCTATTGTTGTAAATGTTGTAGGCACTTCTATGTTGGGGGTGTCTAGCAACATAGAAGGAGCCAAGGTGATTCCTAACATATATTGTAAAGGTGGGTTTATAACACCTCATGTAAATGGTTGTAGTTGGCCCATGGTATTTGCACGCATGTGAGATTATAAAAGGAACCTTAGAGTATGAGTTCATTATCACAGTCATAGAAGAGAAGGAGATCTTCTAGAGTGGTCAACATCATAGTTACAAGAGATGGATGTCCTCTTGTAGTAAGCAATCTAGATCTAGGATGGATTTAGATCTAGCTTGTATTTTGAATTTCTCTTGTGATTAGGTCCAAGGTTGTGACATGAGTTTGTTAAGAAAATCTCTAGATAAGAGGATCTAGATCTAGGGTCTAGATTTCCTCATTTTCAACAAGAATCAATGCAACTAGCAAGTTGTTGAGCTCAATGAGGGTGAATTCAACATTTGACAAGTAAATATAGTAAAGTAATACCAATACCATGGGTCTTCATCAAAGCAAGTAGCAAATACCATGGGACAAAGTGAAACCAAGTGCCAAAAACCATGTGTTGGTTCCTTAATTCAAGCTTTGGTCAAATCCTCAATCTAAGGAGAATCGTCGGGCCACATGATTTGACCAAGAGAAGTCGATCCATGTAGAAGAAGGGAAAATCAATGGCTAGGACTTAATCTTGTGTTGAGATTAGCTTTAGTAGATCCCATTGTGCCTCCACATGTGTGCCAAGTGAGCCACATTATCTAATTTGCCTTAGCATGTGTGCCACTAGCCACCTAAGCAAAATCCATGTAGGGAAAATTGGCTAATTTCCCTCAGTTAAACCAAAAAGTGCAATGTCAACTGAGAAATAGAACAAAAGTGGACTTTTTAATATCTCACTAATCAATTAGACACAGACTTAGGCTTTTTTAAACTAACACCTTAGGTTTGCCATCAATGCTTGTGAAATATGACTACTATGCCTGGAAAACCCTCTAGGTCGACAATGCCCTACAAAGAGAAGGTTGATTTGAATAGAAGGGCCAATTGGGTGCCCAAATATACAAAAGCGTTGTCAAGATAATGTCTAGTTCATTCTCATGCACGATCATGAAATTTTCAGGCTGCTCATTGACACCAATCTGGAGGAACTCCCTAACATACAAGTATGGAAGGTCGAAGAAAAGACAAATGGGTGCTCAAATTTACTCTCAGATCTGAAAAAAACATTGAGTACATCATTCCCATGCATGCCCATGAAAATCAACATTGTAGTCTCTAGGGAAAGGTCCACCACCTTCTTGGAACAGATTGATCTGAGGCAATAGCGATCAATTTGATGGCATATACTTAGATACGTGGCCAAATGGGTATCCAAATATGCTTTTAGAATCCCTAGATACCTTGTAGAATTCAATATATGAATTATGTCCTTTTTGGCCCCTACAGAGATTGATACATTGGCACTACAAACCTTGAAATTTTGAAGAAGACTTGATGGAATCTCTGTGGCACTGAACAAGATGTATTGGTATCATAAATGTCCCTGGTGGACCAACAACAAAGGGTGTCCACATGGACCAATACATAACAGATGCAATTGATCATCACAGTGAGTCATCATATAGCTAGTCATGTATACATGATAATATACCTACACTACAAGTATCTTCAAACATGTTTATGAGGAACAAGATTTACAAATTAACCAGGTCCATGATAACATCTAAGTATTTGCAAGGACTAGTTTCTTCTAAGGGGTGGACTTAGGTGGAATAGACTAGGTTTGGACAAGTGAAATTATTGGTAAAAAATGATTCAATTGAACCAAGATGTAGGAAGAAAGGGATCTCTGTGATCTTCACCACTTAGGAAAACAATAGGGAAGTGTCTCACAAATGGGTGATGTGTAATGAGATAATCCCCCCTTAACATTGGCAATCAAACTTCCCCCTTATATGACTTTGAATTTGCTTGAGCTCCTTATTGAACTTTGTCTTCTTGGACCAGTCTTCATTTGATTTCTTGGACTCTTCATTTCTTGTACTTCTATATTTCTGGAGACCTTGGTCTTTGTTTTCTTTAAAGGTTCATTAGCAAGTTTTTGAAGAATCCCTAGTTTATAGCCTATTTATTGATGTACTTTGTTTCAGATATGGATTGCACTTGGTGTTATTTTGGTTGTATGCAGTCTTACTTGTTATATACATGAGGAAAATTTGTATATTTGTGTATAATGGTTTGAATTCTCATGGATGCTCATATATATATATATATATATATATATTTTCCAGAATTTGAATATTTTATGTATAATTTGGTCGACCGGTTTTGTGATCGGTTTTTTGTTTTTGTTTTCTTTTCCGGTTTTTGTTCGGTTTTGGTTCGATCACTGGTTTGGTTTTGATAACTATGGTAGTAATGCTCCACTTGTCAAGATGAGTGCCACTTAAATTCTTCATTCAATACAAAGAGATGGCAGTCCATCAGGCTTTAGAAGATTGGTTAGGTGGATTTGCTGGAATTTTACCTTAAGAGTGAGTTACGACTCTTCGATGGAGAATCGATGAAGTCCTTAGATTAGGAGGTGAAGCAAAGCAAAAGATATGGCATGTAACCAAGTCTCCTTTGTAGAAAACTGGGTTATCCAACTTCCTTTGTGGATGGTGGTAGCCTTATATGTGGCCTTCAACAATTTTGTAGTTATCTTTGTAAGTGTGTTTTTGAGTGTTTGAATTGAGGGGGATAGGCAGTTGGAAATAATTTTCCCGTGTTAAGGGTGGTGTTGGGCTGTCAAAGTCTAGTAAAGTAACATTGTGGTGTGTAATAAAGGTTGCATATATCTCAAGTGATAAACTATATAGATCAAATAGTGTTATTAAAATTAAGCGATGATGGTTAGGTCAATTAGGTAGCGCAACATAATGCATGAATAAAAAGCTATCAACCTCATTGCATTGCACAGATGAGACGAACAAAGTTCGTTCTAAAGAAATATCCACTGTAAATAAGAGAGAACAGAAATCCATATAGGAAAACATATATTAAATGTAAAAATGATAAGATGATTACGATGCAAGGAGAGGGCCTGTATAAATACAATCCTAAAGGGCACCTTTGATGACTGTTCACAAGGGTTATGTCCCTTGGATAATTATTGTTAATTATTATTATTATTTAATATTTATATATTTTAGGTTTGTTACATTGCCTTCCCCTTAAGAATGCTTTGTCCTCAAAGCATAATTTGGAAAAGACTTCTCTTTAACTCTTATTCTTGTTCGTAATGTCTTCTCAAGATCTTTTGTGCTTTTAACTATGACACTAGACGAAACAGGACGATATAACTTTCGAATTCGTGAACTTATGTGTTGCATCTTTTGGGAAGTGATCCACCCCAAATCTACCTTCATTGGAACTATTTGATGATCGACTATTTAGATAAAACTTCTCATTTTAGGCTTCCATGCAAGTTTTCGATTTTGCTTGTGTTCTTTCTCAATGTTGTAGTCGGGTCGTCTGTAATTAGAGTATTGTTTATTTCTCTCTCGATGGTGTTGTTGGTCGTAACGACTCTTATGATTTGGATGACGATAAGGCATCTTAATCTTTTGTGATTGTTCTTCGGGACCATCTTCTTCCAATGTTAGTGATTTGTCAATCTAAGTATTCTTTTGAATTTGAGTGCTGATTGACTCTGTATTGGTTCCCTTTTTTGGTGTTTGAATTTGAGCGTCCGATGACTTCTATATTGGGCCAGTCATTGTTTCCTTGTTTACTAATGATCCTTTGCGATCTAACTCTTCGTGTAAAGATTTCTTATCATGCTTTAGCTTTCTAACTTGTATAAGTAAGTCTTGATTATGTCTTTTTAAGCGTAAGAGTTCTTCCTTGTACTCTGACTTGATTATGTCTTTTTAAGCGTAAGAGTTCTTCCTTGTACTCTGACTTGTCGATTCCATTTTGAGTATCTTGATTCTCTTACTCTCTCTCTTAACGTTTTTATTTGTTCTAGCATTTCCTGATTATCCTTCTTTAAGGAGGAATTTTCTTTGTCTTTTCCATATAATTTTTGCTGGAGATCTTGAATCTCTTCTTCTAACTTTTGATTGCACTGTTTCTTATCCTTCGTCTTCTTGATTTGAAGCAACAACTTCTGATTATGATCTCTTAGACGAGAGATCTCTTCATCTTTTTCTAGTAAACTTTTGTCAGCTTTCTTCTTGAAATTTTCATTTTCCCTTAGTAATTTCTGATTATGATAATTCTCATTTTTAACTCCATGATTTGAGTGAGCAAATCGTTGTTCTTTTTTTATAGATAAGAATTTTGTTTCTTTACTATATCACAGTGTAGATTTACATTGTATAGATTCCATTTTTTTATTTTGGTAAAAAAAATATAGCTGGACTCTTCACTTCCTTTATATAACTACTTCACTTAATATATTTACCTTAAAACAAAGGATTTTTTTTTTATAATAATAAAAAAACTTGTCTTCCTTATTTTTTATTAAAATCCTTTTTTAACTTTAAGTACTTGTTTTTTTCCCCACCTTTTGTATATATAAAAACTCTTTAAGAATATAACATAAGAATTACCCACGTCACACCTTATATAATTACGAATTATATGGTCACAATGTCAAGAGCCCAAAATAATTTAACTATTAATTTAAGATATGGTGCGACTCTTTAACAGATCGTTTGACACCAATTGAATTGTGTTGACAACACTTATAATTTACGTGTGCTCGGCTTGAGTAATGGCGGCTCTCTTTAACCTTTATATTATCAATGACACTTATTTAAGCTTCAATTCGATACGTAGGAATGAATGAACCAACAGTAGTTCTGATAGACTGTAGTGTATGGCACGACAGTACAGATATCACACGGAATAAGTGCGGTTAATCGACTTCTAACCCTCGCTGTAATTTGTAACAGTCTATTGGTATTTTTAAATGGCGGGTGTGACTGATATGATTTTAACCACTAAAACAAACTGGAACTATTTGGCCTCGAAAACGCTTTCCGCGGCTCCTTATTTATACTGGTCAGGCGGTTACTAAGGCGCCACAATGTTTGAAGCCGATTTTGTTATGGCAAATGGAAGAGATGAATTTGTTTATAGTTTGTGCTAGGTTTAACCCTTCGATAATGGCAATACGTGTGCATAAACTGTGTGTCTTGCTTTCTAAGATCTGATTTATTTGACACTAGATATTGTGTTTTTTGTCAGCATGATGCAGATTGGGAGTTGTGTGAAAGAGGGCCAAGGGCCCAATTTTGGTCAAAGACCAGATTTCAAGGGAACCTTGACAATTTCTTCTCAGCAGAGATGCTATTTTTCCAACATATTTTAGATTTTTGACTCTGAACTTTTTAATGGCCAAAGGCCTGAATATGGTCAAAGACCCAGAAATCTGAAAAAATCTGGTAAATTATGGGGTATCCAAGGGCTGGATCAGATAATGTCTGATAAGTAGTGTGGCCAAGGTAAATTATGGGGTAGCCAAGGGCTGGATCAGAAAATGTCTGATAAGTAGTGTTGCCAAGGGCTGGGATGAAAAAACGAGGCTCTAATACCAAATGAGACAAACAAAGTTCATTCTAAAGAAATATCCACTGTAAATAAGACAGAGAACAGAAATCCATATAGGAAAATATATATTAAATGTAAAAATGATGAGATGATTACATTGCAAAGAGAGGGCCCGTATAAATACAATCCTAAAGGGCGCCTTTGATGACTGTTCACAAGGGTTATGTCTCTTGGATAATTATTATTATTTAATATTTATATATTTTAGGTTTGTTACAGCAGAGAGAAGCAACATGCACCTAATTTTTTTGATCCTTTTCTGTGCTTAATAGGTCTGGAGATTAATATTTGACTATTTTTTTTCCCAAGAAAAAACGTATTTTTATTCATTCCTGTCAAAAAATACAATCCTCAGTGCTGAGAGCAAAAATATACCATAAACTATTAGATTTGTCCGAAAAGGGAATCATAATTGTCTCAAAATAGAACAGTATGCAATGTTTGAAATATGAAGTGCTAGAACAATACTAGAGTTAACAAAAATTTGATAGTGAGTATATGTGGGTAGACACAGTTGTGACCCCTTGAAATTCTTCCAGCCTCAGAGCTCCATCATTTAGCATAAGACCTTGTTTGGACAAAGTATCAGCAAGTTGATTGTATTCACGATATATGTGACAGAAGATAACTTCCTGGAAGGATTCTCTAATCAAATGAAGTCACTAAACCAAAGAAAGCAGTGCATTGTTTTCAATAATCATCTTACCTTTCATGTTTTGTATAATCAGCATGGAATCGCTGAATACCTGTAGCTTCAAGATATTCTGAACTGTAGCTAATTTTAACAGATAGAATAGCCCGCTGAACTCTGCAAGGTTGTTGGTACCAGAACCAATACTGCCCTTCCCCAGAAAATAGTGGTCGCTACGCAAATCAAGACTGAAACCAAATGCACTTCTACCTTGCTGACATGCCCCATCAAAGAAACCCCATGCCTGTGAACCATCAATCAATGGAGGATGTTTGATATTCCTCGATCTGTTGGGCGGATCGTGAGAATAATATTGTAATAAAGCATATGACTGGGTTACTGTCTGAAAAACAGGTCTGCTCTTGTCATTGAATATGGCATCGTTCCTTGCCAACCAGATCCCCCATGCTATGATAATAAGGAGAGGCCTCAACTGCCGTAATTCAGAGGAGCTGAAATTTTTTTTGAAACAGGAATCTACAGAAGACTCTTGCCATAATGGAGGGGAGTTGAAAAGTTTAGACATATCTCTCCATACTTCTTTTACGTAACAACAGTTTACCAACAGATGTAAACATGATTCCTCCGTTCATCTACAAAGAAAACATAGGCCTGCACCATGAAAACCAAAATGCATCAACCTGTCCCATGTTAATATCCTATTTTTTAATACCAGCCAGAAATGCAAAAGAGACTTGGGGGGTGCCTTGATGTGCCAAATCCTTTTCGACCACCA
The DNA here is from genome assembly GCA_027924585.1 of Larix kaempferi. Lineage (NCBI taxonomy): Eukaryota > Viridiplantae > Streptophyta > Pinopsida > Pinales > Pinaceae > Larix > Larix kaempferi. The sequence continues at coordinate 10,825,932 of BSBM01001036.1, forward strand.
AGGAACAGTGCCCTGAGGAGGAGGTAAAAGAGATAAATACCCAAGTTTCACAGTGCAGTTACCTCCATTTGGATTGTAGGCCCAACAAAGAGAATCCTCCTCATTCTGCAGATGAATATGAGCCTTGATAAGGGAGTCTCTGAAAAAATTCCATTCCAACAACCCGTCTCCTTCTAGCCCAAGAAATTCACCTGTTATCCAGTTTTGATGCCAGAAAGAGGAGCCTCTATCACAACCAAATTGATCCAGCATCTGATATCCCGATTCATCATCGTGGCCTTTAGTTCCGAACTGATTCTACCTCCTTCATGAAGTCCAAGTATGGAGTCCCTACCAACCCGGACCAGACAACCATTCCCTACCCGCCTAGCTAAATGGGGTTCAATGGCCTGTAAAGCCTTAAGTAAGGCTCTCCAATGATTGGGTGCAATTTTGCAAGTTTTGTCTCTACGTCTAATCCAATCAACCAAGGACAAGGGATATATATATTTAGCCAGTAATATTTATTTCCAAAGACTTATCCTTTGTCAGAAATAACAGGTTGCATCTATATGTATCCCTTTAATTTTATAAGTAGTAAAGATTCTTCCCAATTGACACAATAAATATTCTTAAGGTATCATTTAGTAACAAGAAGCATCGAAATCTAGAATACCTTTCTATTAGAGTGGTAGGACTCAATAAAAGTGGTGTTAAGAGTCCTAACATTACAGTGTAACAAATTATAATAATTTATTAACCCAACACCAAATATAGGTTAGGTGTGGAGGTAGTTGAATAACATATTTGTTGATGTATAAAACAAACTTATATACATTCTTCAAATGTATGTTTCCGTGGTGTTATATGATATTGACACTATGACTGATAATAAGATCTGAGAAGGAGTCTATACCTGCAATGGAGGAAGAAGAAGGTTCGAGGTTGTTAGTGTAAAGATGGGTATCTTGCTCGTGCACCTCAAAACTTCCGACAACTGAAGTAGCACTTGTAATAGGGTCAACTCGCCTTTTCAAGAGAATCCTCTGGTAAATGGAGTAATAATCTCATTAAGATCAACTTCTTTCCAAGAGAATTAACCAACCATTCTTGTACTCTTCAACATTCCCATCAGTTGCAAGCTTGGAGTCAATCATTGATTCCACATTAGGTTTTGAACTTATCTCCATGGCATCTTGCCATACATGCTATGCATATGCCTCGAAACCTAAGAAACCAGGAACCGCCTTTAGGCCCCAAGTGTCTCGCGTCCTCGTGTCGAACACTGACACGTGTCCGACACGTGTTTGGTACTTGTCCTAAAATAGGACATGTCCAAAACACATGTCAGACACGTGTCTTGGACGTGTCCGACACGTGTTTGGGACATGTCCTAAAATAGGACACGTCCAAGACACGTGTCACGTCCAAAACACATGTCGGACACGTGTCCTAAAAACAAGACACGTGCCCTAAGCTTTGTAGCTGTTTTCCACTTCCAATGGGAGATTTGGAGGCTATGATGTGCTCAGAGACAAGGGGGTTAAGAAACCCTATGCTTGGTGGGCAACTCATGGGGCAACATGTCGTATTCTACAATAGTTAGCCTTGAGGGTCCTCTCTCAAGTTACTTCATCCTCTAGTTGTGAAAGGAATTGGAGCACATATGGAAACTTGTACAATTTGAAGAAGAGCAAGCTTGAGCAGTCCAAGGTAGAGACAGTGGTGTATCTTCACACCAACCTTCGTCTTATTTACAAGCAGAGGAAGGAGTGGATGAAGGGAAAGACAAATATGTGGGATGTGTTTCCTGATGATATGGGTTTGGACATCAGTGGTGAGTTGGCATTAGCCAACATGGATTTTAATGATCTAGTGCTAGAGTTGGTCACTTTTGTTGATGGTGATCCTCTTGAGGGGTCATCTTCCACACCAGTAGATGCAGATCTTGGATTGGGCAGAGAGGCGGAGGAGGAGGGCGATGCAGGAGAGAGCAGTGTTGATTTTGTTGATTTTGACATGGAGGAGGACTAATGACAAATAAGATTCTTCCATCTTGATCTACCCCTTTTTGTATTTGCCAGTGGCGTTCCGACATCTATGTAATACATTTTGATGACTTAATGAGAAATATGAATCCAACATCTATGTAATAGAACATTTTGATTTTAATGACTTAATGAGACGTTTTATGAGTCTATGAGCCTATCATTGACATGTGTATCGTGATTTGTGAATGTGTAATGTGTATTGATTTTAATTTGTATTGAATATTTGTAAATGTTCTAGTTTCTAAAAAAATTTGGATCTATATGTCTATATTTTAAATATATATATATATATATAATGGGTCCTTGTGTCCTGATTTCAGGGGTCGTTTTGTCCGTGTCGAATACTCGTATTCCTGTGTTCTCCATGTCCTCGTGTCAGGTGACTTAGATCGAAACTAGAATCCCCAGCTTCCCATGGCATGTATAAGCGCTATAGTATCAACAATCAACCTATAAAGGCCATTGCCATGTTAGACTATGATCATTTCTGTATTTCTGTTTTTCAATTGCAACTCTACACTCCTACTACAATATCTGCACACCCTGCAACTTGTTTTTGTTACATGGCCTTCCCCTCCTATAGAGATTGGCTGGCATAATGGCCCTTCTGGTGACACCTAAAATATTTCACATTACCCAAATCTTTCTACCTAGACATGATCCTTCTTCTTATGGTTCTTGTGTCCTTCCTCATTTTCTCTATGAGGGCTAGTTGTACTTTGTTGAACAAGATTCCAACCTTACCTTTTCTTGTCCAAAGTCATCCCAAAGATTTTCATAATTAGGTTTCCAAGTTGTAGCAAATCCAGTCAAGGCGATGAACACCCAATTTCTTATCATCCACTTTTGTCCCTATGGCAGCCAATTGATATCTCAACCTTGTGATCTTGGCCAGGTAACTCACCATTGTATTTATGTTATTCATACAGATGGCTGAAAGCTTGTTTCTCAGGAGCATCTTCCTAGAAACACTTACATTGGTATAATCCCACCAAGGCATCATACATCTACTTACTAATCATATTCTCCACAATATGAGTGATCAAACGGTCCTTCATTGAATCAAGAATGTTTCCCTTTGCCTTGACCTCCTTTTTAGAATGCACAACTAACTGTTTTGAATCAGTAGGTGCAGTGATCACATTTTCAATATGCTCCCAAAGTTCAGCTTTCTCCAATAGAATTTGCATTTTGCACTTCTGATGTGTAAAATTGGAAGCATCTTCCAACCTCTCACACTCTCTAAGACCAAGAGTAGTCATCCTGCAAATTTGAACTACACCTCAGAACAAAATTAGTAACAAATAAAGTAGAAAACTCTTCAAGGGTTCAAGTGCTCCTCCAATGCTCATTAGGGATTTGCACCCAACAACCTGTAATAGGTCAAGCACCTCCCCTAGGTATGGAACAATTGAATACCCAACTCCCTCTTCCCCAGAAAGAGCAATCTCTTGTCAAATCAGCTCTGATGCTATATGGAAAATTTGAGAATCGCCTCTGAATGAAAATTCAAGAATTTCACCTCAACCTTGAGGTTCCTGAGTCGTTTTCTTGTGAACATTCAGCGTTAAGGCTGAATGTGAAATATAAATCACAACAACATCTATATCATTTCTGTGCAACCCAACACACAAGGCAGCTCAAGAAAATAAAAAACTGAACAATTGTACTTCAAATTGGACAATGTTTCCAACCCTTAGGACCAGTGCTGCAAATATTGCAAAAATATTGCTGACATTGCAATATATTGTGATTCTCTCAGCTCGGCAATATTATCACCAAAAAATTCGCGATTTTTTCAAAATTTGAAATGGGAAAAATATCATGATAAATTGGAAAATATTGATTCAGTAGATTTTTACAATTTTTCCTCAGTTTGAAGAGGGAAAGCAGGGGATTGAGAACAAAAGGTTTATTCACCATTACATTTTCCCATAAAAGGGCTATAGGGAGGGGGTTGCTTAAGATGTTTAAAAAATTGAAAAATATGAATATTTTTATATTGTTTTATGTTTGCTGATATTTTCCGATTATTCCTCGATGTTGCTGATAAGTTTCTTTCCAGACCCTCGGCAACATTTTTGCAGGCACAATATTTGGAACATTGCTTAGGACACACTTCCCAACATTAAGTAGATATGAAAATTACTTATTACAGCAGATTTATTACAGCCATAAATCTGCCCACTTAGCTTTTTTATATATATATATATATAGATTTGTCAAATCACTTAACAAAATATACTCATTGTTTTCTAAAATTAGTATGCATAACTATCACTAGAAACTACTCAATCATCGTGAGAAAATATACTGACAATTTAGATCTCCAAGTATTTAAAGTTTGGACAGTAGAGCATGCTTCATATATAGATAAGATGAAGTGACAAGTATTGCCAATTTAATACAAAGTGATATAGTCATGCCCTCCAAACCCTTGCCAGGGAATCCACCATAAATAGCAAAGCCTAGCCACCAACTCCTCCTAGCTAGGAATCACTCGCAATGTAAACTGGTCACTCCACCAAAGATTTACAACTAGCAAGTATACACATCGACAAGTCCTTTTTGGAACCTAACATCTGCATCACACAAGTGTACAAGATAAGATAATTTTATCAATGGGACTGCTAGGTACAATAGTGTGAGTCTTGAGATACAAAGTGGTTGTGCAAAAGCCGCTTCCAAAAAATCATGATATAGTCAAAGCTAGTCTATGTTGTAAAAGATGTTGATTTTTGTAGCTCAGACAGGTACTTCTACATTGGCAATTTGGCTAAGGTGTCTAGCATGTAGAAGTCGTCCAGAAAAGTGACTCTCTAGACAAACGTATTTTATAACACTATATGTAAATGTCTGTGTTACCGGATCCGCCAGGCATGGTTCTAGGATCTGTGGATCCGAGATTCCGAACCAGATCCGGATCCGCCAAAAATACGGTAGCAAACGGTTCAGGTGAAAAGGGATACAAACCCCGTCGAGCTTAAACGGATCCATGATATATGCCCCCTCTTGAAACGGATCCGTGACTTAACCCCCATCAAAAAACGTGGCCGACCCCAATGATTTTCCAAAGCGAGGAGTTCTGAGGGCATGGGGAAATCGTTCTGCCCTAACTTCCGCACACAAATCATGAAAGATGTGCGATGAACCAAATCATGAAAGAAGTGCGATGAAATCTATTGGGTTCTACCCTAACTTCTTCGGGCACGTCTTTGCCGACTTTTTGTGGCTTTAGCATCTGGTTTTACTGCTCGGATTCGCCGTATGACTATGTAGTTATAGTTATACCATATGCCGTTAGTTATATTTTCATTTCTTATTTTTTATATTTGGTATGTTTTTTATTTATTTAAATTGTTATTTTTCATAATAAGTTTATAGCAAAGTTTCATAGTAATATAATTTAAAACATTTATTAGTTGTAAGTATTTATAATTAGTAAGCATTATAATTATTAATTAACTTTTATTTCTATTTTTTATATTACTTTAATATTTATAAATAAGTTATATATTTAAAATTTTGTATTTCTTTAAATTTTTATACAAGTTTTATTTAAAATACATACAAAAAATTATTTGTATCATTTGTACTTGCCGTTTCCTTGCCGTATCCGGATCCTGGCTTTTCAAAAACTTGACGGATCCGTATCCGGATCCGCATCCGTATCCGTATCCTGGTAACTTAGGTAAATGTAAAAGGGTAACTTAAGTGATCTCAATGAGAGATTAAGTCATAGTCATTGATCTATGACGTAAGTAATCTCATGTGTCTAGAGATTAAGTCCCAGCGATTGGATTATATCTAAGGTCTAGATCTAAGGGTCAATATTTAGTCAGTAGTATTTGGCTCATGGTATTTGAGGGCCCATGGTTTATTAGTTCTTTGTGAGTTGAACTTGATATTAATGTATGGACCATGAAATTTTTCAAAAGATCACCTGTTTCACAGTATGTTTGGATTCACTGTATGTCTGCCTCTTACTGTTTTAGATCTTTAAAAGTAACTTCTATAGTATTTTAGATCTTTAAAAATATTGCCTGTATGTTTAATATTTTGTGTTGGCATCCTCATCCCCTGGTTCGGCTTCCTGCCTCTGCACTTTGGGGCAATATAGAATGATAGATGTGAATTTTTATGTATGAGTTCCAGGGTTCCTTTAGCTAACTCATTTTTTGTTTGCTGTACATTTTTTTTGGGATAACATTAAGTGAATGTGATATTTTAAAATAGGCTTTGAGGTAGGGAAGTTTGTGCACATGGGGGTTGGACATTCGGGCAGCTATACAACCAATTGTAGGGAAGTTTGTCCACACGGGTGTTGGATATGCAGGCAGGTATACAACCAATTCTTTTATAGATAGTGTATAGATATACACCCATCACCAAACCCCACCCAATCCCATAGATGATAGGAGATTACAAGAATTGAAGAATGTACAAGTTGCACTGTTGTTTTTCAGCATCAACCTTTTAGCACACTTCAATATCTCCACATCAGACTTTAGGAATATATTCTTTCTACTATTACTTAATAGTAATTTGCATCATCCTCAAAGATAAATTTATGGTTTAACTTGATGCAATTCTGGTACATATTAGTGTTTATATTTTACGAACTTGTGATATTTAACTTTTGCATTCTTCTAGGTATCTCCTTACCATAATCTTGTTGGAAGTGATACACCTTTTACTTCATCAAATGTTAGTGACCAAAGCACATCTCAATTGCTGCATTCGGATTCAATGAAATCACAAGTTAATAATGTTTACAGGTTTGTTTCCTATGCTCGGTTTTATTAACAAGTTCACTTGTTGGTAATTTTGTAATCATCTTTGAATTTTTCTTCTTTTTATGGTCAATGCAATAAAAAATGTTCTGACTTCTAACCAATCACATTCTCAAGTTCTAAGTTGGCTTTTGTAGGGATTTGAATGATTTGAACTTACATGAAAATGCAAAGAGTAGCAAGCAACAACTGGAAAACCAAGCTAATTGCCAGACTTCATTCTCTGAGTGCACAATAGACAAACCTGTAAGTAGAACAATTTAGTGAGGTTACTATGTCATTCTCAATCTTATATTTTAGAAGTTATTTTATGATATGAATTGTTAGCAACAACTGGCTGGTTTAAGCATACTACATGTCTTCTTTCTCTTCTATCTCTCTCATGCACATACAGCAACACAAAATTGCCAAAAATTTATGCATGATACAAAGTGGTAAAATTATGTCATGAGATGTTAGGCATTTTTGTCATAGGTGCTGGTCCATATGACCTATCTGATCCAGTGTCTGCAGATATTACATGATTATAAAGCTAGTACTGCACATAATAAACACATAGGCGCTGAGGATACTAGTGCCCTGATGGCTACAGTGACAGTTTGCCATTTTGGTCCATAGTAACTTGATGTGTAACCGGCGTCATTCTCTTTGGATTGACATGATCTAAATGAATAATGCTTAATCTGTTTATGTCATACTAATGTACTTTGTTTATATCTGTATGTGTATTGTGTGGGACCTTTGTTAGGTTATTATTTAGTGCCATAGAAGTCAACCATATGTAGTCAATATTATCTGTGGAATTAGTTTGGGTTCAGCTGAATGGACATGTGACATGCTGATTTTGTACTTTTGATTCCCATTGACCTACTTATCATGGTCAATTGTTGGAAATTAATAAAATTATGCTATTTTATCTATAATTATATTCACACATTGTAATATTTTCTCTTTTAATGTGCAGAAGGAACCAGAAGTTCGACCATCTGATGTATCAAGTGCGTATGAGAAACTGCTCCCTATGCTCCCGATGGATGGGTGCTTCTTATGATTTGATTGTTTTGGATCAATGTTTTTGGCATGGTTTTAGGCCATACTAAATAGACTGTCGTTGATCCTTGGAAGAACTTTAAATCCTAGTTTTTGTTCTAAGCAAACCTGTTTAGTAGTATTTATATCTTTCATTACAAACAAATCATCACTATATTATTTTTTCATGAATTTGTGATAATTTTATTATATAAATGTAACTAGTGGTGGGAAACTGCTTCCACTAGATAGATTAGGATTACTACGAAAGGTAGAGTGGTCAGGTGTTTCCAATGATGGGAAGCATACAATGCTTCTATAAAAAATGGCTTGTTCTGCCATCTCATCTGTTTTCCTGCTTTCTGCAGGTACTGGTCGTACGTCACCTTTGCCTGTGGGTGCTTTAAGTGCAATGTCATGTGAGCCAGCTGATGTTGTCGAATTATCAAGGCCTGCTTCCTCCAGCAAAGGTCCACTGTCCACTCAACCTGTTTCCCTGCACGAACAATTAACATTGACAGGTAGGACAGGAAAGTCGGGTTCCATAGCTTCTGAGTTGCCAACCTCCTCGTCTGCACTATCATCTGCATTGGTGTCATCACCAGATTCATCTAGAGTAACTTCTTTGAGGAAGTCAGCACTTAATCCCAACGCAAAGGTAAGAGAACAGGTTGTGATTGAGTTTGTTATTTATATATGATGCTTTTCATTTGTTTGAAAACCTGACCCATGGACTCCTGTCATTTGTGCTGTGAAATTATTTGCCTAATTTTTCAGGAATTCAAGCTTAATCCAAATGCAAAGAGCTATACACCATGTTTCTCTACACCTAGACCAGCATCTCCAGTGGTTCAGGGTCCTGTTTATGTTGCAGGAAGTATTCCTCCTATGACACCCATACAAAGCTTACCAACAGGGCTTGGAGTAAGCTCTTTAGCACAGCAAGCTTCTCAACCTGCTAAGTTTGGTCAGTACAATAATGCAGTGACTGCAGCTGGAGTAAGCGCTACTTCGTACATCCAACCTGTAGCCACCTTTGTGCCACGTGTGTCAGGTTCTGCTGTACCAGCACCTTTAACTGCACAACCAGCAGTCAAAATTCCACCTCCAGGACAGCAGGCAAGTTTTTTAACTTCTAGATAGAGAATGTGAGTTTTATCTGTTGAGATATGTTTTATAAACGTGCAATATTAGAGAATGATAGCTTGTGTTATCCAGTTTACTTTTTTATTGTCTTGGAGAATGAATGTTTACTTTCACATAGTATACTTGTAGTGGAAACGCTATAAAACAAAAGTATTCTGCAATAAATAATGACTGTATACAAGTATATTGATAATGAATGAATGATTGATTACAATACTCTCGTGACAGTGTACCTTTATAGGCATTGACTGACCACAAAAGTGAACAGGTGTGTCATTTGACTCTTCGTTAAAGACTAATCTGATTTATTAATTATTAATTCTTACTATTTACTATTATGTATTATTATGTTTGTAACATTGCCACCTCCTTAAGAAATGCTTTGTCCTCAAAGCATAATAAATTGGATTCTCTGGCTAAGCAGGTTTCTCTGGCGGCATCATCTTTGTCCTTGTCTAATTGTAAGAACTTGACTTGGTTTCTAATTTGGGTATCCCCAAGATTCTTTTGTAGGCTATGCATCATACCTTGAAGTCTCTTTATTTGGTTAGGTAACATAAAACATCTAATACGTTTTGGATGCAAACTTGCTTTGCCTGTGTTGTCACACAATTCTTCAGCCTTTCAACACTTTGTTCTTTAGTTGTAATTCCCCATTCTTGATAGCACGAACACCATAGTATTTATAATGTTGTAACTTATCTTTCATGGGTATAGGTGGAGCTGTGAGTTTGGCTTCCTGTTTTCTTGGAACCTTGATCTTCTCACTCTTCCTATGATGACGTGGAACGTATTTTATGGTTACTACTTGTGTTTGTTTTTTGTGAGTAATAGTTTCTTTTTACAATACATCATCTTCACTCTTATTTGGTAATGAGCATGAAATTGGTGCTAGTGATACTTTCTTTGATGTTTTGTCATAATCAACATTTGAGTTGTATGCTGTTAGTTTTGTACCTAGGGAAGTGTTCCCCTAGTGACTTTTGCCTAAGTCACTTAGAAGGGGGAAAAAGGTGACCCTTAGCATTAATTCACTTAATGAGACTTTATAACATTAAAGTCACTTTTTGACTTAACTTTAGTGGATGAGTGGATTTTATTTAAGTGATTTAATTAAAAGGTATTTTCACTCTCATTTGATCTCAACCGTCGGATGAGATCTAATCTTCACCGTTGGATTAGAACAACCCAAGGGTTTAGACAAAAAGGCTTGAGGGAGGCATTTGAACTCACTTTTGAGTTTGAGAAAGAGAGAAGTCGAGAGAGAAGAGCAAAAGAGAGAGCTAGGGCTTTGGCACAAATTCCAAGGAGCATTGAATGCAGCTTTCAGCAGGCACGCACTTCGAGGTGATTAGTTGAGCATTTATTGCATGGTACGGATTTGTTGACTGTGATATTTCTTCTGAATAGGCACACATCCCGAGGCAGCGACTTTGGCACAATAATCGAGGTGTACAGACAACATTAACTGTTGGCACAAATTTCGAGACAGGTATGGACTGCATTTATTTGCTGCACTGTTTTCGAGGTGTACGGATCCGTATAGTACAGTTCAGGCACAGAAATCGAGGCACTGTTTGTGCACAGAAATTGAGGAGTTGATTGCACAGAAACCGAGGCACAGTTTGACACAGAAATCGAGATAAAGGTTGCACAAAAATCGAGGCAAAATATGGCATAGAAATCGAGGGCCGTACAGCTGTACGGACTAATGTAAATTTTTGCACAGTTTTCGAGGCATTTGTTGGGCACAGTTTTCAAGGATTTTGAGATGAAATCTTTGGTGGAGATAAGTTGATTTTTCACTGTATTTCTGTTCTGATATTTTGTTGAAGATAATAAAATCTCTCTCTCTCTTTACTGGTTTTCCCCGTGGGGGTTTTTCCAGGGCTTGATTTTGGTCAAAAATTTCTGAGTCTATCATTTAATGGTGTGATTGTTAAATGTGTTTTTCAGCCTGTTAGTGCATTTTTATTGTGTGTTTAATTGTTACTGAAAGTTTCATAAGTAACTTACAGCCAATGCAAAACCGATTTTAAGTGAAAACCACGAAATGTTGACATAAACCAACAAACAGTAAAGTGTAGAAAATCTTCATGGTATCAGAGCAAGGGGGCAGAAAACAGTGATAGTTTGTAGACACACAAAAATTTTTCAGATCTCAGAAATTTCAGTATTTCTTATCTTCTGTTAGTGGGCAGCATTCTGTTGGGTTGGTGTTGAGATGGCTACAGGTCTAAGAATTGAGGATAGGCTGAATGGGACATAAAATTTTGTGCCTTGGAAGGCCAGAATTTTACTGATATTGGAGGAGAATGAGCTATGGGTGGAGGTGGTGAGAAATACTACAGCGAACCCGGTTACCATTCCCGATGCCACTGATGCAACAACACTTTCAGCCTTCAACAAGAAGGACTGTAAGGCTAGGAGGATTATCCTTGATGCAATAAAAGACCACATATTCCCTCACATTTCCGGGAAGACTTGGGCACATGAGATGTGGAGTGCCTTGACCAGCTTGTATGAGAGTTCCAATGAGAACAGAAAGATGGTTCTCAAGGAGAAACTCAAGAGTATCAAGATGAATGGAGGAAAGGGAGTTACAACTTACCTCACTAGGATTTCTGCAGTTCGGGATGAACTGGCAGCGGTTGGTGAAGTGATATCTCCTACTGAGCTAGTACGCACAGCAGTGAACGGGGCTTCAAAGTCCTGGAGTGTATTTGTGCAGGCCATAGTGGGTAGAGAGAACCTACCGTCTTGGGAGAGACTGTGGGATGACTTTGTGCAGGAGGAGACCAGGAGAAATCTCGTACAGGGCAGTTCATCAAATGGTGGGGTAGATGAGAAGAACGTGGCACTGACAGCCAAGGGTAAGAAGAAGAAGGGTCCCAAGAAGAATGGGGCCAAGAGGCAGTAGCAGCAGCAACCACAGGGTGGACAGAAGAAGGACTTGAGTAAAATCAAGTGCTATTGTTGTCAGGTGTTTGGGCACTATGCATCACAATGTCCAAGCAAGAAGAGGAAGAGGGTACCTCACAGTGATCAGGATGTTGAGATCAGATAATGGGGGTGAGTATACCTCCAAGGAGTTCAATGCTTTCTACCGGCAGGAGGGTATACAACGACAGTTGACAGTTCCCTACACTCCTGAGCAGAATGGAGTAGCAGAGAGAAAGAACAGGTCGATCGTTGGAGCAGCGAGAGCCATGCTTCATGATCAGGGGTTACCGTTCTTTCTATGGGCAGAGGCTTGCAACACTGCAGTGTATCTGCAGAACAGGAGTCCTCACCGTGCTTTGGGGAGGATGACTCCAGAGGAGATGTATTCAGGCAAGAAGCCTGAGGTGAGCCATTTTCGGATATTTGGCTCTCTGACTTACTCTCACGTCCCTTCTGAGAAGAGGACGAAGTTCGAGCCCACTGCAGAGAGAGGTATCTTTGTGGGTTACGATGAGACTTCGAAGGCATATCGGCTTTACATTCCTGGCCAGAGGAGAGCTGTAGTGAGGCGGGAGGTGAAGTTTGATGAGGAGAGGGCCTTCAGGAAGTCGAAAGAGATGGAGTAGGGGGAGCCACCAGCTCCCACACCTCAGTTGATACAGGCTTCTTCGATACAGGTTTCAGGTCCGCAGGTTTCTGGGGTGACTGGATCACAGGGTACAGGCACAGCTTCTACAGGATCAGTGGTTCAGATTACAGGTACTTCAGGGACAGGTTCAGGGATAGGCACAGGTTCAGGATCGCAGGTTTCAGGCTCACAGGTTACAGGGTCCTCAGGGACTAGTTCATCAGCTACAGGTCCTCGGGGTGTTAGGACCTTCTGCTTCTAGCACTTCCTCAGATGAGGATACACCAGTTTGGGAGGAGCCTTCAAGGAAGAAGAAGCCTAAGTGGCTTTAGGACACCTTGAAGGAAGCAGAAGCATTTGGTAGACCTTAGGAGGCGATCAGATCAGTGGTTGAGCCAGACAGATATGGGATGGCCCTTGTTGTGAGTCTTCGTGACTCTGTGCCTTCTACCTTTGAGGAGGCTTCTCAGCATCAGGTATGGAGAGATGCCATGATGGAAGAGTACCATTCCATCATGAAGAATGATGCTTGGGAGATTGTGCCGAGACCTGAGGGGAAGTCAGTTGTGACTTCCAAGTGGCTTTACAAGATCAAGCATGCTGCAGATGGCAGTGTGGAGAAATTCAAGGCTCGGTTTGTGGCTAGGGGGTTCTCATAGGTTGAGGGAGTTGACTATGATGAGACATTTGCTCCAATTGCTCGGTATTCCTCTATCAAGGCGAGTGATATCTATAGCAGCAGAGATGGGTTGGAAGATCCACCAGATGGATGTGAAGACCGGGGTTTCTCAATGGTCTTCTGGAGGAGGAGGTGTATTTGGAGCAAGCCACAGGGATTCGAGTACATGGGAGAGATTCTCATGTGTGCAGGCTTAGGAAAGCCTTGTACGATCTGAAGCAAGCTCCTAGAGCTTGGTACTCCAGGATCGATGCATACTTGATTTCGATGGGATTTCAGAAGAGTGAGGCTGATCCCAACCTATACTACATTATGGTTGGTGGAGATCCTCTCATTCTTCTGTTATATGTTGATGACTTATTTATCACTGGAGATGAGCGTCTTATTGCACAGTGCAAGAGAGACCTTGCAGCTGAGTATGAGATGACTGATATTGGGCTGATGCATTACTATTTGGGGATGGAGGTTTGGCAGGAGCCTGGACATATTTTCCTAGGACAGGGGAAGTATGCAGCAAATATTTTGAAGAGTTATCGGATGGAGGACTGCAGGCCTATGTCTACACCTATGATCACCAACTTGAAGCAACTTCATGCTTTAGAGGGTAAGTTGGTGGATCCCACACTCTATCGTCAGCTCATCGGATCGTTGATGTATCTGGTCAACACTAGGCCAGACTTATGCTTTGCGGGTCAACACTCTTAGCCAGTTCATGGTGCAGCCTAGGAGTGTGCATTGGACTGCCGTGAAGCACATCATGAGATACCTAGCAGGGACAGTGGATTATGGTTTGGACTACAGGGGTTGGGGTGGAGTCAGCTTGGTTGGGTTCACAGATTCAGACTGGGCAGGTTGTGTGAGGGATCGGAAGAGCACTTCCGTTGCTGTTTCAGCTTGGGCTTGGCAGCAGTGTCATGGTTTAGCAGGAAATAGAAGTCCGTTGCATTGATTTCTGCTGAGGCTGAGTATATGGCAGCCAGTCAGGCGACTTGCGAAGCACTGTGGCTTCGTAAGTTATTGGTAGATTTATTTGATCAGCAGCTGAGACCTACGGTGATCTATTGCGACAATCAGAGTTGCATTCAGCTCTCTGAGAATCCTGTGTTCCATGACAGGTCAAAGCACATTGAGATCAGGTACCACTTCATTCGGGCCTACGTCCAGAGAGGGGCAGTTGAGTTGCAGTATATTTCCACTGAGGAGCAGGTAGCAGATGTCCTGATGAAGTCTTTGGGGAGGGGGAAGTTTGCCTTCTTCAGAGATAAGTTGGGAGTGGTGCGGAACACCTTCCTCGGTAAGAGGGAGTGTTAGTTTTGTACCTAGGAAAGTGTTCCCCTAGTGACTTTTGCCTAAGTCACTTAGAAGGGGGAAAAAGGTGACCCTCAGCATTAATTCACTTAATGAGACTTTATAACATTAAAGTCACTTTTTGACTTAACTTTAGTGGGTGAGTGAATTTTATTTAAGTGATTTAATTAAAAGGTATTTTCACTCTCATTTGATCTCAACCGTTGGATGAGATCTAATCTTCACCGTTGGATTAGAACAACCCTAGGGTTTAGACAAAAAGGCTTGAGGGAGGCATTTGAGCTCACTTTTGAGTTTGAGAAAGAGAGAAGTCGAGAGAGAAGAGCAAACGAGAGAGCTAGGGGCTTTGGCACAAATTCCAAGGAGCATTGAATGCAGCTTTCAGCAGGCACTCACTTCGAGGTGATTAGCTGAGCATTTATTGCATGGTACGGATTTGTTGACTGTGATATTTCTTCTGAATAGGCACACATCCCGAGGCAGCCAATTTGGCATAGTAACCGAGGTGTATGGACAGCATTAACTGCTGCACAGATTTCGAGACAGGTATGGACTGCATTTATTTTCTGCACTGTTTTCGAGGTGTACGGATCCGTATAGTGTGGTCCAGGCACAGAAATCGAGGCACTGTTTGTGCACAGAAATCGAGGAGCTGGTTGCGCAGAAACCGAGGCACAGTTTGACACAGAAATCGAGATAACGGTTGCACAGAAGTCGAGGCAAAATCTGGCACAGAAATCGAGGGCCATACAGCTGTACGGACTGCTGTAAATTTCTGCACAGTTTTCGAGGCATTTTGCTGGGCACAGTTTTCAAGGATTTTGAGATGAAATCTTTGGTGGAGATAAGTTGATTTTTCACTCTATTTCTGTTCTGATATTTTGCTGAAGATAATAAAATCTCTCTCTCTCTCTCTCTTTACTGGTTTTCCCCATGGGGATTTTTCCAAGGCTTGATTTTGGCCAAAAATTTCTGAGTCTATCATTTAATGGTGTGATTGTTAAATGTGTTTTTCAGCCTGTTAGTGCATTTTTACTGTGTGTTTAATTGTTACTGAAAGTTTCATAAGTAACTTACAGCCAATGCAAAACCGGTTGTAAGTGAAAACCACGAAATGTTGACATAAACCAGCAAACAGTAAATTGCAGAAAATCTTCATATGCCACCGTGGCTTTGTTTTTGTCCTCCTTTCTCATTTTTGTCTCCTCTAACCAACATTCTTCAGAATCTTCGACTACCTTGTTAACTCTGTTTGTGAATAATTTATGCACGTTAGCCTTCATCTATCGATTTTGTTCACCAACTCTTTTTGCCCTTCCGCTAACTCTTTCTGCGACTTCATGATGTTTTCCATAATTAGTGAGTTGTTATTGGCTTCGTCTTCATAATGACCATATGTGTGAGCTTCATCATAGTCACCCATTTTAAATTTTTCCTTATTCTTCATAAAACCCACTTTATAATTTAATTTTATATATTATATATAAAGTTTTTTTTTTAATTGAGATTTTTTTTAAATAAGAAAAATATAACTTTAAAAAATAAAGTTCTTAATCTCTTCCTTCTTTATAGATCAAGTCCGACTTAGTATATAATTATTAAGTTAAAAGATTTGAATTTATTTGGGGGGTCACACTTCAGCCAAAAGTCGTACAAAAATAATTAAGAAACAACCGCTGACAGCATGTGGAGTCCGCACCTTGTATGGTATAGGCAGCTTTATGCAAGACGCTTCTGCGTACAGAACTGGTGGCGACGTACAGAACTGCAGAGGCAAAGTAGGGAATTAAATATAAGGTACGAACGGATTGGCACAGCGAGTACGGACTTTATGGTGGACAGATGATACAGTGGATTGGTACAGAAACAGAGGACGGGGATGTACAGTGGCTGAAATTATGGCTGGTATGGAATATTTGTATGATAGCAGGATGTACGGAATTTGTGGAAGATGTTGCTGTACAGAACAACGATAATTGATTGAATAATTTGTGGTTTTCTTTTAACACACACCTTGGCCAAGAGTTGGCTTTGACACCAATGTAGTGGAAACGCTATAACACAAATTTATTCTGCAATAAATAATGACTATAAAAGTATATTTGATAATGAACGTATGATCGATTACAATGCTCTCATGACGCTGCGACCTTATAGGCATTGACTGGCCACAAAAGTGAACAGGTGTGTCCTTTGACTCTTTGTTAAAGACTAATCTTATTTATTAATTATCAATTCTTACTATTTATTATTATGTATTATTATGTTCGTAACAATACTAGTATACTACATAACATGCATTAAGATCATGATGTCTGAATAACTCTGAACCATACCATATTAAAAAAATCAAAACATGCATTAGCTTTTAAGAAATATTTGTCAGGCATCTTCTTGTGATTGGCGTATTTTTCTATTGGAGCACCCTTTTTGCTAGGGGTGAGTTATCTTGGAACAGACTTGTTTGGAAGGTTGGTGCACTCGTACCTTGGCTGTTCATTTCTCTCACTGGTGCACATTGTCATTTTACTCCAGCAAACTGAGTAGGGCTGCCATCTTTCTCTTATTGCAGCTTTTTGGGTTGGTTTTTGGTTCCGTTTGATCCCCACTTGTTTGTGATCTCAACATGGTATCAGAGCAGGTGTGATCCTTACCTTTCCTACTTCTTGCTGTCAGGTTTCATATTGGTTTTGCTGGTGTATTTTCTAGCCTTATCCGTATTCTCAAGACTATTTTGAGAAGTTTTTGGTGCTACTTTTAGTGTTTTTTGCTGGCTGGGAGGTATCTTTTGGGCTGTTTCTTGCGCCATTTTCACCACATATATAGAGAACATTCCACTGATTGGGCGTTCAAGCATTTAGGGTTTTCTACGGTGGCTGATAATGCTGACTTTTGTGCACCAGCACCTTATTTCACCCGCTTATTTATAGCTGATCTTAAGTTTTGGCCGGTAGAATTGCTCAACGGCTGGTAAACTTGCCTTTTGTTGGTTTAGCTCATTATTCTGGGGTTGCCTAGTATATCTTTAGGGTTTACCCTCTTTAAAATTCCAACATGCCTTCTGCTACATTTTTGCAGCGATAATTTCTCACCTAGGTTGAGTACTTTTACTAAGGCTTATGCCGCCCTAACTTCAGAAAATAGCTCTGCAGCTTTCTTGGAAGGCTGGTACTAACTTTTTTCTATACCGGGATTCCTTGAAGACTTTAAGGAGTCTTCTCCTTTGTCGAACCTAATTACCCCAGAATGGTTTTCAGCCCTATTCAATAAAGTTACCTATATCTGGGTAGATTTGATGCATAAGAAGTAGAACTCAATATGCAATACAGAGAGTTGTGTCTGCAAGCCTTGCTCGACTTGTCTTCAGGTGATTGAAGAGATTATAGGAGTAACAATTTGTGACAGGCGTGTTCTAGATGATATTGCTGATACTGTTTACAGTGCCAATTTAGTTGTACACTCTGCATGCAGGTTTGATCTATTATGCGGCGCGCCATATCCTTAATCGAGGTATGACTTCATCAATTTTTCATTTTATGTTTTTTGGATCAAGTACATGGGTGCATCTAAGTACATTGTTTATATCAGTGTTACCAGACTCGGAATCGTCAATGAATCGACGAGGCAAAAGAGCGAAGAGTTTTGATCAGATCGGGAAAAAGTATAATACAAAAAATAAAGATATACATGTATTTTGAATTAAAAATAACATTTTTTATTGTTATTTAATAAAGCGATGTCCAAACAATGCATAATGATAATATCAATAGATGTCCAAAATATCATGAATGATTAAGTAATAGTATCTCTTATATGATATTAGTCCAAACTCCAAGCATGATCCAATGTATTGACAATACTGAGTCCTGTCTACAGTGATCTAGAAGCATTTGCTTCTAAAAGTTTACAAAATATTGCATAATAATCAGTAAAACAGTAAACTGTAAAAACACTAAGCAATGAGCCACATATCTTGGGCTGCTTGACTCTCAAGGTTGTCTAAGTCTACATTGCGGGGAAGTGCTCCCCCCCCCTCACCCCCGCTCCGAAAGCTAGCTTCCAGCCGAAGCTTGCCGGAAGCTAAGGCGAAGCGCAATTTGGTTTCGCTTCCATGAAAAAGCGAATTTAGGAAGCGCGATTCCTCCCACAAACAATCGCTCCCTGCCGCTATGATAGAGCGTACAGGAATCAATCGGAAGCGTCGCTTCCCTTTCGCTTCCTGATCGATTCCCTCTTTCGCTTCCCGATCGATTCCCAACTGTTGAATTTTCATCAAGTTAGGGTTATGTACAAAAAAATAACAATTCATCATACTTTAATGCACAAAGTAGATAAACAAATACTGAGATTAAATATGAAATAGTACAACAGTAATTTCTAACATAATTTTCATCTCTTTCAACTTCACACCTTTAGCACTCTCAGGTCGGTCACTGTGTTAAAGTACTTTTAACACTACCAGTTAGGTCACTGTGCTAAATTAATCTTCAGCAATAAATAATTTAACCACATAATAATAACAGAGAAGATACTTACTTGTGTGTGGGACCCTTCCTAAAAGAATACTCAGAAGAGTTACTTACTTTCAGTAAACACTGTGCCTCAGAGAGGCCAGTCAAATCTGGAAACTAACAGACCCTACAAGAGGGTAGTACATGCCAGAGAGAGAGATGACAGGTGTAGTGAAAGTCAATGACAGTCAAAAACAAACTCAACCAAGATTCAACAATATAGATCAGATCTCAATAAGTCTCAACACCATAGATCTAAGAAATCAATTAAGTCTCAGCAAAGGGTTTTGATTCAACACTTAAAATAAATCTCAGTACAAGTAACTCTCAGTAAATCAGATCCGGTCACAATCACAAACAAATAGATCTGGGCAAATGTAAGACTCAGCATTTAACAAATAACTTTAGAGTTCAGTTCAAGCTGTCCATACAAGCTAAAGCCCTCACCAATGAACAACTAACAATCAGATTAAGATCAAAGAGACTAATGGTCTCTCAAGTGAGCACACAGCAGGGTTAATCAGACCCTAGGGCTTCACGGCTTAGCTGGACTGAACTCTAGAGCTCACTGCTGAGTCATGCAAACACAATAAAACAGATCAAAGACTTCAATAAACATATCAGACCTCTCAGACAGTAGATCAGATCTTACACCAAGCAAATCGGGCTTCAAAAAATAAGCGGATCGGACCTCAACAGGTCACGGCCAGGCTGAGGCCTTCCTTAAAACTTCAATAGAGACCACAGGTTAGAAAACTGGCTCACGGCTTGGACAGAGAAGGCAGCAGTGAAGTGTTTGATCAAGCCCTAGAAGAGGAAAAGCTAGACGTCAACCTTCAGCAGTCAAACAAGCCAAAACAGATCTGAGAGCAAAGTAATCTCCAGCCAGTAGACAACGTAGATGAGCAGCATAAACCCTTCACGTCAAGCAGAGCTGAGGTAGGTTGATGAGGATGATATCTAATGAGGAAATTAGACTTCAATAAATAGGATTTGGATTATTAAAATAATCCTTTAAATTAGGATTCCTTAGAATTGGGGAAGTTATCAATTAAAAGTTAAAATAATAAAAAAATTAGGAACTCATTAAATTAGGGAAAAGGCTGCCTTAAAATAAAAAAAAAGATAAATAAATAAAAGATAAAATAAAAATAATAAAAGATATAAAAAAGTATATATAAAAAAATATAAAATAAAAGATAAAAATAAATATAAAATATATAAAAATAAAAAAATAAAAATAAAAAGAACCTCATAAAGTGGACAAACATCCAAAGTACCCATAAGATCAAAACAACAAGGGTGGTATAAATAAAAGGTGGGTCAGTGACCCTATTTACCACAAATCAAAGACAGAGTACCACAAGACTAATAGACCAAAAGTAAATCACCTAAGGTGGAAAGGTACAACCATTCATCTCTCTCTCAAATGTACAAATGTTCCATATAACCTGAAAGTTCATCATCATTGTATAAGGAAGGGTTCACACAGATGATGTGATCATGTGGTCCTCTCAACTGCTCCTTAGGTCAAATGTTAATAGCTTCCACAAGGGGTGGCCAGTCCCTTGAGAAGACCAACCAACTCATCCATCTCGAAGACCTAGGAGAAGAGGACATCACACATCATAATCTTGGTAACTGACCAAGTGCCTCCATTCTCAAGGAATGGCTTCTCAGCTCAAGGCCAAGCCTCAGTCCTAGACTGGGACATGTTGATCAACCATCTGGTCCATGACCAGGTTCTCCATTCTCCCAGAGAATGGTCCTCATCCTCAAGCTGAGCATTCAGTCCTAGACTGAATGTTGATCAACCATCTGGAGGACCTAGGATTTCTTTGTCTCAACCTGTAGGATCTGCTTGGTCCTCGACCAAGAACCCCAGGAGACAGCTGGGGGCCCTAGGGTACCTTCGAGGGTCTTACACACTACTCTGCCTGGTTAACTTGACCAGGAACCCTAGTTAACTGACTAGGGTACCATTCTCTCTGAGAATGGGTCTCGCAGCTGCACTGAAAAATTAACACCAACGCTTCCCGGAGAAAAAAAATGCTTCCTAGCGCTTCGGAGTTCGCTTCCCGTAGCTTCCTCGGACGCTTCGCGTCAACCCGCGATTTTGTTGGTGAAGTTGAGCTCGTGGGGTCCACGCTTGGGGCTTTGGAGGGGAGGAATAGGGCTTTGAGGGATAAAGCCCTCCTCCACACTCCATTTTGTCATTTTGTTTTGTTTGAGAAGAGAAGAGAGGAGAGGAGAGGAGAAGAGAAGAGGAGAAGAGGAGAAGAGGAGGAGAAGGTGCCATCAAGCTTGGTTTTTTCTTGGAGATTGAAGAAGGTTGGATGCTTGGCAAGTTGGCACACTCACTACCATTGGGCATCCAAATAGGTAGGCTCTAAACCCTTTATTGTTGATTTGCTTTGTGTTTGAAGTTTGAACTTGAAGTTTTGATGCTTGATGCTTGAGACTTGAACTTTTGAAGTTTGAAATTTGACTAGAATCTAGAATGTCATTGTAAATGTTCCTCTCCTACTCTTTTCCATATCATGAGAAGATACTCATTGTATAAAACTGAGGGTGTGGAACTAGTTTAAATAAACACCTTGCAATTAGAACAAATGGTGAAGACAACTCACAAAATGTTTTTTAACCAAAATATTAGATCAAATGCAAAGTCGGCTCAGTCAAGAATTAATAAATAAAAAAAATATAAAAAGACATATATATTGTGCAAGTCGGCTCAAAAAAATATGAAAAAACCAGTATAAATAACCAGTCAACATCTTCATTTTTTAGTGAGAAATTCGGTGGTTAAGGTGAGCTCAGATTTCGGGGGACAGTCAGGATGATGACAGTTCGGTGGTAAGGAGCAGGAGCAGCAATTAGATTCTAGATTCTATTACGAGGAGCCCTATAGCCTCTAGATTGACCTTCAATTAGATTAATATATGTGCTCTATTTAGGGTTTCGAACTTTCAACTCATGAATTTTATTCCAAATTAATATTAAATTAAGTTTTAGTTGAAATAATTTCTCCAATGGTTTTCCATTGGTTCCAAGTGTAGGTGGTTGCACCAAAACTATATTTTCAAATTAAAAAATTATCACAATCATCCACAAATAATTTATCTACTTTATAGAAAGGGATAGATACATTTTTGGGAAATGCTTCACACAGTCAAACATCAAATTGTCTTTGGAGTGTTTTTCTTTTTAAAACTTTTTTAATTAATAATTAATAAGTATATATTTAACACGTATAAAGTTAATTAATTATTATCCCCTCCGCTCTGACACACTTGACTACTGCCAATAACATTTACTCGGTTAAATGACTGTCATCCTCCCCTAACCCAATCAGCTGGGAATGGAGCTGCACCTTGCTCAATGAATGAGAAACAAATTATCATTATTATGATTAATATATTAGTGGTAATAAAATGAAAATCTAAGTCAAATTATACACTAATAGGTGTCCCTTGTCTTCTATATCATGTGCCTTAGAGTAAGGCAATGGTCAAATAGTATAGTGTCTTGGTTCTTATCTTGATATCCTCCACCCATTCATTGTTTTTTATTTTTATGATTCTTTTGATGAATTATTGCATAGATTGTAGTTTTATAACTTATATGAATTGGAAATGTCATTAACTTCTTTTTTCCCCAAAATTTACCATATTTTAAGTTTTTTTTCCTTTTTGCCGAGTCTTGCCGAGTCCGTCCCGAGTCTTTCCCGAGTTGACGAGTCATATGCTAGCCGAGTCTTTGCCAAGTCCGAGTCATGCAACATTGAAAAAAACTAAGCCAAGCCTTGTGTTCCTCAAGGTTCAATCACCAGTGTTTGGACTATTGTGTTTGACACTTACCTTGTATTTGCTTGTTACGAAGACGAAGAGTGTAATGGACAAATACAAGGTCGTTTAAGCGCTTTTGTGTCAATCTGTTGAACTTCTTGGAATGTACTTTCTCAAACATGCTCCAATTGCGCTCACACCCTGAAGCATTGCAGGTGTAGTTTAAGATTCAAATGGTGAATCTCTTTAGATTTGGCGTATCACTGCTAAAGTTTTGCCACCAAAGACCTAGCAAACGGCAAGGGTTTGTGAGTCCATATTGAAGATGATAAAAAGCCAATAGAAGTTCATAAATCAAACAAAATAAAGAAATTTAATAAATTGATGAAGCCTTCAAGGGTACCTGGCAACATCTTAGTCCTTTCTTGTATAGCACTGGTATAGGCAAATAACTTTGATGGTGTCCTATAATCCTGTAGTTGGGCAATGACGTGACTTTGGACCTCTTGATCAGGGAAGCACCTTTGAATGCACGTCATGGGTCCTCTACCAACCTCCCCACCTCATTAAATCTGGCCTTATCATAAAAATACTGTGGGTTTAAGAAGTACCCAACAGCATGTAAGGGGGAATGCAATTGCCTATCCCAGTGTGCATCAATAATGTCCCAAAGAGGCATATACTTGGCCTCCTCATCCCCATATCTTCTTTTGATGTCCTCCTTGGCGAGATCCATTGCCTTATAAATGTAACCCATAGCAGGCTTGTCACCATCAACCATCCTGAAAGATCAAACTTTCAAATTCAATGAAATCTATAAATGAAATGGAAATTGAAATGAAATCTAAATAATGAAAAAGTTAAAAGACTTGAAGCACCTAAGAACTCTGACAAGTGACTCTGCCACATCAATAATCTCTTTTGTAATGACAAGTGATTCTGTCACAATCTTAGCAAGATCGATTTTGTAATGAAGGAAGTGCCTTGAAGATTAACAATCAAGGAAATCGACACCCTGGGGAAATGCTAAAAGGGAGCCTAAGGTTAATGAGTGAAATGAGATGGTCCCTGAAGTTAAAGTCAAGCAACCAAATAGATGGATGATGAAATGCACAAGTTGCTCTTGAAACAAAAGGCATCGAAAGGTAACTAGACTCAGAGTAATGATGGCTGCCCTAATGTTTACAAGACATGAAAGTAAGGGGACAATTGAATATGGAGTTTAGAGTTTACAGAGCTATGGTTCCTATGAGATTAGGGTGTTAGGAAAAGAAAACACCAGTACTTTAAATGAGTTATATATCATTTAATGTCTTGCAATGAAGTGCAAAGGTTAGGTCTTGTTGTTGGTTTGAATATAAATGCATTCCTAACACAAATGGCTTGTTGGTTTGTTTAAACTAATCAATGAAATGCATAGAACAACAAGCCTAAAAGACATAGACTAAGCACAAATAACCTCAAACAACTGAGAATGAGAAGTTTAGAAGATTGTGCCAAGTCCCAGGGTTTAATGAAGTTATTTACTTAGGATTCGAGGTTTAAATCAAACTAGGAAGGCAATAAAGTATACAACTATAACAAGGTTCAGAGAACCTAGCAGATGGCTAACAAAATGGACTAAAAACAAGGGAAAATCGTTTGACTAATGGAGAATTACAAAATAGAACCAAGATATATGGACTTACCTGTGCCCTAGTCACTTGGTGAAGTTGCTCCACTGCTCCTGGTAGTGATGTGAGTGAAATTATGGCCCGAAAATGTTCAAGAACTTGCCGGGCACACTTGTAGCTCCTTGCTCCTCCAACCTGCAACCAAGAAATGAACTAGTGACTGAATCTTATGATAACACAAACACCAAATCAAAACCAACTTACAAACTAGAGAAATCATGCAGATCAATAAAGAAAGTGGTTGAGAAATTGAAAACAAGTAGCAAAACAATTTCTTGTAGCAAAACCCCCTTCACTGGAAGTCACCAAGGTGTATTGGGTAAATTGGTAGCTTGATTTTGCATGCAAAATACTAAAAAATAGTGCCTCAACTAAGCAAGTCTATCATAAACACATCCAAAGCGGAAGGCAAGGAGTGAAATCCATCCAAGAAAACACAGAAACACAAGAGATTTAGCAATAAAAAATTTCTGGTTTCTATTGTTGTAGCAAACTGTTCAAAATTCCATTACAAAATGCAGCTCACTCTCTTTTATAGAATGAAAGAGGAGCACAATCCCTATCCCATAAGGACGGAGGGCTGAGATTAAAACATTTTCAAGCCTCATCGATGGCTGAGATTAATCTCACTTTTTCCTTTTACAAAATTTGTTGGAAAATACAATGAAGGAGAGGTGGGCGAATTGCTTCAAAAATGCCCTTTTACATCACAAAAATCACAAATTATTAGCTCATAAGCCGAGTTGAATTCTTCTGTGGGACCCCTTTCCACCTCAATTGCTGATTTGGAGAGAGGGATAGTGAAAAAAGGCTGAGTTTTCATCTTGGTGCGCCCCCCTTGGAAGAGAGTGCGCCCCCCTCAAGCCACATGTTTGCTAGGTCCACATACTATGCCAAATTAGAATGATGAGATTTGGGTATTGTTTAGGAGATGATTTTACTAAGTCCCAAGTTGCCACTTTGTCTCCGAGGTTGCCTATTCCTTAGTTGATTAATTCACTTTTGGACTTAGGGAATTTATAAATCAGACCTTAGGAAAGTTTGTTAATAATTCTTCTTAATCCGTTTGAGGTGAATTCTTGCTCAAATTACTTCAATTCTGCCTCAGATGGATTTGTTGATGCTTAAACATGCTGTACCAATCAAATCCATGCCCAAAACCAATTCGAATCATCTAAAATAATGTTGCCCCAAATAATTAATCTTCAACCTTGGGCTTTTTAATCATTAACTTAGGAAAATTCCATTATTAAATCCAATTAAGTCAATTCAACTGAAAATAACACTTAGATGGGTCTAATTTGCCTCCAAAGGATGAAGCATGATGAATAGTGATACATGAAGCTTTCATATTGATGGCTGGTCTTGTTGACCAAATCAAAAGTCAACTTTGGTCAAACTTTTCCAATGAAGTCCAATGATGAGAGGTCAACCAAAGGCTAAGGGAGGATGAAATAGCACTTGTAATGATTAAGATTGAAAGAGAACTAGAGCTACAAATTCATTGTTTACACAAGTAATACAAGTGAGTCATCGCATAGTCTCATCATAGGAAAAATGTGTATCATATCATATAGTACGAAGTAATTGTTTTATATTCATGCCACCATCTAAATTGCCATCGAGAATATTGCATAGATCATTCTTCTCTTGGGTGGAGTAGATGGTCAAACTCAAAAAGGCTGGTCGGGTGAAGGATTGGTGATGGAAGACTTGAGTAACTTAGGAAAAGGGAAAGAAGGGGACGTTGTGATATTTATTAGTCAAGCAAACACTAGGGAGCATGTGTCCTACAAATGGATGATGTGCTAGAGGAAGATACCCCTTTGACCTTAACACTCAAACTCAACCCCCCTTAATCTTTGACTTTAACTTTTTAAGGCTCCTTCTTGGACTTGTCCTCATTTCATTGTTGGACTTTTGTTGTACTTTACTTTTTCTAAGACCTTGGCCTTTTCATTTTTCTTTTTAGGTCCATGCAAGTTTAGACTTGCTTCTTTTTCTTTCTTTGTTTGATTCTTCATTTTACTTGGTCTTCATTACTTTCTTTGTGCAGGTTCAAGGAGTCTTGGACTAGGATCTACTTCATGTGCCCTTTTTGAGGCACTGAAGAGGGGAAGAAGCCTTTCATGCTTTAGGACTAGGAAGCACATCTCTAGCAACTAGCCAAAATTAGCATGCAACAAATCAACAATGCTTTACAAGAAGAAAGGCATATAGGATGAACAGGCGATAATCCTAAGAACATAGCCATTCAAGCATATTTCTAAGGGAAAAGGCATATGGCATTGAAAAACCATTTTTCCTAGGCAATTCGAGCCAATCAAGTAGATTTTTTAAGAACTTTGTTTCTCACTTATGAGTCGAGACACAAGGGGATAACATGGGGGCCATCCTCATAAAGATGTCACAGAGGGGAAGTCCTAAGTCACTCTGTCAAATTCCAGATCAATGGCTTTGTAAAACAAGCAGGGGTGACACAGATGGAGGATGGTAAGGCCAATGATGGAATCAATAGGAAGGGTGTGGTCCATGAAATAATCATTAGGTTATACTAGATAATGGTATGTGCATAAAACAAAAACTACTTTGATATACTATACTATGCATCAATCCAACTCACTATGCTCATAAAAAATCACAAGTGTAAAGTAGAATTTACAGACACCTAGTTGCATCGAGATTAGCGAGTTGCTCTATAGTTCAGTATGAGAGAAATGTTGTCACATAACAAAACCTAACGTTATGTTACCAAAAGTGAAAAGTAAATAAAAAAATTCATGTCGATTCATAAAATAAAAAATTAAAACCAAATAAAAAATAATTAAAAAAATCCATGTCGGATCTTAAAATAAAAATTTAAAACCAATAAAAAGTTATTAAAAAAATCCATGTTGGCTCATAAAATGAAAAAATAAAAACCACCATGATCAATCTTAAAAATGGATCTATAATGCAATGAGAGGTGTTACGTGGTAATAGTACCAACGCACCTTTAGATATATGCCCAGTGAGAGAGGGTCATTTTTTTTAGGACCATGATGAGTGTTTTCTAGTATTTTATGAGTTGTGGTCATGGCCAGACCCTTTGGTCCTTCTCTTAGGAGTACTATGGCTTAGTGGCATTGCTGACTGCCTCATTATAGGGCTTGTAGCCCCGAGCTTGGTGTCTAGGGCTCCTAGGGGTGGGTCACTGGGTCACATAACCCCCACTTGTTTCATTCAAGGTTACTTGGGAGCGGAAGCGGGAGCGAGAAGCGGGAGCGGGAGCGAGAAGCGAAATTTTCAAAAGCTTCCGGTTAGGAAGCGTTCCGGAAGCGTTTTTTATATAATATATTTTTTTATATATTTTGATGCATATATGTCAACAAATGCAAGTAGAAGTTCATCAATCATCAGATAACATCATATAACATCATTAATCATTGAAAAGCATGAAATAAACAATAATACCATATAACATCATTCATTAATCATTTACTAGTGAATTCATGATTTCATCAACCATAGGTCCAATATCCATGATTCCATAAGTTATAACATCAAGATTCAACCTTAAAGCTT
The DNA here is from genome assembly GCA_027924585.1 of Larix kaempferi. Lineage (NCBI taxonomy): Eukaryota > Viridiplantae > Streptophyta > Pinopsida > Pinales > Pinaceae > Larix > Larix kaempferi. Next base: position 10,854,024 of record BSBM01001036.1, read on the forward strand.
CAAATTCAAAGGTAGGTTCAACATAAAACTTCAAACTTGAAATGCCATGTAATGTTTACAAAATATATGATAATAAATATAAAAGAGTCAATAGTGCCGAAACTTGAAAGTATTGTAAACAAGAAAATACAAGAAAAGTAGATTTTATGGAATCATGGATGTTTCCTCTTGCCACGAGAAATTTCCATTTTCTTTTCTCGTGCTCTCTGAACAATGGGAGTGGGATTATCATCCCCAGTAGCCACCACTGCTGAGCCACGTCCAAGACTCGATCCTGCACGACCCCCCCTCACTGATGCAGATGGAGGTCGTGAACCTCTAGGCAAAGATGGTGCATCTGGAAACGAGGAAGAAGATGGCGGCGCCCTTGGTAGTGGTACTGCATATGCTTCATCCTCATCGCCCAAAAGCTCTTCCTCCAAGCGCTCCAAAGCTATGGCTCCATCCTCCAAGTTATGCTCCTCCGGATTGTTGTCCCAAGTGACATATGATCTATCAGTTTTGGCACGCTCACAATAATGAGTCAACAACCTCAAGTTGTAATGTACATAAACCAAGCTTTCTGCTCGATTTTCATTTAATCGATTTCTTTTCACTGAGTGGATGAAGCTATAGGTGCTCCAACACCTTTCTGCAGAGGAACTGTTAACCACCTGTGAAAGCACTCTAACAGCCAATCTATACAAGCGTTGGCATGTTGAGCCTTACATGTTCCACCATTCGATAGGAGGCGCCCTATCTCGATCTCTGATTGCATGCAAAGTACCAAATGGACCAACTTCACTGAGGTATTTGCTTAATTCACTGCGCAATATGTCACATTCCTCTAAATCAGGGACCAATTTGTCTATAGCAGTCATGTATGCAAGATGTACCTCTGGATCTGTGTGGGGCTTTCTCCTAACCCCACCCCCAGGTGCTGGGTTGGCCAACCAAGATGGAGAATAATATTTTGGTGTTAATACATACGCTAAGGCATGCAGTGGAACGTTGAGATGTTCCCACCTTTTGACCACATGTTCATGAATATGGTCATACAAGATGGGATCTTTCTGTTCAACAATATCTTTAATTTGACCCAGCATGCTATCCATCTGCTCATACACCTCCCCAATCACCGGCTTATCTGTATCTGCAAACCGAATCATGTTATATATGGGCTTTGTGAACTGCAAAACATACTTGACACTTGCCCAAAATCCCGCATCAAGAACTGTTTCTTCCACCTCCTGAAAATCAAGCCTTTCAGATGCGGATGTACACCTATCTTTCAAGACCTGCCATGACTCACTTGATACCATGCTAGCTAATGCCTCTCTTACCTTCAAAAGGCGCCTGAAAGTGAGGTAGTAGCTAGCAAATCTAGTCTTTGCTATCTTCAATAGCTCCAACTTTGAGTGACTGCGGAAAATGCCATGGGCATTGCTATGGTTGGTTATAAATCTTATCATCTTCTTGCCCTTTTTGTACAATTCACCAATCCATTTGTATTGATTTTCCTTCAACTTAATGATGTCGTGCATCAAAAGGTTCATTGTGTGAACCAAACACCCAGACCAAAATATGTTGGGGTATTTATCTTCAATGATTGCTCCCGCTGCCTTACAATTAGCAGCATTGTCGGTTATGACTTGGATGACATTGTATGGACCAATAGATTCAATGGTTTTGAGTAGGAGTTCTGCAATGTTTATGCCAGTCTTGAATTTATCTGAGTAGTCATGGGCTGAAAGGAAGACTGCACCAGTAGCAGACACACCAAGAACATTTATCAATGGCTTGCCTTTTACATTTGTCCATCCATCTGATACAATTGATACCCCATACTCATTCCAAGCATTTGTGAATTGCCCCAAAGCATTTTGGATCTTGCCTCTTTCCTTGTCAAGCCCCACAGTTCTAGCTTTGTCATACCCTGGGCTCTTGTATCCTGCTGGAGCAGTGTGAATGGCATCTACCATTTCATGCCAATAGGGTGAGCAAAGGACATTGAACGGTATGCCACATGCATAGAGAAACCGGAACACTCTTGCATCCACGTCATCCCTACCGTTGGTGTCAAGGAAATCTGATATTGTCCTGCGTGACCCAGGGGGTGAGAATCCACTACCTTGGGTGGATGGGCCTCTAGCTATCGGTGAGTTCATTGAGGGGTCGTGGTCAACCCTTGCTTTTGATTTGTTTTGTGCTTCAAATTCTTCCTTCTTATACATGGCTCTTTGTGTTGATGGCACACTTTTGCAAACACAAACTCCTACAGTTTTGTTTTCATCACATGGCATGTTCCCACATAGATGTCTTCTCAGACGGGTATATGAACCCGTGTAAGTCTTTTTACAATGGGGGCAACCAAATTTGGCGGTTCCACCCCCCTTGCTTCCTCCCTGCTTGGTGACATATTTCCATAAGGGTGTTGTGTCTTCCTTGGTTTTCATTTGGTTTCCCTCCTCCTCCTCCTCCTCCTCCTCTTCCCCTCCCTCCTCCTCCCCACGGTATGTGCCACTACCCACTTCTTCATCATCTCCCTCTCCCTCATTCCTCCTCCGGTTTTCAATGAACATCATCAAAACAACAAATGGAACCAACAAAAGAAACCATAAACCCATCATCATGTTTGTTGGACTTGGAAGTTGGAAGTGGAACTAGAGTTTAACCTGTTGCCCTGCAATAGAAATGATGGAGAAAGCATGGGAAAGAGTAGGAGAGGAACATTTACAATGACATTCTAGATTCTAGTCAAATTTCAAGCTTAAAAAATTCAAGTCTCAACCATCAAAACTTCAAGTTCAAACTTCAAACACAAAGCAAATCAACAAGAAGGGGTTTAGAGCCTACCTATTTGGATGTCCAAGACTCCAATGGTAGTGAGTGTGCCAACTTGCCAAGGCTCCAAGCATCCAAGATTCCAACCTTCTTCAATCTCCAATGGCACCTTCTCCTCTTCTCTTCTCCTCTTTCTCTTCTTCTCTTCTCTTCTCCTCTCCTCTACTCTCTTCTCTTCTCTTCTCAAACAAAGTGACAAAATGGAGTGTGGAGGAGGGCTTTATACCTCAAAGCCCTATTCCCCCCTCCAAAACCCCAAGCGTGGACCCCACGAGCTTCAACTCACCATGAAAATCGCGGTTTTTGGCGAATCGTCCGAGGAAGCTACGGGGAATCGATTTCGGAAGCAACCGAAGCGTTTTTTTTTTTCGCCGGAATCGCTGGGGGAAGCGAACAGGAAGCGAATAGGAAGCGAAGAGGAATCGATCCGGAAGCGACGCTTCGGATCGATTCCTGCACGCTCTCAGACAGTGGCAGGGAGCGAAAATTTGAACCCCGAAGCGCGCTTCTCAAAAACGATTCCGCCCGGAAGCGAAAGCGAATCGCGCTTCCGCCTAGCTTCCGCCTAGCTTCGGCCGGAAGCTAGCTTCCGGAGCGGGGGCGAGAGGGGGGAGAGCGCTTCCCCGCAACGTAGGTTTCATTACTCTGGTGACATTTCTTTTAGCTGTGAGGCTTTTGCCTCTCTTCCAGGTCACCTCAGGCACCCTCCTGGCCCCTTTGTAGCTTAGTGCTCTCTCTCTTTGGGTCTGTTCCAGTGATAATGTCATCATCTCATAGAGGCCGTACTGCTTGATTTGGGGGGGGGGGTCGTTGAGGGATTATGAGCATTGTTGGGGTTAGATGGGGCATGACGGCCCCCCCTGCCTACTCCATCCTTCGGTTCGGAGTATTTTGCTCATTTTTGGGTAAACTCTGGGGAAAAATGCCCCAAGTTACCCACATATTTGATTATTTTATATTATTTTTTGTTATATTGTTAAGTTGACATGTTATAATTTCAAATTGACATTTCAAAGGCATGTCGGCCTGGTTATTTGTAAAAAAGGTGTGTGAGAACATATAAATAAGATCTCACTTCATTTTCAAATCACAACTTATGGGACAAGACTATTATGTTACTCTTTTACCCAAGATTAGCCTTATGAAGTGATGCGCACCTCTTGAAGGGATGACTCTTTTCTCTTTTGGATAAAAGTTGGTCTTATTTTGCTTTGCTAATGCTTGGTGGCTGCTAGAATGGTTGGAATAACTCATGCTCAAGTAAGTCTATTCTATTTTTAGTCTTGCTTGATGAATAGTAGATAAATTTTGCTTCTTGAATGATTGAATGGTGGCCCTAGGGCTGCATATTTTTTGAATATGGCCTTTTATCTACTTTCTATCCTCTTAGCATATAATGAAAACGCTCCCTAAAGGAGGTTTTCATGAAGTTTAGCCTTAGATCTCCAACTTTGCCCTAGTTTAGGGTCTTGAAACGAAGCCTAGAGGTTGTTCCAAGAAGCCCTAATCTAGTTGACAAGGAGAAATAACTCCAAGAGGAAGGTTGGTCACCTTCCTCTAAGGCTAGGGTTTAAGGGTCATATCCATTAAAACCCTAAGTTTGTCCTACTTTCCTACCTAAAACCCTAATTGTACATGTGTAAATATTAATGTTAGGTTTGTTTTAGCATTTGTTTTTTGTAATTATGTTTTATTTCTGTTTTTGTACATAATTAAACCCTAAAAAACTAAAACCCTAACCATTAAAACCAGACCTAGTTTGCCTTATGTGACAACACTATTACCTTCCTCTAAGGCTAGGGTTTAAGGGTAATATCCATTAAAACCCTAAGTTTGTCCTATTTTCCTACCTAAAACTCTAATTGTACATGTGTAAATATTAATGTTAGGTTTGTTTTAGCATTTTCTTTTTGTAATTATGTTTTATTTCTGTTTTTGTACATAATTAAACCCTAAAAAGCTAAAACCCTAACCATTAAAACCAGACCTAGTTTGCCCTAGCGGCCTCCTCTCTCCTCCTCCCTAGGGTTCGATCCCTCCTCGATTGACTTCGCCTTCCTCTTCCCTTCTTTTCTAGACCCTCACTCCTTTCCAAACCCTTGCCATCTTCCTCTCCTCCCTCTTCTCTTCTTTTCCTTCCTCCCGTCTTTACTTTTCCCTTTCTTCCCTTCTCTTCCTCCTCCTCCCTTTCTCCTCTTTCTTTCCTTCCTTTCTTCCTTCCCTTCTTCCCATTCCTCCTCAAATCTGCTCTCGGCCACCTCAAACCAGGCTCAGCCTTCCCCTTAAGACCTTCTGTCTCCCCTTTTGAGGCTCAGTCCTCTTCCTAAAGCACCCTCTTGGCCTCGGTCCCTCCTTTGGGGGCTTGTCCAAGGCTGAAACAACCACAAGACAACCCTTCACCCCGCTTACCACAGTCTGCAATAAAGTTCACACTGTCCACCTTTGACAGTCACCCAAAACCAACATTACACCTATACACGCAACACAAACAAAGTCAGCTTTTAAATACAAAATCGCTTACTGTTTAAGGGCTGTCAAAAAGGGTTTGAAACATACTTTTACTAGCTGCTATACAGTCTGAAAATTGCATTACATATAGTCCTTGAAACTCATTTTTGTTGCATACAGATTGGTAAATAGAGTGGAGATGGTATGATATATTATTGAAAGCATAAATCTTGTTTGTTATACTTCTTCTCTATTGTCATCATACTGCTATTAAGACTGTCATACTGTATTGACTATGATATTACATTGTTTCAGTCCTTAAATTAGTCATTGAAAAGATATTGGTCCATCATATACTACTGCTATTATTGAACGACATATGGTTACATGTTGATGTTATGGTGGATGATCTCTTATGTACTTGGATGTTATTGAATGACATATATTGATAATTTTACATATTTTGAAATACGTACATTGAATTGCTACATCTATTCTTAGCATCTACAAACACTTTCTATGAGTAGTATATCTTCTTCATTCATATGATCATATTGATTAAAGGCACTGGTCTCAAACTTGGTTTTGTAGAAGACATAACATCTTTCTATCCTTAGTGTTTGCAGAGCATCAAAAGGCTCTCCCCTTGGAGGTTACGACACTCCAAAGCAGTTGGAAGTGTGACTAAGGTGACAATGGTCACTCTTCTAGATATTTGTTCATCGGATACTAGCCCTACTAGTTCATCCGGTAACAAGAGGGATCAAATTTCTTTGAGGTGTAAAATTTTTATGGACGTGTAAAAAATATAAGATTAGAAAACAATTACACCGCAAGAAATTGGATCCCTCTTTGTGCTTGATAGATCCGGGTTTAAGATGGATCTATGCTGGTTATTAATTGCACCGAGAATAGGGAGGTGCTATACAACCCAGTATGGGGGAGATGTTGTCATGTAACGTAACATTATTGCACCGAGAGGAACGAGGTGCTCTACATCCTAGCATGGGGGAGATGTTGTCACGTAAAGTATCGGAACGTAAACGTAATGTAACATTACATTACCAAAAATAAAAAATAATTAACAAAATACATATCGGCTCATAAAATATTTTTTTTTGAAAAATAGTTTAAAAAATCCACATCGACCGAAAAAATAAAAAATAATCTATCAAGCAAGAGAGGGATCAAATTTCTTGAGTTTAAGATTAAAAAAAATACACCTCAAGGATTTGGATGCCTCTCGGTGCTTGATAGATCTGGGTTTAAGATGGATCTATGCTGGTATATTAGTCAATAAAAATCATATCATCTATAAGTATATCCTCTAGCCACACATCTTATACAATAACTGAAATGATAAAGAGCCATCATAAGGCAACCACATGGCAGCTAATACATAAATCTCAGAGATCACATAGGCATCACTACAATGACACATCTGCCCTGGTCAATACAAAGAAATGATCCAGTCCTATTCTGCTCTGCCAAAATGATGGCATAACACCCCATACATATGGTGGTATAACAGGGCCAACCACATAGATGCTGTAAATAGTGCTTGTTGTCGGAAAAAATAATACCCTAAATGCAAGGACTCAAAGGGTTCTAGCCAAGTGCAACTATAGAAGTAATGCTACTGTCACTGACTCATTTCTACAATTACTTCCCTTCTTAGTTCCTAATGAGGGGGGAATCCCTATAGGCAACTAAGTTCAAGAGATGAAGCAAATTACTTGGATTATGGATGGAGTTATGGTTATGATTTAGAAAGACCCATTGAGTTAGAAAATCCAAAGTGATATCAAAATCTTTAGTAATTAGACCAACTCAAATGTTGATTCAAAGATCCATGAGGCAATGACCATTGCTTACATATGAGATATGGCCGTTAAATGTAGACAACAAAAAAGGGTAGTAGATTTGCCAAGAGAAAGAAGAACTTGTTGCAACCAACTTGATCAACAACTATAAAATGAGTAGTGAAATATAGCAATTGAAGTGTATCCCATTAAGAGTATTGATCAAAATAACATTCCTGCTGTAGTGTATGATAAGTGATTCGTTAAATGTGCATGACCAGCAATAAAAGTGAATTTGTTAAAGTATTAAAAATTGACAAGTGAACAAGCTTTTAAACTTCTAGGAAAACTGTGAATTAATTCTGCAAATGAATTCGTCAAAGTATATAACTGAGACAGCCATAAACCTTTATTCTATTGCTAGTTTTGCCAATAGAACATGGCCATTCATAGCAGAAATAAATCAGCAATTTAGTAGTTGTTTACTAACCAACAGAGAGATGTTTGCAATTGAGATTATATGGTTAAAAAACATAAAATTTTTCAGCTCCTTAAAGAATAAAAATTAGTGCAATGAGGCTAGAAAAAGTGACAATTAACCATTTATTAGAGTGCAAGATTTAGATGTGTTTAGTTATTTGAATATGCCTTTAACATGAGACAAAAGTGCATATATGCTAGCAGCAATAGTTAGTTTTCAGATCTGTTAGGTGTGATGTATTTTATGAACCATGCAGTAACAACCCAAGAGCTGAAAAAATGTATTAGACCAAACTGTTTATGAGTGCTGAAAATGATCAAGTGAAGATAACTCAAAACAGTTAGATGTTTAGCCCATCAAAGATATGTGAAGTAAATTTAATTAAGAGCTAAACTAAATCTAAAAATTAACATTCATCTCAAGTTAACCTTGTTTGTGACCAGCAAGCAAAAGATTATGATAAAGTAAAATTTAAACATGAAATTGGCTTAAAATTGAATAAAATGAAGTGCAGCCATCAAGGGGTTTGATCTTGATATCTTTTGCTTTCTCTTATGCATAAGATAAAAATTAAATTCCAGATTTTTTTAACCCCCTCCCATAAATAGATTTGATGAAGTGGCTAAAAGAAAGAGAAAAATCTCTTGACTAGTGCTTAGTTGCTTTAGGAAAGGGCAATGGGGTCGTAGAGGAAGGAAGAGGAGATTTGGTGATCAAAGAGTTGGAGAGGGTAGAAGAGCTCAAACCCTTGTTGTAGTCTTTGATAGCCAAATATGAGTTCTCTTCTAATCAAATAGATGTATCAAGAGTTGAAAACTGATGAATAGGATTGTCATTGATGACAACATTAATGACAAAGGTGCAAAGATGAAGTGGATAAGGCTAATGACATAGAACACAAGCAAGCAGTGATGACATGGAGATGACAAAGTGGACATTGGACAAATGGCTAAGATGGCAAGACAATCTGAAGGAGATCTTGTGGGCATTGGAGCCATTGGAACACCTAATGGGCCAAATGACCCATTTTGTGGTCATTTGTGTCTTAATGGGGTCGTGAAGCCCACAAGATTTGAAGAAGCTCATGAAACATCAACAAGCTCTAACTGATTATTATTGTATGGTTATTGGTGGCTTGATGGGGTCTTGGAACCCTAGATCTTGGACCCACACTTGATGGTTCTTAACCTGATGGTGGAGCACTCATAAATACTATAACTAGATTGATACGTGGTCCTTGAAGCTTGTTTGATGAAGCCCTTGATGTTGATCATGATATGCCTGGTGGATATTAACGTGGCTTGATATGCAAACCATTGAAGATAAGATTCCATTGCTTGTGCTTGATGAATATAACGTTGAAGCCCTCATATCTTTGATGATGATGATCATAAAGATATGGAGCCTTTGGTAATGGCATACATTGTTGTTGAAATCGATATCATGAGATGATACTCATTGTATAAAACTGAGGGTGTGGAACTAGTTTAAATAAACACCTTGCAATTAGAACAAATGGTGAAGACAACTCACAAAATGTTTTTTAACCAAAATATTAGATCAAATGCAAAGTCGGCTCAGTCAAGAATTAATAAATAAAAAAAATATAAAAAGACATATATATTGTGCAAGTTGGCTCAAAAAAATATGAAAAAGACCAGTATAAATAACCAGTCAACGTCTTCATTTTTTAGTGAGAAATTCGGTGGTTAAGGTGAGCTCAGATTTCGGGGGACAGTCAGGATGATGACAGTTCGGTGGTAAGGAGCAGGAGCAGCAAGTACATCATGGAAGATTTTTATCTTTGATTTCTGGGGACATAATGCTGGACAGAATGATACATTTGTATTGCTAGACATAATGATAATATGACTGATGACAGAGACAACTTGTTGTTATTAAAGGAAGAAGAAGACTGATTAGAATTTCGGGTCCAGCAGTAGGAGCAGCAGGGAGAATTGTCTTTCTTCATCTCTGATTTTTGGGCATGAGAACATCTTAGCAGCAGCAAGCCAAAAATGAAGTTTGAGTTCATACAGCAGTGATATTCAGTGACATATGATTGATATGGTAAGAGAGATGAAGTGCTGGTTGTGGTATGTTGATTGCTTGGTAAGTTGGTGCAGGTGGTGATATGCTGAGACAGTGACAGTTTGATGATGAATTGTGAATGTGCTGCTGTTGCTAGGGTTATGACAGAAGACAAGATTATGTATGTTGATGAAAAAGGTTGTTGAACCAAACAAGTGTTTATTGTTTGAGGATGTATGAATTTGTTGACTCAAGAAGAGTTAGAAACATTACTTGTAAATCTATGTTTGCTGGGGGTGTTGTATCATCCCAGTCAGTTGTAGCTGACTGAACCATTCTGGTGGGTGGTGCCACCTTATGGGTTGTTGCCCATTCAGGAGATTGAAGTCTCCATTTATACAATACTTACAAAGCTTATATCCTGTGCAATGTGCTGATGTTAACTTGATGTTGTGATAGTTCATTGATGAATATGTTATTGAAGTAAATAACGATTTAAGATTATAATTGAAGTTGAAATTGAATATAGTATAGACTCACTGATTCACCCCCCCCCTCTTAGTGAGCACTGTGTCTAACAGAAAGTGAAAAATCTCCTCCCATAAATAGATTTGATGAAGTGGCTAAAAGAAAGAGAAAAATCTCTTGACTAGTGCCTAGTTGCTTTAGGAAAGGGCAATGGTGTCATAGAGGAAGGAAGAGGAGATTTGGTGATCAAAGAGTTGGAGAGGGTAGATGAGCTCAAACCCTTGTTGTAGTCTTTGATAGCCAAATATGAGTTCTCTTCTAATCAAATAGAAGTATCAAGAGTTGAAAACTTCCAAGCAAACCTGCATGCAAAGCCTACACATTCTACCTGAAGTAACATATGCCATGTGCTAAATATGATGCTAACGTAATAAATAAATCAAGTAGAACTATTGAAAAGATTTGCCTCAGTCATATCATGCAAGGTTTAGCATGTAAAGAAGGAATGCATATAAAACATGAAACACATATAAGTTATAACTTCAGCTTAATTCTACACTATTACCCTAATACACTTAACATAAAAGAAAATAGACACAAGAGTAGCAAGAGTAAGTTTTATTCTCCAAGTGCTAGCAACCAATACAATGAGAGGAGTGCCTTTTATATAGGATGAGAGACTAACTCCTCTATAAAAACTAATACAATATATTTTGACATGGTAAACCATAAAAATAACAACCCTAAATCCAAAACCCTAACTCCCTTGACCTTGTGAGGCGGGATGCACCACTAGAAAGATGAAAGGAATAATACAGGAATATACAAATTCTCCAAGAGTCGAGTTGATTTAGAAGATGAGCTCAAACAATTGTAAAGGAAGGCCAAAATTGTAGGTTTGACTAATCTACCACTAAAATGTAACAACCTCATCCAAATATATGACAAGTCAAAACTAGAAACTCACTCTCCAAGAAAAGTGGACAAAGGAGAGGAACACTCCAATAGATATGGTCAAATGAGTAAATGCAAGGCCAAAACCCTAGGGTTTGTCGAATCAAACACCATAAAACTAACACCATCATCACTATCCATGAATAAGTGTGCAAACCTCCTCACAATAGGGGCTCCCTCATAGAAACCAAGTCAAAGTGATGAATGTTCCAAGATAAGGTAGCAATTGCGGCAAGAATGGTCCTCCATTGTGCAACAAACCACATAGACAAGTCAACCCATGATGGAGAATGCCTCAAATAAGGGAGTGCTCTAGCAAATGATAATGCCAAGTGTCACAAGGCTCCAATAGATGCCACAAACCCTAGAATGCTCCTCTAGAAAGATGCAAGAGCCTCCTCAAAAATTGTCCCCAAGTGTGAAAAAGCATGGTCCAAATGTGCAAATGAACTCCTCAAGGGGTCAAAGCTCATGCCAACTCATCCAATTTCCGTGAAGAAAGGTTGGCCCTCTATCACATTTGCCGATGTGCCTCAAGTATCCAGCATGTGGATGAAGAAGGAGGGCACATCATCTAGGAGGGGACATCAGGTCAACTATAGAGAATCAACAAAGTATTAGACAATATAAGATATAACATAGGAAAAATACTATCTAATATGCAAAACATTAACATAAAAGGATTTCAAGTGCTTTTCTAATTAATTCACTTTAGAGTTATAAAGTGACTTTTTGATAAATTTAGGTGGTGGTTGAGAGAAAATATTTTTATGGAGAGAAAAAGTGCAATTATCTCATCCATTGATCTTATGTCTCTAGATTGATTGTGGGTCCTTGATCTAGTGACTCTTCAACTATCCAAATGAAGAAAGCAAAAAGGCTGGGGACAAGTCGAATAGGCATTCATTCTTCATGAGCATTGGAGCAAGTTGACTTTCTTGGAGAAGAAGAGAGGTCAAGGTTGAGAGAGAGATAGTAGGCACCGATTCCAAGATGCCTAGATAGCAGGCACAAAGTCCAAGACCATGCAGCCGAGTACATTGGCACGATCTTCTAGAGTGATTCTGGAACAGAAATAGGGGCTGTTACAGCAGTTTGTTATTGGCATGAAAATCGAGAAAGGAGCAGAGTTTGAGGAGGAACCTGGGCATGATTGTCCAGGAGATTGACTGCATATTTATTGCAGTCCGTACAGTGAGTTTCTGTAGCAGACTTGGCACAAATTTCGAGTTGAGGAGGCACAAAATTTGAGGCAGACTTTTGCTGAGTCAACAGGCATAAAATATCAGACTGTACAGCAGCACACAGTTTGAGGAAGTGACTATACTTTCCAGGCAGTCCCTACTGTGAGTTTTCAGCATGCTTTTCGAGAAGGATTTGCACAGATTTCGAGGCTGCCTTGCACAGTTTTCGAGGGCTGAATAATTTGTCAGCTGGTTGAGATAAGTAGTGTTTGTGTTCATAATTATATTGCTGTACAATTTCTTACTGAAGAAAATAAATCTAATCTCTCTCGCAGGTTTTCCCCTTTGGGGTTTTTCCTGGGCCATTGGCCAAAAATACCGAGTCTGAAAAATTTCATGTGTGTGACTGTTTTTATCTCTGCTCATTTAATTTGTAAATTTTCCTATGTGTTTCAAGTACAGTTTGGTTTATGTGTGAAAAGATTTCATTTGCAGTAGTCAATATTGAATGGGGTTTGGGCATTAAATTTTATGCACTGTTGAAAACTTGAAACCGGGATTAGGAAAGTGAAATTTTTACATGGTATCAGAGCTTGGTCAAACAGGAGAGGGGTAGAATTAACAGGCAGTGATTTTCAGACTTGAGAGACATCTTTCATTTTGTTCATCAAACAGATTTTGGGCTTTCATTTTCAGTAAGATGGCCACTGAGTTGAGGATAGAGGATAGATTGGATGGGGCAGCAAATTTTGTTTCTTGGAAGGCAAAGATTGTGCTGATTCTGCAGGAGAATGAGTTGTGGAGTATAGTGAATAGCACGCAATCTAATTCAGTGCAAGTAACCGTAGCTACAGATGCAGCAACTAAGGCAACCTTTGACAAGAAGGACATCAAGGCTAAGAGAATTATCCTTCATGCGGTGAAGGACCATGTTATCCCACATGTGTCTGGTAAGGACTATGCTTATCAAATGTGGGATGCCTTAACCAATTTGTACCAGAGTTCCAACGAAAATTAGAAGATCACACCGAGAGAGAAGTTGAAAAGCATCAGGATGGCTAAATCTGAAAATGTGACTTCCTACCTTACTAGGATCACATAGGTAAGAGATGAACTTGGAGCAGTTCGAGAGAAGGTTGAGCATAGTGAGCTAGTGCAGACAACCTTGAATGGCGTGGCCAAGCCATTTGCTGTATTTGTGGAGGCCATTGTAGCTAGAGAGAACATGCCTTCTTGGGATCGTTTTTGGGATGACTTATGTGAAATCCTACAGGTGAAGATCACTTTAGCTAGAACAAACCTCACAAATTCACACAAGAATTGCAGAGAAGAAGAGATAGAATTGAATCGATATTCACACATGAAACTCAAAGAATGTGGAAAACTGTTGCAATGTCATTCATCAGCTGCAAGCTAGCAAAAATATGAGAGTACAATGGAATGAATTCGATTTCCCCAAAGGTGATTCGAATTCTCCTCAAGGCATGGCTTGGACTGCATTGGAAATATCACCCAATCAGTGGCAGTGGCCACTGATAGTCAAAGGTCAGTCAAAATGAGTCTAACTGAGTCTAACTGATGCATGTGAGCACTAATCAACGAAAGGAGACTCCAAGGAGGGCGCATGAGAAGCTGTCAATGGTCAGTAGAGCTGAACTAGTCTCTGTAGCAATCAATCTAAGAGCTACAGTCAATTAACTGAGTATTCAGTTCTCAAATCAAGAAACTGATCCACTAATCATGGAACTGACTGATAGGACTCCTAAATAGGTGGAAGAGGGTGCAGTTGTACTCCAGTGATGGAAACAAGGGCGCATCTGTGGCTAGGAGGGTTAATACTGAGCAGAAATAGGTTCCTGGGGGCTAAAAGCTGGGGACTAGGTGTTGGGAGACTAGCATACTGATGACTGGATGCATGCAAATACAAATGATGATGGTGACAATATTCCAACAACTTCATCCAGGAGGAGACACGGAGAGGATATGTGTAGGGTAGCTCATCTCATAAGAAGGATGATGGGGAGAATGTTGCTTTGACAACAAAGGGGAAGAAGATGAAGTCCAAGAAGGGTCCCAAAGGTGGGGCTAAGCAGAAGGGTGGTTATTAGAAGAAATATTTGAGCAAAGTCAAGTGCTTTGCTTGTTAGGGGTTTGGGCACTATGCTGGACTGTGCCCGAACAAGAAAGAAGAAGAAGAAGTAGTAGACAACAGCTTCAATGGAGATTGATGCGTATGCAACTAGATTCGAGAGAGAGTTTTCTCTCTATGCTGGTCATTCAGAGAGAGCATCCATTACCATCTCAAATATAGTGGATGAGAGAGAGTACTCACTGTTGGTTGGCCATTCCTTGAGTGCATCCACCACCACATGCACCTAGTACATTGATAGTGGAGCTTTGAGCCATATGACAGGTGTGTGAGATATGTTTTTAGAGTTTACAGAGACGGGGTTGGATCTGGAGGTGGTGTTGGAAGATGACACGATTATCAGAACAGTTGGGTGGGGGACCATCACCTTTCAGAGGGAGTCCATGGAGCCCATGACATTGAGGGATGTTTTGTATGTCCCTGGGTTGAAGAAGAACTTGATCTTAGTTTCGACAATCAAGGATATGGGATTTGGAGTGTACTTCCTTGATGAGCATGTGCATGTTTTTCCGAAGGGATCGAGTCGATTTGCTTTTTTTGCTATTGGAGTTAGATGTGGGAAACTGTACAAGGAGTTAGATGTGGGAAACAGTACAAGCTCTTGTTTTAGCCTCTACATGCTTTGACACACAATAGTAGCAGTGATCTATGTGAGCTATGGCATAGGAGAATGGCTCACTCACATCATCCAACTTTGAGGATGTTGAGAGATATGGTGACTGGTTTTCCCGAGTTTAGCACAGAGCATAGTGATGTATGTAGGGGGTGTGGTTTGGGAAAGTACAACAAGATTGCTTTTCCAAGCAATGACAACAGATTGATAGGAGTACTTGATACACTCTAACTTATGTGGTCGAATGTCTTCTGTTTCGTTGACTGGTTTTGAGTACTATGTTTCATTTATTGATGACTACTACAGGAAGACTTGGATCTACTTTCTGAAGAGCAAGAAGTCAGAAGAAGTCTTGCAGAGGTTCCAAGAGTTCAAAGCTCTTGTGGAGAACCAGACAGGGAGGAGGATTTGGGTGTTGAGATAAGATATTGGGAGTGAGTATACCTCCAATGCATTCGATGAGTTTTGTGCATAGGAGGGCATCAAGAGATAGTTGATAGTTCCATACACTCTAGATCAGAATGGGGTTGTTGAGAGAAAGAACAGGGCCATTGTGGGAGGAGCAAGAACGATGCTTCATGATCAGAGTCTTCCACTCTTTCTTTGGGCAGAGGTTTGCACTACAACTGTTTACATTCAGAACATGAGTCCCCACAAAGCCTTGGGGTGCATGATTCCTAAGGAGGAGTTCACAGGTAAGAGGCCTGATGTTGGCCATTTTTGTGTATTTGATTGTTTGCTTACTCTCATGTCCCTTCAGAGAAGAGAACAAAGTTGGAGCCCACGACAGAAAAGCGCATCTTTGGGCGTAAGATGAGACTTTGAAGACCTTCCGCATATATCTTCCCTTGCAAACGTAAGTTATTGTGGGGAGGGAGGCGAGATTTGAGGAGAAGCGGGCCTTTAGGAAGTCTCGAGAGTCAGAGCAGGGCAAGTAGCAGCCCTCCACACCTTAGGTGAGCACACAAAGTCCAACTTCACAGAGTTTTAGGGTCATCGGTATCAGGGGTGATTGCTACAGAGGTCACAGGTGCTTCAGGTTCAGTGACATAGTCTACAGGTTCATGTTCTCAAGTTACAAGTTCCAACTTCTGATTCACATGGGTCACTAGCTTCTAGTTCACAGGTTTCTGGGTCTCCTACCACAGATAGTACTACTCCGAAGTCTCATTCTTCAAAGGATGATACACCAGTATGGGAGGAGCCTTCAGGGAAGAGGAAGCCCAAGTGGCTTAAGGACAACTTGAAGGAAGTTAAGTATTTTGGAGATCCCAAGAGACCTGTACGAGAGATTAGTATGACAGACAAGTATGGTATGGCCTTGGTGACTAGTCTTCGTGATTCGAAGCCTTCCACTTTTGAGGAGGCATCCCAGCATCACCTGTGGAGAGATGCCATGATGGAAGAGTACCATTCCATCATGAATAATGATGTTTGGGAGATTGTACCGAGACCGGAGGGGAAGTCAGTGGTGACTTCTTGGTGGCTTTACAAGATCAAGCATGCTGCGGATGGCAGTGTGGAGAAGTACAAAGCTCGGTTTGTGGCGTGGGGGTTCTCACAAGTAGAGGGAGTTGATTATGATGAGACCTTTGCACCGGTTGCTCCTTACTCTTCGATCAAAGCAGTGATCTCCATTGCAACGGAAATGGGTTGGAAGATCCAGCAGATGAATGTGAAGACTGCATTTCTGAGTGGGCTTATACAGGAGGTGGTGTATGTTGAGCAACCACAGGGCTTTGAGATTCATGGGAGAGAGTCTCATGTTTGCAGGCTGAAGAAAGCCTTGTATGGTCCGAAGCAAGCTCCTAGAGCTTGGTACTCCATGATAGATGCTTACTTGTTGTAGATGGGATTTTAGAAGAGTGAGGCTGATCCAAACCTTTACTACATGTTGTTGGTGATGATTTGCTCATTCTTCTGCTTTATGTGGATGGCTTGTTAATTACAGGTGAGAAGAGGCTCATTGCAGCATGTGAGCGAGATCTTGCTTCAGAGTATGAGATGAAGGACATTGGGTTGATGCATTATTCTCTTGGATTGGAGGTTTGGCAGGAGCCTGGACATATTTTCCTGGGGCAGGGAAAGTTTGTAGTGGACATCTTAAGGAGATTTAGGATGGAGGATTGTAGGTCGATGATCACTAACTGGAAGAAGCTTCATGTTATGAGGGAGAGTTGGTGGATCCTACTCTATATCGTCAGCTCATTGGTTCGTTGATGAATCTGGTCAACACCAAGCTAGATTTGTGTTTTGCGGTGAACACTCAGTCAGTTTATGGTGGAGCTTAGGAGAGTCCTCTGGGTAGCCACAAAATATGTGTTGAGATATCTTGCTGGGATTGTGGATTATGGTCTTTAGTATAGGAGGACGGATGGGATCAGGTTGGTTGGTTCACGGATTCAGATTGGGTATTATGTGTGACGGACTGGAAGAGCACTTTCAGATGTTGTTTCAGTTTGGGCTCGGCAGCAATGGCGTGGTTCAATCGGAAGCAAAAGTCTGTTGCTTTGAGTTTTGCAGAGGCTGAGTACATGGTAGCTAGTCAGGCTAGTTGTGAGGCATTGTGGCTTCGCAAGTTGTTGGTGGGTTTATCTGGACAGGAGCTGAGGCCTATGGCAATCAGAGTTGCATCAAACTCTCTAAGAATCGAGTATTCCATGACAAGTCGAAGCACATTGAGATTAGGTACCACTTCATCCATGCCTCTGTTCATAGAGGAGCTGTAGAGTTGCAGTACATTTCCATTGATGAGCAGGTGGTAGACATGTTGACGAAATCTTTGGGGAGGGGCAAGTTTGTGTTCTTCAGGGACAAGTTGGGAGTGGTGCATAACACTTCCTTGGTAAGAGGGAGTGTTGATTTCTATACCTAGGAAAGTGTCCCCCTAGTGATTTTTGCCGAAGTCACTAAAAGGGGAAAAGTGACATGACCCTTGCATTAATTAAATGAGATGTGTAATTAATTCACTTTAGAGTTATAAATTGACTTTTTGATAAATTTAGGTGGTGGTTGAGAGAAAATATTTTTATGGAGAGAAAAAGTGCAATTATCTCATCCATTGATCTTATGTCCCTAGATTGAGTGTGGGCCTTTGATTGAGTGACTCTTCAACTATCCAAATGAAGAAAGCAAAAAGGATGGGAACAAGTCGAATAGGCATTCATTCTTCATGAGCATTGGAGCAAGTCGACTTTCTTGGAGAAGAAGAGAGGTCGAGGTTGAGAGAGAGATAGCAGGCATGAATCCCAAGATGCTGAGTTATCAGGTATGAATTCCAAGACCATACAGCTGAGTACATTGGCACGATTTCCTAGAGTAATTCTGGAACATAAATCAGGGCTGTTACAACAGTTTGTTTTTGGCACAAAAATCGAGAAAGGAGTGCCGAGTTTGGGAGGAACCTGGGCACAATTTTCCAGGAGATTGACTGCACATTTATTGCAGTCCGTATATTGAGTTTCTGAAGCAGGCTTGGCACAAATTTCGAGGTGAGGAGGCACAAAATTTGAGGCAGACTTTTGTTGAGTCAACAGGCATGAAAATATCAGACTGTACAGCAGCACACAGTTTGAGGAAGTGACTGTACTTTCCAGGCAGTCCGTACTGTGAGTTTTCAGCATGCTTTTTGAGAAGGATTTGCACAGATTTTGAGGCTGTCTTGCACAGTTTTCAAGGGCTGAATAATTTGTCTGCTGGGTGAGATAAGTAGTGTTTGTGTTCATAATTATACTGCTGTACAATTTCTTACTGAAGAAAATAAATCTATTCTCTCCCACAGGTTTTTCCCTTTGGGGTTTTTCCTGGGCCATTGGCCAAAAATACTGAGTCTGAAAAATTTCATTTGTGTGAGTATTTTTATCTCTGTTCATTTAATTTGTAAATTTCCTAACTGTTTCAAGTACAGTTTGGTTTATGTGTGAAAAGACTTCGTTTGCAGCAGTCAATATCGAATGGGGTTTGGGCATTAAACTTTATGCACTGTTGAAAACTTTAAACCGGGATTGGGAAAGTGAAATTTTAACAAGTTGATCCTCGAAGTACCTTAGTCAACACCCTACAATTTTGATGAAACTTCCTAATCCAAGAGTTAAAATAAGGTAGAAAAAGCTTCCCATGCTTAATAAGTGATTGTGCTTGAGTGAAGGGTACAGTTTTATTAAGGTCATGACAGAGCCTAGACGAGTTCAACAATCAACACCACCAACATCAAGGTACATAGAGAGGTTGATTTGCTTGATTAATTGCCAATCCCATACCCTCATACATGAGAGAATCCAATGGAATTATTGCAATTTTGAAATTCTGAAAATTGTTAAGTTTGTTGAATTCCTGAATGGGATCTGAAATTCCACATTTTGCATATGAAGTCCAATGAGGTTGGAAACACTCTCAAACATCCTGAAAAAATTAATGGTAATGTTAAAAATTTAAGTAAAGGAGAAAATTTGTACTTTAAGAATTTAATATTACTGAATAACACTCGTCCCCAGGTTTTACCGGGCAAACTAGCAGGGCTAGTTCCCGATAAGCAAAAATAAAAATAGTGACCCAATGTCACCTCGGTCACAATTCTAACTTCTTCGGAAGTGAATAACCTCCAAGGAGAAGTATCCTTGTGAACCCTGTAGAACACTGATAGAACCAAAAGACTAGGTTTTCTATGCAAGTATTAGTTAGACCAGTGCCTAGATGGAGTCAATATTAAGATAAGTTAAATTAATTGAATCTTAATTAACCAACCAATGCAATTAAGTGCAAATTAGGCCAAGTATATCACCAAAGATCAGTAGCCTACTTAGATCATTCAATGAGATGTATAAGCGGATATGCATGTATTAAAATAATCAGTATTGGATCAAAAGACTATATTGCCAAAACACTCCAGCCAATAACCAAATACGCATTAAATAATAATTGTCAATGTCATTCAATAATCTGATATAAGCACATAGCATGAGAATCCAAAACCAATTACAAACTCTTAAGGAAGATTACACCATCAACCAATGAAATGTAAGAGATCCTTCACATAAAAGTTGTCATGTACACAAGCATCAATGAGGTGCAGTCTCCAGATTAGTATTTAGCACGTTTATAGCAGCAGAAAAGGATACAAGGATTGTCCTTCGATGCATAAACAAGACAATATTTTAACATAGCAAATGGGACGTCAATCAGAAATATTAATTAGACAATTGTCGGATCAGTTTAGCATGCAAACATTATCACCAAATAAGTAATACTCAGACATGTATAGGAATATTCATCAATGTAAGTAAATGGTGTTTTAGCAATCAGTTTTGATGTAATAAGACTTGTCCACAATTAGATATTTGATAAATATATTACATAAAAATGCAAATTAATGCCAAGACAACATAAGACAAGCACACCTTCCAGATCTGCTTATGAATATGATTATAACAGCAGATATAAACAAAGGGGAAACACATTCGTTAATGTCTAAAAGGCACCCAACACATTCACAATAATTAAAAAATGATTTACTGTAGTCTTGTATGTGAATTATGTGGTAAGTTTACAGTAAATAAGCATAAGTAAGGTGAATATTGACAAGGAACTTAACCCTAAATTAATGTGCAATTAAAAAGATTTAAATGCTAATTCAATAATCTTGTTTTTTTTTATGTTCTGTGTGTGCTGCAGGTGGGAGATCACACACATGGTCTGCAATTTAAATTGCAGACCTGTGTTAACTCAGGGAGAAGGCTTGGATGAAGGAAGGAAGGGCTGGAAGGAGTACGGGAAGTGCTACTTGAAAGGGTGCAGAAATGGAAGAAGGGAATGGGAGTTTGAACATGGCGTGGATAGGGAAGGAAAGAGGGGCTGCGGTGGAGATAAGGAAAAGGGGGACTATGGTAAAGGTGGTCCGAAGTGGGAGAGCTGCAAACTAGGGCAGCAAGCAGAAGAAGAGGGAGCCCGAGCTATGGGAAGAGCTCGGGGGAGAGAAAGAAAACGATGTGGAAAGGAGCGAGGTGATGAAGCCTGCGGATAGGGAAGCTCGAAGGGTGAGGGGAAATGTGGATAGGAAGGGACAACGATGAGGAGGAGGACTGGTTGGTATGGCGGCGAAGGGAGCCCGCGGGTAGAAGCCACGGGTGAAAGAGTTGGCTCGAGGAAAAGGGGACCTGAGGACAGAACGGGAGGAATAAGGGAAGGGCCGGCCTAGGAAAGGAGGCAGCGAGGATGCTGTAGCGGCAGAGCAGGAGTCACAGGTGTTGTAGGGTTGGATGGGCCTCGACCTAGGGCAGTGAGGCCACAATAGGGGAGGCCGAGGGTGCCAAAAGGGGGCTTGGATGGAGGCTAAGTCAGAAGTAAAGAAAACGAGGGAGAGGGAAGCTTAGGAAGGCAGGTCGCAAGGGTAAAGGGATTGTATCTAGGGTTTTAACACTCAAAAATTTGTTTTTTTTAACATATAAATCAACCACCAACTAAGAAATTACTCTCATAAACTCAGAAATAAAAATAAAATAGACTAACTAACTCAGAAAATAAAAGGTGTAAAACTAATTAGCATAGAAACTAGGCTAAACAATAATATCTACAACATACACAACTCATAAATTAGGTTAAAAAGAGTAGTTGAACAACTAGGGTTTCAAAAGACAACAACTCACCAAACCTATGGCATCAATGAGAGGGACAACCCTCATTGAGATGATACTTGGCAAGCTTGGCAACTAGGGCTCACCTCAACAATCTCTAGGATTCGTAGAGAGAGCCTAGCTTTAGCAAGACTTGAAGACCTAAAGCTCAAGCTTGAATGCTATGGTGACCAATGACAAAAATGAAATGCAAATCAAGACAAAATGAAGCAACAATGGCTTCCATTCAACCATGACAAGCATCACTTTCATACAAATTGACAAAAAGACATCAAACTAAAAGTATAGATACCTCCAAGCGCATGTGTTAAGCAAACAACTCTAGCCTCACCTTAGCAATGGCATGAACAAAAGTAAAACTTCCAAGAAATGCTTCAAACTTGCAAATAACCTTCATCAAGGAGTGCATCCCTTCAAAGAGCCCTAGTTAGGGCAAATAGCAGACTTAAAGAAATTATCCCAAAAGTTGATGAGGAAAATGAAGTGAGGAGATTGATTTTATATGATATCACACTCACTTTTACATAAAATAATGTCAATTTAATATTAAAAATGTCAACTTAAAATTAAAACAAAAATAATATAAAATAATAATAAAAATGGGTAAATTGGGTATTTTATAATTTTTCCCTAGATTTGACCCAAACATGAGCAAAATGGCTGAAAAAGGACAAATTCGACCAAACTGAAGGTCAGACTGCGTAGGGGGGGTTGTCATGCCTCAACTAACCCCATCAGTGATGGAAATCCCTCAATGCCTCCCCTTTTAGCAAGCAAACAGTCTGCCAAGGAGGATGACGTCATCCTCTGAAGGAGGCCCCAGAGAGAGGGTGCTACTGGACTGGAGGTCCAGGAGGGTGCTAAAGGTGCCTTGAAGGATGAATATATGCCTCAATGCTGAAGAACTTGTCGCTGGAGTGATAAGAAACAGGGTCGGGGTCATGTGACCTAGTGATCCACCTCTAGAAGCCCTAGACACCAACCTCAGGGTTTCAAACCCTTTCGTGAGGCAGTGAACGATGCCACAAAGCCATATCACTTCCAAAGGAGAAACCAGAGGGTTTGGCCATGACCCTACCTCAGAATCAGCTAGCTAAACACCCCTCCCAGTCAGAAAAAATACACCCTCTCCTTGGGGTACCTTTGCAGGTACGTTGGTGCTGGTACCATTGTAACACCCAGACATCCCTAAAATTGGGTGCCCTATCTCCTCTGTGATCAACATCCCTCGGATTCATGACAAACGCCTCGGGTTGGCGGGTGGAGTACCTGGTTTAGTAGGGTATGTTTGGTGGGGACGCAAACCTGAGACGTGGGGGCATGAATCCGGGACGGGGACTCGAACCCCAGCCTTGGGGGCACGAACTCGGGATGGGGATGCAAAACCCTACCCCCAGGTTTGGGTACCCATGCTACCTAGCTTGGCAAAGAATGACTATGTTACGTTATGGTGCGTGCTAGATGTGTTTTTTGACTAACATTGCTGTATGCAATGGTCGCATAATCGCATTGACTTTGGAGTCAATTTTGTATTTTTGATGCGTCATGTACTTTATTACTACTTATATTTGAATGTGGCATGTTTGGATTTGGGATGGAGTTGTCTTATTCTCACTGTTGGAGTGGAACACACAAGTTTTACTTTGGTAGAAATATTGGAAATTGCTCAATTGGTTTCCCTAGAAATGTATAACATAGTGTCAATTGATTTATACAGGATAGATGTGAAAATTGAAATGATGGGAAAACATTTTTAAGTGTCTTGTATCTTTGCAGACAGATGAAGTTGAGGGGTCCTGATGTGCAAAATTGAAATGTGTTATGAGTGCCACTGGCTCATTTACTTGGCTTTGATATGTACACATGCCACTCCGATTATGGCTTTTTGTTTTCTGTGTACATAATACAGTTTCTTTGTTTTTCGGTCTAATGTCCCAATGCCTTTCCTTAAAGATGTATCACGTTTTGTTAGCACTCACCAAGTTACCAAAACATATTTACTAGTTCAATCTTTTCCTATTTCATGCTCCAACCCTGGTTACAAAATACAAACTTAGACACTTAAAGAAACTAATTAAGTAGAAGCAGGTAATGATGTTTGCTTTGTAGGTTGCTAGAGAATGATTTTTTATTTTACTGTTAGCAGGTCATCGGGCATTCTTTTAGTGCACAGCAGCCCATTAGATACACTTCACAGGCTGCTCCATTACACCAGGCACCGGCTTATCTCCACCCCAATGCTCAAATGGTAAACATAAATCAGAACGAGGACCTTTTTTCCTTCTTTGAAACAGTTCATTTTACTCACATGAAAAGTATGTTAGAAAAGTCCTTCTTACATATTGATGGTTAATGTACAGCAGGATACAGGTAATAACTGCTATAGTCGGAATATGGCTGAAATATATAGCACTTTAATCCTTCTAATCCATTTGTGGTCCATGTGGCAGTATTCACAGCAGATGGTATTTAGTCAACCTGGACAAGTATTATATATCCAGCCTTATCCCAATGTAAGACAAAAGCGTGTATAGCTTAGATATAAAATTTGAATATATTATGGAATTCATATTCCCATCTTTATGAATTGTCATTACTTTTTCATAATAAGAGCATTTGAGCTTGGAAAACAAATTTTTGTCTGCTGCCTATTAAAGTTGTTATTTCTATTAACATGTTTGTTTATCAGAATCTTAATTCGTTTTTTGTGCCCCTTATTGAAATCTTTGTTAAAGTTTTATATTTTCTTCAGTAATATCCTCATCAAAACAATTTAAACCCAGTAATTTGTAGTTTGATATTCATGGTTTGCTAACAGCTTGGTTGTTTCATGTGCCTTTGGACTCACCTTCTTCCATATATAATGAACAATTACACAAACAAAATTGACACAGAGTGACATGGAAAGAAAAAAACTTTGGAAAAAAATATGCATTGTTGCATTTTTTGGTTTGTCAAGATTATCTTAGCAATGGTACAAATGCATTAACAGAGAAGGAAAATGACTACCCAGTAGCTGAACCTCTTTATTAAGACCAAAGGCTGTATCTATACACCCAAGCCATTTGGCAATTAATGGTAATTTAGCTCTACACATTTCTAGCATGTCAAGCATCTCTGATATTATGGAGATAGTGAAATGACTTATGATGAAAATTGCGACTTATGAATTAGTGACATGGTGAAAGACAAACGCTGGCCATTCAAGGCTGCACATTAAGAAATAACACAACTAGAGAGTGCTACATGTGAAGCACATATCCCTTGGGCCTTGACTACAGTGAGATTCCTAGAAGCTGAGGAATGTGTCATCAAATTGATGAATGTGGGTCTGTGTCATCAAATTGAGGAATGTTGATTATTAGGAATGCTTGGAGGAATTTGTGTCTGTTGCAAGTTGCAATTGCACCTGTTCTTTCATGATCTCCTGAAACATGGTCATCGCATTGTGCATAAGTTACTGGTTTTGTTGACATTGATTACACAGTTGTTACATAAGAAGCTGAATATGATTTTGTGTTCCTTGGAGAAATTCTGGGGATTCTTTGTTTGATGAAGCTACCTATCCAAAGGGAAAAAGTTTCTTTCTTAAGCCATCTATGCAAGGGAAATTTTTTTCTTTCTTTTTCTCTCTTATAATTTTTAGAAAAAATTATAATAGCAGAGTGGCAGCACTGTGCTGTACTTAACTGTACTGTGTAGTATTGTAGCAGTTTGTACATCGCAACACTGTAGCATGGTAATGCGTTTAAATGCTAAAAGATCCATTCCCTTCTGCTCCTATGCTGCCTTCCATATCTTCAATAACCCATTGAGGTTGAGATAGATTCCTCTTAGTATTCATTAGGAGTTGTTCTTAAACAAGGATATATGATAGGCATAGCATATCATTCAAGAATGTTCTCTAATGCTCATTTGAGTTATATCACATATGACAAAGGGGTTCTACACCTTTGTTCAACAAATCAAGCTCCAACCATACTTCCTTCTTGGCAAAGAAAGCATGATTCATACATATCAAGTTTCAACAACCATTGTACTGTTAAAAATTCCTGATTCCAAACTCAGTTAACAGTTTCAATCATTTATTGACCCTCAACAATTACATTCAACCATTAACTGCTGGAAAAATGACAACTGAAAACACATTGGAAGCTTAACTTTATATGCACAGCGGAAATAACACAGAAAATCACATCATTTGACACAAGTATTTTACCCTGGAAACCCAACTTGGGAAAACCAGCATTCAAGTGTATCTTTCCATTTCAATCTTAAAGAAATACAGAAATTACAATCTCAAAAACCTGATTCACTGACAAACTCATAGCCAAATCTGCTGCCCTAGCTCCTTTTCAGATTGCCTTCTCTATCTCTGAATCTCTTCCCATGAAATGATACACTCCTGTTTGAGAAAATATCTTTCTCAAGTAAATGTGCCTCGCACACATTCTCTCTTGTGTGCCTCACACACACCCTCACACACTCTTGTGCCTCTCACAAAAGTGTCTCTCTCCTCTTTAGATCTCCTTTTATAATTCTTTTTAATGATAAAACCCTAAACCTAGATCTCCAAAGAGATAGACGGTCAAGATTAGATCTTGCCCTCTCTCGATCTAATGGTCACGACTTAACCTCTCGTTGAGATCACTTAAAGCACGTGACTCAACTTTATATACAAAAATCACTTTAACTTTATAAAAACACTTTATAAAGTTAATATCTAAAGAGAAACACTTGTCCAAGCTACAAATTTCAACACTCCCTCTTAGCGAGAAAAGTGCTTCTGGAAGAACCTCCTCCAAGATCAATCACGTCCTCTACTGTTGTAGCTGCTCCTTCTGAACTGGAAGACCCTCTAGCCACCTGCGCTGGAATCTGATCTGGATACCTATGCTCCTCCTCCATCAGTGTTATATCACGTAGGCCTTTTGAGAAAAGCTTCACTCTCTCTCTGGCACTGATCTGGGCTCCAAACTCTCTTTGGAACCAACTACAAGTTGTCCCAGCAACTTGTACAAACTGCCCTGTCTAATGCCAAGCCTCACCACTGCATTCAGGGTACCTGCTCCCTCTGAACATGAGTACAGTTCCATTTTGGAACACCACCTCATAACCCTCATCCTCCAGAGCTGACACTGAGAGCAAATCTTTCAGCTCCGGTACATGCATCCCTCCTGCCACCTTTAGAGAACCTCCCGACTCTACTTGGAATCCAACCCATCCAACTACCTTCATTTCATGCGTGAGCTTGTCTCTGAAACCTTAAGTAACACTCATTGTATTCCCGTCATATGGCTAGATGCATCACTGAATAAACTGCAAAATTTCTGATTTAAACCCAAAATAAAAAATTTCGATTTCCTTGAAAAAAATAATTTCTGCAATTTTTTTTTTCTGACTGTACGAACCTGTCCGTATGACTGCACTGAGTGTACGGATTCTGTACGGATCCGTGCACATGTACAAATTTTCTGATTTTTTTTTCGTAGAAAAACAAGCCTGCAAATTTTTTTTTTTGCAAATTTTTTTGGCCTGGTCGTAGGGCCTGTACGGATTCTGTACAATACAGAACTATACCGCAGCCCCCAAAAATTTCCACATGTAAAAAATTTCTCGCTGTTCTTCCCAATCTCCTTGTGCTAGTCTCCTGCAAAAACCTTGAAAAACTGAATTTCTGCCCTCCAGAGCCTTCGCTCTGATACCATGAAGAAAAATGACAAAA
This sequence comes from Larix kaempferi, assembly GCA_027924585.1. Lineage (NCBI taxonomy): Eukaryota > Viridiplantae > Streptophyta > Pinopsida > Pinales > Pinaceae > Larix > Larix kaempferi. The sequence goes on from BSBM01001036.1 coordinate 10,881,331, forward strand.
TCATGAAGTTTCTGTTTCAGGCATTTCGTCAAACACTTTAGCAACTAATTTTTAAATTAAAAGATTCACTTTCAGAGTTTTGAAATTTAAAACACCATGCCAAAATTTTTCCAACACATAAAACTGAACATTTACATTGAACACAGATAATTTTGGTCAACCTTGACCAGGGCAAAACCCCAACCCGGGGAAAACCCAAAGAGAAGAAATTTGATTTAAGAAGAAGAAACTTAGAAATTTTCTCTACACAGATTTTATTTTTTATTAGCAACTAGGTTTTAAATTAAAAGATTAACTTTCAGACTTTCGTAATTTAAAACACCATGCCAAAATTCTTCCAACACATAAAACTGAACATTCACATCTTCACACAAAAATTTTTGGTCAACCTTGACCAGGGCAAAACCCCAACCTAGAGAAAACCCAAAGAGAAGAAATTTTATTTAAGAAGAAGAAACTTAGAAATTTTCTCTACCCAGAAATTTTCACTTTCCCACAACTGATAAAATTTCAAAAATTTACACCAGCAGACTTCTACCTCAATATTCATGCCAATGAACAGCAGTATGGCCTGCTGTACGGCCTGCCCACATGTGCCAGTACTTGCTGTACAGTCTGCTCACTTTTCTGCCTCGAAAATTGTGCCACACGTGCCAGAATAACTTTGCTGTACGGTACTGGCAGACTGCAATAAGTACTTCAGCTGTTGCATTGGGATTTGTGCCCACACGTGCTGTTGTATGGCCCTGTCAGAATGTTGTACGGTCACTTCTAGACTGTCTTGGGAAATGTGCTGCTGAATCTTCTTCGAAAGTGTGCCAAGTTTGTCTTGGGAACCCTTTCTCCTTCTCCAATCTTCTCTTTCTCACTTGATGGTGTCTTTCCCATTGCCCCTTCTCTTTATTTTAAACTTTAATTCTATTAACTAACTTTCTAACTTCCAATCCAATCGCTAGGATTAGTTTGCTAGATCTAGGGTTCACATTAGATGCATTTTTTCATAATAAAAGCTAATTATTAAATTTAAATACATCACCTAAATATGACCCACAAGTTATAAAGTACAAAACATTTCTTTTATTTACATAAGGTCACCTTTTACATAAATAAAACATAAGGAACAAAAGCCTTTTTGTTCCCCTCATTACACACACACCAAAACTACGAGGGAGGACTTTTAGAGTTAAATATTTTAACACTCCCTCCTAACGAGGGAGGTCCTTTCGGCACTAATTGTATCTCCATCCCTGTTTCCTGAAGCAACTCCCTCCTGCTCTGGAATGCGCCTCGGAGATAAGTGCTTGAACCTGAACTGAAACTCTGAATCTTGAGACTCCACCTGAGCCTCTTGAACCTTTTCATCATCACTGCACTGACTGAGTCTCTTGCCAGTGCTCTGAAGAGATCCACTCTCTTCATCAGAAGATAACGGCTGAATTCTTGCCCCATCTTCAAAATCTGACTCAGATAGCCAACCTCCTGATCTTGGATGTACAACATGTCCCCTCAACACATACAACCTATCCCTGCGATCACCGAGAAGGATAGTGGTACAAACTAGTTCTATTGCTCGATAAAGGAAGACATGACCAAACTTGACCGTCAATCCAAAACCATCATCCTCCAAGGATGAAACTGAGAGTTTACTAACTCTCATCCTAGGAACAAAAAGAAATCCATGTACCTCCAAGACCTCACTAAGGTCCAGTTGAAACCTCACTGTTCCAACACCTCGAATTCCTACCCGAGGACTATCAATATCTGTCTGCACAAATGCCATGGGCCCAACTCTGTAATGATTTGGAAAGCACTATACAGTCCGGTGATATGTCTAGTTGACCCATTGTTAACTATCCAGACATGCTCAAAGACTGAACTCCCCACATTGGAGTCAATGGAAGCAGAGAAAACTCTTGCTCAAACTTCGCAGCATATTCCTCCAATGAGGCAGATGCTGCTGTATCTCTCTCCACCTTTCCCTTCTTCTCCGGACATTTGGAAGCATAATGTTCAAACTGATTACACTGGAAGCACCTGATCTTACTCAAGTCTTTTTTCTTCTTGTTCTTTGACCTGGTTGCGAGTGCTACATTTTGCTCAATATTCTCATTGACTTGACCAATCTGAGACCCCTCCTTGATCTCCTCTCGAGTAAAGTCATCTCAAGGTCCGCTCCAACTGGGAAGCTTCTCCCTCCCCACAATACACTTGACAAAGATGTCCCAGTTTTTGGTGAAGCCCTTCAAGGCTATCCTCACCAACTTAGAGTCTGGGACTATCTCCCCTACTGCTGCTAACTCGCCCTTTACCTGTGCAACACAAGTCAGATAGGAGGCTACATTCTCATCTTTCACCATTTTAACACTATGTAACTTGTCTCTGAGTGCCATCTTGCGGTTTTCGTTTTTGGCCTCGAACAACTGGTTCAATGTATCCCACATTTCCTTGGTTGTTTTCTTCTTAGTCAAATGTGTAATCAAGTGGTCTTTAACTCCAACCAAAATTACCCTCTGAGTCCTAGCTTCAAGAGCCTCATACTCTTCAAGCTCATCCTTGTCAATGGGTTTGGTCATGGTACTATTAGCAAACTTCTAGATCTTCCATTCTTTTAGTACTGCAGTTATTCTTACCTTCCATGGTACATATTTGGACACACCGTCCAACCTGTCCTCAAACCAAATACTCATCATTGGAAATCACTCACAATAACTTTGAAAGACTATCACAACTTTCTTCTGCCCTTCTTTCAAAAAGAACAGTGTAAAACAATCTTGCTTGCTGCCTAAATCAGTATAGCTTTGATACCATGTTAAAAATTCATAATTCCAAACTCTGTTAACAGTTTCAATAATTTATTGACCCTCAATAATTACATTCAACCATTAACTGCTAGAAAAATGACAACTGAAAACACATTGGAATCTTACCTTTATATGCACAACAGAAATAACATAGAAAATCACATCATTTGACACAAGTAGTTTACCTTGGAAACCCAACTTGGGAAAACCAACATTCAAGTGTATCTTTCCATTTCAATCTTAAAGAAATACATAAATTACAATCTCAAAAACCTGATTGATTGATAAAAACTTATAACGAAATCTGCTACCTTAGCTCTGTTTCAGATTGCCTTCTCCATCTCTGAATCTCTTCCCATGGAATGATATACTCCTGCTTGAGACAATCTCTTTCTCAAGTGAATGTGCCTCTCACACATTCTCTCTTGTCTGCCTCACACACACCCTCTCACACTCTTGTGTCTCTCACAAAACTGTCTCTCTCCTCTCTTTAGATCTCCTTTTATAATTCATCAACTCTAAACCTATATCTCCAAAGAGATAGACGGTCAATATTAGATCTTGCCCCTCAATCTAACAGTCACGACTAAATCTTTCGTTGAGCTCACTTAAAGCACTTAAGTGACTCAACTTTATAATAAAAAGTCACTTTATCATTAAATACAAAAACAGTTTATAAAGTTAATATCTAAAGAGAAACACTTGTCCCAGCTACAAATTTCAACATGCACTTCCTCAATTCCCAGTGTCAGACATAGGAACTGTAATATACCTAATTAAGTTCAGTTACCCGCCATTTTGTCATGGGTGTCCACATGTGATTTTCATCACACATTCAACAACGGGTTACAGGGTATGTTGGCTTGGTGTTAATGTTTGATTGATGGATCTTCATGTTAGTAGCTATGGGATGTAGTAGGAGATGATGTTGCACTTGTATATGATAGATTGTTCATCTTCTTGTGAAGATCCCTAGTGCTTTTTGTTTTATTTGGCGGCTAGATCACATGGACTATCATTTCCTACGAAGCACTTGGCTTATTTACATGATGATATGGTATTTGGAGGCTTGTCCATGGGAGTGCCCAAGCATTTTTGGCTATTTTGACCTCATCATGACATAGACTACCAGTTTTGGTGGAGCGCTTCAGCTCATGAGGAGTAATTTTCACTTATAGATGGATTGTGATTGTTTTCCCTGAGAGCACCCTTGCTACTAGACCTTTGGTTGACGTCTTGGCATGGTTATCTATCACTTATTATGGAACACTCCACTTGTTTCTCTCTCTTGGCATGTGTGGAGGCATGTTCGTTGCTTGGATAAGGGTCGTCCCCTTCTAATGGAGCTGTTGGCTATTGTGGGTACATTCCTCTTGGATTTGATGTTCTATGCCTTGATAGATGAGCTCCTTGTTCTATGGATTTATGAGATAGCATGGAGATTCGGTTTTTGTTGATATGTGGACAACATTTAGTGGAGGATATTCATTGCACATTGATAAGTCAAAAGCATCCACCTTTTAGAGGTTGCTTGCACTATTTCTACGCCTTCTAGGTGGAATGTTCAACTTTATTGGATATACCTTGCACATATTGGATGGGATGCCCACTTATGGAGTTTCATTACACACTTGTTCATTATTATTGATCCTAGATGCATGGAAGCTTCTCCTCCCTCGTGCTCTTGCCCTTGAGGCTTGCTTCGGAGGGGACTCCTAGAATGATTCCTTGCACCTCAAAACAATTCCCCATGTTCCCAGAACGATTCCTATTGCTTCTAGATCACGAGAGAGGAAATTTGAAATTGCTCATGGCAAGAGCCTTAAGAAGGCTTAGTTTTTATATATATATATATATATATATATATATATATATAACACTCCCAAAATACATCGCTCTTAGAATAATTTTGAAATTGATGCTTTGCGCTCCAACTTCCTGCTTTTTGTTCCTGCCTCACTCTCACTCCCAGGATCTATGTTATTGATGGAGCGCTCCATTTTTGGGAGCTTATTCATGGAGGGTGTTCACCTTAGAGGTGTCCCACATATCATTATATGACATTTTTGATGTAGCATTCTAATTTGGGGGGCTTGTTGCACACTCTTTGATGGTTTGATGGAGGTTGTTTGGTATTGGAGGAGGTGTAGGGGTCAAACCCTAGATCTAGGGTTCATTTAATGCCATTTTTGATGTCACATTATATTTTTGATGTAGAACCAACTACATTCAATACTGTTTTTTTAAATCAAAATGGTTTGTTTAACTTCATTGCTCATCTGAACAATGTGGACACATATAAATATAATGTACATGACTATTGTTGCACAAGTTAGCAACCTTAAGATTGCAAGGTTTAATTGGTTGTTATGTCACGTCCCCTCCCATGGATCCGATGCAACGGAGGAAACATGACTATCATTTCAGGGCTTATTTGAGTAACTCAGCCCCGTTCATTAGTAACAAAATTCATAACAAATAAAAACTTATGCATGCATATTCATGCTCAATATAAATACAGCAGAAATAAACATAATAACATACACGCAGAAGGAAATGCATCAGCCTATTTCTTCTCGGAAGAATAATGAAATAAGCATATAATAATCAATCCCATTCTCATGCTATGTGCAGGCTTCATGCCAACTAACTTAAGATAATCATTTCATTCAGGTGACATGAATAATTAAACATTCAGAACAGAACACAGAATTGACATAATTTAAACCACAGAGAATACTTATCTTTAAGATGAAACTGTCCAACAACTGGCTATGTGAGAGCAACGTTCCACCCAACCATAGGTCTCTGTCCATCCTGTATTCTTTCAGCTGAGAGACCACCCCCGAGCTGGGATGTGTATCCACTAAGGAGGAACTAGGCAGGCTCACTCACAGTCATGGTTTCACACCAATAGAGTCATGCTAAGCCAACCCACGGTTGGTTTTATTAAGCATTTCCAACCCCTATCATTCACACTTGGATTCTCTGAATTCTGTCACCAAATAACTCAATCCCGTAATTGGACTTTCGGGCTATCAAAACCGGGTTTTCTTATGGATTTTTGGGCATCTAACACCCTCAAATTCACCCCAAGGTTCATATCTATGGATCCCCCATTGGATTTTACTGTCAATACCAAATTCTGGGCGTTTATGGCACTTTAAAACGTTGGTTAATTCACAGTTGCGATTTTTGGTTTTTCTCATTGCTGGGCATGTATAATGGATGAAAACTGAAGCTTAGATGTTCAACAATAGAATGGGAATGAGGAAAAACGAATTCCCATGAGGTGGAGTGACTTGTGGGTCAAGGAAACAGAGCCCATACCTGCCATACGAATTTTTGGGTTGCCCATGCTCCATTGAAGCCATGGACTAATTTCTTCAACAACTTTCTTACACAGAATTAAATGTCAGTAAGGCAAGTCAAATGGGTTCTCAAAATGACATTTGGCAGCCTATGGTTCAATCCCACAACCCCCTCACCACTCCCTAGTGGAATACACATGGCCCCTTCTCATTAGTTGCTTCCATAGCGAGTTTTAGTATTTTATTGCATGATGTTTATTTACATCATTTTTACAATGTTCCATGGCTAAATAGCACATGGGTAACATAATATCTAATACTTGCCTTTTTAACTAAAACTCTGAGCATCCACTAGCGGGGCCTTGGCCTTGAGCTCCACGCTATGAAAACATACATCACATGTATACAATATTTACATTAAAAGTTAATATATCCTAAGGGTCAAAATGGGGTATTACAATCCTCTACCCCTTAGAATAACACCGTTCTCAGTGTTCCAATACTTATGAATACATATACAATTTACACGTCCAAAATTTTCAAAAATTTTGTAGGTCTGCCTTGCATTCTATCATTTACTTTGAACTTTCAGGACCAAGTCCTTTGGCTTCCACAAGTTGCTCCTGCTGGTTCTGATCTTCCAGCTCATCCACATGTCTGAAAACTTTATGGCTGTTACCCTCTTGATGTTCCTTTGTTGGGCAGTTGCGGCGACAATGGTTTCCTCCAGATTTCAACATTTCACCGACTTCTTTGTCTTTTCCTGCTCAATTTCTTTTGAGTCTTCCCACCTGAAACGTTTCTTAGTAGACTGATTGGATGAATGCCTCCTCATTGATCCATTGTCCTTTGCTCGACTGATTGTCTCCAGAATTATTTTTACCTGTCTTTGTAGACAAACAGAGTCCTGCAAAACGTTATGGTTCATCTCATTCTGCTGCTTTTGTAGCTTGAGTAGTTCTCCAAGATTTTCTTGGGTTTAGGCAATTGTTTGAAGATGATTTTCAGCCAAATCCATTAGCTTTTGGTTTGTTGCCACGGCCAATGTACACAGCAACCCACTCTTTGCTCGCTAGTTCCTTCTTTGCTTTACAAGCCTTGGATCACCTGTGGGGTGGATGTTTGGCCAGCACACATGCTGCTCCACAACATCAAGTAGTTAATGCTCAACCAATTTACTCTTTGGATTTACCAAGCATTGGTGGTGCCAAACCAGTCCCATATCTGAATTTCCCTCTCCGTTGCCAAGCCAACACATCTGTCTGAGTCATTAGCCAATGAAAGGAAACTGCACCATGACCATTTCTAGGTCAAGGCTCTACCACAGAGCCATAGGCATCTTAGGGTTTTCAGTCAGTCTCGGTACTTCATCTTACTACTGACCCAATAGAGGTTTTATGCCTTCATCAATATCACCACACCTCCACACACACATCAATTATTCATCCGCACAAGGATGGCACTCCTTCTCTTATGCAAACTAGTGGTTCCCTCTAGGAACTCTATAGGTAACTTTCTTGACTGCAGGCTAGCATGGCCCCATAATACCCACTCACACTACACAAGGATGATACCCCTTTTCTACTACACAGCTCCTCGGGCTTATCCATCCCTTCTGGTGTTATTTAGTGTGAGCGTAGAAAGGTTACCACTGCCCATACAGTCCTATTGAGTGCCCTTTCTTCACTTTGCCCCTTAATGTGCAACACCAATTTGCATCTGTATAAGCTGACAACACAAGATGGATAAGCAAGCTCATCAATATTGCTGCTCTAAAACTGTAAACACATTTCATAACATTCACTATTCAACATTGAAACACCAGGAATGCGCCCATTCCCTTAGGATGTAGTCAATATTGACAATCCTGTCATTACCCGACATCGGAAAAGTGTGCACCCCTTTCCGATGTGAGCCATGTAGGTCTTACTCATACTCAAGCAGTCTGCCATAATGGAAATAAAATCAAAACATGCTTTGCATATTGACTCTAACAATTAGATGTGCATATTCTTCGCCAGGCTCACAGAACACTTATCCATTTACAGATGTAGTCTTCTTCATTAATGAGGAATGGGGCTCCCTTCTTTGAGTTAATAGTCCCTCGGTTTTCCACCCCAATCCTTTTTACATTCTATATCCCACATATATCTTCTTGGCATAATTTTACCATCTCACTCACATGATCTTCCAACATGCAGTTCAACTGAGATGTCATCCTTAAAATATGCAATGGCGTTTCACCCGAAACCCATTTTCCAAAGCATGGGGTCCTTTCCATGAAGTTTGGTTTTTGCAGGCCATCACACATGGTCTTCCTGCAATGTGTCTTCCTGGCACACTTATCAAATAGCCAAACAGTCAGCAACATTTAACAATAAAATTCAAATTTGATTGTTCCATAACCAATCAATGGCACTAATTAAATTCAACATCAATTTGAAATTCTGTCAACTGTAGAAATCGATTTGCTTAGTCAGGAGGTTATCATTATATTGTTTGTCTAGTAAGTGGCATCACTTCTCTCATTATGGTGTTATGCCTGTTGCCATACATGAACACCCACTTACAACATGTTCTCCTGACACATTTCATATAAGCCAAATAGTCATCAGTCATTTATTAGCAAAATTCCAAATCTGAGATTTAAAAATCTATAATTTACAATTCTTCTTTCTAACAGAACTTAGAGTTTGCAACCATGAGATTCCTTCTCATAAGCTCTAAATCAAAATTTTCAAATCTGTTTTCCTAGAGAAATCAGATTTCACACATGTGAGATCCTCCTCATAATGTTTGGCTATTGTACATGGTGGCTTTCAATCTTTATTGTGGTATGTATCTTCAATCAGTGAAACAAACGGTGAGTGTTCATGCATATAATATTTTTATTGCAACTTTACAACAATCATTAAAGTGATCTTCAGAATTATAACACTCCATAATTCAAACACTTTCAGCTATTAACATTTCAAATGCAATGAAATGTATTAGGCTTATGTTATATGCACCCTTAGCACAATAAAATTACAAGACACCATCACACCATCTATGCAATCAACTTAAAGCTTTTAAATGCTCATTACTTCCTAGCCATATCATTTATACGACTATGTCCTTCCAACAAAGCACTCTGGCATCCTATCAATCATGACTACCTTCATGCAATCCTTCCCCTGCATTCATAGCAGCTCATGAAATGATCTCAGAATTATCATTAATTCATCAGTTCATCCATTATTTAGTTTGCAATAACACATACACCCTCCCCATGCATTCATGCAATGCATCTCAACATGTGCACCCACACTCATGCATGTACATTTACAACATTTACCTTATCTTTTAATCTGCATTCACTCAATGCAAACATAAGATTTATAAAATATCTTAATGCATATCCACGCAATGCTACCTTGTATTGATTCATGAATACTATGCATTCAAACATATTATGGCCTAACCGTGACTACCTCATATAGGATGCATTACGATAATCAAGACCACTAGTCCTCACTTGTTTTGGTTATTAAGCTCATAACCAACATACACATGGCATGATGTATTTTTATATGAATGGAGTCTAAATTTCTAAACAATCACATGGTATGAGACCTCTTGCCTTCACCACTCCATGCTCCACCACACTATGGCAGTATGTCATTCACATGAATGCATTTCAACCCTAAATGCATACCATTTTATGATTACTAAATATGGTTCAATGGATTCTTACCCAATCCCCTTTCAACACATATACAATCATTATAATTAAACCATTACCTGTATGGATCCCGTTTACACCTTTGATGTTACTTGATCAGTTGGTATCTTACAAAGGATTACATAATTCTTCCACCAACCTCTTGATCATGGATTTGCTGCCCTAACCTTTTTTTCTTCATAAGGTTGTTGGCCACATGCAACAACATCATCAACATATTTAGCCATACTTCTGTTGTCTTTGGTCCTACAACCAATACCAACACCAATAGTGATTATCAATCACAATATTTGCCATTAGTGGTTCATTGCATATGTAGAACCTTACTACTTTTACCAATATGTAATATCATATGTGTGCACAAACCTCTGCTCATGCATTATGCAATGTTTATTAATGTGCCAACTAGTGCATATTCATGCCATCCATCTATTCTCTTGTATTTTAGCATTCCCATACCATACATTTTCTATACATCAAGCTCATAAAATATAAATACAGCAGCAAAACAGGGGTTAAGGAATTCTCCCTTTCCAATCCCTCCTCGCTGCATGGGAATTCTCTTCCACATCATAGTTGGTCGGATTTCATGGCCTCTAGCACACACAGAAGGAATCATTAGATATGATTTTATTACTAAGCATCAATTCAATACATATACTCATGCATAATATTCCTACTTGCTGCTTTCTAGGCATGCAATTCTAGATATTGCCCATATTGACAATTTTTTTTGTCAAAACAACCACTGGCACTTTTCTGCTCTAAATATCTGATATATGAAAACCTCATTCAAATTCTGGTGATGAACCACTCTTCCCTGCTGGATAAGCTCTCCAATGCCTATCCACGTGCTCCATTCTGACTTAGGGTGTGAAAATTACATTACTTCAAAAATGACAATTTTCACCAAAATTCTGCACTTTTACACAGTTGCAAAGTGCCCTGAACTGCCAACTTCAGCCACCTGTAGAAGCAAATCTAGAAAGATTCAACAAAACTTTTCTACCGGGAGAAGTTATTCCATACAACAAGGAACACTCAGCAACTTGCGGATCTCTGTTCCGATGCATCATTCATCTTCTATAGAATTTTGGGTTTGACTACTTTTCACTTTTAACCTATTCCAAAATTTCAAAATTTTGGGTCAAAAATGGCTATCTCCCAAACTGAGCATTTCTGGAAAATCTTTGTCTAACATGAATTGTTGAGTTCAATAAATTTCTTGAATCCTTCATCTAAGGTCACTTTTATCCACTGCAAGCTTTTCAAAATCCTCCCAAAGTTGCTCGGAATAGTGCTTTTTGGCCTTCTCTCACCTCGGTTCCACATCCTTTGGAGTTTGGCTCCAAAATTCCAAACTTAATGCTGTGCCTGCTCCATGGCCACTCCATACTAGTTTCAGCTCAATCCGACTTTCTGTCTAGCATCGGGACACCGATTTGTAAAAGCCATTAATTCTAATTTTATGCCAAATTGGAGTATAATGGGCTCGGAATCCTCATTGGACCTTCCATGGCCTTCGTTAATGGCCTCAGAACGCCACTGAACTCATCCAATTCTGATTCTGCATGCTCCTGCTATCTAAAAATCGAGTTTCGGGCTCTATACTCCCTTTTTTTTTCGAAATCCACAGCCCGCAACTTGCAATTCCGCAACCCTGCAATCCGCAACCTGCATCCCGCAATCCGTAATCCCGTAATCCGCAATTGCGGGTGCGGAATGCCGGTCGCAAAATGCGAAAATTTAACATTTCCGCAATTCCGCAATTGCGGGTGCAGAAAGCCAAGTTGCAAAATGCAAAAATTTAACATTTCCGCAATTGCGGGTGTGGAAAGCCAAGTTGCAAAATGCAAAAATTTAACATTTCCGCAATTCCGCAATTGCGGAAACACCTCTACTCCAGCAACTTGCGGGGCTTTTATCTCCTTCGTCCCTTAACCAAATCAGGCGAGTCTGGTACCGTTGGAAAGCTCTTGGAGAGATCTATGCAGTGGTGTGATCCTCTGCCACACCTGAGAACCCTGATCCTGACATTTTCTTATCAAAATGGCGCCCAAAACTTCATCAATACCACGCTGAAACACTCTGATATCTGCCTGTAACTCATAGCTTGGCCCAAGCAGCCCCAGTGCTGCAACATGGGCTCTGATACCACTCTGTCCTCCCGCGGATCTGATGCAAGGGAGGAAACATGACTAACATTTCAGGGCTTGTTTGAGTAATTCAACCCTGTTCATTAGTAACAAAATTCATAATAAATAAAAACTTATGCGTGCAAATTCATGCTCAATATAAATACAGCGGAAATAAACATAATAACAGACACGCAGAAGGAAATGCATCAGCCTATTTCTTCCCAGAAGAATAATGAAACAATCATATAATAATCAATCCCATTCTCATGCTATGCGCAGGCTTCATGCCAACTAACTTAAGATAATCATTTCATTCAGGTAACATGAATAATTAAACGTTCAAAACAGAACACAGAATTGACATAATTTAAACCACAGAGAATACTTATCTTTAAGATGAAACTGTCCAACAACTGGTTATGTGAGAGCAACGTTCCACCCAACCATAGGTCTCTGTCCATCCAGTATTCTTTCAGCTGAAAGACCACCCCTGAGCTGGGATGTGTATCCACTAAGGAGGAACTAGGCAGGCTCACTCACAGCCATGGTTTCATACCAATAGAGTCATGCTAAGCCAACTCACGGTTGGTTTTATCAAGCATTTCCAACCTATATCATTCACACTTGGATTCTCTCAATTCTGTCACCAAATAACTCAATCCCGTAATTGGACTTTCGGGCTATCAAAACCGGGTTTTCCTATGGATTTTTGGGCATCTAACACCCTCAAATTCGCCCCAAGGTTTATATCTATGGATCTCCCATTGGATTTTATTGTCAATACCAAATTCTGGGCGTTTATGGCACTTTGAAGTGTGGGTTAATTTACAGTTGCGATTTTTGTTTTTTCTCATTGTTGGGCATGTATAATGGATGAAAACTGAAGCTTAGATGTTCAACAATGGAATGGGAATGAGGAAAAAAGAATTCCTATGAGGTGGAGTGACTTGTGGGTCAAGGAAACAGAGCCCATACTTGCCATACGAATTTCTAGGCTGCCCATGCTCCATTGAAGCCATGGACTAATTTCTTCAACAATTTTCTTACCCATAATTAAATGTCAGCAAGGAAAGTCAAATGGGTTTTCAAAATGACATTTGGTAGCCTATGGTTCAATCCCATAACCTCCTCACCACTCCCTAGTGGAATACACATGGCCCCTTCTCATTAGTTGCTTCCATAGCCAGTTTTGGTATTTTATTGCATGATGTTTATTTACATCACTTTTACAATGTTCCATGGCTATTAGCGGGGCCTTGGCCTTGAGCTCCACGCTAGGGAAACATACATCACATGTATACAATATTTACATTAAAAGCTAATATATCCGAAAGGTCAAAATGGAGTATTACATGTTAGCTCGGAAAAACCTCAGGACACTACCCCTAAGTGTCAGACGGGTAGAGTCCTCTCTAAAAGTTTCGTAAGTCCACCTAAGTAAACCTAAACTAATCGAGGGAGGTGTCCTCAACCAAGATTTCTCGGACACTTGTCAGAGGTTATCCAACTTTCTCAAGTACTAACTTGATCGATTTATGGAAGATAATATGCTTGAGATGATTACAAAAGGGTTTAAATGTGGCAAACAATGGGGTGAAAATTAAGCCAAGTGTTTATTCAAATTTGGGATTGAGATATAGGTCCCCTTATCTAGATGAAGTTCAAGATATCTTTAAAAATGTATGATGTGCAATGCATGTGTGTGTATGGTTACCCAGAACATTCAATATCATGATAGGTGTGAATACTAAAGCAATGTATATGAGATTTTCAATAAGTTGTATCCCACTCACTCTGTCTTAGTACAAATAGGAGTGTCATGCCACTGCAACTCTTCGATCTACATATGCGATCCGACAATGATGCTTGGCCCCTTTTAGAGCACTAACCAAGGAGGATTCCTTCGTACCCTTTGGCCACATCACCCGACTACCCAAGGTATGTGAAGAGTAATCTTCTCGAATGCTGTGTTCGGTGCACTACAATGACAAGACGATCGATGGGTTGGTAACTTGGTTTAAGTTGCCCTAAGGGGGTCTCCAATATACACAAGGTACTTGAGTCCAATTTCATGTTCAAATTTTGTCTAATACGATACTACTCCCATGGGGTATCGACTGGAGTTACAGTTGTGGCCAACACTACCCCTTAGAATGTTTAGGACACAACCTGTGCTTAAGTACCTATTGTATTCACCAATGTTTGAAAAATCGAAATCGGACTCGGAATCGGTCGAGGGTCAACTCGGAATCGGAATCAGAATTGGAATCGGTAATAAATCGGCCATAAATTGGTCGATTTGAATTTAATGAATCGGTTTTACTCAAAAATACATAAAATATTTAAATTTTAAAGAAAAACAACATTTTCAAGATTTTAGGGTTGTTGTTATGACCTAGACCTGTTGTTTGAAGGCCAATGAACACCTAGACTTGTTGTTTAGGACTGCTTTCATCCATAGTACTGCCTGTTGCCGCCTGGTTCCACACCTGGGAAAACGCAGCAGAAGTGTTCCCACCATACTGCTTTCAAGCTGCTTTCATCCACAATACTTCCCACCATTTCTTTTATAAGCCTTTAAGGTGATTTTCATGACTTTTTACTGATGCAAAGGTCACAACAAGAACAAGTTTGCTTCAAAATTGTTGTACGAGGGTTTGAAAAACTTCAACCTAGTTGCCCGAAACAGAGAAACAGGGACGAGAAGGGGAAATTCGAAATAGGGGAAACATGACCCCCCAAAATTTTGGAAACGAGGAAACACAATATATATATATATATAATTAATAAATGAGCAAGGACATTTAAGAAATGGATGTGAAATATGAATCATCAATCACACATGTCAACGAATCATTGCCTATATTGGGATCTTATTCATCAATAGCACCCTATGCCTCCCTCCTCTAGGCTCTAGCCCTTGCATCTAACTCGAATTTCAAAGTTGATCTTCCAAGGACATTAGTCAACGGCTCAACACCCTACAATTTTGATGAAACTTCATAATCCAATCATTTGAAATAAGGTAGAAAAAGCTTCCCATGCTTAATATGTGATTTTGCATGAGTGAAGAATACATTTTTATTAAGGTCATTACGGAGGAGTTCAACAATCAACACCACCAACATCAAGATACATATAGGGGTTGATGTGCTTGGTTAAGTGCCAATTCCATACCCTCATACATGACAGAATCTGGTGGTAACCTTGCAATCCTGAAATCCTGAAAACTATTAAGTCTGCTGAATTCTGAATGGGATAAAAAATTCTACTTTTTGCATATGAAGTCCAGTGAGCTTGGAACCACTCTCAAACATCCTGAAACAATTAATGGTAATGTTAAAAATTTAAGTAAAAGTGACATTCTTACTTTTACTTTAAGAATTTAACATTACTATTAATATCACCAAATACTATTGCACCATGGGGATATTGCTTTGTTTTTTTGAGTCCGTAGGCACCCATGCAAACTACCAGACAAATCGGCCGATTTTTTACATAACTCGGCCTATCAAACAGGTTTGGTACCGAACCGGCCGATTCGGTGTCCAGATCAGCCGATTCGGTACCGAATCGGTCGACCGAACCGATTTGCAGACCGAGTTGATTTGGTTCCTTATCAAATCGGTAGATCGGCCGATTCCGAAACCGGTTTGGCCGATTTTTAAAACTATGTTATTCACAGCCAATATGGGTCCCCAGCCGCCTAACGACAGATCCTTGGTGATCAATATAGACACTGGAACACGTCTTCCACCCTAACCCAAAATGTCTCAAAATTATGTCTTTTATGCCATATATTGCTCATGTATCAAAATAATCATGTCATGAAAATTTAAGTATCAACTGTGTAAAATGTTACTTGCTGGTAATAAAATTATAGGTTCTTTGTTTAAGTCTTAGCCAGTAAAATTACCCACCAAATGCAAAAGTTTAGTTAACAAATATTATTTGAACAGCTAGCTAATGAAATAACCAAGACAAGTATGAAATATGTTGATACCAGTGGCTGAAAATAAGATGTGTGTGGCTGGATGAGTTATTAGCTAGCAATGATAAGCATAAATCATCAAATAAACACAATACATCATGAAATCAGATTAGTCACTGCTAACTATTGAATGCTGTCCACACATATGATATTTGTTTGCTGTAACTTAAATGAAAAAGGTAAAACATAACAAAATCAGATTTCTTAAGATATTTGTTTGTTGTAACTAATATGTAAAGCAGTAAAATCATAACAACAAGCTAAGATTTATTCACCATGCAATTAGAAGGATTAGGATTCAGCCACACAAATTCAGAATTTGAGAGTAAAATGCAAGATTCCTTAGTTTTCTCAGATCTGGTTTATATATAGAAATTAGAAACTAAAGTAAATTACAGCAAGCTAACTAGTCACAAAGATGAAGAAAAATGCTTTAAGAAAGGAATGCAGAAGTAGAAGAAGAGTGATTATACCAAATAGACCAAGTGCCTTGTAGTAGATGGGCAAATGGAGTCAAACCTTCCCTTGGTTTCAGATCTGAAATCCTTTTGAAGAAGGGAAGCATCAGGCAGTCCCTTCTCTCACAATCCAGCTCAGGCGACCAGTGCGCCCTTCTCCTTGTGAGAAACCTGCAAGATAGTGAGGCAAACATCAATTTACTACTACAACATATCTGCAAACAAGGTTAGATCTAATAGCTAAAGCAAGACAATTAAAATAAATGATAGGAAAGAAGCAAACACCAGTGTATTCATTTATCTACAATGATTGTCAAGTGGGAATCTACAACAGTCCCTACTATGTATTTACTCTAGCAATAACACCAATATAAGAAATATACTACCAAAGCTTGGGAGCATGGATCACATCCATTCACCATGAGGAATAAAAAAACTCAGCAATGCACCATCCACAAAGGAAAATGAATAACATAATTTTACTAAGCAAGTCTTTCAACTCTCCAACCCTTTACAATGGAGGAGGTCTCTTCCTTTACAGAACACAGATAGCCTCAATACCATGGGCAAACAAATACCATGGGTAAAAACAATGTGCTGTTTACAAAACCATGGGCTTAGCTCAATTGGTGCACCCCACTTGGCTGAGTTGTCCCTCTAGAAATCGCCCCTCTCAAGTGTGGGCTTAAAAAATGCTGAAATGGCTGCCAAATGTGTTGAATATGAAGGCCCCATAATGCCAAATAGATGAAGTGGCCTGCTTGGCCATGCTGTGAGTGATGTGGGACAAGTGAATTCGCTCCCCTTGGACAAAGCATCCCCCTGAAATTCCAGATTTGGTTTTGACGAAAAAAATGCCAAAAGTGGGGTCCAAATGCCATGTATATGCTGATTAGATGCTCACTCATGTTACTGAATTGTTGTTGTGGAAGAAGGTGACCAAATGATGAAGGTTCCATTTATACAAGTCGCCCCTCTCCTGGACAAGTGCGCCCTCTCCCTCAAATCGATTTTCCCATGTGGGCCAAGAAAATGTGTCAAGTGATCAAACAATGGCCCAAAAGATGTCCAAGTAATGCTTTAGGACTCAGGAGGAATGACAATGCCAAATTTCTCATTTTTTTTTTCTATAATCGCTGAATTATTCACTCAGCTAGACTTGGGCATTTTTTAAATTAGACTTCAGAAAACTTGTTAATTAGTGCTTATTAATCCAAAAATGATGAAACCATGAGAAATTTGAGGGGAAAATGCCTTTGATGATACTCAATCAATCTTTGAAGATCATGCCAATTAAAACCATAGCTGAAATTCCTCTGAAAATGCCGTTTACAATCTGATCCAAATAATTAAATCTGCACTTAGGCAAATTTTAAATTAAACCTCAGGAAAGGTCCAATTAATTGCCTATTAGTCCATATGTGCATGAAACCAATGATGGAAGGATCAAATTACCTTCCAAAGTCATATAGTAGCTGAATGATGATGACACAAGTGTATGTTCTACTGTCTGGTTTGGTTGACTAAGTCAAACTGCCTTATTGACCAAATCAAATTGCTGAAAAAGTCAAACTTGGTCAAACTTGACCAATGGAGTTCTAGACCTCTGAATATCTTTGGAAGGAGGATTGTGTTATTTCTAATATTTTAAATTGATGAAGTACTAAAGTCAAAATTACATACAATTGACTGTTTATGAGTCATCATATAGCCTAACCCATAGATCATAATGCATAAGTTTCATGAAGATTAGTGGTAAATGTTTTAGGAACACATCAAAACCATATGAACATCAAAACGTTTACAAGGATTAGTTCTTCTTTGGATGGGGTGGATGGATAGTCCAAAGGTTGGCCAGGTGAATTGGCCTGGATTGATTGAATGACTCAAGATGTGGGAAATAGGGATCCTCTGTGATCTTTACCACTAGTGAGGACATTAGGGATGTGCCTTAACAAGGATTTGTGTTATGAGGTATTCCCCCTTTGACCTTAGCAATCAAGCTCCCTTTTATTCTTTTATTTTTGCTTTATATGCTCCTTTTAGACTTTTCTTTGTTATGAACATAAAATATATCAATAAGCACAGAATAAATAATAATAATAATAATTATTGTTATTATTATTAACGCAACTCTTTGTGAAGAGTCACTAAGGTGCCCTTTAGGGATTATATATACGGGCCCTCTTATTTGTAATCTCATATCATCTCATATTCTATATATTTATTACACACTTGTCCTTTATGGATTATAACCTGTTGTCCTACTTATTCAGCTATTGAATTACTATGCATATTCGGGATACAATTTCTGTTTGTTTCATTCTTCTTAGACTTTTCTTCTTGTACTCTTGGATGAGACGTTGGATTTGAATTTTATTGAAAGCATATGCAAGTAAGACTTGCAAATTTTCTTTTCTTTTCTTTTAGTTTTGATTGCTTGATTTTGCAATTTTCTTTGTCACCCTTGATTTTCTTTTGGATCTAGTGCAGATTTTTCTTTTACACCATTTTTTGGTACTAGTAGTCTTGGATTCGGAGCTTGTCGTAAAATTCCTTTTTTGAGGCATTATAGGGGAATGGCCTTGTTTCAGTCTAAAAGGAAACATTGCTCAATGATAGTTCTGCCTGACTATTGACAACCGGCCACAGGGATCTACTCGAAAGTGTCTTATACAAATGAGTCACTACAACACAAGTGGGCCCAAGACACAAGGAAGACGTGGAGGCATTCATGGTGAAGGGGACACAGAGGGGGAGATCAAAAGTCATTCTATTAGTCTTAAGCCAAAAGGGTTACAACACAAGTTAGAATGGTATGAATAAGATGGAAACGTCAAATATGGAGCCAAAGATAATGGGTAATCCTTGTAAATACCAAGAGTTGTTTTGGTCATTGGTGTGTAAACAAAACGAAAATATCTTATCCTTATTAGCCTAGGAGCAATACTACTAGCTATACTCATCAAAACAGATCATTGTAGTGTAACATGAGACATGGAGAAGTACAACATCAATAGAAAGCATAACCATAATGAATCCTCAGGGGTGGCATGGCAACACATCATGGCATAAAATGGCATCAACTCTTGGCATTCTCATCACTGATCTCTTCTGTGGCATAGGAATTTGGCCTGATCATCACGGTTGAAGCAGAAATGGGTGCAAAAATCCCCATATTGTATGTGGTACAACAATGACAACAAAAAAATGAAAAGAAAACTTAATTTAAAATTTTAAAATTAACACAAAAGCTTGAAAAATTAAAACCAGCATAGAAAAATACTATAGGCCGTGAAGCTACTTTGGTTGAAGATGAGTGTCATCTGGTCCCCAAGAGAATGTTCCAGTCCTAACACAACCCAATCCTTTTGCAAAATAGATTTGTACTTGATCTCCAATGCATTGCAATATGCAACACTAGGTGTACCCCATAAAATTGTTAAAGTAGAAACAACAGTGGAAAGATCACAATAATTCACTTCTAATAGCCTCAAACTTCATGGCAATTCAAGGAGAAAATATACCAAACAATGAGATAAGTTTCAGCCCTTTCTAGGGCAACTTATCAAAGAATAACTAGATCTGAAAATGTATTTATACAGCAGTAATTACAACAGTATAACATCAGTAAATTCAGCCCCTTATCTTTTTCATTAGATGTTAATGTACTTAACAATTTTCCCTTTTACTTGTGTCAAATGAACATGAGATATACATTTGTAAATACTAAATATAATGCATGAAGAACATATATAGCTGAAATTCAAATTTGGAAATTGCACAAGATATTGATAGTTGGGAACTTTATATATAAGCTCAAGATGAAGTACACGTATATACCATAGCCTTCGCTCAATGCTAGCACAGAAATTCCATCTATCCAAAAAGCCCCAGCTAGGGTAAATCATTAAACACTAGGTCAACCAAGAAGCTACATGTGCAAGAATCTCTCCAACACAACCTCCAAGGCAAGGCATCCTCCTCCTTTTCTCTTCTTCACCAAACCACCCTACAGTTTTCTCTCAAAACCGTAATCTCCAATGACAAACCCTAACTTTAGAACTCCAATATGCTCCAAGAAACTCCAAGAAGACCAAGAAACCCTAGCGCAGAGAGAGAGAGAGAGAGAGAGATGTGCCAAGTACAAGTGAAGACTCCAAGAGAGAGAGAGAGAGATGCCACGTACAAGTGAAGACTCCAAGAGAGAGAGAGAGAGAGAGAGAGAGAGAGAGAGAGAGAGAGAAGACAAGTGCACTCCTCTTCTAGGTCACATCTCTACACAAGTGAGTAAGTATGAACACACAAGTGATATGATTGAAAATACTCTCTCCATCCTTTATTTATATGAGAGGTAAGGGAGGCCAACAATACTATGTGTGCACAAGCCCTTACAAGCAACCAAGATGATCCCTTGTAGGGCAACACAAGTGAGACATCCATTCTGAAGTACATGTTTTATGCTCCAAGGTGATGTCTCACACAATGAGGATTCTAAGGTGATGTAGCTATGCAAGGCAAGTCCACACCAGTCCATTGGGTTGACTACCCCCTAAAAGAACATTGCCGAAGCCATTGCTTCCCTCTAGTCATTTCTAATCCTCCAAATAGGAATCCAAGCTGCCACATGCCATTTAGGGCTGGAAGCCCTCCTCTATGATGCAAAACGCTTCTCATGTTGCAATCCATCTCGGACCATCTAGGGGCTGATTATATACCATGTATACCCCAAATCTCATGAGGCACCTCCAAACATGGTGTAAACACTTTTGGAGTAACTCGAAAATCTAACAAAAATGATATAACACTAGAGTACTGAATGATGACCATAGTGCACTTAGAAGGGTTAATACCTCCCTTTCCCTATCTGTGTTAGAACTTCCCTCAAGGTTGTATGGTTGAATCATCCAAGGTATGGGAGGGAATGAAGCTAGTGAAGATGGCCTAGTACCAAACGACAAACCTTCAAGTTTGGAGCCAAACTAACAACAAACAGCATAAGACCATGAAAGAAGAAATAGGAACGTGGTAATGATTTGATGCCAATCTGGTGTGCACCTGTAAGATAATTTCAAGAAAGGAAGAGGAATCAGAGACTACAAAGATGAATGTAGTAGTATAAATAAGCAAAGGAATAACCTCGAGGTCTAAGTGAACATTATGTTAGCCGTTGGAAAGAGCAACTTGTATAGAATAACCATACTGTGAGTTTAATAGTCCGTATCATAAGTATTTTCCCTAAAACATGCCCTTTGTTACCCAAGTCGTGACGTACAATTGTGGTATGGTACAAGGATTCTGTGACTCACTTGGCGCCAAAAGACTAGGAAGGCCAACAAAGATTTGACTAAATAGATCCCCAATTGAGCAAGCCAAACAACTTTGGGTTGTTGAGGACCTGAAATGAAGCATCCTAAGCAATGTGGCTGAGTAAGGGGCTTGGAGACCCATACTGGTTCCACAAAGTATGTGGGTGCCTTAAAGGGTCTAACATAGCCAAACCAGCAACCAAAGACCATGAGAGGGAGAAATAAAGCGGTAAGCGACCCTGCCTAAGCATTACACATCCTTAAGAGGCTACACATCCAAGCTAAGGTGAAGGGGAGTCAAGGAAGGTGATCCAGCATAGTAGGACGGTAGAGAGGTATCAATGTCATCACTTGGTGTATCATGCATGGACATGACATAGAAGTAGTTTATACTGTGACATCTCTAGTGGCTAGGCGTATCTGGTTACTAAAGTGTGAAATCTGTACACTACAATATCTAACTTTACATTGGCGAGGTTATAAAAATGACAAAGGTACAATATACAATTGATGTAAATGATGAAATAAAACCTTGACTGGCCTACTGCACTATTGGCTAATTGAAATTAAATAAATGCCAGGACAGCAATATAATGCTAAAAACTCATGTAACCTCACTTTGAACCTGCGAACATAACACAAAGTATGTCAGGGAAAACAATAGGTCTTCTTTCAATTTCATTTGATTGCCTTCTTTTCTTTGACCTTCTCTGTCACATGTGTACTATTATACTCTCTTTGAACGTGCAAACATAACACAAAGTATGTTAGGGAAAACAATAGGTCTTCCTCCCATTTCATTTCACTCTCTTCTTTGACCTTTCTTGGGTTCCCACTTTGTATTGTTATCATGGTACTGCACAGTCCCATTGACCTACTTTTGTGGTCATTTGTTGGACATTAATAAAATTATCTTATCTTTTGTTCAGCCTGATTCTTTTTCAACACTTCTTTCTTCATTTGAGGGATACAATTCTCTGTTGCATTAACAACTTTCTTCTTCTCAGACTGATTCCAACTCAGCAAAACTATGGTCCACTTAAAAATGCAATTTGTTGTTTCGTTCTCTTAACCAAAACGAATACTTTTGCATTTATGAACTCATTGCATATGCTCTGTCATTTCAAAAAAAATCTGTCTCCTTTTCTTTCTGATCCAATTTCTTTGTCTTTTGTCTGTTTGTATATCCGCTATCCACATGGTTTCTTCATGGTTGGTGGGTCATTTGCGACCCACAGTATATTAGGAGGCCGAGTGGGTATGCATATGGCACTTCTCAACATTGTAACCACATGTCTTTGTGAGCTTAACAACCCAACAATCTTCAATTCTCCACCTATTGCTCTCAGTTCACATTCAGCAATCAAGTGGTTTTCCCATGCAACATTCACAGGAAGCATCTTTGTGCTATCATCACTCTTGACAGGGTCTTCAAATATGAACACATCTGTGAAACATATCCACCACTGGTCTTCATTATTCTTCTTGCATCCATATCATGGATTCCTTCTCCTTCAACATTTTCTTTTTTTCTTTAGTTGTTATCCAACTAAATCATGGGTTTCTTTGTCAATAGCTTTCTTCTCTGTCTGTTTTATCTGTTCTTGAACATTTTGTCTACATTCACAATCTTCTTGATTTACCCCTTCAATTTTCTCAACAAGAATATCTTCTTTGAAAATTCTATTTTCTGTCAATTTTACTTACAATTCCAACTACTTATTCTGACCGTTGTTTGAAGCATTACTTTCATACTTGTCATACTTTATCCACTTAATTGATGCAAATGGTGTTCTTTTATTTCTCCATGGGTTTCAACAACTATGGGATCAACCTTTATTTGGGCATTTGTTGTAAGTCACTATCTCATTGTTATCAATATCTTCATAACTTGTAAGGTTATTTTCTCCAATATCTTCTCGGGTGTCTTCATCACTCAGTGGATCTAGGATCTCAGAGCTCCCATCATTATCTTCAGTCCTTATATCATCAACAGCTTTGTGACCTTTAAGTTCATCTTCTTCATTGCTTTCTCTTACACATGCAAAAACGACATCATTACATGATCCTGGGAATTCTTGAGTTCTTAAAAGCATAGTAGCAAGATTTGATCGTATTGGAATTGTGTATATAGAAATTTGGCACTAATACAATATTTGATGAATATTCGGTATAGTACGAATATGGTATGCTCAGCTTACTTTTGATTGAATTTGATATTATACCTTAGATATTTCATCCCTGTGGAATCATAAACCTCAAAAACTAAATTAATTGCATCTATATATATATATATTTGGATACATCTATACATATAAATTAATTGCATTTTTTTCGAGAAATGGATTAAATTTTCTGCTTTAATGGACATTCTTGAGGCTGAAACTCTTCTAAAGTTTAGAACAAAATGCGTAATTTTGTATCTAGCTGATGTAAACTTCCATATTAGAGCCGTACTGGATTTTTTCGTTACGAATATTGCTGCTATGCTTAGAAGAACTTCTGGTTTGGATTCTTCTTCAATGAATTCACTTGGCATCTCTTGTACACATTCCTCATCACATTCTTCTTCAGGGCAACTTTCTACAGAGACCCTTCAATTTTTCTTATATCACATTCACCAATACCCAAATTAGGGTTTTTTCATCCTTGATCTCTTAAATCTTCTGAGGCTTTTTTGACAAATTCCTCTCATTCTCCAGTGTAGACTGCTGAATTTTACCATCTCCTGACTTTTCTTGATCATCATACGCCAAATGTATAGGTTTCCTTCTTTGCATACTTTCTAAAACACTAAAACATTTAATTTCTGTCAAGAACTTTATCAAATACTTCTAAGGTCTTTTATCCTCTGCAGACTTCTTCTTTTGAGGATTCTCTCTAGGGTTTCAACCATGTCCATCTTTTCCCTCATTTTACTCATTTGTATATCATCATCTCTATGACTTTCTCTTCGACCCATTTTTGCAATTTCAATGCTGTAATCCTTCTTCTCTGCAATTTGTCACATGCATACTTCTACCATCTTGCAATCCTTTCAACAATCATTGTTGGTTGTCTTGGTTCTCCTGGTTTTGCTGATTTCTCCGTTTTGGTGGCAAGTTCATTCCACTCCTGGTAACCTTGATCTTGATTACCACTTACAATCACTAATTCTTCTGCTGGTACTGCCTTCATCTTGAAACAATCACACTGGCAATGTAGAATCACCAGTTCTTCACCCACCACAGCACCTCACACTCTGCAAGGACAGAAATTCTTCACCCAATGGTTTAAACCCTCACAGAGGATTCAAAACACATTCAGGAAAAATGCTTAGGCTCTGATACCACTTGATGCAAGGCTTGATGATACAGACTCAAGCAACAGTCACTGCAGAACTAAGCTTGCAGTCTCAGAGTGCTACAGCTACGGAAGCTGTGCCTACACATGGGGTTTTTGAAAGATGCAGAACAGATGACAGCGAAAAACACTTAAACATTGTAAGCAAACAGAAAATTGAGATAGGAGAATGAATGGAAATCAAATTTTATTCAAACAAGAGGGCCCAAATGAGCCTGTTACTTATTAGACTGGAGGTCTTAGTCTCTCTCAGACTCATACAATACAACCCATTAATTCTCTGCCTGCAAATTGGTCTCTAACTCCTTACTCTGAAACTGAGCAGACATTTCACAGCCTCTTTGTGCAAATCTCAGGTGTTGAACACCCTTTCTGACAGATTAAAACTATTTACAAAATCCCCTCGTGTTCCTTCCATTCTCCAGCTTGAGCAAGAAAATAAATGTTTACTTCTACGGTGAGAATGAGGATGATGATCTGCTAATATAATGTTTCAACTTTCCCAGTTCTGAGAAGTGCAGTGTGGGTTCATGTCATTGAGTTATTGCATGCTATAGCCTGTCTGTCAAGAAGTTTGCTCAAATTTCTAATGTCTGAAGTTTCTCTTTACTACACTAAAGATATTTTTTTAACAAAGTAAGAATTCAGAGAAATTTTTAGCTGCTCCATGTTTTGTTACTTGTGGACTTAGGAAAATAAAATGACCAGTTGCTGCTTAGGAGAATAAGATGACTAGTTGCTGGTTCGTACCAATCAAGGTAGCACATTTGCTAACAAGATATATAATTTTGGTAAAATCAAGCCTGTGTTTGATATGATTTGCGCTTTCCTACAGAAACTTTACATGCTCTCTGCTTTCTTCATTATAAGATGCCTTTTATTTCTCTTTATTAAAGAGTATTTTTTAGGTGTTTTCTTCACATGAATGCTATTAGGTGGAACTAGTACTACACATTCTAACCTTTTCTGCTCTGGCTGAAGGAAATGATGCAAGGGCCCCAGGTCAATCATCCCCAAGGTTCTGTCCCACCTCAGGCAGCATCTCATCAATCTCAACAAGCAAAGCACCGTGGTATGCTTATAGCCTCAGGTTTAGATTTCTTTTTATTAGTGATGCATATTTATGTCTAAAAAGTAAAGTAACTGTGTAGGAAATCAAAGTTGATATGAAGGGTAAAGCTATTGACATACTGCATTCTGTTTGTTTATTTCTGTGTATGATCCTGAAGGACAATGAGCATTAGATTTGTGTCAAATTGTCAAATTCCCACGTACTTTAGAGACAGTTTGAAAAATATAAAAACCCACAAACTTCATTTGTCTGAAGTATATACAATTGCCATTAAACATTCTTACACCATTTAATACATTCATAATTTTGTTTCTGTAGTTGCTGTTAAATCATAAGTTCATTGGATGATTAATTTCAAAGCTTCATGTTTCTGGTGTTATTTCTGTCTGTGTCGCATGACATTTCAGCCTAGAGACCAGCTTTGTTACATGCTAAGTCACTTGACATTTCAGTCTAGAGACTAGGTAGGACAAAATTTGAAAAAGTTTCTCAGCGCAAAAGGATATGATAGGATTCACTGTTACAATTGGCAAATAGAATAAGAGAATTCATTATGAGTTCATAAATTCAAACAAAAAACAAATACAATTTTTTTTCAGCTTCAAGAATCAAATTTGACCCAAAAATATCTCAAATTAAACATCAAGACTGAGAAAATGTTAAAACATCATTAAGTTTTTCGAAAGCATATCATGTGTGAACAAATTTTGTGAATTTTATTAAAAAATACACCTGCTTGATTAAATTCATCATTTCTTGAGAATCGGCAATTATTTATTTGTGAAGAATCACAATGCTTTACATTGCCTTAAATGCACATTCACAATGTTGCTAATGCCTAATTTTGTTATTCCTCCTGTTATTGTGTACTAGGAAGTATGCCAGATGCTAGGTGCAGGGACAAGAATGCCAGATGCTAGTGTCTCTGTATGTAAGAGTGTAATATGATCACTTTTAAATAGAGGAGAATATTGCTGCATACGTTCCAATTGGATACCAATTGCTTGAATGCGTTTGAAATCCTTGATGTGTTCCTTTCCTTGGATTTCGTTGACCGATCTTTCCCAATTCCCATCTTTGTCGGAAAATTTTTTCTTGCAATTCTTTACATAGTTTGACACTTGTTTTCCCTAGAAAACCTCAACTAGGGAAAACCAACAAACTGTGATTTTATTAAGATAAAATTCTGGACCGTCGTCCTAGGAAAATGGCCCACTGAGGAATTACAAAACATTAAATAACCAAGCCTTACAACCTCAAGATCAGTCCTTCGATCTTGCTGGTTGGATGCTATCTCCCTTACTGCCCCTTTGCACCCTTCCTTTGACCCTGCCCTTGCACCTGCACACTTCGCTGAAAGTCCTCCGACCAACTTCGACCAATCAATGAGATCTCACTCACTCTGTGTGACTGTTGTGTGTGCCCTTTGATCCTTATGCTTCCTTTTATAACATCTCAATGACGAAAACCCTAACCCTAGATCTCCAAAGTGATCGATGGTTGAGATTAGATCTCAAGCCTCACTTAAGATCAATGACTGTGACTTAATCTTAAATTCACTTTTAGTCATTAGCTAACATTAAGTTAATTAATGTGCTTTTCCTAAGTTAGACTTGGGAAATAGATACAAAAGTCACTTGCTCAACAAAGCAAGTACCCAGAGAGGAAATGTGGACGAAT
Source organism: Larix kaempferi (assembly GCA_027924585.1). Lineage (NCBI taxonomy): Eukaryota > Viridiplantae > Streptophyta > Pinopsida > Pinales > Pinaceae > Larix > Larix kaempferi. The sequence goes on from BSBM01001036.1 coordinate 10,909,157, forward strand.
CCTACATGCTTGACACTTGGCCTATGCAGAAGTACCTATTCAAGCTACAATCATCAACATTCCCTCTTAGTGAGGAAGGTACTTTTCGAAGAGCCACTTGGAACTGGTTCTCCCTCTGAGCTGGGTACACTGTCGCACACATCTTCCTACATACTAGCATCCCTCCAACCTTGTTGGTCACTGGAAGTAACGGAATCGATGACGCTGCATATCAGTGCCAAGAAGTTTGAAAACTTTGTCAAAGGCTTGCTCTCCCTCAATGTGTTCCTAGAAGCTTTCTCCCGCTCTTGAGCATCCATCAATGTCATCTCGTACCAACTAGGTCTCTTGGAAAAAATAGGAGGGGTTGAATCCCTCTTCTCCTTTGAAGGTTTGCTCCCCACACTGGAAGTCTGTGAACTCTACTTATCCTTTGAAGTCTTCTGCTCCCTGGCCTTTGTCACTGACATCGATCCATGATCCAAGATCCTCTTGGATCCAACCACAGGCTTTCCCTATACCCTGTATACTCTGCCCTCTCTGACACCAAGAACTCGTGCTGAGTCTATGCTAGATCCCTTCGGTCAAATGAGAACCCGTCCACTCTCGAAAGAGATGACATATCCATTGTCCTCCAATGCTGGTACTGAGGCCAAAGTTATCTTGAGCTTTGGTACATACAACACATCTGTCACCTCCCGAGATCCTCTTGACTCTAGTTGAAGCTTGACTGTCCCAACTCCCTTTACATCACACTTGGCATGGGTGCTAAGCTCCACATGCAAATGTGCTCAACTTAAGCCCATAATTTGTGTTCAGCCTATTATTCTTCTTTTCAACCTTGGCCAACATAATAGCATTTTCTATTTGGATATGATGCTCTGTGTAAGAATGCTATGCAAGGGTGGATTTCATAACAGGCTCCTCACACTCCACCCTCCACGAAGACAAAATTGCCTTTAGAAAAAATTGGGAAAAATCAGCAATATCTCGGGATAAATTAGGAAAAAATAAGGAAAAAATCGGCAATATCTCGAAAAAAAATCGAGTGAAAAAATTGGCGGTTTTTTCACAAAAAACCATCTTGGAACATCGACGATTTATCGGTGATGTTTGCAACACTGATTGGAACCCCTGTTCATCCAAGTACCTGTCAATCTTAATATACCATGCCCTGGGTGCCTGCTTTAGGCCATATCGAGCCTTCTTTAGTTTGTAAACAAGATGCTCCTTCCTAAAACTTGAAACCCTTGTGGTTGATACATATAGACTTCTTCCTCCAAATCTTCATTGGGGAAGGCACTCTTTACCTCCATCTAATGGAACTTTCAACCAAACTGTGATGCTATGACTAGAACTGGTTGGATGATGCTAATCTTTGTTGTAGGAGCAAAGGTCTTCTCATAAACAATGCCCTCTTGCTAAGAGAACTCTTTCGCAACCAACTGTGCCTTGTACTTGTCAAGTGTGCCATCTTCAGGGATAAGCTAGGGGTGGTGCAGAACACCTTCTTCATTAGGAGGGAGTTTTGAGTTTGTATAGTGAGGACAGTTGATTCTACGTTGGCTTGTGTCTAACACATGGAAATTGGCCTAATGTTATGACTCTCTAGACATAACTTTATTTTATAAAGTCTTTTTATTGAGCCCATGGTATTTACATATTGTAAATGATCTAAAAGGAGGTATATGGAGGGTCATTAGACACATTGAGAGATCTAACTTGAGAGAGGGATTTTCTCAAGGTCTTTGGAGAAAGGGATTTTCTCAAGTTGTAAGAGTGAGTAATTGAGACCCTAGATCAAAAAGATAGATAGAAAGGGAGGATTAGAGGATCATTAGCAATAGAAATGATAAATATGATCACGAGTGAATAGATCCTTGCTATCTTATTTGGTTATAAAGATCTGGGTGAAGGGCATTATGTAAAAAATGTGACGAAGGTAGTTACCATAGGGTTGTAAATAAGATGAGAGGTTAAATTGCCCAAAGTAACAAATTGGCTTAGGAATCCAAATAAATAACGCCGATAGAATGTGCTTGATTGAAAGATAAGAGTTTAATAAACACACAAGCACACAACCAAGTCATAAGTAAACTTAAAAGATCACCAAGTCAAGAGATGGGATTTTGACATACACTAACCAATGCCAAGATATATTGGATATAATGGATTCATAAAGTTTCAACGATTGAGGCTAACTGATTGCCTAAGGAGGTGAAAGGATCCCCTTACTTGGCTTTCGAAGAAAACTATGCTAAATCACTGGCACAAAACTTCTAAATTTTGAATGAGGGTTTTTATTCTTTGTCTAGCTTTTCTTAAACGATAGGTGGAATAGAGAGAGAGAGAGAGAGAGAGAGAGAGAGAGAGAGAAGGATCTGGTGTACCCGGATTCAAGAGATGCAAGAAAAAGAAAAAGAAGTATTTCACTTCTGAAGGTAGATATCATCTAGATAAACCCTATAAACACAAATCTAAGCACTTTAAGAAAAAGCACAAGTATAAAAGATTTGTGAAAAGAAGATCTGAAAAGGGCAAGGGGGATACTTGTTTTATATGTGGCAGTAAAGGACATTGGGCATCAAAATGTCCCAAAAGAAAATCACGGCCAAAGTTAGCAGGAGTTTGTTCTACACTTGATCCCTTTTGGTGGGATTTGTACAAAGTCAGTGATGATTTTATTCCTTCAGGTGAGGTAATCTATCTCCCCGAATCTGATAACTCTGAGGAATCCTCCTCAGAAGATGATATTCAACTTGCTAAATGTGCTCCCGATTCTTCTGATTCTGATTCGGAACCACATTTAGGGGGGTGTGAGACAGCCTCTGTATATACTGATCTTCCTGAGTTTGATTTTAACTTATATATGTTTTCTAGAATAATCTCTCCTGTACAGATTGAAAAGAGATTAGCAGCAATTGATTTAGAATTATCTTCTATCCCTTTTTATAGACATCAAGAAAGAACTGAGCTTAGAAATGAGAAAAAGTCACTACAAGCCCAGTTACAGTCACTAGAAAAGGATAAAGGTAAAACAGTTGATTTAAGTTTTAATCCTGCAGAACTCTATACAGAATATCCAAGTGGCCATAAGGACAGGCAACAACATAGATCAGACAGGGAAAGATTGCTGAGAAATAAGCTGAAAGCTAAGCAAGAAGAAATAAGAAAATTGGTGAAAGAAGCTGATGAAATAAAAAACTCTTTAGCAATTGTTTTGCTAGAAAAGGATCAGTCTTCAGAAGATGAATTGTCCAATGAAATTGAAAGGGTTTGTGGAACTAAGGATGACATCCCAGAAGAAGAATATACTGAGAAAACCCCTGACCATTCACCTTCACCAAGATCCCAGAGTATAAGTCTCTTAGGAGCTGTATCAGGTCCTAAACTATTTACTACTCTCACCTTTTGCCCTTCTGAATTTAAATCCTACCCAATACAGTGTTTAATCGATTCCGGATGCCAGTTTAACTTGGCTAGAGGGAATGCTATTCCTGAATTTTATTGGGAGAAAACAAAAGAGTATGGTTCTGCAATACAAGGATCTCCAGTTTATTTGTCTGGTAAAGTAAAGGATTTCCCAGTGTCTATAGGTTCAAAGTTCTGTTCTTTATCTCTTTTTAGATTTGAAGAAACTAAAGAAGATTGTGTGTTAGGTTCTGAATTCCTAGTATCAGTTAGTCCTTTTTCAATAGATACAAAGAAAATGACATTCACTTGTACAGTTAATAATCACCCTGTAACTATTCCGTTAAGTTATTCCTATTTCCCTAGAAGTCAAGTGATTCCCTCAAAACCAAAAGCTATGTCAACAGCCTCTCTTAATAAAATGGAAAGATGTATATCTTTTGCCCAAATCAACGCTGATAAATATCTAGAGGGTATTTCTGAAAGGCTGAAAAAAGATTGTTGTTCAGAAAGTCCAAATGCTTTTTGGACAAGGGAAAAATATTTTGTCTCTCTTCCTTTTGATCCACTTCAGCAGATTAAACCAATGAAAGCATCTGCAAGACTGATGAGTCCCAGTGAAAGGGAATTCTGTTCAAAAGAAATAAAAGAGCTCTTGGATAATTAAAGCCAGAACATTGTTCTTTCAAGCACAATTTGCCAATAATCCCCATTAACACGAAAGCAATTGCAATGAGGCTAATATAAACAAGATGCTCCTTCCTAAAACTTGAAACCCTTGTGGTTGATACATATAGACTTCTTCCTCCAAATCTTCATTGGGGAAGGCACTCTTTACCTCCATCTAATGGAACTTTCAACCAAACTGTGATGCTATGACTAGAACTGGTTGGATGATGCTAATCTTTGTTGTAGGAGCAAAGGTCTTCTCATAAACAATGCCCTCTTGCTAAGAGAACTCTTTCGCAACCAACTGTGCCTTGTACTTGTCAAGTGTGCCATCTTCAGGGATAAGCTAGGGGTGGTGCAGAACACCTTCTTCATTAGGAGGGAGTTTTGAGTTTGTATAGTGAGGACAGTTGATTCTACGTTGGCTTGTGTCTAACACATGGAAATTGGCCTAATGTTATGACTCTCTAGACATAACTTTATTTTATAAAGTCTTTTTATTGAGCCCATGGTATTTACATATTGTAAATGATCTAAAAGGAGGTATATGGAGGGTCATTAGACACATTGAGAGATCTAACTTGAGAGAGGGATTTTCTCAAGGTCTTTGGAGAAAGGGATTTTCTCAAGTTGTAAGAGTGAGTAATTGAGACCCTAGATCAAAAAGATAGATAGAAAGGGAGGATTAGAGGATCATTATATCTTCAGACTTTAGATTACAGATACAAAGGTGGATCGGCTTCGGACAGCGAAGCTCGTCACCACAACTCACTGCCTTGACACAATGTTATGGGCCCTTTTAGATTTGGCTACTTCCCGAAGGCATGTAGTTACTCTCAGGCTCCTGGGATTCCCATAATATGCCAACTAGCAGACCCTTACCAGACTCTTTTGTACAGAATCGAGTCCTTGGCTTTCTGATGCAGTGTTATACCATTGAAGGCAACCTGCAGAGCATATTACCTCGGCTCTCACACACCTACAGACCTGTCGAGCGGACTACTTGCTCAGACGACTCCTAGACTTGCAGAGCGGACTACTTGCCTCATTGCAATTGCTTTCGTGTTAATGGGGATTATTGGCAAATTGTGCTTGAAAGAACAATGTTCTGGCTTTAATTATCCAAGAGCTCTTTTATTTCTTTTGAACAGAATTCCCTTTCACTGGGACTCATCAGTCTTGCAGATGCTTTCATTGGTTTAATCTGCTGAAGTGGATCAAAAGGAAGAGAGACAAAATATTTTTCCCTTGTCCAAAAAGCATTTGGACTTTCTGAACAACAATCTTTTTTCAGCCTTTCAGAAATACCCTCTAGATATTTATCAGCGTTGATTTGGGCAAAAGATATACATCTTTCCATTTTATTAAGAGAGGCTGTTGACATAGCTTTTGGTTTTGAGGGAATCACTTGACTTCTAGGGAAATAGGAATAACTTAACGGAATAGTTACAGGGTGATTATTAACTGTACAAGTGAATGTCATTTTCTTTGTATCTATTGAAAAAGGACTAACTGATACTAGGAATTCAGAACCTAACACACAATCTTCTTTAGTTTCTTCAAATCTAAAAAGAGATAAAGAACAGAACTTTGAACCTATAGACACTGGGAAATCCTTTACTTTACCAGACAAATAAACTGGAGATCCTTGTATTGCAGAACCATACTCTTTTGTTTTCTCCCAATAAAATTCAGGAATAGCATTCCCTCTAGCCAAGTTAAACTGGCATCCGGAATCGATTAAACACTGTATTGGGTAGGATTTAAATTCAGAAGGGCAAAATGTGAGAGTAGTAAATAGTTTAGGACCTGATACAGCTCCTAAGAGACTTATACTCTGGGATCTTGGTGAAGGTGAATGGTCAGGGGTTTTCTCAGGATATTCTTCTTCTGGGATGTCATCCTTAGTTCCACAAACCCTTTCAATTTCATTGGACAATTCATCTTCTGAAGACTGATCCTTTTCTAGCAAAACAATTGCTAAAGAGTTTTTTATTTCATCAGCTTCTTTCACCAATTTTCTTATTTCTTCTTGCTTAGCTTTCAGCTTATTTCTCAGCAATCTTTCCCTGTCTGATCTATGTTGTTGCCTGTCCTTATGGCCACTTGGATATTCTGTATAGAGTTCTGCAGGATTAAAACTTAAATCAACTGTTTTACCTTTATCCTTTTCTAGTGACTGTAACTGGGCTTGTAGTGACTTTTTCTCATTTCTAAGCTCAGTTCTTTCTTGATGTCTATAAAAAGGGATAGAAGATAATTCTAAATCAATTGCTGCTAATCTCTTTTCAATCTGTACAGGAGAGATTATTCTAGAAAACATATATAAGTTAAAATCAAACTCAGGAAGATCAGTATATACAGAGGCTGTCTCACACCCCCCTAAATGTGGTTCCGAATCAGAATCAGAAGAATCGGGAGCACATTTAGCAAGTTGAATATCATCTTCTGAGGAGGATTCCTCAGAGTTATCAGATTCGGGGAGATAGAATACCTCACCTGAAGGAATAAAATCATCACTGACTTTGTACAAATCCCACCAAAAGGGATCAAGTGTAGAACAAACTCCTGCTAACTTTGGCCGTGATTTTCTTTTGGGACATTTTGATGCCCAATGTCCTTTACTGCCACATATAAAACAAGTATCCCCCTTGCCTTTTTCAGATCTTCTTTTCACAAATCTTTTATACTTGTGCTTTTTCTTAAAGTGCTTAGATTTGTGTTTATAGGGTTTATCCAGATGATATCTACCTTCAGAAGTGAAATACTTCTTTTTCTTTTTCTTGCAATGACAGCTTTCACTTCCTAGATGTCCCCTGTTATGGGCTCCACAGCCCCAATCAGGCATTTTAGCTACTTCTTTACAGAAGGATGCAGAGAACATTTGCTGATGCCTTTTAAAATCTTTATCTACTCTTTTCTGTAAACAATGTTCTTGCCATGTTTCCAGAATATAATGATGGAGTTGTGCTAAAGACAAAGATCTTAAAGGAATATTTCTATCTTTTAATGCCTTTTCAACAGCATCTGGAACATGTCCAGGAAAACTTCTTAAATAATGTTTGAGATAAGCTTCATTGCCAGATTTTCCTGAAGAGATCAATAATTTCTGCATATAACAGAAATAAGCTTCTGCCTTATTTAAATCACACAAACGTGCAGACATATATAAAGAAGCTAAATGATCAAAGTCTTCTTGTGCTGCAGGGCCATAAAATTCTCTACTAAGGGCAGATATTATTTGTTCATCTGAATCATTTGCTGCAAGTAATTCATTTCTGGCTTCTTGTGGCAACCATCGCCACCATTCATAAGCTAAACCAGAGAGACCTGCAACTAACTGTGCGCCTAGCATCTGGGCAGTGACATTATGATCTTGTTGCTTTTTGTAAATCAACCAATGTGTTAGCAACTGAAGAGCATTCTTGATTTCTTCTCTAGATTGACATTGGATATTTAAAACTGGTTGTTCAGGCATCTGAGAAATCAAGTTATTCAAATTATTTATGCCAAAGCTATGGATTCTTGGAGCTTCAGAAACTCCTGTGGCATCAGGCATATGAGTATCATATCCCTCATAATGAGGTTGTGATCCTATTCTCATCCTATTTGATGATTCTGCCGCCATCATATAGGCATCTCCAACATATTTTTTATCGAGCACAGGGTTAAAAGTTTTGAATTCTTTTATCCACCAAGTTATTTCTTCTTTTTCTGCTGCACTAGCACCAAAATCCCATTCTGGTCTGTTATCTTCTGCATCGACAAGACCAAGAGAGACGGATTTGGTATGACCTTTCCGAGCTAACTGTAAAACTTGTTCAGGAACAACATATTGTTTCTTTTTTAACTCCTGAGTTCTAGATGTTAATTGAGACAGTACATCTAGTCTAGCTTCCAACTTGTCTGAAGCTACTTTTACAGCTTTCTCTATTTCTGTTGTATCATGTAAAATATGATCAACCAAAGCTAGTTTAGCAATAACCAGTTCAAGCCTTTTCCCTTGTTCAACACAGTTTGCTTTTAACAACTGGATATCATGGGCCATATCATCAAGATTTGAAGCAGTGCATTGTAATTGAGAATTTGTCCAATTAGCTAACTTTATCTCATCAGAAGAATTCTGTTCTGTTGTAACTGCTTCTGTGGAAATAAATTCTTTCTTACTTGACCCATCAGAAGAATATTGCCTGAATGCTGTTTCAGGGAGATTTCGGCCAGGGTAAAAGGATCTTTGGCCATGAGCATTAACAGATTCAGATTCTGTTCTTGCTCTCGGTAAGGATGAAAACATAAAGAGGCTGGGATACTCATGTGTAGATTGGCGTTTCTCTTTTTGTAAAATTTTTTGTTTTATTTTTTGACAAGCAATACAGTCAGAATGCTGACCTCTATGTTCTAATGGTATCAGAGCCAGGTTCAAATTGGTGAACTCCAGGATAATCTGGTATTTCGATAAACTTTCTCTGTTTATATGATGCATGTGTGACTATGTGCTGAAATTTACCTGCTTATATACAGAACACTCTTAAAACATGTATCCAGTAGGCAATGGAAATGATTGCTGAGTGATTGTGGGAACATTAGGTGTGTAAGCGTAGTGCGGATGTTAGAGTAGCAGTAAAGCCCGGGGAAAGGGGAGTAAGTCTACAGAATTGCCCGCAGCGTAGAAGCTAGCCCTCACTCCTATTAATATGGATCCCACAATGGATGCTGTTCCGCTAGCAAGTTTAGAGTGTCAGTCAGGTAACGATATTGAAGTAACACTTGCAGATAGAAGGACTGGTTCGTTTCAACCTTCTACATCAGATAGTGAGAATTCTTCCTATATTACAATATCAGATACAAATCCAACAGCAAATTGGGAGTTACCACAAATTTTGCCAAAAGAAGTTTACCGATTAAATTGGTGGAATTTTCATACTGCAACTCAAATCAAAGTGTCAAATATTGATATATCTTTCACAGATAATCAAGAGCCTATACATATACCTCTCTTAGATAAATCTCAGATTGATTGGGCTAAAGAACATCATTTCAAATACGCACACTTTGGTGCTGTTAAGTTAGGCTTAGGTCCACTGGTCAGACCCCGTTTAGCAGTTTCTTCTATTTGTGTTATAGTAGATACTCGTCATAATCAGTTTTCAGACGCTGTCATAGGTGGTTTTACTGCACCACTTCATGATGGTCCAGCGTTTGGTACTATTTATCCTCGTTTTTCTGTTAGCTTAGATGATCCACATATATATAATCTCCTTAAGGCGTATATTCTTCCTAAAGGTTTTGACATGCTTAATGGTTCTCATATTATCCAACTTAAAGGTGGTGTCTGTGTCCGGTTTGGGAATGATACTTTACCACAACTTAGATCCAAGATCAGTCAGAGTCCGGCAGACTGCAGCGTGGTGGAAACACCAAAGTCTAGGTCTAAAAACGCAACTCCCATTACTTTCAATTGGACTGGCATTTCGTATCCTCAGTCATGGGAAATGAAGTACTCTGAACTTCGGCATCAAGAACGATTAAAAGCTGTATTATCCCCTAAACCTCTTATTTATGATGAAGGAACTTCCTCATTCAGATCCCCACATCCTGAACCAATTCCTAGATTCAAAGCACCTTTGATTAGATCTGTGTCAACCTCAAGTTATGATGCAGCCAGGAGACAAGCCTCATCTAATCAGTTGAGTAAGAAATCTTACCAATTTCCATTTTACTAGCTGATAAGACCAAACCATGCTGGTAGACTAAATCATAAAACAGCTGCAAATGTTTTAGATGTTCCTGAAGATTTTTAGAACAAATAAGAATATCATCAATAAAAACAGCTAACCATGGTATATCTCTAAAGATATCTTCCATTCTCTTCTGGAATTCAGAAGGAGCATTGTTGATACCAAATGGTAGCACTTTCCATTGATACTGTCCATGAGGAACTACAAATGCAGTTTTGAATCTGTCTTTCTTCTCAATCCCAATTTGGTAAAAACCAGACTTCAAATCAAACTTACTGAAAACAGTACAACCATTGATTTTCTGCAAAAGACTAGCTTTATCAGGTAAAGGATACCTGATTTTCTGGAGGACTGCATTAAGAGGTTTAAAGTTCACAACCAATCTGGGTTTACCTCTTTTCTGTTCACTATGCTTATTTACAACAAAAGCTCGGCAAGCCCAAGGGCTTTTTGATGGTTCAATCAAACCTTTATCCAAGAGCTCTTTTATTTCTTTTGAACAGAATTCCCTTTCACTGGGACTCATCAGTCTTGCAGATGCTTTCATTGGTTTAATCTGCTGAAGTGGATCAAAAGGAAGAGAGACAAAATATTTTTCCCTTGTCCAAAAAGCATTTGGACTTTCTGAACAACAATCTTTTTTCAGCCTTTCAGAAATACCCTCTAGATATTTATCAGCGTTGATTTGGGCAAAAGATATACATCTTTCCATTTTATTAAGAGAGGCTGTTGACATAGCTTTTGGTTTTGAGGGAATCACTTGACTTCTAGGGAAATAGGAATAACTTAACGGAATAGTTACAGGGTGATTATTAACTGTACAAGTGAATGTCATTTTCTTTGTATCTATTGAAAAAGGACTAACTGATACTAGGAATTCAGAACCTAACACACAATCTTCTTTAGTTTCTTCAAATCTAAAAAGAGATAAAGAACAGAACTTTGAACCTATAGACACTGGGAAATCCTTTACTTTACCAGACAAATAAACTGGAGATCCTTGTATTGCAGAACCATACTCTTTTGTTTTCTCCCAATAAAATTCAGGAATAGCATTCCCTCTAGCCAAGTTAAACTGGCATCCGGAATCGATTAAACACTGTATTGGGTAGGATTTAAATTCAGAAGGGCAAAAGGTGAGAGTAGTAAATAGTTTAGGACCTGATACAGCTCCTAAGAGACTTATACTCTGGGATCTTGGTGAAGGTGAATGGTCAGGGGTTTTCTCAGGATATTCTTCTTCTGGGATGTCATCCTTAGTTCCACAAACCCTTTCAATTTCATTGGACAATTCATCTTCTGAAGACTGATCCTTTTCTAGCAAAACAATTGCTAAAGAGTTTTTTATTTCATCAGCTTCTTTCACCAATTTTCTTATTTCTTCTTGCTTAGCTTTCAGCTTATTTCTCAGCAATCTTTCCCTGTCTGATCTATGCTGTTGCCTGTCCTTATGGCCACTTGGATATTCTGTATAGAGTTCTGCAGGATTAAAACTTAAATCAACTGTTTTACCTTTATCCTTTTCTAGTGACTGTAACTGGGCTTGTAGTGACTTTTTCTCATTTCTAAGCTCAGTTCTTTCTTGATGTCTATAAAAAGGGATAGAAGATAATTCTAAATCAATTGCTGCTAATCTCTTTTCAATCTGTACAGGAGAGATTATTCTAGAAAACATATATAAGTTAAAATCAAACTCAGGAAGATCAGTATATATAGAGGCTGTCTCACACCCCCCTAAATGTGGTTCCGAATCAGAATCAGAAGAATCGGGAGCACATTTAGCAAGTTGAATATCATCTTCTGAGGAGGATTCCTCAGAGTTATCAGATTCGGGGAGATAGATTACCTCACCTGAAGGAATAAAATCATCACTGACTTTGTACAAATCCCACCAAAAGGGATCAAGTGTAGAACAAACTCCTGCTAACTTTGGCCGTGATTTTCTTTTGGGACATTTTGATGCCCAATGTCCTTTACTGCCACATATAAAACAAGTATCCCCCTTGCCCTTTTCAGATCTTCTTTTCACAAATCTTTTATACTTGTGCTTTTTCTTAAAGTGCTTAGATTTGTGTTTATAGGGTTTATCCAGATGATATCTACCTTCAGAAGTGAAATACTTCTTTTTCTTTTTCTTGCAATGACAGCTTTCACTTCCTAGATGTCCCCTGTTATGGGCTCCACAGCCCCAATCAGGCATTTTAGCTACTTCTTTACAGAAGGATGCAGAGAACATTTGCTGATGCCTTTTAAAATCTTTATCTACTCTTTTCTGTAAACAATTCTGCACATCTATAAAATAACAATATACTTCCACACTTCAACTTGTCCTTCGAACTCCACAATTTTGCCCCTGCCAAACAAACTCAAGTGCATAAGCCCAAACGAAATTATATATGACAAGAGGAAATGCATGCATGCAAGATAGACTAGGAAGAAAGCTTGCTCAAATGACTAGCAAAATTGACACAAGAAAACCCCCTTTTGTCAAGCCGATCCAATGAGAGAGAGAAGGTTGATTTCAACCAAGTCATAATCCCGCAAATCGATTTTGTTCTTGCATACAATATTCATGATAATAGATGCCAAAACATGGAAGATAAATTGCTAATACAGAGGCAAGATCGAGACAACATGAACTTCAAACATCCACAAATGAAATCCTCAAGTAAAGGCAAATTGATTTTTTTCTCTATTATTCAATCAAGAGCCAAAAGTCCTTTTACAATGAGAGAGATCTCTCTTATATAGAGACCCAAATGTGAAATCCCTAGCATCCTTATGGGGACGGCTAGGATCAAATCATAATCATCTCAGATCAATGGTGGAGAGTGTCAATACAACAACATCAAGCTATCTAAAGAGGGGCTGATTTTCCCTCACATGCCCTAGGAAAAACATGTGATACAAGATATGACATGAAAAATGAGTATGGGGGGCCGCCTAGGGGTCTAAGTCTCCCTTAGGCACCCTAAGTACAATGTCAAATGATAATCATAACATTAGCATAGTGAAGATAATCACCAAGTCGTCCCATGGAGAAGTCGACTTCCCTAGGTAAGGGAAAAATAACATGTGTACCTCGAGTGAAGATTAGAACTTGATACATATTCTCTAGAGCATCGAATAATCATAACATAATGTCCCCAAGTTATTTCCTTGCCCACACAAGCCAAATCGATTTCCTAGCATGAGCCATGGTCGCTTTTTATTAATTAAAAATGTTGATATGTACTGCTGAAAGATTAATCTGCTTATATCTCTTTCTCCTTTGGCCAAATCAACAACTTGAGTGCACCAATGACATCAGAGACCTCAAATCCACTAAGGGTGACTACAAACATCCCATGGATCCATCTATGTAGTGATTTGTAAGCTAGTCCGTCTCCAACAATAAAAATATGGCAAAAAATAATCATAATAAATGAAATTTTATCAACTATGGCCAATAATCACCAATTGAAGCATGGAACAATGTACTAGATGTCCATGGGAACAAAATATACAATCTTGAACCATTGTAGCGAAGTCCACTCTGGGACCTATAGGTTGACCTAGTCAAACTAGGTTGACCAAGTCAAAACTGGTCAAACTTATAACCATACTGAGAACTGAATGATCCTGCATGCATAAGGGGGTGAATGGTGCTTTCTTTCTCATATTAGTAGCCAACTAAAACACTAGTGTTATCACACAATTTGTAGTTGTCCCAAAAGATGATCCTATCTAGGACAACTAAAGAGGTGACCCAAGAGATGCCACGGTTCCCAATGCAATTGGGTGTCACGCTAATCGAGGCATTCTTCACTTTAGATCTAGCCTAAGCAAGACCAAGGGGGATACCCTAGCTAACCAATGAAGGCTAGCGAACTTACTCAAGACCTCCTAGGGAAATGTGAAAGATGAAATAGGAAGAGATCAAGAGTGAATAGATCTAGATCTATGAAATATAAGTGGGCCCAAGGAGTTAGGGCTTGGTTGAAGAGGCTTATGAGATGGACAAATGTTCAACCAAGGAAAGATTAAGCCACTTATGGGTTTAGATTAGTAGATCTAGATAGATCTAATGCCAAATAGAAAGACCCAAGTGGGGCCCACCCTTAAAATATGGAAAATGGTCAAAATGGGGCCCACAAGGTGGAGATCAAGGTGAAATGTCACTAGAGGGGTTGCTAATCAATGGATCTATGGAATTGATGAGGAACAAGCAATACCCACGTGATGGATCTAGCAAAAGCCCACCTACCCAACAAGTGCGACCTCCCTCGGAGAGGCCCAGTGCCTTAGATTACGGGGTAAATGGAGTCAGATGCCCACCAAACTTTAGATCCAAGGTTGATTAATTATTATTTAGGTGGGTTTTAATTATTAAGCCCAAGCAATTGCTAGACCTCACCGGATCTAAAAAATAAAAAAATGAGGGTTTAAGATCTAGAGAACAAATGGATAAGTTAGAAGATTAAAATACGTACCTCTCAAGCATACATGGATAATTAGAATGGATGCCGATTATTATGAGGCTTACTCCCGCAAAGTTCAAATGAAAGATTTGGTAGTTTCTCTTGTTCACACGATTTGCCCAAGCCCACTACTGCGTCCCTCTCTTCCTGCAAAACCAAGGAGACAAAGCTCAATTAGCAATCAACAATGAGGGTAGATGCAAGTAAGAAGAAAATGATAGAGAATAATTGGTACAAAGACAAAATCACTCCCTGTTTGAACTAAAATTTGACAGAAGCTTGCAGGGTAGGCCTCCCCACTAATGCACACTCCTCCAAATCGTCCTCTTGCCCTGCAAATCAATATAATGGAACAAAAATACAAAATAGCTACCAAGATCCCTCAGTGCAATGGAAAAACATTTACAATCATCATAGCCAAGCATTCATCTCAAGATCCAAGCATTTACTCAAAAGATATTTCTTCTATTCCAATAACCAAGAGCCAAAAGTCTCCAGATGCCTTTACAATAGGGGGGCCTCTTCCTTAAATAGGAGGAGAGAGACCAAAACCCTAACCCCTTTATGAATGAGTGGTTGAGATCAAAAGATATAAACAATACAATCAATGGCTAAGATGAGCCGTTACAATATAACATGGATCCACTCACATGAGGAGGTGTGCACTCACTAAAATAAGCCCTAGGGGGGTGCGCACCACATAAAGATAACTAAACCAAGTGTATGCCACATAAGATGACTAGGACAAGTGACTAGGAGCACATGGTGGCGCTAGGAGGTCTTATTATCCTTCACTAGCATCACCCCATGGCACAATGATATAAACTATGACTCAATGACATGTCCAAGTGACCAAATGATCAAATCATGGCCCCCTCAACTGAGAGAAGAATGCATCAAACGACAACCCGGAGAATGTGTGGACCCCACTAAATGCTGCAAGCTGATCTGGAAGGAGTGGGATACACCATAGATGACCTTTGAACAAACTTCATGTCAAAACCTTGCCTCAATAGCCCAAATTGATTTCCTTAATGACCTATTTATTCCATTTTTATTCCACCTGAAAAACCATCAAAATGCTTGTAACCCACTGCCGGATGCTCGGGCACAAAATCTGACTGTACCATCATGTCTGGAGAGGAGGTAATATGGTAATAACAAGTGGCTGGACCACCCCTCTCCTCTGTAGCACCCTAGGAAAAAGTGCCTCATCAATGCTGCTACTAGACATGCCATTTCTGCATGGAAAACTGGAAAAAGGTGGAACTCTGACCATATAATCTCTGAGAGTGCTTGAAACTGATAACTGAGTGTCTCAATGGACTCAGAAGGTCCAAATCTACTAGAGATGAGTACCCATACACACTGTGGCAACATGTAGGATCATCTGTAGCCTCAGCCATACCCAGACAATAATAATATAATGGTTTGGAAATAATAATAACCAATAAAAAAGTGCATCAACCATCATCTGAAACCTGTGTCCAGTGTATGGAGCCATCCAAGGTGTATCAAAAGACCATATATCATCATCATACATCATCATTGGTCCAACTCATCACGGATCCGAAGGTTGACCAAGTCAAACTGAGTTTGACCAGGTCAAGACTGATCAAAATATGACCAAGGCTGGAAAAGCCTACTGCTGCAAGTGCAAATGGTTAAGAAGCACAACGACTAAAGCTTTCATCCAGGGTGCTTTTAGTTTCCAATTCATTCAATTTCACAACCCTTTTGGGGATCTTGCATGTGTTTAGCAACACAACTACTCAAGCTTTCATCCATGGTGTTTATTCATTTAAGTTTCCACAAATGATGGTAGTATAATTTGATTTAGGTTTTAGCCAACACAACTCAGGCAACTAGGGGGACTCTCTACAATCAAGATCAAACATCGGGGCAACCGACTAGAGTGATCAAGGTATCAAATCCAACTCACCAAAGGGTAAGTTTTGTTGCTAACTCAGAGCTGAGATGCAAATTAACATGGATGCTATCCAACACAGAGGCAAAAGTGGGGAAGTCCTTTATATCACAGGCTGAGGTGTAAGTCATGTTAAAATAATGTAACTGCGGAAGATATTCCATTTATATTATTGTATTCCTCCTACGGGAGTTGATGGTCATGTAATTAATAATGTAAAGGTCATTGAAAGAATCAATGTAAACCCTAGGACATGTGTCAGCTTAGAAAAGCCCCTAAAAGATTATTATATTATGTAATTGACCAGTCAAGTAGACAAGTCGGCCCTATTGGGGAATTTGTCACCCCAACAGAAGAATATAAATAGAAGTGCTCTCTCTCACTTCTAATCACTCATTCACTCAAGCAAGTTCGCATAGGTGAAGAAGAGAGGTGCGCACAAGTGGAGGAGTAGCTGTTTTGTCTTGGGGTTATCTTGTACTTTGTGATTTCTATATTGAGGAAGGCTTTGCTGGGTTTTCTACCCCAAGAGGGTTTCCCAAGATAAATTATGTCTCTTGTCTTTTATGCTGTGCTTGTTTATCTTTTAGTAATTGTTTATATGCTATATGCTGCTCAAGTATATGCTATATGCTAAAGAGCACTTCAAGATGTTGCTTTAGTTTGGGATCAGGTTTGATCTCATGGCTCAGTAGAAAGCAACCCTGTGTTGCACTCAGTACAGCGGAAGCTGAATATGTTGCAGCTTGTTCAGCTTGTGGTGAAGCAGTGTGGCTTCGCAAGATGTTGACAGGATTGTTCGATGCAGAGATTGATGCTACGGAGATACTCTGTGACAACCAGAGTTCCATCAAGTTGACAGAAAATCCTATGTTTCATGATAGATCGAAGCACATCGAGATTAAGTTCCACTATATCCAGGATATGGTGTAGAGAGGAGCTGTGAAGCTCGAGTATGTTCCTACAGAGGAACAAGTTGCTGATGTGCTGACTAAGCCTTTGGGGTTCGTGTAAAGTTTGAGTACTTTCGAGACAAGCTTGGTGTGGTCCAGAGGGACCTCTCTAGGAAGAGAGATTGATGATGCCTATCCGAAAGGATAGATGCCTGTCCAGGAGGGACGGAAGAACAGTACTGGCTGACTGATAGTTCCAGCTCTCACGAGCTGATGCCTGTCCGGAGGGATGGATGCCCCTCCAAGGGTGAGGGAAGATTAGTACTGGCTGGCTGATAGTTCCAGCTCTCACGAGCTGATGCCTCTCCAGGGATGAGGGAAGATCAGTTCTGGCTGACTGATAGTTCCAGCTCTCATGAGCTGATGTCTGTCCAGAGGGATGGATGCCTCTCTAAGGGTGAGGGAAGATCAGTACTGCCTGACTAATAGTTCCAGCTCTCACGAGTTAATGCCTCTCTAGGGGTGAGGGAAGATCAGTACTCGCTGACTAATGGTTCCAGCTCTCACGAGCTGATGCCTGTCCGGAGGGATGGATGCCTCTCCAAGGGTGAGGGAAGATCAATACTGGCTGACTGATAGTTCCAGCTCTCACGAGCTAATGCCTCTCCAGGGGTGAGGGAAGATCAGTACTGGCTGACTGATGGTTCCATCTCTCACGAGCTAATGCCTATCTGAAGGGATGGATGCCTCTCCAAGGGTGAGGGTAGATCAGTATTGGCTGACTGATGGTTCCAACTCTCACGAGCTGATGCCTGTCCAGAGGGATGGATGCCTCTCCAAGGGTGAGGGAAGATCAGTACTGGCTAACTGATGGTTCCAGCTCTCACGAGCTGATGCCTTTCCAAGGGTGAGGGAAGATCAGTACTGGTTGACTGATAGATCTAGCTCTCACAAGCTGATGCCTCTCCAAGGGTGAGGGAAGATCAGTACTGGCTGACTGATAGTATCAGTACTTAGTTACTGATTGTTATTGCAGGTGTTCCAGCTGATGGTGCTGCTGATGAGGATGTTCCAGCAGATGGTGTTCCAGCTGACGATGATATTGTTCCAACTGATGATGTTGCTGATGAGGATGCTCCAGCAGAAGATGTTCCAGTTGACGAAGATGCTGTTCCAGTAGATGATGTTCCAGCAAGAGGATGATTGCTGATGATGATGCCGCTGATGATGATCATACTTTAGCAGATGATGATGTTGCTACTCCGTAGATGATGCCCCAAGACAGATGATGATCCAAAGCCTTCCTACGACATATAGAAGTTCACAAGTCAGTTGTGCAGATGTTGTTACCCACATAATACCTTCCTAGTTAAGAGGGAGTGTTAAAATAATGTAACTGCGGAAGATATTCTATTTATATTATTGTATTCCTCCCACGGGAGTTGATGGTCATGTAATTTATAATGTAAAGGTCATTGAAAGAATCAATGTAAACCCTAGGACATGTGTCGGCTTAGAAAAGCCCCTAAAAGATTATTATATTATGTAATTGACCAGTCAAGTAGACTAGTCGGCCCTGTTGGGGAATTTGTCACCCCAACAGAAGAATATATATAGAAGTGCTCTCTCTCACTTCTAATCACTCATTCACTCAAGCAAGTTCGCATAGGTGAAGAAGAGAGGTGCGCACAAGTGGAGGAGTAACTGTTTTGTCTTGGGGTTATCTTATATTCTGTGATTTCTATATTGAGGAAGGCTTTGCTGGGATTTCTACCCCAAGAGGGTTTCCTAGGATAAATTGTCTCTCTTGTCTTTTATGCTGTGCTTGTTTATCTTTCAGTAATTGTTTATATGCTATATGTTGCTCAAGTAAAAACTAACAAGTCAGGGTAAAAACCAAAAGCTTTAGTAGTTGTGCTTAGAAGCACAACCACTAAAGCTTTCATCCAGGGTGCTTTTAGTTTCCAATTCATTCAATTTCACAACCCTTTTGGGGATCTTGCATGTATTTAGCAACACAACTACTCAAGCTTTCATCCAGGGTGTTTATTCATTTAAGTTTCCACAAATGATGGTAGTGTAATTTGCTTCAGGTTTTAGTCAACACAACTCAGGCAACTAGGGGGACTCTCTGCAATGAAGATCAAACATCGGGTCAACCGACTAGAGTGATCAAGGTATCAAATCCAACTCACCAAAGGGTAAGTTTTGTTGCCAACTCAGAGTTGAGACACAAACTAACATGGATGCTATCCAACACAGAGGCAAAAGTAGGGAAGTCCTCCATATCACAGGATGAGGTGTAAGTTAGGGTAAAAACCAAAAGCTTTAGTAGTTGTGCTTAGAAGCACAACCACTAAAGCTTTCATCCAGGGTGCTTTTAGTTTCCAATTCATTCAATTTCACAACCCTTTTGGGGATCTTGCATGTGTTTAGCAACACAACTACTCAAGCTTTCATCCAGGGTGTTTATTCATTTAAGTTTCCACAATTGATGGTAGTGTAATTTGCTTCAGGTTTTAGCCAACACAACTCAGGCAACTAGGGGGACTCTCTACAATCAAGATCAAACATCGGGGCAACCGACTAGAGTGATCAAGGTATCAAATCCAACTCATCAAAGGGTAAGTTTTGTTGCCAACTTAAAGCCGAGACACAAACTAAAAGGGATGCTATCCAACACAGAGGCAAACGTGGGGAAGTCCTCCATATTATAGGTTGAGGTGTAAGTCAGGGTAAAAACCAAAGTGGGAAAGATAACGGATGGATGGGGAGAGTGAAAGTGAAGCCTAAGCTAGGAATCCATAAAAAGGCGGGAATGATAATATCCACACTCCTAAGAGGGTAAAACCAACGAGTATAAAGCAAGAGCTTCTGAGTGTAAGTAATACAACCATTTAGATAATCAATAACAACCATATTCATTTTATATAGACATACTGCCAGATCATGATTACTATATACTAAGTCAAGCTATCAAAATGACCAAAAGAGCAAGATAATAAAACCAATGCACATCATATACTTGTTGGGCCATATACCTGTATCTGCTATCTGGATCACCTGTAACCACTGAAACACTCCTGCTGATACTCTGGGCACTGCACTGCTCTGTATGGGATAAAAGGTCATCTCGGTCATCAAAACTTGAGGTCAAGAGGCTCAGTCATGGCATAAGGTCTACTGCATGTTTGATATAGGGCCGCTATGATGTGTGAGTGATCATACTGCTCATCATAGCGGATCTCACTGAAATTGTGTAAAGGCAAAGCTCAAAAATATATACTGAATTGCTCTGCAATCATGGTAGCCCGGCTACTATGGATATGATAACAACTAGTAACATAACAGTGGTGATCACCATCAATGCATAAGAAACATACTTTTATTAGAACAGTCGCATAATCCTTCTTGAAGTCCCTAGCATATGCTCACATACAAAATTGATCATTCTGCTTGGTTGGGTGAGGTGGATAAAACATGGCTAAGCTTAAAGGGAATTTACTTGTTTAACCTTGACTATGTGATAAGGTGGGAAACATGGATTCACAGTGACATGCGCAAGATAGATGACACTAGAGGAGGGGGGTGTCTCACACATTGCTAAAGTGCTTGGGAGGCCTCCAATAGACTCTAACAAACCTTTCGAGTCTCTTAGAATCGGTAACTTCTTGCCCCATCTCACTTCATAGCCTTCTTTGGCTCCATGAGGAATCATATTCAATTTCTAGAACCTTCGGATTTCACATGTGCTTAAAAGCACAACTAGTTGCAACTTTCATCCAGGTTTAGGAGGCTCTTAGAATTGGAAACCTCTTGCCCCATCCAATTAGCTCTTTACTTGCTAATGAGGAACTTTTATTTTTCAGGAGACTCATTGAATTGGCAGCATTTTACCCCATCTCATTAGCTTTTGGCTTGCTTATGAGGAATTTCTTTGCATATGAGGAAAGCTTGCCTTGGGGACTAAAGGAGACACCTTACACACTCGAAAGGCGAGACACAGTAAACATGGAGTCCATCATGCATAGAGGTCAAGATGGGGGCAAAATCTTTAATCTCACAAGTCTAGGTCCCAAGTCAAGGTTGCAATGTCAAAATGTAAGCAATGGTTGGCCGGAGGGAGTGAGAAGTGGTGCCAGACATAGAAGGGGAATGATCAAGTTTGTATGAGGTAGGCTATACTAGTGAGCATATACTATAGTCTTGACATTCAGAACCACTTAACTACCCCTAATAACAAGTCCCCAATAGCAACCAATAAACCACATCACCAATGTTAGTTACCTATGTGAAGTCTAAGCTACCAATATAAATAAGAAAGACAAATGGTAACACCCGAATGCAACATGTATACCTGCTCAACCATATACCTGTCTCTGAATGTAACCATGAAGACCAACTTTGATTGCATAGGGGCAAAGGTAGTATGTCAATTGCTTGGTTCTGCTACTCTGACCAAATGAACCATGACTCAACTAGTACATCTCATAGTCCATGCAAGGCAAAAAAATGACAAAGAGTATACTGGGGTACTGCTTGGGATGCCCTGGAAAGCTCGGAAATGTAGCTCAACCATTGATGATCACTCTCAATATAAAATGCTCATCTCATGTAAAATAGATCGGCTCATGCCTCTGACGGGCTGATCTGCATCATGGCAGCCCAGCTACTATGGATGTGATAACAACTTTATCCAAAACCAAGGATGTTGGGAGCAGGAGCAGGAGTGAAAAGCGAAATTTTCAAAAGCTTCTATTTTGGGAGCGTTTTTAATATAATACATAATTTAATATATTTTGATACATATATATTAAAAACGTGCAACATGCCAAATTAGCTATAGAAAACATAAACACATAGATCTAACTATTGGATTAATGATTATTATTAAATCATCAACCATTTAGTACACATATACCATCAATCATTTAGCAGCTCTAACTTATAACATTGTCATCATTTGCCATCAACTAACTCTAACAAATAACATCAACCACAAAATGAAATAGAGCATTATATTCATCACCAGAAAATTGTAAGATGTAATCAACAATTCAAACTTCGAGGGTAGGTTCAAACTTCAAACTGACCATCAAGAACAAACCTAACCCGTGCCCAAAACTCCCCATCAAGAATAGTGTGCTCCACCTCTTGAAATTCATGTCCAATAGATGCTCATGCAACCATGTCTTTCAAACCCTGCAAGAATCACTTGAGACCATACTAGCCAATACCACTTTTGCTTCAAAAGGCGCTTGAAGGTGAGGTAGTAGCTAGCAAATGCGGTCTTTGCAATCTTAACTAGCTCCAACCTGGAGTGCTTGCAAAAAATGTGGCGGGCCATGCTATGATAATAAATTTTATCATTTTCTTCCCTCTTGTGTTGGCACTTTGATTCAGTTGTCATTGATGGTTGGAAAGCAGACAAGGCGGGCGACTCAGACGGCTACGACTTAGACGGCTACAACTCAGAAAGCTGTGACTCAAGCGGCTGCAACTTAGACGGCTGCGACTCAGATAGCTGCGGTTCAGACAAACTGTGACTCAGACGGCTGCAACTAAAACGGCTGCGACTCAGACGATTGTGACTCAGATAGCTGCGACTCAAACAAGCTGTGACTCAGACGGCTGCAACTCAGACGGCTGCGACTCAGACAGTTGTGACTCAGACGGCTGAGACTCAGACGGCCGTGACTCAGACAGCTGCGACTCAGACGGCTGAGACTCAGACGACTGTGACTCAAACAGCCGTGACTCAGATAAGCTGCGACTCACAAACTTTTATTTATTTATTAATTAGTCAGTTACAACGTGTAAATTCTGGAAGACAAAGAGATAGTTCAATTTTCGAATTGGGAGTTAAAGAGACAGTTTCAGTTTTAGAATTGGTATATCTGGAAGTTAAAGAGCCTGAGGCATATAACTTCAACATCTATAAAAAACAATTGATGAGAACAAAATCTCAGCGAGAATTGAGAGGATAAAGAGGAGTGGTTTCTGATGAAGCTGTGATTCGAAGAAAACAATTCAGAACAGAAATGTATGGCTCGATTTAATGAAGAACAAAATGCCCAGAAACTCAAGCTGTAGCAGCACAAAACAAAAATGAAAAGGGTATGTACTGATATATCTGAATCAGTGTGATATAATTGACTGAAAAATTCTTAACAATTCAGAAGAAAAATGTGTGGCTCGATTTAATGAAAAATAGAATGCCCAGAAAGCCAAGCTGTAGCAGCACAGAACAAAAAATGAAAAGAGTATGTATTGATTTATCTAAACCAGTGTGATATAATCGACTGAAAAATTCTTGCTAGGGTGGAAGGGAGGTGCTAGGGAGGATTGTTGTCCTCATATTTCAGTGGGTGCTGAAGAAGAAGAGTTGGTGCTCTTTTACAAGTGGGTGCTTGTAATTCGAAGGTTGTAGCCTCATTTGAGTAGAAGCTGAAAGATAAAAATGATGTACAGAAATTGAAGCTCTCCTGACATCCTAAGAAGAAGAGGTTTTTCCCTTTATGGGTTTCCTCATGAAAATTTTGTGTCTATGTGTATATTTGTGTGATTGAATGATTATACTGTGCCTATATATTAAATCTACTGCAATGAACTTTCTGATGTTAAAAGAATGAATGTAAAGGTTTTCATAACACCTTGACTGTTATAAGATATCAAGGAAAAGATTTTTAAAATTGTTTAAGCTTTGCAATTAACTGATTCACCCCCCCCCTCCCTCTCAGTTAATTGATACTTTCAACAATTGGTATCAGAGCCAGACCCTTTAGTCTAAAACATGGCAAGTCATGATGGTTCAACCAATAAAGCTCCTCTGTTTGATGGAACAAATTTTGCCTTTTGGAAGGTTAGAATGAGAACACACCTAATGTCTTTAGGTGCTGATGTTTGGGAAGTGGTAGAAACTGGATATACAAAACCTATTGTACTAGCTTCCAAAGATGATAAGCTAGAGTTTAGTTTTAATGCAAAGACAATGAATGCCATTATGAGTGGTCTTTCTGAATCTGAATTTGTAAAGGTAATGCATCTTGAATCTGCCAAAGAAATGTGGGATAAACTCATTAGTAGCTATGAAGGAAATGAAAAAGTAAAAGATGCCAAACTTCAAACTTACAGACTAAAATTAGAACAACTAAAGATGAATGAGGATGAGTCTGTTAGTAAATATTTTTTGAGAGTTGAAGAGCTTGTAAATGCCATGAAGGGTCTTGGTGAGAAGATTGGAGAAGCTCCTCTAGTTCAAAAGATTTTGAGATCTCTACCTGATAAGTTCAATCCAAAAGTCTCTGCAATAGAAGAAATGAGTGATCTGAAAACTTTATCTATTGATCAACTTCTAGGAACTTTAACTGCCTATGAAATGAGAATCAGTAAAGATAAAGCTACCGTTAGAGAAGCATCTTTTAAAGCAGACAAACAAATAGAATCTGAAATGGAAGAGATTGAAGCGAAATTTGTAAGAAGGCTGAAAACTGGATCAGGAAAATATAAAGGGAAGTTGCCTTTTAAATGTTTCAATTGTTGTAAGGTAGGGCACTTTGCATCTAAATGTCCTTATAAAGAAAAAGGTCAGAATTCTATTGATGAAGAGAAACATACATTTAAAAGATACAATAAAAAGAATAACTACAAAAAGAAAAGTTTATGTGCAAATGATGTTGACCTCTCAGAAGTTTCAGACAGTGAGTCATCTTGTGAAGATAAGATGAATGATTTTGTGCTTATGGCCATAGAAGATCTTGAAGATGATGGAAGTGAAATGAATGATGAAGATGCTGTTGTTGATATGGAAGGTGAGTTGATTAGTGCTTTGGAAGAAATTGACAGACTCAGATTAAAGAAGAGGAAACAAAAACAGTTGTTAGTGCAGTATGAAAAGAATGCTAAAGAACCGAGTACAGATTGTAGCTTGTTAAAGATAGAACTAGAAGAAACAAAGAAAATAAATGATGTTCTAAAAGAACAGTTATCACAGAAAAAGATGACATGTGAAGCATTAGAGGAAGAAGTTGTAAAATTCAAAAAAGAATTGGAAAAATTTCAATCTCTCTATCATCAAAACTTGCCAAGTATTAAAGCAGCAAAAGAACTAAATAGCATTCTGAATAAACAAAGATCTCCTTTGATCAAGACTGGTTTAGGTTATGAAGAAGGGAGTAGCAGTTTGTCAGAAAACAAAGAAACAACTAATAAGGTAATTAACTTTCAGAACAACAATCAGTCAGAATATACAAAGTCAGCAAGTTTCATCAAAACTGAAGAAAATAAAGACAAAAGTAAAGTTAATCTAATGAGTGGAAAAGATGATATAGCTACTGGTCTGCAGTCAAGAAGACATGAAAAAGAATTAAAGAAATCAAGATTCAGGTATCAAATTTTTTTCAATGGATATTGTTATTGTTGTTCTGATTTTGGTCATAAAGCTACAAATTGTGTTTTTCACTTTAGAAACATACAACGAAGAATGTTTAACAGTAATCAAGTGCTGCAACATAAAGAGAAACAGTCAATGAGAAAACAAGAGTATCATACTACACCTTTTCCAGCACGAAGAAGAGATTATGCTAGAAATATAAATTCTTTTGAGTCTTTGTACAATCAACCAGAATGTTATATTTGTCATAATTTTGGACACAAGACCATAGACTGTCGTTTAAAGAATTATGAATCAGATTCAAGAATAGATTTTTCTGTTAAAAAGGCTAAAGTATGGAAGAAGAAAGAAAACAGCCAGTGTGGATTAGTGCTTTCTGCTCAAAGACAAAAGGACCCCTGGTATATTGATAGTGGTTGTTCGAAGCACATGACTGGAGATAAAAGTAAATTTCAATTTCCGAGTGAACACAAATCAGGAGATGTAACTTTTGGAAATGATGCTCCAGGGAAAATCAAAGGCAAATGATTGGTACATCTAACTAGTAAAGGAAAAGCTGAAGATGTATTATTTGTGGATGGATTGAAGCATAATCTTCTTAGTGTCAGTCAGGTAAGTGATAGAGGATGTGAAGTTGTATTCAATTCTAAAGAATGCAAAATAAAATATGTATCTTCAGGACACTTGGTTGCCAAAGGTATACGAACAGAAAATAATGTCTATGTTTTGAAAGAAGATAAGGAAGAGTGTCATCTAAGCAAGTATGATGAGAGTTGGTTATGGCATAGAAGACATTTGAGTTTTGATCATTTAATCAAACTTAGGAACAATGAAGCTGTAAAAGATTTTCCTAAGATTTAAAAACCATATGATGCTGTATGTAAACCTTGTCAAATGGGAAAATTGACTCGAACTCAGTTTAAATCTAAGAGCTTCACATCAACAGATAAACCTCTTCAATTAGTACATATGGATTTATGTGGACCATCAAGAAAGGAAGGAACAGGTAAAGAAAACTATTTTATTCTGGTTATTGATGATTACTCTAGACTAACATGGGTTGCTTTCTTGAAAGAAAAATCTGAAGTATTTGAAAAATTCAAAGTATTTAAAGCTTTGACTGAGAATCAAACAAGAAAAAAGATTAAAAGCAGTAAGATTTGATAGAGGAGGAGAGTTTTGTTCAAGGGACTTCAAAGAATTCTGTGATGAACAAGGAATCAAAAGAGAATATACAATTTCAGGCACTCCACAACAAAATGGAGTAGTTGAGAGACAGAATAGATTAGTTTAGCAGATGGCAAGGTCAATGATGAATGAAAGGAATATTTCTCAGACATTTTGGGTAGAAGCATTTCACACAGCTGTTCATGTTCTTAATAAAGCTCACTTAAAGCCTAACAGTGATAAAACTCATGAATTGTGGTTTGGGAGACCTGCTTCAATCAAGCATTTTAGAGTGTTTGGAAGTAAATGTTATATCAAAAACAATGATGAACATCTTGGCAAATATGATGATAGGGCTGATGAAGGTATCTTTCTGGGGTATGCTACAAATAGTAAAGGATACAGATGTTACAATAAGAGGTCACATAAAATGGTTGACAGCATTGACATTAAGATTGATGAAGGTATGCATGTAAAAGATATTCAGATAAACAATGTTGATACAGAAGATGCAGCTGAAGACGAAGAAGAACAGGTCCAAGAATCAGAAAAGGAAGACTCCGAGTCAGAAAATGATAGTACAGGTACACAGCAACAACCAGTAAATCCTTCTTCACAAATTAATCAAAAGAATCATCCTAAAAGTCAAATTATTGGCAACAAGAATGAAGGTGTTCAGACAAGAAGTAAGTTACTTAAGAATTCAGAATAGTTTCATATTGCTTTTTTATCTGTCATAGAACCCAAGAATTTTAATGAAGCTAGTGAAGATGAAGATTGGATAAAAGCTATGAATGAAGAGCTTGATCAGATTGAAAAGAATAATACTTGGGAACTTGTTCCTAGGCCAACAGACAAGAATGTGATTGGGTCCAAATGGGTGTTTAAGAATAAAATGAATGACCAAGGACAAATTGTCAGGGATAAAGCTAGATTGGTATGTAAAGGATATGCTCAAGTTGAAGGACAAGATTTTGATGAAACCTTTGCACCTGTGGCAAGAATGGAAGCTATCGGAATATTTCTTGCTTATGCTTGTCACAAGAAGTTCAAAATTTATCAGATGGATGTCAAGTCAGCATTTCTCAATGGAGATTTAGAAGAAGAAGTTTATATGGAACAACCTGAAGGATTCTCTCTAACAGACAATCCTGATCATGTCTGCAAATTGAAGAAAGCTCTATATGGATTGAAACAAGCGCCAAGAGCCTGGTACTATAGATTAGATAAATAGTTACAAGAGAAAGGATTCAAGAAAGGCAATGTTGATAGTAATCTGTATTCTGTATATCAAAACAGAAGGTGATGACTTATTAGTTGTTTTGGTTTATGTTGATGATATCATTTTTGGATGTACTAATGCTTCTTCTGTTCAATGGTTTGCTAATGCTATGCAATTTGAGTTTGAAATGTCCATGATTGGAGAACTATCATACTTTCTGGGTCTTCAAATTACTCAGAGTTCTGAAGGACTATTTATCTCTCAAAAGAAACATCTACAAGAGATGTTGAAGAAATTTCAGATGGAGGATTCTTCACCTGTTAGTACCCCTATGATTGTTGGCTGCAAGCTTAGCAAAGATGATATTTCACCAGATGTTGATCAAAGAATATATAGGTCAATGATAGGCAGTCTTCTGTACATTACTGCAACTTGTCCTGATATTATGCATGCTGTTGGAATGGTAGGAAGATTTCAGTTTGCTCCCAAACAAAGTCACTTGGTAGCTGTGAAGAGAATTTTCAAATACTTGAAAGGCACATTGACTTATGGTCTCTGGTATCCTAGGAATTAAAACTTTCAGTTGATTGCATATTCAGATGCTGACTGGGCAAACTGTTTGGATGAAAGAAAGATCACTAGTGGAGGTGCATTCTTCTTAGGCGATTCATTAGTAGCATGGATGAGTAAAAAGCAAGGTTCTATCTCTCTATCTACTATTGAGGCTGAATACATAGCTGCTGCAACATGCTGTACACAAGTATGATGTATGATACAAACTCTTGCTGATTTGGAGGTGAAATATTCTGAACCTATTCCTATTCACTGTGATAACAAGTGCCATTAGTGTGTCAAAGAACCCTGTTCTTCATTCCAAGACCAAACACATTCCAATCAAGTATCATTTTTTAAGGGAGCAGGTTACAAACAGAGTTGTCCAATTACATTTCATTCCTTCTAAAGAACAGATTGTTGATATCTTTACTAAACCCTTATCCAAAATCCAGTTTGAATATCTACGCCAGAAGTTGGGTGTCATAACTTGTTCCAACTAACTTGTTCACTTTGGCAGGGCGAGTTTGTGCTTATTGCATATTTGATGTAATTCTGAGATGGTTCCAAAATGTTTTCTTTGCTGATTTCTGAGTTAATATTGATAGGGGGAGATGTATTGTCATGTTTTCTTTGACATTGATGTCAAAGGGGGAGAAGTTCAGGTAGTTGCAGATAACAAGCAGTCAGTGATTACACTTGCAACATCATAAATTGTAGGTTCCCATCAATGCCAAAGGGGGAGATTGTTGGCACTTTGATTCAGTTGTCATTGATGGTTGGAAAGCAAGCAAGGCGGGTGACTCAGACGGCTACGACTCAGACGGCTGCAACTCAGAAAGCTGTGACTCAGACGGTTGAAACTCAGACAGCTGCGACTCAGACGGCTGTGACTCAGATAGCTGCGACTCAGACAAGCTGTGACTCAGACGGCTGCAACTAAGACGACTGTGACTCAGACGACTGTGACTTAGATAGCTGAGACTCAGATAGCTGCGACTCAGACAAGCTGTGACTCAGACGGCTGTAACTCAGACCGCTGCGACTTAGACGGTTGTGACTCAGACGACCGTGACTCAGATAGACGTGACTCAGACGGCCGTGACTCAGACAAGCTGCGACTCACAAACTTTTATTTATTTATTAATTAGTCAGTTACAGCGTGTAAATTCTGGAAGACAAAGAGACAGTTCAATTTTTGAATTGGGAGTTAAAGAGACAATTTCAGTTTTAGAATTGGTATATCTGGAAGTTAAAGAGACTGAGGCATATAACTTCATCATCTATAAAACACAATTGATGAGAACAAAATCTCAGTGAGAATTCAGAGGATGAAGAGGAGTGGTTGTTGATGAAGTTGTGATTCGAAGAAAACAATTTAGAACAGAAATGTATGGCTTGATTTAATGAAGAACAAAATGCCCAGAAACTCAAGCTGTAGCAGCACAGAACAAAAATGAAAAGGGTATGTATTGATATATCTGAATCAGTGTGATATAATTGATTGAAAAATTCTTAACAATTCAAAAGAAAAATGTGTGGTTCGATTTAATGAAAAATAGAATGCCCAGAAAGCCAAGCTGTAGCAGCACAGAACAAAAAATGAAAAGAGTATGTATTGATTTATCTAAACCAGTGTGATATAATCGACTGAAAAATTCTTACTAGGGTGGAAGGGAGGTGCTAGGGAGGATTGTTGTCCTCATATTTCAGTGGGTGCTGAAGAAGAAGAGTTGGTGCTCTTTTACAAGTGGGTGCTTGTAATTCGAAGGTTGTAGCCTCATTTGAGTAGAAGCTCAAAGATAAAAATGATGTACAGAAGTTGAAGCTTTCCTGACATCCTAAGAAGAAGAGGTTTTTCCCTTTATGGGTTTCCTCATGAAAAATCCGTGTCTGTGTATATTTGTGTGATTGAATGATTATACTGTGCCTATATATTAAATCTACTGCAATGAACTTTCTGCTGTTAAAAGAATGAATGTAAAGGTTCTGATAACACCCTGACTGCTATAAGATATCAAGGAAAAGATTTTTAAAATTGTTTAAGCTTTGCAATTAACTGATTCACCCCCCCCTCAGTTAATTGATACTTTCAACATCTTGTACATTGCACCATTCTATTTATAACTAGGGTCCTTCATCTTGATAATATCATGCATCGAATGGTTCAATGTGTGAATCAAACACCTTGATGAAAATATGCTAGGGTACATATCCTCATTGCTCAATGATTGCTCTTGCTACCTTACAATTAGTAGCATTATCAACGATGACTTGAATGACACTATACGACCCAACCTATTTAATGGTTTTAATTAAAGGTTCTGTAATAATAATACCAGTCTTGTAACATAGTAGTCATGGGCTGAAAGGAAGACCGCACCACTAGCAAACACATCAAGAATATTTGTCAATGGACCGCTTTTAACATTTTTCCAAGCACCAGATACAATGTGAATGGATACTAGTACCCCATATTCCGTCCAATCATTTGTAAAATGTCGTAGAGCATTATGGATTTTGGCTCTTTCCCTGTTAAGCCCATGGTTTTGGCTTTGTCATACTCGAGGCTTTTGTATCCTTTAGGGGCACCATTGATGGCTTTTACCATTTCATGCCAATAGAGTGAGTGAAGAGCATTGAATGGTACACCAAATGCATAGAGAAAACCTGAATTTTTTTTCATCCATGTCATCCTTGTAGCTTTCATTAAGGAAATCTGATATTGTTTTAAGCATAGGTGAGAATCCACTACCATGGGGGGATGGGGATTGGCAACCATACATTCTATGTGAGCTTGAGGTCTTAGATTCAACCCTTGATTTTTTGGATTTGTTTTGCGTGACCTCCTCCTCTTGTATTTGTTTATTTCTTTCACTGGCACATGGTCACATGTTTTGACTCCTATAGTCTCACCTTCATCCCATGATGTAATGCCACATAGATGCTTTCTCACATGGGTATATGAACCTGTGTAAGTTTTATTACAATGGGGGCATATAAACTTTGTGGTTCCACGTTCTTTCCCTCACCCAAGCCTTGTCACGTACTTCCACAAGGGTGTTGGAAGTCTCTTTGTGTTTTTGTCCATCATCATTGTTAGCTTCATTATCACCATCCCCTTCCATTTCTTCCTTCCTTTCATAATATGAGCCACTAGTAACTTTTTCCTCCTCACCATTGGTATTTCAGCTTCCCAACACCAAAATCATAATCATAAATGGAACCAAAAGGAAAAACCACATAGCCATCATGCTTCTTGACCCAAGATGAGAATAACTTGCTACCTGCAAAATTGGTATTTCAGCTTCCCAACACCAAAATCATAATCAGAAATGGAACCAAAAGGGAAAACTACATAGCCATCATGCTTCTTGACCCAAGATGAGGATAACTTGCTACCTGCAATAGAATAATGGAGAAGGAGAAATCGGAAAGAGTAGAATAAAACATTCAAGATTCAACATAGTGGCTTTTAACAAAAAACAAACGAAGAGTGGGTTTTAGAGCTTACCTCCTTAGCTCTCCAACAGTGATTGAATGTAACTATGGAAGCCTTCAATCTCCCTTCCAATCTCACACAAACAATAGCCTTCAGTCTACCTTCCAAGCTCTCACAAATTTGCTCATTAACAATAGCGAACGTCCCACTCAAAACCCTAGAAAAAGGAATAAAATAAGTGAAATGAGAAAATAGAATGAGAGAAAATGGAGTGAGTGAGTGTTTTAATCAATTAAAGGAACTGTAGCCATGCCTAGACCAATGATTGAAACCTTGTCTTGGTTCACAGAAGCAAGAGAGAAAAAAGAAGCGCCTCTAATTTGCAGGAGCTAAGGGGGATCACTGAGCGAGTGTTTTTTTGTCTCTTGGGAATGTTGAGTGAGCGACCTGGGAGCGTTGAGGGAGTGATTTGAGAGCGTTGAGGGAGGAAATCTCCTTGTTTTGGGAGGGAGCGTTTTTTAATTGTTTTGCCCAAGGAGCATGCTCCCAAAAAACACTCCTAGAAGGGAACGATCAGGAAGCATGCTCCCGAGAGCGCTTCTTGATCGCTCCCTCTGGGAGCGTGCTTCATGAGCGAAGATAGAAGACAACTAAAATGAACAATAGTAGCTACTAAGATGGAAGGTCAAAAGAGAGAAGACAACTCTGATGTGGATGAGAACCTTCTCTGAATTACATTGCAGGGCGAAAGGTTAGTGGAGAAAGAAATGCACTCTTCCAAGTGATGGTTCAAGTGTAAAACACGAAGGTAGATGTTACTTCCTATAGTGGTTTTCAATGCAATCGAATTTTTGTAGCTTTAGTCAATGAACTTGGTTTGGAAACATATATATGAGCATCAACAGCTATGTTCATTGCGTTGGTTGCAAAGCAATTCCACTATTAGAATTACGAGTTATTGTAAAGATAAGTTTGTCATTATTGTTGATTTTGTTGATGAGATAGGATTTGATATAGCAGAACTTGATGCATCTGTTGTGGTGTCTGGAAGTCCTCATCTATAGGATAGGGGTGCACTCTTTTATAAATAAGATAAGATAAGATAAATTTATTAATGTCCAATGAATGACAACAAAAGTAGGTCAATGGGACTAAAAGGATACAAGCAGTATAAGTACAATGTGGGGGTGCAAACACAACTCCTAGAAAGTGCCGGAACTAAATCTATGATAAAATCAAATAAAGTAAATAAAGAAAGATACAAGTAGTAATACAATCTCCTAAACATGTATATAACTGTATCCAAGGCATGGTGATGTAGACGGCTAAGCAAGTATGTCCAAGGCTGGTGTGGATAGGTAAAAAATCCTCAAAAGTCCATCAAGAGAGAGCTGAACATGAGGCTGATGCTGTCAAGAACGCCTGAATCTGATAGTCGATGGCGATGGGGGAAATTTGACCTCTTAACTAGAGGTTTCTTGAATCTTAACCTTGTAAATTTTCAGCCTTGGGGATGCTATGAATTATGATACAAAACAACAGTGGAATGGACAATCTTTCAATTCTTAACAACCTCAAACTTCTAGGCAATCTAAGAGAAGAGATGCCAAAGTGTTATTGATAAGTTTCAGCCCTCTAGGACAATCGTATCATGCATAAACCAGATTTGAAAACTCTTAGTTACAGCAGTAAGTAAAGCAGTAAAACAACCCTTATCTTCAATTATGATGTAAAATCATTTAACATAATTGGTCTTAACTTATGTCAAATCAACAATACATATATAGCTGGAAATTACAATCCATGAATAACATAGGTGGCTGAAAATCATATCTGTAATTTACACAAGTATTGGACAGCTGAAAACTTCATTAATATGCATAAGATGAAGTTGTTGTACATACCATATCTTTATCAGAAGGCACAAATCCAGTAGCTCTCCAAAATCCTAGGTAGGGAAAACAAAGAAAAAACCCTAGCTCAACCAAGGAGCTCCAACATGCATGAAGCACTCAATTAAATCCTCCAAGGCAAAACATTTCTTCTTCTCCTTCACCAAATAGGCCTTAGGGTTTCATCTCAAAACCCTAATCTCAATTCTCCAAGGGATGAAACCCTAACCCCTAGACTTCAAGATACTCCAAGAAGATCAAGAAACCCTAGTGACTCAAAGAGAGAGAGAGAGAGAGAGAGAGAGAGAGAGAGAGAGAGAGAGAGAGAACAAGTACAAACGAAGATATAAGAGAGACAAGATGATTAGTGGACTTTTCTTAATCACATCTTTAATCACAAGATGAACAAGAATGAATGAGTACAACATGAGTTATCATCTCCAACATTTATCTCACATGAAAAAACCCAAGCATCTCACAAGAGCAATCTCCAACAAAGACATCCTCCTCCCATGTAGAACTTCTTGTAGGGTTTCCTCATGAACCCTAGCGAATCACTCCAAGAAGACAATTACAAAGAGAAGAGTTTGATGATGATGATTGAAAGGATTCTCACTTTCATGTATATATACTCCCAAGTGTACACATGTCAAGCTCCAAGGTGATGTCATACATAATAAGGGTTTCCAGATTAAGTAACTACACAAGTTATGTCCACACTCCTTTGCCACAAGCCCATATTGAATCCACCTCCATGTACTCCTTTGGGCCCACTATCCCAACATGAACACTATCACAACCTAGGTTCTCCTGAGCCAACTTTGAGCCTCCATATAGGAATCCAAGCTACCCCATGTTATTTAGGGCTTGATGCCCTCCAAGATGCACAACATTCCTCCTTCTAAGTAGGGCTTCTCCAAACAAGCAAACCTCTCCATGTGGCCATCGTGAAGGACCCCCAAGATGTTAAGAAAAATCTAACGCCCTAGGGAAGAATGGAAAACAAGCACCTATTTCAAGTGAAGCAACCATCAAGCAAGCTATCTCCAATGTGCAAAACCATCGTGGACCATCTCCATGCCATTCCATCTTGGACCATACACAGGTTGAACATACAACATGTATTCCTAATCTCATGAAGCACCCCCAAACATGGTGTAAACACTTTAGAGTAACCTGAATTCTAATAGAGAACAAATATCACTTGGTAAAATCGGGTGGGACCTACTTCATCAAGGCACATGAGGAAAAAGATCAAACAAGTGTGTACAAGAACAATTTGACTACAGCCATAAGAAGAGTACTTTCAAACAAGATGTGGAAGAGGACTTGGAGAAAAAGCCAAGAACTACGTGCTTCCGCCTTTATATTTGAGCTTTTATGGAACCATTTTTTTTTTTCAAATGGGAAGGTGTGATCCAATGTGGATTAAATGCCAAGTTTGGGTTTAAAAGGATAAGAAGAAAGAGTTGGTTAAGCATGTGAATGGGCTAGAAAATGACTAAGTTTGCTGGTTTGAAGGTAAAAAATCCAAGAAGTTGGCCCAGTATGTGTATGGACCAGAAAAGGGACTAAGTTTGTTGGTTCAAAGTCCAAGAATCGAAGGAGCAAGATAATTCAGAGTTATTTATCCAATTTGAATCATTAATTGCTATGTTGCAGAGGGACACGCCCCCCCCCAAAAGCCCCGTACCCACCGTCCCCGTGTTTCGGGGACCCCTAGGAAACGTCCCTAATCTTTTGAGGACTTCATTAGGGACTTGGGGACTTGTTGGCCTTACCCAATGTTAATTTTTGGTTAGGGTTAGGGTTTGATGCAGAAAATAAACAATCAATGTACTTTAATGTAAAATCGCTTTTAACAAACTAATACTGAAACAGTGAAACAAAATAGTACAGCAGTAAATAGAACTGAAACATAATTTTCATCTCTTTCAACTTTTCTTCTTTAACACTACCAATTTGGTCACCGTGTTAAAGTAATCTTCAGTAACATGTAACCAACAATATAAGATTAACCGTAACAAGTTAGGGTACTTACCTTGGGTGTAGAACCCTTCCTGTTTTATACTCAGAAATATTACTTTCAGACAAAGCTGTGCCTCTCAGAGGCTAGCCAACACTAGTAACCAGAGGGAGCGAGATGATGGGTTGTAGTTATAAAGACAACAATGAAGGTCAATGGCAGTCAAAACACAGTGGCAGTCCTAAGACTCAATATAATAGGTCTGATTCAAAACACAGTACATAGAAGTAACCCAACAAAAAAATCTCTGAATTCTGGATCTGATCATAAACAGGATTTCAGCACATAGAACAGACCCAAACTAGGTCTCAGTACCCAGATCAGACATAAGATGAATTTACAGGGGTTACGACCCTCTTCTAACAGGCTTAAAGCAAGTAGGGTCAAACCAAAGTGGTTCACGTCTACCACAAACCCACAATAAAGTCTCACAGCCTTCACAGATATACACTTAGTATACAAGATCAAGCTTACGGTAAGCAGAAGAGAACCCAACAAGGACACGGATGGTAGATAGGGCTAACAGGTAGCAGAACTGAGCTTCATCAAGCTCACGGTAGGCTCAACCAGACCAAGTATGCTCACGGCAGACACAAAAATAACTTCAAGGATCAGGTCTGGATTCGACTAGGCTCACGGCTCAGTCACTGGAAGCAAGAGCAGTCACGACCCTCCTTAATGGACTCACGGGTTAGCAAAAGGAGTCCCCAAAAGATCTACAGTTCAGTAATTCAGCACCCAGGTTTCACGTCTGGGCCACTAGAGTAGCAATGAACTTCCAACATACTTATGGCAGCATAAAAACCTTGACATCAGACTGTACCAACTAGAAAGATCAGATCTGTGATACTTGTGTGTGAAGGAAAACTCCAACAGGTGGGCGGCCTAAGCAAGTGAGCAAGCAGCAACAAGAACCCCCTTAAACTCATGATGTCAAGCAGCAGAAAAATATCAGAGCTAAGATATAAAAATGATTATTAAATGCCAAAGAGGAGTCTCCAATATATAGGATTATGATCTTCTAGAATGATCATTAAATTAATATTTTAATTAAGTTAGGGTTCCATCAAATTTGGAAGGTACCACTTAAAAATAAAATCATAAACATATAAAATTAAAAAAATAAAAATAAAAATAAAAAATAAAAAATATAAATAAAGTGACTTAGGTGGGTACCAACACATTAAGGCCAAAACAATAAAGTCATAAAATAAAGTAGAATGTCTTAGGTGGGTACTAGGGTCACACAATTAAATAGGTAAGGGTACTGTTATCACATATATAGTAGCCGGGCTACCATACATTATTTTTCTCATTCCAGTACACTATTCAGCCAGTTCCCTTACATTTGAGATGCCGAGATGAGCATTTATATTGGATCACTATCAGATTATGGACAGCAGTTATATTCCCCATGCCATGACTGAGTTTCAGGACACTCAGAGAGATGCCCGATATAGCCATTATGCCATTGGTACAGAGCAGACAGTAGTGCCCAAAGTTACAGCAGCAGTCTCAGACGACAGATGATGGTACAGGTTGATGAGCTTTCAGGTATATGACTCAGCAGGTATATCATGGTATTATGGTTAGATTGCTTTTATACTTATTCTTATAGCATATCTTAGCACTTAGTGTCATGATCTGGCGATCATATAGATACATGGACCTGGTTGACCTATTATTTATATTATATTGTCCCTACTCAGACTTAGAAGTTCACTATTCATACTCATTGGTACATACCCTCCTTAGGGAGAATAGAGGTGATCATTACACCATACTATGGCTTGCTAGTGTTGGCTCCATCATTTCATTGTCTTCATCCATCCGTGGCCTACCTTTTAGATTATTACCCTGATTTGCTACTTGACTAGTGACATGGAGGACCTTTCCCCACTGTAGCCTCTGTATTGGATGAGCTTCCCTGTTTATTGTGTCTCGGCTCTGAGTTGGTGACAAAACTTACCTATGGTGAGTTGGAGTTCCTTGAGAATTCCCCCTAGTCACTAAAGTTGTGTTGGCTAAACCTAAAACTTTTAGTGCTGCCATCAATACAAAATCTGGAAAAATCAAATGCTATATCTTGTATGAAAGAAATGCCAAATGAAAATGGCCATAAAAAATAAAATGTTATATCTTTTGGAAAAATAAATACCTAGGTAAACAAGTTGTCCATGACACACCTAGAAGTGCTCAGGTAAACAAGTGCCTTAAAAACACACCTGCAGCAGAAAGCCTAAAAATAAATGTAAATCTATGCAATGTGTTTGTAAACACACATAGATCAAGGCTATGGAAACCTCAGGCCCAAAAAGCAATGGAACTTAAATGTTATATCTAAACAATTGCTGGCCTTGTTTGTATTATGGATTGTGCGCATCTGTGAAGGTGAATAAACCCTCTTTAAAACAACTCATCCATTTGTGAGACACCGCCATTCCCTGTGTTATTGCTCATTCAGTATATACTATGGTGTACATTCCCTTTCCCTTGCCGAAGTGTCACAAAGTCAAGTCAGTCAAGTCATCCCTTAGCCTAGCCAATTATTTCAGCCTTCACCCTTCACTAGCAAATTGATCACAACTATGAAGTGAGTATGGTCCTGAAAGTCTAGTCTGAGTAATAATAATAATTAACGACACTATATATTTGGATTTAGATCGCCAGTCATGATTACTCTGTGTTCTAGTAGCTATTTGAATAAATTGTAAAGCATGTATTAACCTTGACACCTTGCAGCAGCTATGGATGATAGTCTGAGTTGTATTTGGTCTTGGTTAGACCTAGTTTGACCATGGAGGACCATGAGACATGAGATGTTGGACCTTATGATGATATGGATAGATGATATATGGTCTATGTACACATACAGGATGATTCTATGCAGCAGCTACAGGGTTATGATGATGATTCTTGGGATACAGCAGTGTTTGGTCATTTACAGATCATTATTATTGGCCTTGTTCCGGTACATTGGATATTTATTTTGATCATGCAGAGATTCATATGGTGTATGAGTACACATCTTGGATGGATTTGGACCTTCTGAGTCCAATGGGACAGTTTGTTTTCAGTTCCGGGCACTTACAGTGATGATTTAGCCTCAGTAGGCTGTCCTAGTGCAGTTTTGGCCTGTTTGAGGCCCTGTCGGAGCAGAGATGACTTTTATCCGGTTGACCTAGGGCGCTGATGATGGAGGGGGTGGTCCAGCCACTTGTTTTTACCATATTACCCCCCTCCCGGACACATTGGTACCCTCACCTTGACAGCGCCATCACTCCAGGAGGCAGTTTGGGCAGTTTCACGTTTCCCGAGGCAGTTCAGGATTGGTAGAAATGGCTATTGAGGAAATCGATTTGGGCTACTGAGGCAAAGTTATGGCATGGGATGATCAGTGATGATAGATCGGGACCTTCCACACCTCCTCCAGCAGTTTCAGCTTCATCGGGGCCCGCATCCATCACTTATGGCACTTTCTGTGGATTTTTGAGGTCTTTTGAGGACCACGACTTCACCTTGGAGGCACGATTTGGTACTTTCATGATTATTTATTGGTTATTGTGCCATGGGGATTGACCAAGGAGGGATAAAATTACCCCTTGGACCCACCATGAGCCTCTTATGATATTTTGTCATCATGATTCGGTGGGACTCCCCTCTCCTAGGGCGACTTTGTCCACTTATGTATATTTTATGTGTGATCCATGTATTATGTTGTTGAGCTCATCTCAACCATTGATTAGACATTTGTATCTTTTAATCTTAGCCACTCATTCAAAAAGTGGTTAGGGTTTTGGTGCCTCTCCTTCCTATTTAAAGGAGAGAGCTTCTCATTGTAAAGGGTCTTTGGCTCTTGGATTATTGGTATAGAAAAATATTCTTGTGGAAATTCTTGTGGTCTCCTTTGCATCTGGTGTTCTTAGATGGTGATTGGAAAGTCTATTGCAACCTAGCATTTGGAAATTGTGGTAAGATCTATCTTTTTTTTGGAAATCATTGTTTGTCTACAGGAGGGCGACTTCAACAAGGGCGATTTTGCAAGGCTTCTTCAAATCGACTTTCTTGGCATTCGCTTGTATCAGGGGGTTATCATTAGTATCATTGTGATCTATGCTATCTTTCTGTTACTTCTTTTGTGGCATTAGTCTTATCTCTTGATGCATCAAATTTGATATTGTTGACGTTTGTTGTGCAGGAGAGAGGGCGCATTGGCTTCTTGGACAAAATCGACTTGCATAGAAACTACCTCAAAGCTTCCAAATTGATCGGGATTGCATAGATCATCATCATCAAGGCATCTACAAGGTTACCCAGGTAAGATCCACAGGTTTGTTTCTCTTTCCTCTATCCAATCCATTGACATAACTCATAAATTGTTGAAACCCTAAATATCTTAAAACCCCCATTTTACATTTTCTCAGATCTACTTAGATCTAGTGGGTTGTTGGGCATAATACTGAAAACCCACCTCTATAGCATCCAAGGCATCCCGGATCTATAGTTTGGTGAGGATTGGCCTCCATTTGATCCCCTTCCCAGGCCAACTTAGCCTCTCCCAAGCAAGGCGCACTTCTCTAGTTGGGCAAGTTGACCTAGATCTAGGTGGTGGGTGTTTGAGATTCCACTTGATTTGACATCTACACATCAAATAACATACACCCAGGTTGTCACTTTCCTGAAATTCACCTTGTGGGCCCCATTCCACATTTTAAGGGATTTAATCCCCATTTTGGACCACTTGGAACACTTAAACTCAGATCTACTAAGATCTAACCGGTGGATTGCCACGAAATTACAGATCCATACTCCTACCTGATCGATCTACTAGGATCTAAAGTTTGGATGCCATCCGACTTGTCTTGATCCACCTAAACCCCACTTTCAGCCTCCTTGGGTAAAGTCGCACCACCTTGGAGAAGTGAGTTCACTCACTTCTAGGAACTGGGTACTTGAGATTTTTGGAGATTTGAAACCGGAATAATTCAAAACCTAGGTCTAGACTGTCACTTCGTAAAATCTTGCCTTGGGGACAGCATTCCTTGTTTTAAGGGATTGTGGTCCACTTGGTCCAAACCTAGATCTAGACACATTTACACATCAAAACTTAAATTGCCCACTTATCTCATGTACTAGGAGTCTTAAACCACAAGTCAACCCTACTTTGACACCACTTCCCAATTCCCAAGACACTGGTTTCTCTCCAAGTTAGTTCAACCTTCCTAGATTGTTGGATTGACTTGTGGATTGACCTATGCATGGTGAACTAAACCCTTGAAGCTATCATGTATCATGGTCAAGCTTGTCATCTGTACTAGTTAGCCCCAATACAACCCTTAACTACCCTGCATTGGACACAAGTCCCAAGGCAGTGGACTTTCCAACATTGAACTAGTACACTAGCCCTAGATCTCACTTTAAACAATTGTAAGTCACTTTCACATCAACTATGAACCAAAGCTATATCTATTGAACCCCTCACTTGGCTTGTGACTTTACCCTTAGGTCTAGGATAAACCATACACCTAACTTCACTTAGAAATACCCTGATTTGGTGTCTTGGTTTTGATCTCTCCTGTCGGGAGTAGATCGGGTCTCCCCCTTTGTTGTCTGGGCTAGATAACATAAAGCGAAGGTTGCCTCGACTGGCGTGACAACCATATATATTTTGGAGGTCGAGGTGATCGTGGTTGCACCTTTTTGAGTTGCCCTTCCCTATTGCCATCCATGACTGGATCCATCCATAGGGGTAACTACGGTTTAGGTGATAACAGGTACAATGACCAATCAATATGGTACAAGTCAAAACCATAAAAACAAGAGTGGGTATATTGACCCATAACCCTTAGGACCAAAGGGTGTACCTCAAACGTGGACAAATATGAAATAACCATAGTACCCATAAGACCAAAAACATCAAAGGTGGTACAAATCAAAAGATAACTCAAGGTGGGTAAAGGACCCTATTAACCACAAGTCAAGGACAAGATACCACAAGACCAATAATCAACAAGGTGTAAGGACCAAAAGTAAATCAACCAAGGTGGAGAAGGTACAACCAATCATCTCTCTCTCAAATGTACAATTGTTCCATATAACCTGAAAGTTCATTATCACTGTACAAGGAAGGGTCCACACTGGATGATGTGATCATGTGGTCCTCCAAATTGCTCCTTAGGTCAAGTGCTAGTGACTCCATCAAGGGGTGGCCAGTCCCTTGAGACGACCACCTAGCTCAACCATCTCGAAGACCTAGGAGAAGAGGACATCACACATCATCATCTTGGTAATTGACCAAGAACCTCCATTCTCAAGGAATGGCTCTCATCCCAAAGCTGAGTTTCAGTCCTAGACTGAATCAAGTCGATCAACCACTTGGTCCTTGACTAGGTTCTTCAGCCCGAGGCTAGAGGTTGACCAAAGTCAACATCTTGGTAACTGACCAAGTGCCTCCATTTGTAAAGAATGGTTCTCAGCCCCAGGCTGAGCTTTCAGTCCTAGACTGAATGTTGATCAACCACCTGCAGGACCTACTTGGTCCTTGACCAAGAATTTGCCTGGTCCTAGACAATGACGTCTCTGTCTCAACCTGTAGGATCTGCTTGGTCCTCGTGACCAAGAGACTGTCTGGTCCTAGACCAGAATACTCTAGAGACAAATAGGGGCCCCATCCACATGCTAGGGACTTTGCCATGGCATCAACGTGCTTGGTTAGCGACAAAGAACCCCAGGAGACAGCTGGGGGCCCTAGGGTACCTTCAAGGGTCTTACTCTTTACTCTGCCTGGTTAACTTGACCAGGAACCCTAGTTAACTGACTAGGGTACCATCCTCTCTGAGAATGGGCCTCGCAGCTGCACTAAAAATTAACACCCAAAACGTCCCTAACAGATTTTGGGGACATCCGGGTAGATTTTGGAGACATTCCAAGTAGATTTCAGAGATGTCCTAGGCATATTTTGGAGATGTTTTGTTCATGTATCTTCAATTTTGACAATAAACATTGATGATTGGACAATATGATAATTTATTCCATCCCTATTATTCGTATTATTTTAAATCTAAATCTAAATCTATACACGTTGCAGCTCAAAATATGGGTTGTGTATGATGGATTTTGTTTTGGGTTTTTGGTGATTTAACTATTGTCTTTTTAGCAACATCATTATAAGCAACAAATCCTCCATGTCAACAAACTAAGAAATGCAACAACTCAAAGGTTTGATCCTTTTGGGTATTGATTTTGTTCTTCTCATTTTTAGGGTCATCTTAACTTTTACATATTGTACATAGGTGTCCAAGAGTTATTCAAGCCCAACTCTTCCCCTATCCCAACCTCAAGCACAGTGAAAACAATTGGATAGTAAAGACTTAGATTGGGTACTAAACATTGGAATAAATTCCTATTCAATATCCTTATTAGTCCAAAATATGAATCTATCTCTTTATAGAATGCAAGCATGTGTATCCCAAAGTGTTTTGTAGTGGTTTTCAACATAGCTGTAAAAATATGCAGAACTTGTTGTGAAGGGAATGTTTAGTAACCCAATCATTATAAACAAGAAATTTAAGGAAGACGAGTAGTTATAGAGATAAGCATTCTTCTCATAGACCCTTCATGGACCTTAGTGCACATTGAAAATAGTTAAACTTAAGTTTCCTAAAGCTAAACTACATTTTGCTCATGTTCAAGTGCCAATAATGGTTATTAAATAATGTCTAGAGGTCACTACTTGCTCTGGAAACCCTGAGATCTCAATGACTTTGAGTCTCTCTAATCCAAATAACCAAATATTGACTTATAGCAAAAAGTACTACCAGATCTCTTTAACACTTAACCATAAATAAACAACAATTACACATTAACTCACGATATACCTTGGAAACCCCCAAATGGGGAAAACTAGCTTTCTGTGGGGCTTTCTTCTTTCTCAAGCTTAGAGAAAAGTAAAAGAGAGACTTAGTACATAAAACTCTTCAGAAACAAATGAACGAACTTGATGGGTTAGAAAACCTGAGATCTGGAGCAGTTGCAACTGCCGCTGTTGGGAAATGTGCCCCCTTGCTGTCAGTTCGGATTTGAACTCTCTAAAGATCTGCCTTAGCCTGTCTTAGGATGTACTCCCTCTCTCTATACTCCACAGCCTTGATCTGCGATATTTGAATGAAAGCGTGCTCTGCTTAATGTAGAATGTGCCCCTTGCAGCTCTTCATGGAAAGTGCGCCCCTCTCTCTGAGACTGGAAACTCACCCTAGCTCAAATCTCTACCAATCTGATTTGAGATCGTCACAGATCTTCTTCAAACACTGAAGAAGATCTACCTCGTAAATCTCAACTGCTCGGGCGTCAATCTGGATCCAATACGTGCTCCTCTCCTTAGGAAGTGCGCCCCCCCCCTCTGCTAAAAGTTGCCCTCTCTCTGAACTCTTTTTAAACTCCACTGTAAAGCTCTCTCAGTTCACAGTCAATGGTAGACGGGTGCCTTTGATCAAGTGAGGTCCGATCTGTCTTAGATCCCGCACGCTCCCTCTCTGCAGATGCACCTCTTTCTCTCTCAAAAAGTTGCCCTTTGCATGCACTAGTCACCCCCCTCTCTCAAATTGATCTCTCTGATAAGTCTGCTGAGTAACCTTTGTCGGTGACCTCTTGCCTCCTTATAACATCTCACTGATCAATTAGGTTTACCCAAAACCTAAAATGAGTGCATGCAAAAAATCACTTTTTGCATGCATTTTAATTAAAA
Source organism: Larix kaempferi (assembly GCA_027924585.1). NCBI lineage: Eukaryota > Viridiplantae > Streptophyta > Pinopsida > Pinales > Pinaceae > Larix > Larix kaempferi. The sequence continues at coordinate 10,953,670 of BSBM01001036.1, forward strand.
AGTCCGTCATGCAAAAATTGCATGTAGTGGCAAATCACCCTGAAAGGTCCGCATGCATCCGCCATTGGATTCATGCCATCTGGTAGAGTGCATCTCACCCTCTATCTCCTCCTAATTCCCTATACAGTAAGTGTACCTCGATGCTAGGCATCTGAACATGGAGGACATCCTGAGATACCACTATCTCTAACTATGGTCACTCAGTGCTTTTCTTATTTGCCTGAGGTTTTTCAAAACTAGCAAGTCTAAGGGATGTGCATAGTACTATAAAGTATAAATATTGTGATTACAAGCAACTACAATGTTTATTGTGAATTCTAACATTTAAAAGTTTTTAATATATATATATATATATTATTATCGTCCCCAACCTGCCGTCCCCTGAAAAATTGAGGGTGCGCTCTAGCCGTCCTGGGGACTTGTCCCCGCCGTTCGCCCGTCCCCAAAGCCAGTGCAACATAGATTAATTGGCATAGCTTACTGCCCCAAAGGTTAGTAGTTAGTACACGTTGAGGGCTTTCCAACTAGCTAAAGAAGTCTGAGAAAGAAATCCATATGAGAATTTTATGACATCCAGAAATTATATATATATATATATATATTGGTCAGGTTGCTGCTTTGTTTCAATTATTAAAGAGGGTTATCAAATCAAATTCCTCTTGTTTGTACTCCATATTAACAAGTCTATCCCACGGGCTTTTTTCGATGCGGCCTGTCAAGGCTTAGAACAAAAATGTGGCCTGGGTGGATTAGTATTCATAAATGACCCAGTATTCCAAATTCAAGACATGTCTGGGGTCGGGGACTATTGATTATGCAGAGCTGATGGCACTCTGATTGTTGATGTCAGATGATGATAGCATCTTTAAAGGAGGTCAACAGTCCACAAGTATTTGGTGATTAAAAGGATGTGGTTTGGACAGCAGATACACAATATCAATATACAGGCACTTGCTTCTCAAATAAAGGACAATATTGCTCACATTGAGTTGGTTAAATTCACACACATTTACAGGGAGTTAAATGAGTCCGCTGATACTTTATCAAAACAGGGTTTGCAACTCGAACCTGACCTCTTGCTGGAAGAGATATCTGAAGGGGTTTCATCCGAGTCTAGATTGTCCCTATGACTTTCTTCACTAGTTATCATGCATAGATACACTGTTAGTTTTTTTTCTACAAAAATTTCTGTTATATACATGTATATTCTGGAGGACTTACTAGACAGCATGCTTTTGAGAGACCTATAGTATGGGGATCAGGTTTTGATAGCAGTCTATATTAGTCTACTTTGGTTTGAGAAGATCTCTGCATCTCTGATCTTGTGATGTAGTATGTGCAAGAGCACTTGAAGAATGTGTTTCGTATTCTTATTGAATATAAAATGCGATTTTTTCTTTATATATATATATATATATATATATATTTACAGTGTTAAGTGCATTCTACAACCCAGTATAGGGTGGATGTGTCCTGTCATTCCATAATGAGACCACTATAGCCAAAGTGCTATCCCCATCACTGGAGAGGTCAAAGTTGACCTTATCTTGAAAGAAATAAATTAGTTATTTATTCCTGGGAGAGTGAATTTATGACATTTAATGTAAAGTTGGCTAGTGATTATAATAGTTGGCTAAGTCCTTAATAGCTTTTTCAAACAAGGCACTTAATGGGTTGATTTAGTCAATGTTGATAGCTGCTCCAAACAACTTCATAAAAGAGTGGAGAGACAAAGCAAAATGACCATATGGGCAGTGGTACAATCCACTTTTTCTTTTGAGGACAGTGGAAGGGAATTCTCTGCTGTCAATGTGTGCTAATTTGCTAAACAGTCCAGGAAGAGGGCAACAGCACAATAAGTTAAATGGCCAGAATGCCTTTATAATGTAATTGCTTGGCTCATTAAAACACACAACTTCTTAGTTTGGACAGTGTTTGGGGATTTGTAATTTGCTGTGTGATTAATAAAACTGTGCATTTTAATGTTGGAGTCTTTCTTTGATTGAGGTTTTTTCCAGTGTAAATTTTGTTGTTGTTTGTTTGCTTTTGTTTACATTTCCAGGTATTTTCTAATTTATTTTCTACAAGAAAAAACTAGTTGTGTATATGAACACTGGAAGTAGTGGTAGAATTATTTTCCAGAAATTAAGATCAGTTGTGATGAGCTATCTAGAGGCATAGCTTCAGCAGTTTATGGATCAGGAAACAATCCCCTTCATATCTAGTATCCATGTGATTGGTTTTCCTTTCATATCATTTAAGTACATTAGTTCTCTGGAATCTTTTATATTAATTATGCATGTTTGGAATTTGCAGGAACTACAGTTCATGGGATGCAGTATTGTGTAGCTGCACCATTTGTTTCAGGACAACATCCTTATATCCAGTCAGCTCCTGTTTCACATCTTCCTAATACATTACAGCCTTCACCAGGTGTGCTTCTTCAACCATCAGTGTCTGGAATTCAAATTCCTCAGGGTATTGTAGCTGGACTAGGACCAACTGCTCAAAGCGGTCCTGGCGTAACTGGCGGTATTTGGGTAGGTGGGAAAGGCACAACTGGAAATTTTCAACAGTAAGAAAGCTGTTGATTGCCAGGAAGTCATAAAGGTCCCAAGTTATTTGTTTGGGTTTGACAGCTAATATAATTTGTAATCCTTTGTACTTTGTACAAAAAGTATTAGTCAGGCTTTTCATGATGCGGTTTGTTGTACAACCTTATTTATTGTATTGTTTTCCATTCTTTTCTCAAATAGATGCAATTGGGAGGAATCGTGAAGGTATCATAGTATAGAAGTAGCATATACACTAGATTGTGCAGTTACCAGATTTAGTATCTGTAGTTAGTGAACATATATGTGTTTTCACTTCCAAGATAAATATGATATGGAATCATAAAGGTTAACAAGGGTTTTGATTTATGGATACTTAATCTCTGATGTTACGGGCAAGGTTATATGCTCTTGGCGATGTAATGCAAATATGCTTGTGACATCCTCTGCTTTGCCAACTTTATTAATAGATAATGAATAAAGGCACACACTGAAAAATTTCTGACTTGTGATCCAAAGAAGTGCAAACTAAATTACAAATGCTGTTTCCTTGTGAGAGAATCTTGGGGGAGAGTGAAGGTAGTAAATTCCTGATAATGACCTTTGTAAGATATTTAATCCCACGTCTAATATGGCATGTTAAGGAGGGTTAGCACTTAGCAGTCTTACAATACTGGTCATTTTTATATTATGGTTACGCTACTTGAAAATACAGTTTACAAATCATCGTAAGTCTTTCATTTTGGGAGATGTTAGTTTTATAGAGCTGGTCTTATTGTCATATGTGTGAGGAATTCTTGGAATATGCACTGGTCATGGTCATGGTGTTAAGAGTTACAAATCCCATAACCAGTTAGAAGTGCACTGATTTATTTTAGCCAGTGTAAGGATTCATTGGCTTTCGAGGACACACCTACAAACATGTTTCCTTGGGACCTTAACAGAATGAAGAATAGGGTTTGTCCCAAGTTTGTACACATGATTCAATAAAAGAGGCAAAATATAGGTGCATAAATCATCTATCTAAATCCGTTTATGGTATCAACAATTCAACAGCAATTGTTATTAATTGAGCAGACTGTTCATGTTCATGGCATTAATGCTACAAATCTCATGACCAGAGTGCACTGATTTATATATATTAAAAAACACTCCAAGGATTCATCGGCCTTTGAGAAACTATCTATGAATGGGTTTCTGTGGCATCTTAAATTCTTAACAAAATGAAGAATAGGGAATGTCCCAAGGTTGTACGTATGATTTAATAAGAGGTAGAATCTTTGTGTAATCATCCATCTAAATCCATTTATGGTATCGACAATCTAACAGCAATTCTTATTAATTAAGCTGACTAACAAATCCATGTAATAGTGCATTGAATGCAATTATATACGAGGAGTTTATGTGCAAGTTGATTTTCTATGTACCTTGTGCATATGGCCATGAAATCTTTAGTGCCCATAGGTCAAAATTCCATTTATATCTTTTTTTAGATTATCTTCAGTTTCAAGGATGACGAGAAACAAACATTTTTTCACAACTTTCTCTAGATTTTGTGCCATCCATATTACCATGGTCATTGGAAATACAAAAAAGGTTAATGTGTTTTAAATCGTTTATCTTATTAGGTTGTCAAAATTGCCCGGGATGGTGTTTGACCTCCCAGATTGATTCAAACATTAATCGTAACTCGTTTTAGATTTTGTGCTACCCATATAGCATGGTCATTGGAATACAAAAAAGGCTAATGTGTTTTCAATCATTTATCTTATTAGATTGTCAAAATTGCCAGGGATGGTGTTTTACCTCTTGGTATGGTGTTTGCAGTTACCAGATTTAGTAGCTGTAGTTAGTGAAAGTATGCGTGTTTTCACTTCCAAGTTCCAAGATAAATATGATATGGAATCATTGCGCCGAGAGGCGCTCTACAGCCCAGTGTGAGGGAGATCTTGTCACATGTGAGTGTTTGTTGAGTTTGTCGAGTAACAAAATAATACAAAGTAAACAAAAAAGAATTTAATACAAAGTAAAAAGTAATAAATATTATGTCGGCCATAAACAAAAAGGAATAATACAAAGTAAAAAGTAAGTATGAGACTTAAACTAGAGACTTTAGAACTTAGGATTATGTGGTAAATATTATGTCGGCCATAAACAAAAAAAGAATAATACAAAGTAAAAAGTAAATATGAGACTTTAGAGTGTTTGTCGAGGAGTGTTTGTCCAGTAACAAAATAATACAAAGTAAACAAAAAAGAATAATACAAAGTAAAAAGTAAATATGAGGCTTAAACTAGAGACTTTAGAGCGTAGGATTAAGAGGCTCAGGTATTGCACTCAAGGAGCTATTCAAGGAGAGGTTTGCACCTCAGGAAATTTTATCCCTCTCCGTGCTTGATAGAGCCTAGGATTCGGATCTAGGCTGGTAAAGGAAACAAGGGTTTGAAGTTATGGATGCTTTATCTCTAATGTTATGGGCAAGGAAATATGGTCTTGGCGATGTAATGCAAATATGCTTGTGACATCCTCTGTTTTGCCAACTTTTTTCATAGATACTGAAATAAGGCACACATTAAAATTTTTATGACTTGTGATCCAAGAAGTACAAACTAAATTAGAAACGCTGTTTCCTTATGAGAGAAACTCGGGGGAGAGTGCAGGTAGTCAATACCTGATAATGACCTTTGTAAGATATTTAATTCTAAGTTTAATTTGGTATGTTAAGGTGGGTTAGCAACCTTACAATACTGGTCATTTTTATATTATGGTTATGCTACTTGAAAAGACAGTTTACAAATCATCGTAAGTCATTCCTGTTGGGAGATGTTAGTTTTATAGAGCTGGTCTTATTGTCATTGAAAAGACAGTTTACAAATCATCGTAAGTCATTCCTGTTGGGAGATGTTAGTTTTATAGAGCTGGTCTTATTGTCATATGCGAGTAATTCTTGGAAGATGCACTGGTCATGTTCATGGTGTTGAGAGTTACAAATCTCGTAACTAGTTAGAAGTGCACTGATTTATTTTAGTCAGTACAAGGATTCATTGGCTTTCGACAACCTACCTACGAACATGTTTCCTTGGCACCTTAACAAAATGAAGAATAGGGATTGTCCCAAGTTTGTACACATGATTCGATAAAAGAGGCAAAATCTGTGGGCATAAATCATCTATTTTTATCCATTTATGGTATCAACAATTGTTATTAGTTGAGCAGACTGGTCATGTTCATGGCGTTAATACTATAAATGTTAAGACTAGAGTGCACTGATTTATAATAAAAAAACACTTCAAGGATTCATCGGCCTTAGAGAACCTAGCTGGGAACGGGTTTCTGTGGCATCTTAACAAAATGGAGAATAGGGAGTGTCCCAAGGTTGTACATATGATTTAATAAAAGGCAGAATCTGTGTGTAAATCATTCATCTAAATCCATCTATCGTATCAACAATCTAACAGCAATTGTTATTAAGTAAGCAGACTGACAAATCTATGTAATAGCGCATTGAATGCAACTATTTACGGGGGATTTATGTGCAACTTGATTTTATATGTAGCTTGTGCATATGAGCATGAAATCTTTAGTGCCCATATGTCAAAATTCCATTTATATCTTTTTGGATAATCTTCAGTTTCAAGGATGATGAGAACCAAACTTTTGTTCATAACTTGCTCTAGATTTTGTGCTATTCATATACCATGGTCAGTGGAAATACAAAAAAGGCTAATTTGTTTTAAATCGTTTATCTTGTTAGACTGTCAAAATTGTCTGGGTTTGCGTTTGACTCCCATATTGAATCAAACATTTAATCATAACTTGCTCTAGATTTTGTGCTATTCATATACCATGGTCATTGGAAAAACAAAAATGCTAATGTGTTTTCAATCATATATTAGATTGTCAAAATTGCCCGGGATGGTGTTTGAAGTTACCAGATTTAGTAGCTGTAGTTAGTGAACATATGTGTGTTTTCACTTCCAAGATAAATATGATATGGAATCCTAAAGGAAACAAGGGTTTTAAGTTATGGATACTTTATCTTTAATTGTTACGGGCAAGGTTATATGCTCTTGGTGATGTAGTGCAAATATGCTTGTGACATCCTCTGTTTTGCTAACTATATTCACAGATACTGAATCAAGGCACACATTCAAATTTTTCTGACTTGTTATCCAAATAAGTGCAAACTAAATTATAAACGCTGTTTCCTTACGAGAAAAACTTGGGGGAGAGTGAAGGTAGTCAATTCCTGATAATGACCTTTTTAAGATATTTAATCCTACGTTTAATATGGCATGTAAAGGAGGGTTAGCAGCCTTACAATACTGGTCATTTTATATTATGGTTATGTTACTTTAAAAGACAGTTTACAAATCATAGTAAAGAAGTTAGTTTTATAGAGCTGGTCTTATTGTCATATGCGAGGGATTCCTGGAAGGTGCATTGATCATGTTCATGGTGTTAAGAGTTACAAATCTCATGACCAGTTACAAGTGCACTGATTTATTTCAGTGCAAGGATTCATCGGCTTTCGAGGACCCACCTACTAACATGTTTCCTTGGCACCTTAATAAAATGAAGAGTAGGGATTGTCCCAAGTTTGTACACATGATTCAATAAAAGAGGCAAAATCTGTGTGCATAAATAATCTATCTAAATCCATTTATGGTATCAACAATTTAACAATAATTGTTATTAATTGAGCAGATTGTTCATGTGCCTGGCATTTAATGCTACAAATCTCATGGCTAGAGTGCACTGATTAATAATTAAAAAATACTGCAAGGATTCATTGGCCTTTGAGAACCTAGCTATTAATGGGTTTCTGTGGCATCTTAACAAGATGAAGAGTAGGAAGTGTCCCAAGGTTATACATATGATGTAATAAGAGGCAGAATCTGTGTGTAAATCATCCATCTAAATCCATTTATAATATCAACAATCTAACAGCAATTGTTATTAATTAAGCAGTAATTAAGTAGACTGACAAATCCATGTAATAGGGCATTGAATATAACTATATACCAGGAATGTATGTGCAATTTGATTTTCTATGTAATTTGTGCATATCGTCATGAAAACTTTAGTACCATTATGTCAAAATTCCATTTATTTTTTTTTATTTTTATCTTTAGTCTCAAGGATGATGAGAATCAAACATTTATTCATATCTTTCTCTAGATTTTGTTCTATCCATATACCATGGTCATTGAAATAAAAAAAGGCTAATGTGTTTTCAATCATTTATCTTATTAGATTGTCAAAATTGCCAGTAATGGCGTTTGACCTCGTAGAGTTGGTTTCCATTGGTCAGCAAACAAGCTTAAGACAATTCTGATATGTCAAATTGGTCAAGTATATGCGAATAGGATGCTTTATTCCTTTTCTAGTTTTGGTCATTGTTGGCCAACCACAAGATGTCTTACTAACTTAATAGATGCCAATACTTTATAAGAAGCTATTTGATAAATGGACCTTAAAACAAAAAAATGTACTATCAAAATAAACTCTAAAGAACTAATCACATTTTAAGGGATGACATCATTCTGTTTGGTGGAGGTGGCATTGGATGATTTAAGAAAATTTATTTGTCAAATTCTCAACAGAAAATAAAAACCCGTAGTTAACCACATCAATATTGTAAATAAAATACTCTTAATAAAAAAATACTCATAAATTACTTTTGAATATAATATAAATGTATTGAATTACAAAAAAAAATCATATAATCAAAATCAAAATTAAATATAATATATAATAAATATAATAAAATATAATAAATGGTTTTGAGTATGATATCCTAGGTGCCTAACATTCAAATTTCTTTTCAAAACTAAACGATGATACATACTATTCATTATACTCAATTTTTGAAAACTAAACTATGATATGTCACCATTCATTATGCACAAATGTGTGGGTATTTTATAACCAAATGCATGGTTTCTAAACATAATTTATAATTAATGTATTTTACAATTGTTAAATAGTTAAATATTTATAAAAGTGTTAAATTAAATGTTTATATAATAGTGATATAAAAATAGTTAAATATATATATAATGGTGAAATTTATATGTGTTAAATATTTATATAGTTGAATATTTATATAATGTGAAATTTATGTGTTAAATATTTATATAATGATTATATAAAAAATAGTTAAATATTTTAAAAATGGTGAAATTTATTATGGTTAAGTTTTAATTTTTAATGAATATAAATTAGATTTATATAATGGTTAGCAAATTTATTGAATATTTGAATATAAATTATATTTATATGACTAGCACAACCATTAATTTATGGTTTCTGAACATCGATATGCCACAAGTTAAGTGACACGAGCTTCCATAAACAAGTTAAGTGCCACGAACAAGTTATATGTTAGATGTTTTTCATGCATAGTTGTAATCACCCATTACTACAAGTTAGCATCCACCTTCTTCTAGTTAAACGGGTTGTTTGCCACGAGCTGCGTGTCATCCATGCATCAAGTACAAGTTATCCATGCATCGACTACCCATTATATATATATATATATATATATATATTACTGTTTATTTCGAATTGGAACAACAACCATAAAATTAATCTTGAGAGTATACTTGTCTCATCCTACTGCAATCTAGGAAAATCATACTTGCTAGGCCACCCCAAATTCTAAAATATAAACACCTATCGATGCCAATATATGATTGAGTTTTTAAAATGAATATGTAATTTAAAAGAACTTTTTTTTATGTAAGCTAGTACCCAGGGAGTTTCAAACCGGTGACTTAATACAATGAGTGCCTTAACAATACACCCATTCACTGTCTATTCTATGCTCTATGAGCTTAAAAGAACTAATTGTTAATAACAATTTATTCATATAATTTGATTTATATTTAAAATTCAAAATTGTGAATAGATGGTTTCATAAAGATATTTTTAATATTAAACAAGTGAATTATATTGAAAAGTTTAAAAAAATATACTTTTGATTATGGATGCTTCACTCTTTTAATAATTTTTTCTAAACTATTTAGCCATTTTGTTTAATTTCTAACCTTTCTCTCATTTTTCCTTTTTCTTCTCTCTTACCTTTGTTTTCTCACTTTCCATTATATTAACCTTGAGCTCATTATAATAAATATACATGTTAATTCTTTGTAATAAATTTTTAATATTTTTAAAATTTTAATTTCTTAGAATTATGTTTCTCTATTTTTTATATATAAAATTTTTCCAAACTTTATTCTCAATCTTAATCTATCTAACTCATTTCCCCTCTTTTCTTTCTTCTTATTATTAGAGCTTTATACTTTAAACACCCCTAACACCTTCAACCCCCCTCAATTTTCTTCTTATTCTACATTTAACTTTAATCCATTATTATAATTTATTTTTATATTTTAATAAATTTTACTTTAAACTTTGATTCATTATCAACCCCTTTACTCTTTATTTTAATAAAAATGATTTTTTTATATTATATTTTTCTCTTTTATTTTAATCCTAATCAATTCCATTTTGACTTTTTACGCCCCTTTTTCAACTGCTTTGTAGGTCTTAACTTTTATTTTATTATTAACAAGTATTTTCTTTTTATTTGTTTATTTTCCTAAGTTTTTAAGCCTTTTATGATTTACCTCAATTTTTATAATTTTTCAAATATTTCTTCTAAATGGATTTTAATGACTACCCCTTCTATTCCTTATAAATTAAGTTTTTGTCCTTTTCTATCATGAAGTAGCTTCATATTGATTCCTCAACGATGGGTTGAGTAGCTTCATATTGATTCTCTGAAGATGAGTGAAGTGTCCACTTGAAACGTCGGTCCTAAAACTAGAACACAGTGAAAATACAGAAGCTATGAACATAAATATATTTTATTTTATTTTATGAGTGCTTTATAATTACATTTATTATATTATATTTAAAAATAATTTATGTCCTCAAGAGTAAAAAGTACTCATTTTTCTAGTTACATTAAAAATAGTTTATTATTATTTTTATTTGTAAACATCTTTGAAATAAAACTTAACCCTAGTTACATAGATTGTAGTATAATAGGTGAGTTGTAAATATACCTTTTCCACAAAATGCTTAATACAATATTTTATTATATTTTTTAGGAGACCTATTTTAGACCTCAAAATTCCCATAATAAATTATTCTCGCTGATATACATGGTCAAATTATCACATCCTTTAAAGTAAGTACATTTATTATGTTTTATGCTTTCCACCCAACCACCCACACATCCCATATTATTTGGATGGAAAATGGTTGGTAACCTAGTCAAATTCAGTGAGGAACAATCCATTTGAATTGATATCTATCTATCTATATATAAGAAATTCCAGTCAAACACCTCTCCTCGTTCTGTGAAAGATATCCAAAGTAAACTGGATTCTTCAAGGCTAAAGGTCTATACAACAATATACTTATTAAGAAATCATATCATTTATGTGAATTGATACCAGTGTTGACCTTGAAAATAGTCAACATGATATGATTGTGAATTATCGCAATGAAAAGGCTCAACACAAACTTTTAATAGCTTTCTCAACTTTTAAACATTGATCTCACCTTAAAGATTGATAGCCTGGATTCAAGAATAAACCATATAGGATATCCTGCTAGTGTGCGCACTGAAGGTAGGTTGATGAGCATATTGCTTTAACGTCTTTCCATGTGCTGAAATTTCATATTCCTCTTGACATCTACAATTAGTGTTAATTTCAAGCACTTGTTTTGGATTATTTCATTTATTTTATGGCGCTGACTTGTATATATTTATAAATGGTTTGATTCATTGATTTTGTTTGGTTGTAAAAGAGGTTACAATCCTTCATTTCATAGTGGCAACATCATACATAAAAAGCCTATGAAATTTTGCGTAACTTTGTTGGGTTGTGACCTAGACGGAAAGATGAGTTTGAATACATATTTTGAAACTGTTGAAATGATATGTAAATGGCTGGACCATGATCTCTCTAGGGGACAAACCAATGTTTGTTTTTGAATCATATCTGGCAAGTGAGTCCAGTGTGTCAAGATATTCATCTACACACTCAAATAATTGATCACATGTAGGGTGAAGACTTGAAATATATGGGCTGAAAATTAAAAAGAGAATTATTTTAAAAATTGGGCGTAACAAAATATCAAATAAATTCCTACAACTGACAATCATCCCCTATTAAGCTTATAAAGGACACACTTCTCCCATCCATCAATTGTTGAAGAATATATCATAATAGAGGTGAGGATAAAAATAAAATGTTCATAATGAAGAGGAAATGTAGATATCTTTGTTGGTGCTATGGACATTCTCTGGTAATAGAGTGACCCCTAAGGGATAACATATCTATGCTAAGTTAAATATTTTATATCCCACATCTATTAGGCCCTAGAAACTTCAATCATGAGTGTTGATGGATGCTTTAAGAAATAAACTTCATCATTTCATCATCTTGGCAGTATAGATGAACCTCATTGGTTGGTATGTAGGTATCACTATTGAAGGTCTCACTAGGTAAAATTTACTACAACCCACTACACATTGAATTTATGATGTTTATGCGAAATGAAAACACAAGAGCAGGTGCATTTTATGCTCATGATACAACAATAACTTTAAGAGACTAGTGGCTTTGTTCTGTGTTGCCATTATTTGAGGCCTTAACAAGGCCCAACTTTTGGGAAGCTTGGGAACCCTCTTTTCTTTAATCTCATTGAATTTTCTTTCAAGTTTTTATCTTGGGTTGATTCTATTATACATTCTTATTTTTTTCTTATTTTCCATGGAAAAAAAAGTAATTTTATTTATAAATAGGAACATAAATCACATTCTTTAGATGCATGCATGCATCACATTACATATATATGCTTTTAAATCATTGAAATATAACCAATCAAACGGCTTTCTAAAAGAGCAAAGAAAAATGTTATACAATAAGTCAAGATTTGAATAAATCCTCAAATTTTCCTTTCTTCCCTTTCTTTTTTTGAGCTCGGTCCATTCCATTGATGATGGATCTACAACTACCATCAATAAGCCATTGACTAAAGAATCTTTATTCACCAAAGGAACCTACTCCTTATTTGAATCAAATCTCTCATATTAATTTGCTCTTTTCATTCCTCTTGACAAAATATCCTTAGTTACCACACCCGCTCAAGGAAATGAATTCAAATGTTGTAGATTCTCCGTTTGTTTTATATAATCATTATTCTTTTGGAATCTTCTTAATTGACTTTCTCATTCTTAGTAGTGGGAAACTATGCCAAATCTCCTCTTTTTCATCCTTCATAGGAGGATCACGTCTCCCAAATTTTAGATTTGTTGCACGTTTTTCTTTTTAGGTTGACTTACTTGTATACAAGTTTCCTGAAGGCCTCACATTTGATGACAATGTCGACACATAAAGATGATATTTTCATAATCCAAACTCTATGAATTTGTAATTTCGATTTTTCAACAACATTTTGTTTGGAAGACCTCTACAAAGATCAATTTCCACACAAATACAAGTATTTGTAAACAAACCTTCTTAGATCCTTTGCCCACCATCCTTTAAATATGTGCCCAAAAGATTGCCAATATCTTTTAACGCTAAATGGTGATAAAAATGGAGAGGCATATTTGAAATCTGAGCCCATATCGACATTTCAAATACCACCATAGTAATAAAGAGCCCTACACTTCCCCAGAACCAAGATCCCTCATTAAATATTTTTCTCTAATCATCTTAGGAATAAATTTGTACTACAAATATTCGTGAGATGTAGAACAGTCGGTGGTGGGTGATGAGTTAATACACCCCTAAGCTGAATGGTTGCGGTTCGAAACCTCGCAGATACCAAAAATCCAACCATGTTAAAGGTTGGTGCGGTCCAAGCTGGGTGCGATCCCCATGTGATTTTGATGGCTTAGATGCCCTTGGGTTGTGGTTTCTTAGCCAAAGGAAAACCTTGCAAGTAAGGGGTACCGCTAGCCAACAAAAAAAAATGTAATGCAAATAAACCTTTAGAGCACAAAATGATCTCACCATTTTTAGTCCAATTAGAATATATCCATTAGTGAAAATATTTTGATTGCGGCCAAAATCCATTAAATCTACATATTATTGCCCGAGGTTTAAGTGATGAGAAAAACTAATTTACCTTTAAATACTTGACCTCCAACATTGGCACTTGATCTACTTTCTCAAGAACATACAAATTTGACAAAGTTGGTAATTGAGTTGATGAAGGAGATGTCTTGGATCAACAACGACCAAATATAGGGTAGAGTCCTTAGGAGAAATATATTCGACAACCAAAACGCCCCCGATCTGTCAGAATCTGACAAAGGTAGAATCCCCAAAATTGCAATTTCGATTGTTCAAATCGTAATTTCGACTAGTTGGGTGGTTTCAAAACCAGGCATTTCATCTAGGATGAGTAATTGTGATAGTTGAAATCATAAATTTAGGTAAATTGCAATTTACAGTCATGATTTTAACCAGAATTGAGGAAAAAAACACTGGAATAACGAGGTGTTTTAGTTCCTCTTTATCCCATGTAGAGTCCTTATATATGTTGTAATCAGAGAGATTGATTAGATCCTCTAATTGCTTACCCTCATAGCCTAATCATTGTAAATCCACAAGAATCCCCATATTGTCCTAAATTTTTTGCTTGAGGATAACGATGTGATCTGAGGCTTTTGCCAACAAAGGAATGAATTTCCTCTGAATATTCTTCGCAAAAATTTGATAATCTCTCCCACATCATTTACCCTAACTAAAGGAAAGAGACTGGCTTGAAGAAGCTTCCATATCTACTTGAAATACTGATTCAATTAGTAGAGATCAATCTTCTATAAAAAATAGTAGATCGATGCTCATAAATAGTAGATCTGCACTAAGGAATGGTAGATATGAGAACATAAATAGTAGATATGCTCCAAAACTAGGGCTTGCCTTGCCTAGGCCTGGATCTCCTGAAAATTTGCAACTCATGCACATGGGCTATGCCAAAACCCCTGAATCAAATGTCTCGATATTCCCTACAATTTTATTATCTGACTCCATCACAAAATATGAATCCACACTATGTAGGACGGAGGGCGATTTCCACTGTCGGAATGGAAAGTCATCTCCAATTATGTTGAGATCAAATCATATTTGCAGGGAAAAAACACTAGAGAACCCATGTCTTTGGCTCTCTAGTAATAAATGACCTCCATTTTTTCCATGAGTTTGAGTTCCCTTGACAATTTTTTTTGAATTGTTCTACGTGCCTCCTTCCATGTAGTTCTTCCCATTGCCATGGAAGTGTTCAGAGTAGTTGCAGAAAAAGTCAGAACCCTTGAGGACAGGGCCATCAAAAATCCCAACATGGACCAAGACACTGATGTCCAAAACATACTCGCCAAACGCCGGGCCTCAACCGCTGCTCGGGCATATAGGCCCGAACACCCCATAAGGAAGATTTTGCATTGAATAATGTGAATCCCGAGAGAAGTTCAAGAGCAAAAGGAGACTTTTGCTCACCATTACTAAGTCGTCACTCTAAAGATTTATTTACTTTTAAAGAAAGGTGGAACTAATAATCCCTTATGCTCTTAGTTAGGGAAAGTAGATGTCAAAAAATTCAACGATTTGGATCCGGTGGTCATTTTTAGCCAGAATCTGGCGTTTTTAATTTTTCAAAATCGGAATTTAGCTATTTGTTATTGGGATTTTGATGGTAGAAATGGAATCAAAACCCACAAAAACGCCTAGGTACTCAAAATTTTAGAATTTGATAGTGTAACTTGGATCTTGAAAAATTACGACCGGATTTATTTCAAAATCTTGTCCGAAAAAATCATCTATTCAGACTCAAATCGTAGAATTTTTAGACTACACGGTTAGGAAAATACCTCTTTTGAATTCAATTCTAGATTTTGCGCTATTTTGGCTAGCTTGATTGCATATATATTTTCCATTCATCAACTTTGTTTTATGTTCTTTTTTGGGGGGGAAAATACCATCTTTCATTGACCTTGACTTTCAAAGAGGGCGTTATCTTTTTTCTCTTTCTGAGACTGATTTTTGAATTGGGCCCACTTTTTTCCTTTATCCTTTACACTTTTGAATTTTAGGTCAGATTTCTCATACATAGTTGATTTTCAAATCAACACCATTTTTCCTTTTTGGTTTTAACCCTTTGAATTTCAGTGTTGATTTTTTGATTGTGCCATTTTTTTGGGGAATCATTCTCTTTCTCGACCAAATAATTGAACTTGATCTAAGGATTGGGTTGATTTCATCCGATTCCATTTTTTAATTACTTCATTTTTTTTTATTTTCTTATGTTCTAATTTTTAAATGGCTATCTTCCATCTTTCAAATTGTGTATTTCACAAATTTGGTGGAAGGTTCCTATCTGAAATGAGACTTCTTTTGTCTCACGAGCAATTCTTTTCAAGTTAGAATCCTTTTTTCACATGAAAACACAACACTTTTATTATTCAAGGTTGAATCAAAAAGTGCATCGATAGTTTAGATAGTACAAAAAACAGGGAAATCTTGAAGCATTCTCAAAGAGCAAGACACAACTACATAATCATCATCAACACCCAACACCGATACAAAAGGCCTTAGCAAGCATCAAAAGCATATGGACAAATCCATCACCAGAAAACAAAATAGACCAACTTAGTCCATGAAAATGTCTAAAGATCCAAAAAAGACCCAAACATTCTCAATACTTTCTCCGACAATAATCGAACCTTCTTCCCCAACCAAAGTCTCCTTGGATAAAAAATTTGCATCTCCATTTTTCTCATGGAAGATATGGTGGAATGATAGATCATGGAAAATATTCATGAGATCCATAATTCTTTGACACCAATGAGTAAGGGAAATCACCTGTATAGTGCATACTTTTTTAGCCCAATTGATACTTGTCAAAGAATCCCCAAAAATAATAAGAGAGCCAATACCCAATAGATGGGTAGTGTGCAATAAGCACCATAAAGCAAGCATCTCAGCTTTCATATTGGAGCCGTGTCCACAAAAAAGTTTCAAATTAATAACATGCTCATTATTTATAGAGATGAGACAACCAGCTCCACACAAACCATCTTGTTGGGCTCCATCAAAAAACCAAGAGGAGAACTAGAATTGAAAATTGCAAGATTTGCAAAAGACCCGTGTCTTCTTTTCAAAGCAGGGGTAGAATCATACTCCTTGAACATGCTGAGAACTTTAATGGCACTAACATGAATATTGAGAGCCTTATCTTCAAAGATCTTAAAATTGTGATATTTCCAGATCTCCCAACAAATGAAAGTAGGTAGTGGTTTAAAATGTTTGACTGTCTTGTACCAATCATAAAAATTCCCTTCCAAAGAACCATAATGCCAACTATAGGGGATCGTTAAATCCATACAAATTTTAATCCACAGATTCCTGCAAAACATACAGTAAACACAGAGATGTTCAATAGACTCATTATCCTGATTACAAAGAGGGAAAATACTTGGGCCATTCCATCCTCTGTGCAAGAGATTATCCCAAGTAAGAAGGGAACTCTCAAAGGAAAGCCATAGGAACATTTAAGCTTCAAAGGAATCTTCCACTTCCATATTTTTGGTATCACCATTTTGGAACATCAAAAGAGGAATTTAGTATGAGTACATAATAAGCTGATTTTGTTGTAATTTGACTCGTGGATTGGTTACATGCCCATACCAACTCATCATCCATATTGGACAACCTTGTCCTAGCTTTATTTAACCTGTCTATGTAATTATTCTACTCCCGTTCCCACATATTACCAAGGCCAAGATCCATATCAGTCAACCAGTAAGAAGGATGATGAGGAAGCCAAGCAGGTCTTATGATATGATCCAAGGAGAAAAAACCCAGTTCTTCCAAGTACTCAAGAATAAAAGGAGAAAGAAAATAATTATCTTCATTTCCAATAACATGGTCCACACCAACTAGGACATTGGCACCATTACCTACCTTCCAAGTCAGTCCATTGCTGATCCATGAAAAAGGTTTCAAAATACCTCTCCAGAAATTTGAAACATTGTGAGTACTTTTAATGAGATTTCTAATCCATGAGAGGATATTCACCTTGATATATTTTCCCTGCAAAACATCATTCCATAATCCATTCCAAAGAGGTCCCTCGACATGCTTTTCATACTCAAGGCAATGGAAAACAAATGAAGGTGCTTAATATTCAAACCACCTATAGAATAAGGTTTAGCAAGCCTCTCCTAGCTTGCTAAATGATACTTACCACACTCAATAGTGCCAGACCAAAGAAAGTTAAAACATACTCTTTTAATTATGAGAAGAATTGTCTGAGGAACACTAGCCATAAAGAACCAAAAAACATGAACACTTAAAAGAACATCCTTGAGAAGGACCAATCTGCCACCAAGAGATAGAGTTCTATAAGTCTAATTACTTACCCATTTCTCAACCTTCTGCAGAAGTCATATCTAGTCTTTGGTACTGTAGCAATTAGGTTTGATGAAGTAACCTTAATACTTGAAAACAACTCAAAGATTAGACCACTAATAAGGAAGTAAATAAGAAATATGTCTTACAATATCCTCTTTAACCCCATAATGTTCAAAATATTAACTATGAAGGTCCTCCTTGATACTTTTGGTTTGGTGTGATGAGGGGGACATAAAAGACTTTTATGTCCCCCTCATCACACCAAACCAAAAATATGAGGGAGGACCTTCCAAGTTAATATTTTCAACACTCCCTCCTAACGAGGGAGGTCCTTCCGACATAATCTGAATCTCTATCTCCGATACCATATAGAAAACTGACAAAATCATTGACTTATTCTTTCAGGCATTTTGTCAGATATTTTGCAACTAGGTTTTAAATTAAAGATTTAATTTGCAGACTTTGAAATTTAAAACACAAAGCCAAAATATCTCAAACTCATAAATTTTGAACATCCATGTCATACACAGTTAATTTTGGTCAATCTGAATAGGGCAAAACCTCAACAGAAGAAAACCCAAAAAATAAGAAATTTATTAAAAGAGAAATCTGAAACTTCTTTACACAGAAATTTCTTTCACTCATAAACTGGCAAATTAACCTTACTTATCTTTTTCATACTGCTTCCTCGATTTTCGTTAACATGATAGTGTACGACTGACTATATGGCCTTCTCACACGTGCTAGGTTCTGCTGTATGGACTACTCACTTACAACATTAAATTTTGCCTTGAAAATTGTGCCCACATGTGCCAGAAAGTATTGTTGAACGGTCCATACTATCTACAATTAATGTTGTACGTTTTGCATTGATTTCTATGTGCACACGTGCCTTTATGTATTCTGGAAATGCTACTGTACGGACTGCTGTCAGACTATCTTGGAATTTGTGCCTGCTTACTGGTTTCCTTGGGAAACGTGTTGCTAAAAGATGACTTGGAAAAGGTGCCAAGTTTGTCTTGGAAGCCCTCTTTTTATTCTTCTTCTTCTCTTTCTCTCTTGGTGTTGGTGGATGTCCTCCCTTTGTCCCTTTCCTTTCTTTTATGCCTTTTCTTCTAACCAACTAACCCTAACTACCAATGAAACTACCTAATCAATGGCTAGGAATAGATTAGGAAATCTAGGGTCCACAATAGTTACAGTTTTTTTATAATAATAAAAAAAGTAATTATTAAAGACATCACTTAAGTGAACCCACTTTTATAAAGTAGAAAAAGACTTCTTTATTTACATAATGTCTCTTTTTACATAAATACAAACTAAGGAACAAAAAAAGACTTTTATGTCTCCCTCATCACACCAAACCAAAAATATGAGGGAGGACCTTCAGAGTTAATATTTTCAACACTCCCTACTAATGAGGGAGGTCCTTCCAACATCATATGAATCTCCATCTCTGATTCCTAAAGAAGCTCCCTCCTGCTTTGGAATGTGTCTCGGAGACATGTGCCTGGCCCTGAACTGGAAATCTGATTCTTGAGCCTCCACCTAAGCCTCATGAACCTGCTCATCACCTGCTATAATTTACATATCCTCAGATTCTGACTCAGATAGCCATCCTCCTGTCCCTGGATGTACAACATGTGAACACACTCATTCAGTTCATGATGGAGCCTAGGAGAGTGCATTGGATAGCCACAAAACATGTACTTAGGTACCTTGCTGGGATAGTGGACTATGGTCTGGACTACAGGAGGTCAGATGGAGTTGATTTGATTGGCTTCACAGATTCAGATTGGGGAGGTAGTGTGGTGGACCAGAAGAGAACTTCCGGTTTTTGCTGCAGTTTGGGCTCGACAGTAGTGTCATGGTTCAACCAGAAGAAAAATTCAGTTGCATTGAGTTCTGCAGAGGCCGAGTATATGGCAACCAATTAGGCTAGTTGCGAGGCATTGTGGCTTCGCAAGTTATTGGTTGGATTATTTGATCAGGAACTGATACCTATGATTGTTCTTTGAGATAATCAAAGTTGCATCAATCTCTCTAAGAATCCGGTATCTCATGACAAGTCAAAGCATATTGAGATCATATATCACTTCATTAGAGACTATGTTCAGAGAGGAGCTGTTGAGTTGCTCCACTAAGGAGTAGGTAGATGACATCCTAACGAAGTCTTTGGGTAGAGGGAAGCATATTCACTTCAGACAAGTTGGGGGTTGTGAAGAACACCTTCCTTGGTAAGAGGGAGTGTTGAAAAAGTACCAAGGAAATGTTGTTCACTCATGTGCCTTGGGGTGGACAAGATCATTAAAAAGTGGTCCCTATTACTTTATAAAGTGGGCTCGAAAATTGCTCTTGGAATTGGAGGAGAAAATATTAGTGCTTAAAAATCTTGATGAGGCTTCTTGGAGACTAAAAAGCAGGGCGGTTTGGGTCAAATTGGGTGACAAAAACACCAAATTCTTTCAACGCTTTGCAAACAGTCGTCGCATCTACAACACAATATGGGAATTGAAGGACTGTAATGGTGATCCGATATCGGATCTTGAGGGCTTGCAGCGGGAAGCTACTACACATTTCCAAGAATACTATAGGGATCCTGGTAAATCTACCATTATTGAACAGATTGATATTATAAAAGAATACCCTCGTATTTTCACTGATAAAGAAGGGATGCATATTATGCTTCCTGTCACTCTTCTAGAGATTGATTCAATACTTAAAGAGTTTGCAAAAGACAAGAGTCCGGGCCCAAATGGATGGCCCGGGGAACTCTTCCTGAAATTTTTTGACATTATGGGTCATGACATACTCGATATGGTTGAAGAATCCAGATCTCTGGGGATGATTGATGGAGCTATCAATGCTACTTTTCTGACACTTATACCTAAGAGCTCAAACCCTTCTTCATATATGGACTTCCGCCCTATATCATTATGCAACGTGGTGTACAAAATAATATCAAAGACATAGCCAATAGACTGAAACCTGTTCTATCTAGGGGACTTTCTTTGGAGCAGTATCGTTTTTTGGACAATAGACAGATCCTGGATGCGGTTGGCGTTTCATAGGAGGAAATGCACACTATAAAATCTAAGAATCTTCAGGGTCTTTTTATGCAGCTAGATCTGACGAGGGCATATGATAATGTAAACTGGACATACCTCCATTTAGCGCTGGTTCAATTAGGAATTCCATGGGATGCCATCCAGTGGATATTTGCATGTATTACATCTGTCAATTATTCTGCACTGATTAATGGTTGTCCAACTGATTTTATCAAATGCTCCTGTGGCCTACGTCAAGGATGCCCCCTCTCTCCACTTTTATTTTTGATAGTGATCGAGGGACTTAGTATGATGATTCATAAGGAAAAAGACAATTGGTTGTTTTCAGGCATACAGGTGTCCCCCCATCACACAATAACTCACTCTTTCTTTGTAGATAATGTTATGATATTTGGTATCGTAGCTGCTGTGGAATGGCGTCAGATATGGTTGCTATTACACAAATTCTGCTTGGCCTCGGGTATGTTGATCAACGAAAAGAAATCAAAACTTCTGGAACATAACTTGGAGGCATAAATATTAAGTGATATTACCAATTGCATTACACTTCCTGTTGCAAAATTAATTGATGGAACATACTACTTGGGCTATTTCTTAAAGCCAAATGATTACAGAATTCATGATTGGCATTGGATGGTCAAAAAATTTGAAACTCGCATTAGGAAATGGCAGGGTCGATGGCTTTCCAGTGGTGGTCATTTGATTCTAGCTAAGTAAGTTCTTCAGAATATAGGTGTGTATTGGTTATCTCTTTGCAAAATCCCCAAATCTATCCTGCAGAAGATTAGACAATTGGTACACCAGTTCATTTGGTTCAGAATTGGTCATAAGAGGATACATCTGGTGGACTGGAAATCTCTGGCACGTCCATACTCTCAGGGAGGATGGGCCCTAAAAAACATTTTCAAATTTTCTACAGCTCTTCAAGCAAAATGCTTTTGGCATGCATTGGTAGTGGATTGCCTCTGAGGTTCCATACTTAAGGACAAACATTTTGGGAAGCTCTCCACAATTAACTGGATCCGACGAGGAATCAAATCAAAGAAGAGGGCTTCTAATATATGGTCAGGGTTCCTTGATTCATTTCCTATTATTGCTGATTGGCTCACTTGGAAGCCTGGAGATGGCCAAAACATAATCATTGGGGTCGACCCCAAAAACTTTAAACTGTCACGGGTTTTGCTGCATCATGTAAACAGCTGTGGATATTACAACTTATACCACATATTGTTAATGGACAACGCCTCCTCTTCTTTTAACAAATGGATTGGCTCGATTCAGCTGGGACTCTCAGGAGATTTGGCATTAGAGTGGGAACCTTACATTGGCGATCTTTACCTATTGAATATCAGGCTAAATCAGGAATCGGATCAACTCTTATGGTTGTGGAATTCTGAGAATGGATCTGTATCTACGAAATTGGTATATTTGGGTCTCTGCACTCATACGTCTGATGTTGCTCGCTGGTGGCATATACAAGTATGGAGATGGGACATCAATCAAGCAAGAATGAACAAGTTATCCCATGATTCACATAGACAATAAAATGGAGGATATTTAGACTCGGGATTTTTCATGGTTGTCACATCGACCTCTTTCTATAAAAAATTCTTCCAATTTAGCAACAAAATAGGTTGTTTCCCTAGCATTTATAGTGGGTAAATAGGGATAGCCGATACTTTATTGAGGTTTTGATAATATTACAGGGCTTAGAGCACATCTAAAATGTTGATATTTTCTTTAAGGCTTGCTAGGTCATTGGCTACATGGTAAGGTGAGTAATCGGATGGCATAATAACAATCCTCTATGAAACAAGAACAAGATATGGTTTTTGAACAATCAGTATCAATTGTTGCTTTGAAGCATAGTATAGTCTAGATTTATATTCTCCTTATTTTTCTTATTTTCAACATCTTCACAATTAGATTTTTTGAAAGGATTAGGTCTAAACTGAGAATGGATTGTTTGAATTTTGGTCATGGTAGAATATATATCTTTGTATTATTCTACTTCCATAATGAAAACTAATGTATGGACAAGTTTCTTACCTTTGGCACGTTCTTTTGGCTATCATAAATTACTGACAAGTGGTACGGTCATTAGCATCATCATAGAAGTTACAATATTGGCAAGGTGAAACCTCATTGGGATAAAAGGAACTTGGCCTTTCCAGAATCCTAAAAGTAGGATTTGCAACAAGTTTAGGGTCTCCGATAAACCTATGTTCTAAATATATCACTATGTTGTGTATATTCTACATCATTTGCAGCAATAAAATCATATCAGTATAGGGGTAGTATTATCAAAGGGAAGCCTCATCCTAAGGTTTTGTTCTTCAAATTCTCAAAATATTTGCAAGGTTGAACCTAGTCGATTTACACCATTTTATTCTAATAAATAATCAAAAGTAGAAGGATTGTTGTTCACAATAAAGGACTAAAGTGGCTTATGGAGTAGTTCATATGCAGTGCTGAAATTTTATGTTCAGTTTGAATGTTTTTACCTATTTTGAATAGTTTTTACATCTAGTTGTGGGAAGGAAACTGGCAACCTTAACATGGAGTAAAATTACCATCTCGTAAATTTTATCCATTAAAACTAACTCATCATTTTATCCTTATAGGTGTACTCTATCAACCAACTCATGTGTGTGTGTGTGTGTATTCCAGAGAAAAAAGTCGATAATTTCATTCATGTTGAAAAAATTACAACTAGAACAGTCAAGAGGATAAAAGCACAGATCTGCAGTGCCATTGTTAACATACAATTGTGATATTAAGATATTTTATCTCAACCAAAAAATTGATTGCACAATTCTATCCCAAAACAAACTAAAAAGTAGTATGTAAACTCATAGGAGCATAGCTCAATCAAAATTCATTTATGAATTAGAGAGATTAATCTCGATCCAATGAAATTTAAAAAAAAAAAAAAACAAGCAAGGTAGTATACTCAACCTTCGATCACCTTCATTCTTCCTTTTCCTTACCTGCAGTGGTGTTCCTACTCGATAATCTTCACTATATGGATATGTTTGAATGGTTGAACAATACCTTCCTTGAGTGTATGTGCTTCCTTGGCAAGGCTTCCTACTTGAAAGTTATGCTCCCTGTATATATGTTCAAAAGTGCATGAATCAAATTGTGTCTTAAAATCTATCCCAAATCTATCCCTCTATTGAGTAAATGCATTAGGTGAATGTTTGTATATCTGGATCTTTCCATCATCCAGTTCACAACTAATTGAGAGTTTGAAAATATGTGGATATTTTTTAATTCATTCTCTAGACCAAGGGATAGGATAGTAATTGCACTCATCAATTCTGCATAATTGTTGGAGTTAAATATGGTGCCTCGCTTATAAGAAAGATGAATGACATTAAAATGGAGTATTCTTACAGTTCCGCTTCTGCCAAGGTTCCCTTGTGAATCCCCATCACAAAACCCATGATGTAATGACTTGTCAAAATTGAAATATTATATGATCCTTTGACGATTTTGCTTCGAAGGAGCATGTTCCTTTGGCAGGGCATATTTGAATCTATATACAAAAGCTATTGTATGAGGGGCCACATCATTGAATATTGCATGATTGCGGTTGCTCCAAATGCTCCATCCAATGGTGACAATGGTGGAACTGGAACATTAGTATGGTGAGCCTTTGTTAGCCATAGATCCCATGCCTCTCGTAGGCTATCACCTTCCCACGACGGATAATTTCCATGATATTGAGTTTCACTCCATCCTTCCTTTGTAAAATGGAAATGAATTAGGATGTGAGTAACAGATTCATCCGTTTCTTAGCACAATGGGAAAATACTTGGCCTTGACCTTCCCTTCTTTTGCATATTTTCCCATGTCAAAGATTTGTTCCTTAAATCCAAACAGAAGAAATTTTTTGCTTTTGGAGGAGCATTGAGACTCCAAAAGGATTTCCATTTGGAGAGGATCTAAGGATACGTAATGAGATTGATTAGAATCTTGTAAGAATCTTTGACCTTGTATTCTCCATATTCAAGACTACATCCATATCAACCTGTCATCTTCCTCTGAGAGAGAATGCATGCTTTATTTAGTCCATCTATATACATGTTCTAGTGGTAATAAATTCATATGGAAGTTGAAAATAAAATTGGGA
Source organism: Larix kaempferi (assembly GCA_027924585.1). NCBI lineage: Eukaryota > Viridiplantae > Streptophyta > Pinopsida > Pinales > Pinaceae > Larix > Larix kaempferi. The sequence continues at coordinate 10,978,871 of BSBM01001036.1, forward strand.
TGGTGTTCTCCATCCACCCATACATAGTGTCCTATTTTCTAGGAGATATATATCTGAAAGAAACTTGATACCATTTGCATTTAGTGGGAAAGTAATCATATGTGGTAATATGTCTCCTTGATTGATATTAAGGACTAGATCTAATCCCACCAAGGTTTGTTCACCATTCCCTAAGTTCCATGCTAGATAGTCAAATATTAGTGAAAGGATTATTTGCATAGCCCACCAAAACAGAGATCCATTCAATTCAAAAGTGCATGATCTAAGCCAGAATACCAATGGCCTTGGTGCTACATATTTTTGGATCATGGTTGATTTCCAAATACCTGTCGGAGTGATCATCCTCCGTAAGTTTTTTGTATCCATTTCTTTTTATAAATTTTGTAGATATTTGAACCTTGGTCCTCCATATGATTATGGTAAACATATAATAATCCCACTTGCATAATGGGTAGCTATGAGTGTCTTCCTTCCCATCCCAAAGGTATGCAATGCAAATATTCCTAATGGAGTTGATGTCTACTTTAGGGATGTTCTAGTTCCATCCATAAGACAGGAACGACCTCCAGAACACTTTTTATTAGTGTAACCCTTCCATCTAGAGAAATCCAATGGTGGTACCAAGAGCAAATCCTCTTCTTGATTTTTTCCAGTAAACATTTCCAATTTGCAACCTTGTAATCATTTACCTTAAGAGGAAGCCAAGATATTTGAATAACTCTATGGAATATCCTTTTGAGAAAGGTAAAAACATTTTTATCAAAATTTTATGAGCATCTATAATAGAAAAAAGAAGTGAATAGTGGATTTTTGAAGATTGATCTCCATTTCGATACAGGATGAAAAAAGTCTGATAATTTTAGAAATACATTTTGACTCCACCACATAAGTGAAACCAAAGTGTAAGAGTAGATGTGATGTTGATACCTTGGAGATTCCCAAGTGATATTTCATGATTTATGTGAGGATTGAGAGCTTCAACTACTAAGAGAAATGTTAGGATATTCCTATACTCCATCCTAGTCCCACCAGTATTTTGATCATTTACATTTTCAGTCATGCATGCACCTTTTAGGGTTTGCTTGCATTCTAGGGTTTGCATGCATTTTGCATGCATCCCAGTCATTAGTCCAGCTCCTAGCCCTCAGTTAGCCAGCCCCCAGGAGCTTCTCACTATTCATTTTTAGCCCTCTAGTTGCTTAATGCACCCTTCTTCATTGATTTTAGGGAGCAACTCGCCCTCCTTCACCTACCAGTCCAGTTGTCACTCAGTTACAGTCAGTTACACTCAGTTACACTTAGTTACACTCAGTTACAGTCAGTTACAGTCAGTTACACTCAGTTACATTCAGTTACACTCAGTTACATTGAGTTACACTCAGTTACACCTACCAGAGTTAGTTTGACTGATGGTTGACAGTTACTTGAGCATTGATGACTCCACTGATGATGATGAAGACTTCCAGTTGCACTCCGATGATCATGAGGACACCTAGTTGTGCTCCGATGACACTCCAGTGATCCTTTGATCACTCCATGAAGGCTAATTCGAATTGCCACCTTAGGCATTCGAATTCCTCATGCATTGTATTATTTATATGTCCATTTGTGATTAATAATCTAGTATGACCGAAGTATTATTGCTTCTATCCTAGTTCTACTGTACCACATTATTCTGTTGCTCATTATACTGCATGTATCACTCTTCTTCTATTCTCTTGCTTAATCCATTATTCTCTTGTGAGTTATACATCATCTCTTAGATCTGCTGTGAGGATTTTCACATGGTATCAGAGCATGTTGAGAGAATTGTTTATCTCCATTCTTGAGAGTTTTTTGCAGGTTATTACCAAGATTTCGAGTGCAGCAGTTTCTGCATTTTTGCAACAGTAGCAGTTGCAGTTATTCTATATTGTTTTTGCAGGTCCTCTACAGCTTCAATGTATTCATCAGGAATTACTCCTCTTGATCCACTCAACTATGATGAATGGAAACCAAGAATGATAGCAGACTTGAAGATCCATGATCTTTTTTATTGTTATTTTGAAAGAGAGTTCGAATCCCCTGAAGAGAAGATTGACTGGTTAAATAAAAGAGACATGCACTTTGCAGCAATAATGTTTTCTTTGTGTGCATACCAGAGATTCCAATTCAAATACCGTGATGGTGTTGAAAATTTGGCAGAGAGAATGAAGGACTTGGTCCCAACCCATTCGAAAGAAAACAAAGTGATGCATTCGCTCCTCTTGATGGTCTCTCAGATCATGAACCAGTATCATCTCATATTGAAGTTGTTGACAAAGAACTTGTAGATTCTCCGCTCATGCTCAAACTTTCTTCTCTTTCTGTGCCAGCTCACACTCTAGATATTGCAGAAGGTCCTAAATCCTCTCTTGCACCAGAGTCTGTTGGTTTGCATCATGATCACATGATTATTTCAGAGGTCAAATCAGCTAATGGAGGTAATGCATTCGCTCCTCTTCAGCAAACATCTCTTTTATACTACTATATGATCATAAATTCATGCTTTCAGAAGGTCATTGAAGAATATGGCCATTGCCATTCGCTTGGGATAATTTCTCATGCATCTACTGGTTTTGATCTCACCTCTCATGGTTCAAAGGAGATCTCAAGAAGCCATGATTCAAGTCTTGTATCTAATGGTTCTAAGCAATTACTGCTTGGGAAAATTTCTCATGCATATGATAGTTTTGATCTCACCCCTGCCGGTTCAAAGGAGATCTCAAGAAACTGTTTTGAAAGTCTTAAATCTGATTTTGATTTCAAGCAAACATGTAATAGTTCTTTTTGGCATAATCTCACCCATGGTGGTTCGAAGGAGAAGACAAAGGACTATATGCACATTCAAAAATTTGATCCTACCTCAGCTGATTCGAATCACAGGTTCAAGGATCATTCTAATACTGTTGGATTTGTTCTCATCACATTCGATTTGAAGAGCAAGTACAAGCTCATGCTTTTTGAGCATGATCCACTTCTTCCCAAGAAGAAGATACCTCCAGGCATATGACCAAGCATCACACATGCTTGAGTTTGGAGCTTTTATTTTTTATGTGTGCCTTACAGTCTATTTTTTGAGGAGGGGGTATGTTTCCCATGAAATTTTCCCACTTCCTTGGTTTATTGATTGCTATTATTCATTGTATTGGGTGACCTTTGGTCTTAGTTACCAGGGCCCAGGATGGATTAAGGGGGGGTGTTAGGATATTCCTATACTCCATCCTAGTCCCACCAGTATTTTGATCATTTACATTTTCAGTCATGCATGCACCTTTTAGGGTTTGCTTGCATTCTAGGGTTTGCATGCATTTTGCATGAATCCCAGTCATTAGTCCAGCTCCTAGCCCTCAGTTAGCCATCCCCCAGGAGCTTCTCACTATTCAGTTTTAGCCCTCCAGTTGCTTAATGCACCCTTCTTCATTGATTTTAGGGAGAAACTCGCCCTCCTTCACCTACCAGTCCAGTTGTCACTCAGTTACAGTCAGTTACACTTAGTTACACTCAGTTACAGTCAGTTACACTCAGTTACATTCAGTTACACTCAATTACATTGAGTTACACTCAGTTACACCTACCAGAGTTAGTTTGACTGATGGTTGACAGTTACTTGAGCATTGATGACTCCACTGATGATGATGAAGACTTCCAGTTGCACTCCGATGATCATGAGGACACCTAGTTGTGCTCCGATGACACTCCAGTGATCCTTTGATCACTCCATGAAGGCTAATTCGAATTGCCACCTTAGGAATTCGAATTCCTCATGCATTGTATTATTTATATGTCCATTTGTGATTAATAATCTAGTATGACCGAAGTATTATTGCTTCTATCCGAGTTCTACTGTACCACATTATTCTGTTGCTCATTATACTGCATGTATCACTCTTCTTCTATTCTCTTGCTTAATCCATTATTCTCTTGTGATTTATACATCATCTCTTAGATCTGCTGTGAGGATTTTCACAAGAAATAGTAAGGGAGAGAGAGAGGACACCCTTCGCAAAGTCCTTGAGAAGGACTGAAAAAGGAAGTTGGGGATCCAATAACAAGAACAACATAAGAAACAATAGAGTAGCAAGCTTCATCCCAGTTTATGAAGGGGGGGCACTTGATTTAAAATGAGACGAAGAAAAAGCCAATTTACCTTATCAAAGGCCTTAGAAAGATCTAGTTTTAACATATAATCCGAATGAGACTTTGTATGGGTCGAGTGTAGGGATTCCTCAGCAAGTGTTATGGTATCGTGGATGTTCCTATTATCCAAAAAAACTAGTTGTTGAGGAGAAATGTGCTTTGAAAGGAAAGGTTTTAGCTACCTAGATATAACTTTCGAGATGAGCTTCTTATACAGTTGCAAAGGATATTGGCCTATAATGGTCAAAACCAGAAGGAGAGTCTTTTTTTGGAATGTTAGCTATGAAGACTAAGTTCAAAGGTAAATGGATTTTACCTCAAATTCAAGATTCTTCTACTACGTCAATCAGGTTATTTTCCATGAGGTCCCAAAATCCTATGCAGAATTCGTCATTCCATCCATCTTCTCCAGTTGATTTTTCATGTTGGAATGTGAGGAGAGCCTTCGGAACTTCATCCTTTGAAACCAAAGTAGTGAGAGATCCTATGTTCCCTTCGTCAATCCATCAATTGAAAAAGGAATTCAAAGTAAGGATGTCTCTAATTTTCTCTTTCAGAGGCTCATTGAATAAATAATTATGGTGAGACTTTGCTTCCATAGAAATGGATTTGAAATCCGAGCATTGACGCCCATCCTGATCCCTAATATTCCAAATAGTATTTAAGGCCTTCCTTCCTTTTTCTTGCCAGTGAAAGAAGGCATTGTTTTGGCCACCTTCGGCAAACCATAGTTTTGGATTTTCATACGCCAGTTTGTCTCATTCCATGCTAGGATTCGAGCCTTTTCTTTTTTCAAAAAATCAATTTCATTCTTAATTTCCTATGATAGAACACCTTCATTATAGAATACCTTTTTTCGCTGATTTGTTGCTCTATTTGAAGAAGAGCCCTGTCTGAATCTGCAAAAGTCTTTTTAACCCATTCCTTGATAAGAGGATTAATTCTTTTCAGATTAGCCTGGAAACATACCATAGTAGGGGAGCCTGAGTTCGGATCAAACAAAATCCAATGATCAAAAACTAATTTTTGAAATCCTCATAAATCAACCAATGTGGATTGAATTTAAAGGGCATTGGTGGATTTTTGGAAGGCGAGTTTAATTCCAACAAGATAGGCATATGGTCTAAGTGACCAACCTTAATGATGGAAGATCTATATGCCTCAATATTCATGAGGAGATTCACACTAAGTAAAAAACCAATATAATCGTTTTGATATTATCCCTCTGCCAGAATGTTTGTTTGTCCAAGTTCTCCCTGATATATCTGGTTCAATATCCACCAACATAAGTTTATCTATATTATGCAAGAAAAAATCTACCAATGGATCTTTCCTAGCCCTAATAACCCATGACTTGCTTTCATACAACATTAAGTTGAGATCACCTCCGAGAATAAGCTAAAGGTGAGCCAGGATTTCATTTTCAAAGAGTCCCTCCTAGAAGAGTTTTCGATCATGAAAATGGGCGTAGATATTAAGGAGGTTCTCCAACATATCTAGGGATTTTGAGAACACTGAAGAAAATATGAAATGTGGAGAACATACTGAAGAGTTTAGTACAATATTATTAGTCCATCCAATTGTTAAACCACCTGGATTCCCAAAGGAGTCCACCGAAAGAAAAGACCACTATGGGGCCACTTTTTATGAGTCTTTAAAGTTGTATTTTTTGAGAACATAGTTTATTGTATGTAGAGAACCAAAGGACAATGAAGTTGAATCAAATGCCTTAGAGATATTTTTTTGGATGGGATCCCTATCCCTTGCATTTTGTGTGAAAGAAGATTCATTTTTTTAACCCTGGTGAGGGTTGCTCCGCTAAGAACCCATTGAATATTAGATTGAAGACCAGCACAAACTTTTTTCTCAGCATCAGACTTAGCATGTTCCGTGAGTGATTTTCTACCACACGAAGTAGAGGGAACCAAATGTTGTGACAATGTCAATCCATGAGATTGACAATCACCCATCTTCGAATGAGTAAAAGTAGCATATCACCTTAAATAGGAGGGGTAGGTAAATGAGCCTTTTGGGGTCTCTTTGATGGTAATATGAGTTGAGCTCTCATCAATAATTGAGACACGATCCAACTACAGTTTGTTCCTCCTGTGCAACTACCCATTGCTATGAATCCAGTAGGCTTCTAAAGTTCATAGCAACACTAAAAGTTACTACCCCAAGCCCTCCCTTTTTCCAATCTCAGTAGTAAGGCTGTATTCAATCCAGGCTGGTTGTAAACACGACTGGTTATGGCTGTAAAAATGGGTAATACTGTAGGTTCAAGCTACCTGGCCTTCCCTTCCCTAAAATTAGGGGTTGTATCATGGGACCTATAAGTAAGTGGATCGGCTTGAACCATTCTTAATGTATGGTGAACCATTCTTATTGTATGTAAGCCCAAGCAATAAATGTTTTTTTTAAGTCGGGATTTGTTTTTTTTACAGAGTCATAATAGGATATTGGGCATTTTATAATAAAAATCCTATAAAGGGTTGTTCGACGTAGGAGGACAAGGGGCTAATTCTGGCTTTTTCAGTCAGAATTGCCTAAGGACTTTGTGGAATCAATAGAACAACCCAAGTAGTTTCATCGATTTGGATCTCTTCCCCCATAGGAGGGACTAAGATTTCAGGAGATTTCCCATAGGAACCTAAAATCATTGCTTCCTATGCCTCAATTCTTTTTGATAGGGGTTGGTTAACTTCATCCAATTCTAGGTTTGTATTAAAGGCTTCTTGTTGTAGTGTATCTTGTGAATCCACTTCCATTGACTTCTTTTTTTTCTTGTGATAGACTGAGGAAAGGGATTCCTCTACATAATTGGATGGGCTCAGTATTAGATGAGTGTTTCCAATATTTTATTAAAGAGTGAAGAAGAGGAAAGGATATCTTGAGATGTCCATGAGAATGACACTGTGTACACCTGAAGGGCACATTCTTGTCATCCAATATCTGAACATAAGAGTGCTCACCAGCTTCCAATAAAATTGCATCTGGAAACCCTTGCGTGAGTCCATCTCTACGCATATAGTGGTGATTGAGGTTAGGTTTTTCTCTATCGTCTCCATCACAACTTAAGAAAGGTTCCAAGTATGTCAGCAATGGATTTGAAAATGCGCTCATCCTAGAATTCTATCGGGAGACAAGGTAACTTGACCCAGAGGGAAATTTTGTGGATAACAGCTCCCATATGGGACCGAAACTGGCATGCCACCAGAAAAGGGTTAAGGTTGTGCTTCCCCATAACCATGGTCCATCTAGCTAAATCCTTCCATGTTCTGTGAACCCAGTTTTGAGATCTGCTTCCTTGAATCTTCAAGCATGAAAAAGACGAATTAAAGAGAATTCAGGGTAGAATAGTACATTTTCTTGAAGAATCTGAGGGTTAATCGATACCTTCATATCATTTAGGAGCTTTGAGATGCACCGACGTCGACGTTTCTCACCTCAAACTTTATTTAGTTTTGAAGGGAGATCTTTTGAGCTAAGGGTATCACAGAAAGCAGGGGGGATATTAAGGACAGTTGGGTGGCTGTGAAGGGTTTAAAACTTAAATTTTAGAATGGAATACTAGGTGCAGAAGGGATCAAAGTGTGTTTGATGTGAGACTCAAGAGATTTTACACTAGGAAGTTCAAATAAGAAAAATGATTTCCATGTAATTTATATAAAATTATTCATCTGTTATGAATGACTTTTTTTTTTTTACAATTAATTAAAGTTGTATGTTTCAATTTTAATGTCTTCACGAAACATAAAAGAAATTCATACAATCCTAAGGATTTATGAGACAATTTTTTGAATTAAAGGTTTATGTCAATTCTTGCAATTTTATTTGGCTATTTTTATTTAGTTATATTTTGTATAGAATTTATAATATACTTTTCACAATTGTTTTTCTTTTGTGATGTACCTTTTTTACATTTTATTAAAAATGTATACAATTTTATTTGGCTATTTTTTATTTAGTTATATCTTGTATAGAATTTATATTAAAATTTTAACAATGGTTTTTCTTTTATAATGTACCTTTTTTTACATTTTACTGAAAATGTATTTTTATTTTTTTATTATATTAATTTGAACCATTGGTAGGCAATAAAAATATTGAAATGTCATGGATTTTTTATTTGACAGACAAGGGTGAACACCGAATTTCAACACTAGTCGAATGACTTCAGCAACCTAATCGAAAAGTTCCATGAATCTAAGGTTGAAGGTCTTGATGGTTTCGCCCTCTTTGAAAGATAAGCTATTAAAATTTCTCATATGATCAATGGGATTTTCAATACTATCAAAAGAAGACTTGAATCAATAGGTCAATTTAAACCAAGTTGGATTTTTTTATCAAGGAGGTCAAATAATTTGGCAACAACCCTACCATCCAACAAATTTAGAAGCAATCTCATGCATGTGTCATTTTCATAAGCACAATTGTTGTCACATGTATTCGAAAACATAGACAAATGCTCATTAGAAAAAGTCACCCCATTGCCTAAAACTTTAAGTAGGTATCTTTAAATTTTGACAAAGGATCAGCAGTTGGTACAATGTTCAGAAGAGATGGCATTTGCGTCTACCTAATGCTGGAAATTTCCTAGTTGTTTATCTTTTTTTTGGAGATTATTTTTAACGAGTACAAGGTTGAATTGCCTAAGTAATATTTCAAATAGCAATAGAACCAAAGTTGAGGCACTTAACCCAAAACTGGAAATACTATGCAAGGTAGAAGAAGACATATTGACTACAATTGGATTTACAATTAAGAGTACAACATTTCAATTTAAAATTAGTAATAGACTGAGATGCTAGCATCTCAAAATGGTCAATAAGGCTTCCTCTTGATTTCCTTTAAAAAGGGGTTTAAACTCAAGGGATCCACCTTGAATTTTTCAATATTTTCATGGATAGTTGGACATACACCAAAGAATAGAATTCCACAAGGTTAAAAACTTTCATTCTCTAGAATGGTCAACATTTATGTTAATACTTGAAATAAACCAATCAAACATAGCAATCAAATTATTTTGCACAACTCTTAATGTGAAAAGTGGGATGGATAGAGTATGCTTAAATCCCATAGCAAGCAAATTTTTTTGCACAACTCTTAATGTGAAAAGTAGGATGGAATCTTAGAGTATGCTTAAAGCCCTAAACTAGTCAACAATCATTGTCTATCCTTAAAGGTGTATTTAGAATATGACATGTGACTTCAACTTCCTTTACAAACTTATCATTTTTCGTGAGAGGGCTTTTAGGCAAATTTAACTTTTCATGACTTTAATTTCCCATGAAAATCCTTTTTTTACAATGTCATTTCCCCATGTTTATGTTATATATGACCTCGAAATGTTGTTATTTACGTAACCATATTTATGTTGTTGTAACTTGCACATACAGTTACTTGCAAAAGATTTGTACAGTAAATCCATCAAAGTTATTTCGAAATAATTTTAACACGTTAAATCGATCAAGAACAAAATAGAATTAACAATTGGAGGGAGAATTAATCAAGGCATTTCTAATCATTATTCAATTGTAAAGTGCGGCAGAGTGGGGGATGAGGATATAGTTCCCAATTTTGAAATTAAGACCCTTTTTAAACTTAAAAACAATGGCCTTGATTTTCAAATAAGGCTTAATGAGGAGCTTGAGCATCAAAATTCAACTAAGTTAGTAATCCAAATCGAAACTTTAGCACTTTAATGGAATGATATCTAGTCAAGGGACAAATCAATGGATCAAACTTGATTTAACAAATCAACATTTATAAAAAACCATTCAAATATGTAATGGGCTTGATTTCTAAATCATACAATTTTCTATTCATTTCTTAAATGTTCATGGTGCAAGGACAAAAGGGCCCAATTAGAAAATTAGGTTCGATTTTTCAATCATGCCAAAATTAATATTGCATTCGTATTTTATTTAAGGAAGGTTGAATCTAGGAATCAATCCTATTTCAGACTTAGCAATTCAGGTCAAAATTATATTATCCTTTGAAAGATTGGAAGGAGAGGCAAATGGGAGACCGATAAGCAATGTCAACTTGATTTGAGGATCGAGCTTGATTTTGTAATTTAAGATAATAAATGAGTCAAAAGATAAAATGTGGCCTCAATCTGTAGATCGAGCTCGATTTACTTCTGTTTATGACTGCTTTAAAAAACTTTGTTAGTATGGAAAACTCTGTTTTAAGATTTCTGAAGAATTCTCAAACTCTATGGTTTAGTTTTGTTTCCTTTCGAGGGAGATTGCTACTCTGATTTTCCAGCCTATTTTCCCTCTGTTGGGAGGGCTTGGGTTTTGTTGTAACTTTCTTTTTGAGGCAATAGAAGGATAGTCTAACTTACAAAAAAAAAATAGTCGAAGAAAAAAACAATAAAGGGGGAAGGGTTTGATTTGAAAATAGGATTCTAACTTGAAAGTAAAAAGGTTGGAATTTTTTAAATTTATAATTAATTATGAGATAACCGAATAACTAGTCTTTCAAATTTTCGACGAGACAACTTTGAGGCTAAATCTTGAGAGAAATGGGGGAACTGGTGTTCAGAACTAGATTTTCATGGAATTGACAGCTAATCTAGGGTTCATGTCTTCTGTGTCAACACACTTGGAGTCTAGCTTCCTCATCAGGAATCCTAGTACCAACCAAGTCAAAAAAATGAGAACATTTTCTTCTGTGTTGGCTTTGATGCAGACTCTTGATTGGCTTGTCTTTGTCGTGGATCTCCTTGGTTCTTCCACTAGTAGGGTTTCTAGTTTTTATAGTTTCTTTACCTTTCTTGATTGTGAAAGTTTGCAACAATCTTGGATCTTGGTTAATTAAAGGTGGCTCTCTGAATTTGAAGTGATGACACATGGATTTTGATCCTGAATAGGAAAATCTTACCCTACAACATATATGGATTCCCCTTCCTTCTTTTCCCATTGAAATTTGGTCTAAAGAGATAGTAATCTGTGTGGCTAACACGCTTGGGAATTTTATTCGGCTCGATAAGAATAAGCTCATGAGTGTCAATAAACGTTGGGCTGAGATTATGGTTGAATTGGACACTACATTGGGTATTCTAGCTGAAATCGACCTGGTTCTGGATGATAGGTTTTTTCATAAAAAAATTGACTATATACACATTCCCTTTTGTTGTCACTACTACAAGAATACGGGTCATTTTCGTGCTAATTGTCTACTTTTGTCGATGGAGGAATACAACTCTTCCTCTGGAGATGACTCTATTGATGTCGTGATTCCTCAGCTTCTGGAATAAGGGTTGGAGGAGAACAACAAAGGATAAGGTATGCTTTCAAATTCCCCCTCTGTCTATGGAGATGACTCTATTGATGTGGTTCAATCTCAATCCGATCTACAAGATACTGGTAAGAGGTTCTTTTCTGCACAGTTTAAGGATCAGGGGCATTTGAACATTCTCAACCAACTTAAATTTATTGAGGCACTTCCTTCTTTTTTCGGGGATGAAGATGCTCAGGATCTTGAATGTTTTGTGTCTTAAAAGGAAGTGGAGGATGCTTTGAAGCAGTTCGCCAAGGACAAAAGTCTTGGTCCTGATGGTTGGCCATGTGAATTTTTTCTGTCTTTTTTTTCGTCTTTTGGGTGAGGAACTATTACAGATGGTGGAGTATTCCATACTAGAAGGGTTTAATATGTCAAGTTCTATAAACTCCACTTATCTCACTCCCAAGCCTAAAAAAGACAAACTGTGAACTTTTGGTAATTTCAGCCACATTGCCCTTTGCAATCTTGCTTATAAACTCATATCTAAGATTATTGCAAATAGATTGAAGCATAAACTAGAAAGTGTGCTCTCCAAAGAGCAATTTGGTTTTATGGGGAATAGGTAGATACTTAATGATGTGGGGATCATTCAAGAGTGTCTCCATTCCATTAAGACTAAGAAGCTTGATGTCCGCATACTTAAGATGGATCTCATTAAAGCTTATGACAGAGTTGAATGGAATTTCCTCAGACTCTTGTTGGTCCAGATTGGGGTTCCTTACAGGATGGTTAATTGGATCATGGCTTGTGTAAACACTGCAAAATTTTCTATATTAATAAATGGAATTCCTACAATTTTTTTCTCCAGTAGTCGAGGAATCAGATAGGGTTTCCCTCTTTCCCCATTTCTATTTATCTTATTTATTGGGGCACTCAGAAGGCTTATATCTGTGGCAAAGACCAAAGGTAAAATCAAGGGGATTAAAGTTGCAACTTCTATTTTTATTACACACCTTCTTTTTGTTGATGATGTTGTTCTCTTTGGTATTGGATATGTGGATGAGTGGAAATCCTTTGTTGATATTGTGGATGCTTTTTGTTCTGCCTCTGGTATGGAGGTCAGTCTTCAAAAATCTGTATTTTTAAATTATGTGAAAATTTTGGAACCCCAATCCGGTTTCAAGTTTAATTCCCAAACCCCATGACTACATGTTAGCTTCAATGCATAAAAAATTAATTTTTTCTTGAAACACATGGAATTCTTTTCACTTTTTCAAACTCGGAAAATTTATAACAACCACACACATAAAATTCAAACTCATAATTTTTAGCCAAATTGGATCAGGAAAAACCCCAAAGGGAAAATATGATAGGGGAGAGAAAATTTTATTCTTTCAGGCAAAATTAGACAAATTTACAGCAGTACTTATCTCAACCAATTTCTTCTCAAAATGTGTGCCAGAGAAAGACTATACGACTTGCTGAAAATTTCCAGAATTTACTTTGAAATTTGTGCCCATAGAAACAACTAATACGTCCTCACACGTGCGGCCTCAATTTTTGTGCAAAGTCATACTTTAATTGTGTCCCTGTACTTGCATCAAATTCTGTGCAAAATCAGCAGCAACAAATGTCCCAAACATCCTTAAAATTCATGCCCATGTAGGATGTACGGCCTCCACACATGTGCCTCGATTTATGTTCAAGCTGCTATAGAAATTAATGCAGAAATATGCCTCGATTTTTGTGCACTCCTCTTCTCGATTTGCGTGCTGTCCTCTTACTTTATCAGCCTTGGGATTTGCGTCATTATCATTTCCTTGGAATTTGTGCCATAATTTTTATTCTTCCTCTCAAGGTCTAATTCTCTCAAAACCCTTGTTTTCTCTCTTCTCCTTTCTCCTCTTGCTCTCTTGCTCTCCAACTCTCTTTGGTAACAATGAATTAGGTTTTGTTCATTTTCCCTAGTTTTATATGAGGTAACCACTTCTTTTAATCCAAGGGATATGATCAAAACTTGAATTGATGAGATCTATGGCTCTCATTAAATGCTCATTTTTTCTCATTAAATGAATTTAATGCACTTCACTTAAATAATTAATGAGACATTAACTTTACTCACCTTTTTAATTTTCTCATAAAGTCAATTAATAAATATAACCTCAAACTCACTTTATAAAGTAACTTTATAAAATAAAGTGTATCCCACTTCTTTTTTTCACAAGAAAAAGACTATACTTTATTAAAAAGTATAAGAAGTACAAAAAGTGCATATGTCCAACAATACATACATTAGTAAAATTACCCATTACCCATTACGGAATCTATTCCAAGATTCCAACAACAGTGGCAAAATCAGAGGGATACCAGGATATAACCATCCTCCAAGAAAGTATAAGAACAAACCCATCAGTTCAAAGAGATCCATAGTAGAAAGTAAATGAGAAATATAAAAATACAGCCGGTAAGAGACTAACTAAAATACTTAAAAATAACATCAAAAAAGTTTCCAAAAGCCCTTCGATGGATTGTGTGAACCCTCAAAGATTTCATAGTATATCCTACCAGCCAATGCATCCAGTCCAAGACGAGACAAATGATCAGCCATCGTGTTATGCTCCTTGAAAATATGAACAATAGGAGTCAATGGGGAATTTTGTAGATTTAATCGAGTTTGATCCAGCCATGACGAAAGGCTAAGAGCATTGATAGGCACATTTGAGTTTGCCCAATCAACAATGAGCAATGAATCTCCAGCAATTTGATCAAGATGTATTTTGGCCAAAACAGAAAAATGTAGAGCAAGCTATAAAGCCAACAGTTCACCCTTCATGTTTGTCCCATCACCACCATGCATCCATAGGTTGATCACATCCCCATTATAGAGCACAATTGATACTCCAGCCCCACAAAGACCAGTTGAGTGCATAACAACCCCATCAAAACTGGCCCTATTGCCCCGTCCAAGGAGATTTGATGCTCTATGTAAAGTAAACGATCCTTAATCACCGGGGGACCAATCAGAGTGCATCCATATTCTATGAAAAGTTTCTGAACCTCACAAGCCACCTTACTAACCACTATAAATATATTTTCAAAAATACACAGGTTCCTTGATTTCCATATGATCCAAGCTAATATGCATGCTTTCATGATTAACTGCTTGTTTTGGGTATATATACTATGGAACCAATTCTGAATGGTCAATTCATTTTCAAAATTGATTTTTTGAAATGGATAATCCAGAAAATTGCAAACCTGAAGGGTGAAAGGGAATAAAACAAATAGATGTAGAAGAGATTCTGGAGCATTGTAACACAGAGGGAATACCCCCGGGCCTTGAATGCCTCGTTTCTGGAGATTACTCCATATCAAAATTTTCTCCTCCATTAATAACCATATAAAAATTCTGATCCGGGGAAGAATGGAGGATCCCATCCCAACACAATGTCTAAAGTCATCATGGAACAACATAGATTCACATGGTGAAGCTAAAAATATACTTACATTTAGTAAGAAGGTTCAACTTGTTGTGAAATAAATTAAATGTCTTACCCAAGTGGTTGTGTTCTCACCCAAACATATGGACCACTTGTAATTTTCTAGTGGTAGACATGGAGGTAGGGAATTTCTCTATGAACCTAGGGTGTGAATGACAACATTCGATCGATGGTTATATAATCCTGGATGGATCACATATGATTATCCATTGTGATAGTAAAAATATTATCATATTAAGGGAACCAAAAACCATCCCTACATTGAAAATACTCGGGTTTTTGAGATGGATTATATTGAGATTGGCCTTGCTAAGCTATTTTGCCTTTATAGAATAAGAAGTTTCTTCCCTTGTCCAATCTAGTCCTAATCAAGATCATATTTTATATTTATAGTTTGATGGTGCTTCTTATGACGGCAATGGTGTCAAAATTATGTTGTACTCTCCATTAATTAAACCTCATCAATTTTCTTATAGATTGAATTTTCCATGCATGGACAACATTGCTAAATTTGAAGCTTTGTACAGGTCTAGAAAAAGCTTTAGAAATGAGTTGTGCACATTTATAGGTGTTGGGTCTTAGTTGTGTGCCAATGCAACCAAGAGGAATTGTGCTCAAGATTGTGGTCATTAATGAGTTAGTTGGGTAAAAACTAGGTCAAAATGTTTTTTTCATGTAAGCAAAGATAATGGAGCATTTATTTCCCATTTCCACCGGGTATGTGATAAATATAGGGTTTGAGAGGTCATTGAGATATCATGTATTGTGATTTCATGCAAGCCCCTCTCTAAGTCATCGAGGAGTTGTGGGTGCATAAGAGAAAGGTCGAGGAGTTTATAATTAGTAATTTTATAAAAATACAAAAAATATGAGTTGGATTTGTGTCTATTGTGTGCTCTTTTGTTGTTAGATTGTTGTTGTGTTACATAAATATGATTGTTGAATGTTTTATTTAGTCTATTTGTGTTTCAATTTAGGGTTTTTGCTAATAAATTGTTGGCACATGAGAAAAGTGCTAACAAATTCTACTAATTGGGAAAGTGGTTTGCGTTCTTCAATAGTAACTTCTTTCTTACAGTGTAAATGATGTCATATTGTGTGACAATTAATGTAAAAATTTTTGTGAACTTATATTATAAAATAAAATATAAAAATATTTGACATCTAATATTTTAATTATATTTAAATTAATTAATTTAAAAGTTATTCTAATAATATAATGCATTTCATTCCCCCATAACAAATATGTGTTTGTAAGAATTGATCGTGAGCTTCTAATTTACATTTGCATCTAAATTTTACATATAATTAAGATAAAATCATAGTTAATCCCGAAAATGGATTGTTATTATTAGAACCTTGAAACATGATTAAATTAAATCATTATTAATAATAACGTCACTTCTATAACAATAAAACAACACAACAAAATGCTATTACAAAACAAAATGAAAATAAATGATGTAAGATTGACTAAAACAATGATAAACATGATACACACTGACTTATATTTTTTCAATATAATCCCTATAAACTATATAACCCTTACCTATAAAATCTATAACCCATAACAATTAATTACTCTTAATCCCTCACCATTATATCCCACAATACCTATAAAATATTATACTTATAACCCAACTCCCTAATTATTATTAATTATAGTCACAACCCCTTAAAACCCTTAGCCCATACAATCCTTAATGCTAATACCCTGTAACCCCTATGAAATACAGTTCCTAATTTAAAGCTATCATTCCGAGTGCACATAATTTCAAAATGAATTATGCTTTTAAGTATTAAAAATAATTTATCACTTGTTCTGTTGATATTGAAAACTTATGTATACTTATAATTCAATAATGGTAAAATTGTAATTTCGAGTGCATATAATCTCAAAATAATTTGTTTTTTACCGATATTAAGAACCATTTATTATT
The DNA here is from genome assembly GCA_027924585.1 of Larix kaempferi. NCBI lineage: Eukaryota > Viridiplantae > Streptophyta > Pinopsida > Pinales > Pinaceae > Larix > Larix kaempferi. Next base: position 10,995,702 of record BSBM01001036.1, read on the forward strand.
TGTATATTTTTTCTTGGTATACTTTAATACTCGTTAATGCCGATTGATTTGAAAATTTATATTAATTAAAATTCATTAATGATAAAATTATTTACATTTAACCTTAAAATGATTTTTTTCCTATTTAATATTAAAAGTCATTTAATTTGGAAACTTATATTAATAATAAATCCATTAATGATAAATATGTCAGTTTTAAGTGTAATTAATTTGTTAATGGGCTATACACTTCTAATTAATATAAAAATTCGTTTATTATTTACTAGTTAATATTCAAATTATATTATTGCTTATATACTTTGTTAATGCATATTTTAAGATTATTTACATATTTATGCACATAGAATTTGTTATGCTAATTAGATATGCATAGATCATTCAACTTTTAAAACTAGTCAATCTACATAATTAGTTTAAAATGACTATTTCGATAGCGTTAGAAATTAATATTAAATATTGACATACATATGATACACACTAACCTATATTTTTTCAATATCGACACACATATGTTGCCATAATAATGATGCCACAATAATTCTAAAATTTTATACTAAATATGCAACGAGATATAAATACCTTCAACTAAAATAAAATTATTTTTCACTCAGTCCTTCGATACAATCACAAATTACTCGATAGAAGAACACATTACGCATCAAATTGATTGTTAACCAACTAAAAATGTTTAAAAATTGGTTGTAATTAACTTTCCATTTCCACCGTCATAAGATGAAAAAAACAATATAATTAGAGAATTAAATATAACAATAATAAAATGCTACATCAACACTATAAATGATGAAATAAAACATGTACATATCACTCTCCATTTCCATCACCTTGATTATCTTCCTCGCTTGGCATGATAGGGTTGTTGTTCTAAAAATATGTTTTGATATAGGGTTGTGTCTTAATACGAACCACCAATCCCTATCCAACATATCCGGGTAAAAAAACACTTGGTTATAGTGTTTTGGGAAACCATAAGGCTCCTTAGTTTCATCCCACATCTTTATAGAGTTGGCACAGATCAACCCACTATCACGATATTCCTTTACAATACTCCGGTCAAAGGTGTCCCACCACTTGCACCTAAAAATAACACATTGGAAAGATGAGAAGTCCACTTGAATGATCTCTTGTATCTTTCCAGCCAAACCTAACTTCCCCTCTATATTAGGTTTTGATCGCAGTGGCTAGCATGACTAGATTGGTCAAACTCATCTTCCACTCCATAGTCTTGTGTGGCATGTTCATCATCGACATCCTTAGTGTGAAAATGATGCCCATATGCCCACATAAATGGGAACAAATGCACCTGTAAAAATGTGCACAAATGACAGTGTCATATGTCTAATAACCCAATTACCATTACTATATAAAATATAGATGTTATAATTCAAAGGTGCGTACACAAAGAGATTATTACTGAGTTGCTGCATCCGATCTCTATGTTTAGTGCATCCTCTTCAGTAGGTGGGTGATGACCAGTTGCACCATATTTTTCTTTGACTTGAATAGCAACCCAACTGTTGGGACAAATCAGACATAATTTCTTTTAAATGACCAAGATAAGGAAAAAAATAAAGAGCACCTAGACTTATTTATGAACCTTGTAATGTTCCCATGAATCAATGGACGACCATCGATATATGACAAGTTCTTCATATTAAAGTTTGAATAAGCATAACCATTCATGCACATACCATACATGCAAATGCTATGTTTGTATCTAACAATATTCAAGTAATTGGACCGACAATAAATAGGACCAAAAAATGGCATAAGTGATATTGACTGTTTGGGAGGAACAAGTACATGTGAAAGGATAAACAACCCAAGATTTGAAACATCTATATTAGACTTGGAAATCATAAAATTATTACCACAAAAGGAGAATTTGGTTTTCATCAGGAACATGTAGAGAAGATGTCGAAGCACCACACAAAGTGCGGTTGTAACAAGTTTGGTATTTACTTTGCAAATGCATGGGGAGAGAGAAGTCATCGCTACCCTCCAACAATTGGATCATGGTGTGTACTTGGACATTTTTTTCTCTCAACTCATACAATGTTTTGGATCTCCTAGTAGAGATGTTTTGGGTGGTATTCAATATCATACTTTGGATCACTAGAACTTTCAGTTGACTGAACATAAGGAAAGGGGTTGATCAATTTAGGACGAAGCATAGTTTTTTTGGCTTCCAACTTTTCAAAAAATGAGCATAAGGAAGTGTTACTACATGTCTTTTCTATTTCACCTTTTGGATTTTTGACTACAGTAGGAGGTATTAGACCATCAACATTGGGTAGTTGATCATTAATATAATGGGTGAGTGTGACATGCCGAAGATTCTCCTTCAACCCTTGACATTTTGAACAGCCACATACTACTGGGGTTTCATAAAAGAGATCCAGCTCAAGATGAATTACCGTCGATGACCTAGGATTGTGTCTAGAAGATGGCATGTTAAAATTTGTGGAGTAAAGCGGCTTTCCATTTTCATCTACCAACTACTTGTGGTATCTTGCTCTTGATAAGAGCTTGTGACATTTTTCAACTAGTGGAATATTTTTTGCATTCAAACTTGTTCCCGAATCATGATCTTGAAAAATTGAATACAATTCTATTCATATTCACATGGATAAATAACATAAATTTAATGAAATATTCAAAATATAAATAAAATATGAACTTACTGGATATGGAAAGGGAGAACGCAATGAACTTTGAACAATATGGAATGAGTTAGAATTTGAAGAATTGACCATTTGATATTATAACTTTTTCCTCCCCGCATTTGAGCCAAATCAGTGATCAATGTGTGTCTATAGTCCTAAAATAAATTTTGAAACCATATCACAATCTAACTTCCAATTGTGAAATTCTGTAACATAGCAAATCATTGAGCCTGAGAAAATCTCATGGTGAAAGAGTTAGCAAGGAAGAAAAATTGCAGTGAATTGAGCAGTAAAATCAAACATGCAAAGAAAATCAGATGTGAGTAATAATTGGTGTCATATTCCATTAATATGTATATTAAAAGAATACACTACAATTGAGAGAATTCAATTATTCAGGAGGAATTCGAATCCATGTCATTCTAGCATAGGAAATATCACCACTACAGTGCTCTGGAGGTTCCAAACTCAACTGATTATCAGTGAACTGATGATACTGTCAGTTAACGAAGCATGAAGGGCACATAAGTGTTTTTTTCATGCAAATCAAGCTAGAGAGGGCGCATTTGATCACAGTCAGTTGGAATCGGAGCTCAAACCCCCCACTAGAGTCATGAACTCAGGTGGACTGAACTGGATCACTGATTTAGCTCTTAAAATGTAGGGAACTGACTCTACATGGACTAAAATCATGCATGCAAGGCGCATCAAGTGGATAATGTGTCCTAGATTACATATGCACAACACTAGGGGGTCAACAACATCATCCAATACTAGGAATAGGGAAATAATACTAAGGTGGACAAAGGTTGGAGTATTAATTATCCTAACACCCCTCTTAATCCAATATTAGACAACCTGGGCCCTGGTAACTGAGACCAAATGTCACCCAAATAATAAAAAATAACTGTCCATGAAACTAAGGAAATGGGGAAAACCTCATGGGAAACCTCCCCCTAAAAAATGAACAACGGGGAACTCAAGCAATCTTCACAATAAGCAGAGATTTGAGATAGGAAAATCTCTTATGAGTGAAATAATTTGTAAAAATGTCTGCAATTTGCTCCTATGTAGGGCAGTAATGCAGTGTGATGGTCCTGTTGTGAACTAGTTTCCTAATGTAGTGCATGTAAACCTCAATATGTTTGGTTCTTTGCTTCGGAATTGAATCACTGGAGATATTTATGGCACTTTGATTATCACATAAAATACCTACTGAAAGAAAAGCATGAATTCCAAACTCTGTCAAGATTCCATGTAACCAAACTGCCTGAATAGATGCATTCACAACCCCTTTGTACCCTACTTCTATTGAAGAGAGTGCGAGTGCTGCTTTCTTCTTGCTTGACCAACGGATTGGTCCTGACACCAACATGAACACATATCCTGAAGTAGATTTCCTATTTGTGTTGTCTCCTTCCCAGTTTGAGTCAGTAAAATCAACTAGATCTAACTAAGCACCATCAAAATAATGAATCCCAAACTCTTTTGTACCCTGCACATAGTGCAAGATTCTCTTTGTTGCCTTCCAATGCAGCTCATGTGGTTCCTGCATGTACCTTTCCACAACACTAACAACATAAGATAGATATGGTCTCGAATGTGTCAAGTATAATAAGCTACCAATCAGCTGCCTGTACAAGGTGTTGTCAACCAAAGGAGGTAGAACCACCTTCTTCCAATCTAATGCCAGATAGGAAAGGAAAGGTTGCTGCTTTGCAATCAACCATGTAGAAATTTTGAGCAAGTCAGATGCATACCTATACTATGAAACCATGATCCCTGAATATTTTTGAGTTACTTCGAGGCTAATAAACTGTTTCAACAGTCCTAGATCTATCATGGAGAAGGCTTTGCTCAAAGCAGACTTGATTTTCTTCAATCCGATAGATGACCCATTGGTGATGAGCATGTCATCCACATACAAAACTATCAACAATAGGCAACCTCCCTTCTGCTGCATGTAGACATTGCAGTCATATTTGCACCTTTCAAAATTCTGCGATAGTAAGAAGGAATCTATTTTGGAATACCATTCCCTGGGGGCTTGCTTGAGCCCATACAATGATTTCCTTAGTCTTCATACCAAGGATGGATCATATGTGTACCCCTCAGGATATTTCATATATATCTCTTCTTCTAAGTCACCATGAAGGAAGGCACTCTTAACATCAATGTGATGTACCTCCAACTATTCCGAAGTTGCAATTGCCAAAACAAGTCTGACAGAGTCCATTCTTGCTACTTGATCGAATGTCTCATTGTATTCGAAGCCACGAACTTGAGAATACCCCTTGGAAACCAATCGATCTTTATACTTGGTTGTAGATCCATCAATTTTTATTTTTTTTTGTAGATCCACTTGCACTGGACTATCTTTCTCCCTAGGGGAAGAGAGACAAGATCCCATGTCTCATTGTTTTGCAGTGACTCATATTCTTCATCCATGGTAGCCTACCATCTTGGATCATGGCAAGTCTCTTTGAAGGACTGTGGATCAAACCCTACCATCATGTAGCACCTCTTTGGGATAAGTGGATCTGTATGACATGGTGCAAGGTTTTCATCTTGATGCTAAGATCTGGTTCTTCTATGGTCAGATGGATCTCCTGCTATGTTACCAGCAACTTCAAGGAATCTGTGAGCCCATTTCGGCCTTGAATTGGGAGCAAGTGTTGGATCTGGATATTCATACTCAATATCAAGATTTGATTCAACTTGGTCCTCATCTTCAGAATCTGAATGTGGATCATCAGAAGAGACATCATTCTGATCTTCATTAGGTGAAAATGGGGTAGGTAGAAAGTATGGAAAAAAGTGAGAGAATTCATATGCCTTGGAGGCATGGTTTGCAACACCTTTCACTATTAACTTCCTAGATGCTATCTCTACAATCTCAACTATGTCAGGTCCAAAAACAACTTTCTTTGGTGAACCCGAGTGATTCATCTAATAAATAGATAACAAGTTTGCTTCCAAGGAAGGAACATTCATAACATTTTTTAACTTTCCATACTCTAGTTGTATTGTACCCTTCCCTTCAGCAGAGATATGTGAATTGTCTCCCATGTGAATACTAGGACCATCAGTGAGATATAGAGAAAAAAATGATTCTCTAGAGGCAACCATGTGGTTGGAGGCTCTAGAATCAATGATGAAGGCTTGTGATTGTGAGAATCCAGCCTTCAATGCATGGCATCTCTCATGATCATCTGTCTCACTTCTAGAATCAGTCTTCCTTGCACCTTCTGGGAGGGAAATGTTGTGTTGTTCAAGAATTTTGGCCATTTGATCTATTATTATTCTTCTTCATGCATGAACTATCTGGATGGTTTCCTTTCTTGCAATAGGTTCAATCGTTCTTCTCAAACCTCTTTTGCTTATTCTTCTTGGAGCTGGAGGCTCCTTCTGATGGATTAGGATTTTCCTTTAGATTGGATTCAGATTGCTTCTTTTCCTTTCCCTTCTGCTTCCCTTTGGAATTTGCACTTTTTGACTCCCCATCCATAAGATCCTAATTCTTGGAGGATTCCATGGCTCCCATTTGAATCAGTTTGTCTTGTTCTTTGATTAGGGATTCTATGAATGAATCTAAGGAAGAAATTTTCCAATTGGGGTTTGACAATCTCCCAGAGTAGAAGGTAGACAAAAATATTGAAAATTCAGGACCAAGCTTGCTTAGGATGGATAGCACCAGTTGATCATCCTTCTTGTCAATTCCACATTGCTTGCACTACATAAACAAGGACTTGAAATTTGAAAAGAACTATTGTATGGTTTCAAATTGTTGGGTTGAAGAGATATTAATTCATTCTCCAAAATGTGACCTCTCAGCTCATATTGATTTCCAGCAGAGAAGGGGACCTTCCTTCTGTTGGGTGTGGTATCTATTGTGGGTGCCATGACTATTTGAGTTTAGTTGAGATGCCTGTAGCTCCGTGGTTGAGCTCATTGGCTTAGCATCTTCCTCCTTTCTCTCTTGCATGCGTGATAAACCCAATTGTGTGTTGGATTAGCATGATTGTTTGTGTGAAACCATGACTATGAGTGAGCCTGTTTAGTTCCTCCTTAGTGGATACACATCCCAGCTTGGGGGTGGTGTATTAGATGAAAGAATATAGGATGGACAAGGACCTATGGTTGGGTGGAACGTTGCTCTCACATAGCAAGTTGTTTGGAAAGCTTCATCTTAAAGATAAGTATTCTCTGTGGTTTGAATTATGTCCATTCTGTATTCAGCAATGTGTTAACTAGTGATTGTTTTGTTAATTGAATGAAATGATTATCTTAAGTTAATCAACATAAATCCTATGCATAGAATGAGAAGGGGATTAATTATCTGCATGTTGTTTCATCCTTCAAGCTGGGAAAAACATGCTGATGCTTTATACTTTGTGCGTGATCCAGGTGGATATCGGTGGCGGCCCACCTCTTCCAACTGGCTCAAAACAGTCTTCTGGCAATTTTGGTAAATTACTATTTTTAGCAGTTTTTCGAGTCCTGAACTTCCAGAGCCATTTTGAGGACCTAAACGATGTTTTTTGGCGATTTGGGGGCCAAATGGGTGCCTTTGGTATACATTTAACCCTAGTTGAAAGTTGTAAATCTCGGATAGCCCTTTCCAACGGGCTACTGAGCGCCCCAAACGGAGATCGTATGCAAAAGTTATGACCCCAAGAAGTTGACTGTTCAACTAACCACCTTGGGGCCACAAACTTTATGACGGTTCATCTTCTAGGGTTAGGTTTTTGGATGTTTGAGATTCTTTCCCTCATTCTTATGATAAATAGGCCCTTTCGGCCTCTCTTTGTATTCATCTTGGCATGAATGAGCATAGCGGCCACATCTCTTCTTAGAGATAGCTACCACCATTCCAACTATTGTATTTTACAGTCTGTTCTATTTCCGCTATTTAATAGTATGTGTGTTTACTGTATCACTGTGTTCTTTGCAATATATCTCTGTATATGATTATGTATCTGCTCTTTCATTTCGTTCCCACATAAATCCGGATCAGTGCGTGTGTTAAAATGTTTTGACTATTTCGCTGTATAATTTATTTATGCATTTATTTTTAATTGTGAATTCCGTCATATGGTTGTGAGGGAGAATTAGACACCCCATGCTGCGTTCATGTTCCCTCTGTGGGTCAGGATGATGGGAGGGGATGTGACAGAGTGGTATTAGAGCCCATGTTGCAGCATTGGGGCTGCTTGGGCCAAACTGTGTGTTATAGGAATACATCATAATGCTTAAAAGAGGTATTGATGAAGTTTGGGCAACATTTTGATTGAGATAATGACAGAATCATAGTTCTCAGGTGTGGAAGAGGATCACACTGTTGCATAGAGCTCTCCAAGAGATTTAAAATGGTATCGGACTTGCCTTATTTGGTTAAAGGATGAGGGAGATATAAGTTCTGGAAGTTGCAGGAGTAGAGGATGTGTTTCTGCAATTCCGCATTGCGGATTGCGGAGATAAAAAAAAATTCAAATTTGCGTTTTATCGTTCCACATTTTCGAGTTCCGAAGTACGGATTGCGGATTGCAGATTGTGGAAGTGATATTTTCTGAAGTTGAAAATTTGGTGTTCCGCATTTTCGAGTTCCGCAGTATGGATTGCGGATTGCGGAAGTGACATTTTCTGAAGTTGAAAATTTGGCATTCTGCATTTCTGAGTTTCGCAGTATGGATTGCGGATTGTGGATTGCGCAAGTGACATTTTACGAAGTTGAAAATTTTCCATTCCGCATTTCTGAGTTCCGCAGTACGGATTGCAGATTGCGGAAGTGACATTTTCCCAAGTTGAAAATTTGGCATTCCGCATTTTCGAGTTCCGCAGTACGGATTGCGGATTGCGGAAGTGACATTTTCCAAGGTTGAAACTCGATTTTTGGATAGTAGGAGCATGCGTAATCAAAATTGGATGAGTCTTGTGGTGTTCTGAGGCCATTAACGAAGGCCATGAAAGAACGAGTGAGGGTCCCGAGCCCATTATGCTCCAATTTGGCATACAATTGGAATTAATGGCTTTTACAGATCAATGTCCCGAATCTTGGAATGAGGTCGGATTGAGATGAAATCGATATGGATCGGCCATGGAACAGAAACAATGTTAAGTTTGGAAGCTTGGAGCCAAAATCCAAAGGATGTGGAGTCGGGGTGAGCGAGAAGGCCAAAAAGCACTATTCCGAGCCACTTTTTGAGGATTTTGAAATGCTTGCAGTGGATGAAAGTGACCCTAGATGTAGGATCCAAGAAATATACTGAATTCCACATTTCATATTATCATTAATACAGACATTTTCCGTGGGAAAAATATTTTCCAGAAATGCTCGGTTTGGAAGATAGCCATTTTTGGCCAAAATTTTGAAATTTTGGAAAAAGTGGAAAGCTAAAAATAGTCAAACCCATAATTTTATAGAAGTTGACTGGTGCATTGGAATGTGGATCTAAAAGTTTATGAGTGTTCATTGTTATATGGACTAACTTCTCCCGGTAGAAAAGTTTTCATGATTATTTCTAGATTTTCTTATACAAGTGGTTGAAGTTAGCATTTCAGAATAAAATACAGTTGTGTAAAAGTGCAGAATTTTGGTAAAAATTGTCATTTTTGGAGTAATGTGATTTCCAAACCCAAAGTCAAAATGAAGAACATGGATAGGCATTGGAAATATTATACAACAAGGAATAGTGGTGCATAACCAGAATTTGAATGAGGTTATCATACATCATAGATATGTAGAGCATAAAAGTGTCAGTGACTGTTTTGACAAAATTGTTGTCAATATTGGTAATTTCCAAAATTGCATGACGGGGCAAAGAGAAGAAGGCATAATAGCTTTGAGAATTATTCCATGAGTTTAATTCTGTTAAATATTGATGTTGTATGTTTCTATATGCATTCCTAAGATGTCTAATAAATGTTTTTATAACGCACAGTGTCTGCAGCTGACAATATTTGAATAGTTGTAGTAGAGGCAACATACAGGGAAAGGGGTCTCCAAAGGAAAATAGTGTCTGTGAATGATGCTTAGGATCCTTATGAGCATGATGAGAATGTGCTAGGATAAAATGTGCAAGAAGAGAATGTTGAAAATGAATCCAATGGGAGAAGGGAGCAAATAACTCCTCAGAATTTGGTTGAGACCATGGTAAGCTTCAATGAAATGTTGATGAAGGCTCAAGAGGAAAAGAACCAGTTCAATACTACTATTTTGTAGAAACTCAATGATATGCAACAGAGGGTAAACCTTGGGTACAACCCAAGCAATGTAGACAAAGAGGAAAGATATGTAGAGAGTCGCTCTAGAGGTTCTTCTAGGAGGAGGACTCCAAGCCCAAGAAGGAGTTCTGTGAGCAAAAAGCATAGAACACCCTCCTCGATATATTCTTCCAGCAGGTCATGTGACTCCAGAGGTTCTAGGAGAATTACAAGACATACTTCTAGCAGACTTGAATGAAGAAAGAAATTCAAAGGAATTCTACATGGAGAATTCAGGAAGGCAAGGCCTCCCACATTTGATGGAGAAGACAAGATTGGCCAAGAGGAAGAGGCATGGCTTCTTGGGATGAAGAAATATTTCAGGATTCATGATTACTTAGGGAATGAAAATGCCAGAATTTCCATTTACAATCTAAATGGAAGAGCTTTAATTTGGTGGGAACACCTCTTGTAAGTAAAAGAGATCAGTGTAAGGAGGATCAGTTGTGAGCGATTTAAGAAGTATTTCAAGGAAAATTACCTTTCTGCTAGGTATTATGATAGTAAGAGGAAAGAATTCAATGAACTGAAGTTGGGACAGAAATCTATGGAAGAACATGTCCATAAATTTTTGGAATTGTTGAGGTATGTGGACTATATCAAAGATGAGAGGGTAAAAATCCAATGCTTCCTTGGGAGTCTACCTCAAAATTTCAGAGATAGGATTGAGTTTGTTAATCCACCAAATCTTGATGAAGCCATTAGGATGGAAATGCATTGCTATGAGTAGAGTAAAGGAAAATCATAGGTTCACCCAGCATGGAAGGTAAATCCAAGAGGGAGGTTTGATCAAAGGAAAAATGGATTCAAGCCACCATTAAAAAATCAACCAAGAAATTTTCCATAGAGCCAACAAGCACGAAGTGGGAACAAGCTAGCAGTAGCAGCAGAAAAAACATCAAAAGGGCCACTTCAGTGTTGGGGATGTGGAGGAAACCACATGCTTAGATATTTTCCACATCGGAGGGAGAATCCCAGGAGCTTGCAAAAACTTGAAGACGAACCTACAGTGGAAGATATGGCAAGAGCAACACCTAGAATCTATGCAGCATTGGATGATCACCAAGCAGACCATCAATTAGCAATGGTGGAAGTTGAAGGTAAGATTTCTAAGCAATCTATTTATGTTTTGATTGATCCAGGATATACTCATAGTTATGTGTCTCCTAAGATAGTTGAAGGTTGTTCTCTTAGAAAAGTGAAGCATAATATGTCTTGGCTAGTTCAATTAGCCACAGGGACCAAGAGAAAAGTGAGTGAAGTAGCGATGGAGTGCTCCATGGAGTTGAATGTCTTCCTCACAAAAGTGGATTTGAATGTCCTACCATTAGGATCTTATGATGCTCTAATTGGTATGGATTGGTTGGAAATGCATAGAACCAAGATAGACTGTTATGAAAAGGTACTTGAATGCATTGATGAAGAGGGAAGGCCGATACTAGTAAGAGGAATTCCAAAGCAAGTTTCAGTAAGGCATATTTCAGCCTTATAGTTGAAATTTTTTTATAAGAAGGGTTGCCAATTATATGCAGCTCATATATCATATTCATCAGAGGATAAAGGACCAATGATAGAAGACTTCCAAATATTGCAAGAGTTCAAAGATGTGTTTTCGGATGAAGTGTCGGGATTGCCACCAAAGAGAGATATTGATTTTTCCATCGATCTTGTTCTAGGGGAAGCACCCATTTCCAAAGCTCCTTATAGAATGAGCATGCTAGAATTGATCGAGATAAATATGAAGCTACAAGAATTAATGGACAAGGGGTATGTTATACCAAGTGTATCTCCTTGGGGAGCACTTGTGTTATTTGTCAAGAAAAAGGATGGATCCTTGAGGTTGTGTATTGATTACAGGCAACTTAATAAAGTGATAGTCAAGAACAAGTATCCATTGCCAAGGATTGATGACTTATTTGATCAAATGAAGGAAGCTAAAGTGTTTTCCAAGATTGACTTGAGGTCTGACTGCTATCAAGTGAGGATAAAGGAGGAAGACATTTACAACATGAATTTCAGAACTAGATATGGTCATTATGAGTTCACTGTGGTGCCATTTGGTCTTACCAATGCACCTGCCACATTCATGTGCCCCATGAATAATGTCTTCAACAAATATTTGGATAAGTTCATAATTGTATTCTCGGATGACATTATTGTCTATTCAAGGAATGAAGAAGAGAATGAGGAGCATCTAAGGGTGGTTTTGCAAGTCTTTAGAGAACAACAACTATATGCAAAGTTAAGCAAGTGTGAATTTTATCAAAAGAAGGTGCAATATTTGGGTCATGTTATTTCTGAAGAAGGTATTGTAGTGGATCCAGAAAAGATTGAAGCCATAATGGATTGGCCTACTCCAAAGAATGTTTCAGATGTTAGATATTTTATGGGTCTTGTTGGTTACTACAGAAGGTTCATTGAAGGATTCTCCAAGATAGCACATCTAATCACTTCATTGCAGAGGAAGAATGTGAAGTTTGTATGGTCTGAAAAATGTGAGAAAAAATTTCAGCAACTGAAGGATTTACTTACCAGCGCTCCTGTTTTGAAGATAGCATATCTAAGGAAGGATTTTGTAGTGTGCACAGATGCTTGCATTGAAGTGCTAGGTGGAGTGCTCATGCAAGAAGGATTTGTGATTTGATATGAGTCAAGGAAATTAAAAGAGCATGAAAAGAATTATGCCACGCATGATTTATAATTAGCAGCCATAGTACATGCTCTCAAGATGTGGAGACATTATTTGTTGGGAAGAAGATTCGAGCTTAGGACAGATCACATGAGTTTGAAATATTTGTTTGATCAGCCAAACTTGAATGCTAGGCAATCCAGGTGGATGGAATTTCTCTGTGAATTTGATTTAGAAATTAAGCATGTAAAAGGGAAAGAGAATAAGTTTGCAGATACTCTTAGCAGAAAATTTCATGTTGATGCATCAAGTATGTGCAAATTAGATTTGAAGATAAGAGTTCTTGAAGCCCAAAATGGTGATGAAACTTACCTTCAAATTAAAGAAAAGTTGCAGTAGAGAAATATAGATGAAAAGTGTGCAGGGTATCAACTTGGTGAAGATGATATTCTCATCTATAAAGATAAATTGTACAATCCAAATAGTGTAGATTTGAAGAAGCTTGTAATGGATGAAATACATCAAATGCCATACTTTGGACATCCAGGATATCAAAATACAATAAAAGCAGCAAAAAAGTAATACTTTTGGCATGGGATGAAGAAAGGAATAGATGAGTACATTACTAGGTGTCAAAAGTGCCAATAGGTCAAGGCAGAGCATCAACATCCAACAGGATTGTTGCAGCCCTTACCCATTCCAGAGTGGAAGTGGGAGTGATCTCTATAGATTTTATAACAGGTCTTCCCATGAAAGTGAAGAAGCATGATTCAATCATGGTAATGGTGGACAAGCTATCAATGTTAATTTTTGAGCATTAATTCAATATACTCTAGGATCTTTACTGAGAGAATAACATGTATATCATATCAAGTATAACAATGCATATCAATCACACCAAGCAATCACATGATACAATAGACACACATCGTTTCACTCAGGAAAACCATAAAGGTGAAAAAACCCACAACTTCCTCAGAGATAGAAAGAGCAATGATACAACCAAAGTACAAGAGATAGTCTTCTCCTAGCAGTTGATCCTCCTCCTCACATGTGTGCCACTTTCCAAGTGATGGAAGAGTGACTAAGTGAATGATCAAATAGAGATCTCCCGATCTCTATTTATACTTGTCTTGTCCTACCCAATAAACCAGTGGGGCCGACTCGTCTAACTTATCCTAATAACCCATGGTTAACTTAATCAGGGTCGACCCCACACATGGTGGTCTAATAACCCATTGGCAAGTTATGACACTTGCGACACTTGTCAATACAAATGGCGACACTTCCGTATAGAGGAATAATAACATCTCTATAGGAGTACAATATACATAGATGAAATACATAGGTGAAATACATTCTGAAGCTACATATACATCAACACTCCCTCTTAACTAGGAAGGTATTTCTCGACACAGATCTGCTAGCACAAGTTTTCTTCTCTATATCATCGTCATCACTACTACTATCTCAATCAATCTCTGAATCTACTCGTCATAGAAAGTTCTACAGAGCCAATCCTTTTTCATACTGGATGTAGGCCCACCACCTGCAGGTCTTCATCATCATTGGTCATACTGTGGATCCTCAGGACTTATTACGTGCATCAACAAAACCTAGAAAGAGCATCTCAGGACTGATTACATTCCCAGCACGACCTGCAAGATCTCCTAGGGAGCAATTAAATGTGACCAAGCAAAAACTAGCAAGAGAATTTGTTAGATCTCCCAGGGAGCTATTATATACCATAGGCAAAACCTAGCAAGAGCATCTGCAAATATCCCAGGGAGAAATTATATGCAACTGAAAAAACCTAGCAAGAGCATCTCATGACTGGTTACGTGTCCAACACAACCTGAAAGATCTCCCAAGGAGTTATTATATGCCACGGACAAAACCTAGCAAGAGCATTTACCAGATATCCCAGGGAGCTATTATCTGTCATCGAAAAAACCTAGCAAGAGCATCCCAGGACTGATTACGTGCCCAGTACAAGCTGCAAGATTTCCCAGGGAGTTATTATATGCCATGGACAAAACCTAGCAAGAGTATCTGTAAATCTCCCAGGGTGCTATTATATGTCCCTCTGAGCAAAACCTAGCAAGAGCATTTTCCAGACCTCCCAGGGAGCTATTATATGCCATCGGCAAAACCTATCAAGAGTGTCTGCAAATCTCCCAGGGCGCTATTGTATGCTCATCTGCACAACCTGTCCACAACCACAGAGTATCAACCTGATACTCTCCATACATCATCCTGATGTAAATCACATGATCATCATGATCATCATCATAACATCATCCTAATGCGTATCATCTAGAGCAACATCCTGAAGCTCATCATCTATGATCGTCCTGATCATACAGTGCATCCACTTGATGCATATCTGATACATATCATCTGGAGAAACATCCTGAAGCTCATCAACTATGATCATCCTGATCATACAATGCATCCACCTGATGCATATCTGATACATATCCTCATCCATGATCTACTTGATCACACAATGTATCCACCTGATACATATACAAATACATGATCCAACTGATCATCACAAGCATCCAACATGATGCATATACATACACATGATCCAATTGATCATCAAAAGCATCTACCATTATGCATATACAGAGCAGTAATTGGAGCATCGTCCTGATGCCCATCATCCAACGCTTACATCCACAGCCATGGGAAGGATCCTCCTCTCACCATGCTTGGAATGGCTCCAGCAAATGTGTACATCACTTCTTCCTTGAAGTGTCATCAATCTAAAGAGCACCAAGCCTCTCTCTGAAGTATTCAAACTTCACTATGGCTAGTGGTTTCATCAGCACATCCGCAATCTGCTCATCCGTCGCAACATACAGGAGCTTCACTGCTCCTCTCTACACCATATCCCTGATATAGTGATATTTGATCTCAATGTGCTTCGACCTGTCATGGAACACTGGATTCTCAAACAGCTTCACACAACTATGGTTATCACAAAAGATACTAGTAGCATCCAATGAGAGATAAAATAACTCAGACAGTAGCTTCCGAAGCCATACTGCCTCACAACTAGCCGAACATGCTGCAACATATTCTGCTTCAACTATACTCAGTGCTACGCAGGATTGCTTCCTGCTAAACCAAGAGATCACACCTGATCCTATACTGAAGCAACACCCAGAAGTGCTCTTCCTATCTACAGCACTGCCTGCCCAGTCCGAATAAACATAACCCGGCAGGTTAATTTTTTGATTCGCATCATACTTGATCCCATAATCAATTGTACCCTTCAGGTACCTCAGAATATGCTTTACATCAACTAGGTGAACACCTCTGGGATCCGTCAGGAACTGGCTCAATGTGTTCACCGAAAATCAAATATCTAGTCTCGTGTTCGTCAGGTACATCAAGGACCCAATCATCTGACGATACACAGTGACATCAACTGGCTCAGATGAAGCATCACATAGAAGCTTCAGGTTCGATGCCATAAGTGTGGACATGGCCTTGCAGTCCATCATCCTGAATCTCTTCAGGATTTCTACTGCATACTTCCCTTGTCCAAGGAAGATCCCATCTGCACTCTGCCACACCTCCATGCCTAGAAAATAGTGCATCATCCCCAAGTCCTTCATCTCAAACTCGACAGCAAGCTTTCTCTTGGTATAGGCAATTAAACCATCCTCACCTGTTACAAACAGGTCATCCACATACAATAGTAGTATCACAGGATTGCCTTCCTCAACCTTGTAATAAAGGTTGGAATCTGCTTTACTCTTGCTAAATCCCAAAATGGATAGGAAACTATCCATCCTACCATACCAACTCCTAGGAGTTTGCTTCAAGCCATACAAGGATTTCTTCAACCTGCACACATATGACTCCCTGTCATGTGTTTCAAAACCAAGTGGCTGCTCCACATACACTTCCTCCTCGACTACACCATTCAAGAAGGATGTCTTGACATCCATTTGGTGTATCTTCCATTTCATCACTGCAGCCAGAGAAAGTACTGATATAATGGAAGTGTATCTAGCCATAGGAGCAAAAGTCTCTTCATAATCAATCCCTTCTTTCTGGGAGAAGCCACGAGCTACAAATCTCGCTTTGTATTTCTCTATGCTTCCAACTGCAGCATGCTTGATCTTGTAGATCCACTTGGAAGTCACCACAGAATTCCCTTCAGGTCTTGGGACTACATCCCAAACATAATTCTTCATGATCGACTGGTATTCTTCGACCATGGAATCCTTCCATTCTTTCTGTTCCGTTGCTTCTTCATAACTGGAAGGTTCTCTGTTCATAATATCATAGAGTAAATCAACATAGCTGGTATGTGATCTAGTTCTCTTTTTTGCTCTGTGTTCTTCTTCTGGAATGCCATATCTTTCTGCATCTTGAATGAGCTCTCTAGCCCATGCAGGTTTCCTCTTGTGAGAGTTATTTTCACGGGGTGGATCTATAGGTATTTGTGGATCTTCAACTTCACAATCTGCTTCTGGAATTGATTCAGTCATGGTGATGTCTTGAAATCTGTTTTCCTTTGGTTCTTCATGATCTTCAACGAGTGTCTTTCTTGATTTGATGAAGGCTAAGTTTTCATCAAATGTTACATCCCTGCTGGCATCAATCTTCTTGAACCCTGGAAAGTATATTCTGTAAGCCTTTGAGCTTTCACTGTACCCCACAAAGATGCCCTTCTTTCTTGAAGGATCTAGCTTTGTCCTCTTTTCCTTTGGAACATGAGTGTATACTGGACAACCAAATATTCTAAGATGGCTGACTTTAGGGTTCTTACCAGAGAAGACCTCTTCTGGTGTCTTGTTGTCTAATATCTTGTGAGGTGTTCTATTCTGCACATATATAGCTGTCCTAGCTGCTTTTGCCCATAGATGCATAGGAAGATCCTGGTCATGCAGCATTGCTCGTGCTGCTTCCATGATTGTTCTATTCATCCTTTCTGCAACTCCATTCTATTGTGGATTGTAGGGAGCAGTCAACTCCCTCTTAATCCCTGAATCACTGCATAGCTTTTTGAAATCACCTGAAGTGAATTCTCCACCATTGTCAGATCTAAATGTCTTTATCTTCTTATCAGTTTGATTTTCCATCAAGGCTTTGAATTCCTTGAACTTATCAAACACTTCATCTTTGTTCTTCAAGAAATAAACCCAAGTTTTCCTGGAGAAGTCATCAATGAAAGAGACATAGTAAACATACCCACTCAGAGAACTGGATGACATTGGACCGCATACATCGGAGTGGATAATTTCCAAGATTCCTTTTGATTTGTTTTCATTGCTTGGGAATTCCTTCTTTATGTTCTTTCCTTTTGCACAGCCTTTGCAAACACCTTCATGCTTGGTCTTGATTTCAGGAAGACCCTCTACTGCTTTACTTGCAATTGGTAGTGCCCTATAGTGCACATATGAAAGCTTTCTATGCCAAAGTTCACTTGGCTCCATGGATTCATGTACCATGGCATGTTCAGGTTGTCCCTTTAATTTATACAATCCTCCCTCTTGCTTTCCAATGACTACTGCATCATCTATAGTTTTACCCTTTTCCCACATTAGGACTTGGCCATCTACAAATACAACCCTCATGCCTTTTGCATCTAATGCAGATATGGAGAGTAGATTCTTCTTGAGCCCAAGTACATATAGAACATCTTTCATCTTCAAGGACTTCCCAGAGTCTAGGTTGTAGGAGGCTTCACCACTTCCTTTGATAGGATATTGATAGGCATCCCCAAGTTTCACCTTATGGGGTGACTCATGTTCAGATAGATTTGCAAAAGATTCTTTAAACCCAGTCATGTGTTTGGAAGCCCCACTATCAATAAGCCAATCATTACATCCATGAGAGATAATACCTGTGAGAGCAGAGATTAGAACATATTCATCTTCACTTGATGAAGTATCACTTTCTTCCCTAGCCTTCTTCTTGGGACGTTCATCATCCTCAACTGCATGAGCATGATATCTTTTCTTGGTGCCCTTCTTCTTGTTGATGTTGGAATCTCTTTTGTTCTTTGGACAATCTCGAGCAAAGTGTCCCTTCTCATTACATGTGAAGCATCTACCATGGGAGGTATTCTTAGAGTTCTCCCTATGTGTATGGTGAGAATATTTCCTATGATATTTCTCCTTCTTGAATTTGCCTTTCTTGGCATGTGCTGTGAGAGCTTGATCTTCATTCCCTATCTTTTCTTCTCGGGCCACAAGCCTAGCTTCTTCTTGAGAGCATTCTTCCCACATCCTACTGAAGGAGATCAGTTTTCTTCTTGCACAGATTCCTTGGATGAAGGAGTCCCATGACCTGGGTAGGCCATTCAATGTGGTTATGACAACTTCACCATTGTCCACTACTTCATCCACAGCTTCAATTTGTTCCTTGATCCGAGAGACCTTAGAAAATTAAGATTGAATGGTCTCTCCATTCTGAAGCTTTACTCCTTTCAATTGGTTCCGTAGAGTCATCTTTCGATTTATGTTCTTCCCTTCAAATAGCTTGGTTAGGGAATCAAACATCTCCTTGGGTGTCTTTAGAGATGACACATGTGGAATGAGATGGTCTTTGATAGAATCATCAATGATCCTCTTTGCCTTGACCAAGTTCTTCTTATGTAAGGCCTTAGCCTCTTCTCCCTCTAGGATAAGGACCTCTTCACTTATGTAAGTGTCCAATTCATTTTCTTCCAGGATTAACCCAATCCTATACTTCCATGCTCGGAAGTTATCAGCCCCTTCAAGCTTATCCTCAAGCTTGGTGTGGCGAGACATCTTAAAGAGTACTTCAAATGGAAATATAAAATATTTAGATCTTACCACTTGATTTGCTGAAAACTGGATCTGGTCCTGGATTAGGGTTTGTTAGAGAAACCCTAAAAATTCAAACTTATGAAAGGATACAAATATGCGCCTTGATGAGCTGATCAACCTGGTATATTCACAATTTGCGATCTGCAAAGTTTCACCCTTCATAAATGCCTTTTAGTCTTCCCGGATTCACTAGGGAGGACTCTGAATTAGGGTTTGAGTTTCCCGGAGTTTCACCCAACCAAAAATAGTGATCCAAATCTCTAAACTTCGATTTTTCCAAGGAGCTTCCAGCTATGTCTTTAGATGCCAGAAATTCCTATTTTTGTGGAAACCCTAAGTTTTAGGGCCAAAACTGAAAGTGCTCAGAATTGAATTTTGATTGGTTAGAAAGATTCTCCTTGAAGAGTAGAGTCAATATACCTTATTGCTTTTCCAAAATCTGTGGAGAGAAACCCAATAAACAAGAAACCCTAGTTTCCGCCACTGCACAATGTCTTCTTCTCAGGGAAGCTCTGATACCATGTTAATTTTTGAGCATTAATTCAATATAATCTAGGATCTTTACTGAGAGAATAACATGTACAGCATATCAAGTATAACAATGCATATCAATCACACCAAGCAATCACATGAGACAATAGACACACAGAGTTTCACTGGGGAAAAACCATAAAGGTGAAAAACCCCACAACTTCCTCAGAGATAGAAAGAGCATTGATACAACCAAAGTACAAGAGATAGTCTTCTCCTAGCAGCTGATCCACCTCCTCACATGTGTGCCACTTTCCGAGTGATGGAAGATTGAGTAAGTGAATGATCAATAGAGATCTCCCGATCTCTATTTATACTTGTCTTGTCCTGCCCAATAAACCAGTGGGGCCGACTTGTCTAACTTACAATAATAACCCATGGTTAACTTAATCAGGGCCGACTCCACACATGGTGGTCTAATAACCCATCGACAAGTTATGACACTTGCGACACTTGTCAATACAAATGACGACACTTCCGTATAGAGGAATAATAACATCTCTATAGGAGTACAATATACATAGATGAAATACATAGGTGAAATACATTCCGAAGTTACATATACATCAACAATCAAAGGTAGCTCATTTCATTCCAGTCAAGTCCACTCCAAGGCCAATGACATTGCAAATGTCTTCATGAGCGATATATTCAGATTGCATGGATTACCCAAGGCAATAATTTCTGATCGTGATACAAAGTTCACTTCCAATTTCTGGAAATGATTGTTTTAGGAATTAGGAACTAGATTAAATTTCAGTATAGCATATCATCCTCAAACAGATGGCCAAACTTAGAGAGTGAATCAGGTTCTTGAAGACATGCTGGGAATGTATGCGATGGATAAACCATCCAAGTTGGAGGATTACCTACATTTGGTAGAATTTGCATACAATAATGGGCATCAAGCATCATTGGTATTTAGTCCATTTGAGGCATTGTATGGAAAAGGATGTAGGACTCCGGTGAATTGGGATAGTCCGGTGAACAGGGTAGTGCTTGGACCAAAGATGATCAAGGAAATGGAATAAGAAGTTGTTAAGATCAGGCAGAATTTAAAGGTAGATCAGGACATGCAAAAGAGTTATGCAGATTTGAAAAGAGTGTATAAGGAATTTAAGATTGGGGATCATGTTTATTTGAGGGTGAAACCCAAGAAAAGTTCCCTGAAGTTGGGGAGTTGTGCCAAGATGGCAACAAGATATTGTGGGCCATTTGAAGTCCTAGATAAGATAGGATTAGTTGCATATAGAATTGCATTGCCTGCTAACATAAGAGCTCATAATATTTTCCATGTATCTTTGCTTAAGAAGTATATACATGATCCTAATCATATGATTGATTGGAATGTGATACAGGTGGAACCCGAGGGAGAGTTCCAAGTGGATCCTATGCGTATCCTCAACAGGAAGGTCACATTGCTCTAAAACCGAGCCATTGAACAGGTAAAGGTGCAATGGGAGCACCTTAGTCCTGATGAGGCTACATGGGATCTTGATGATGCCATGAGGGAGGCATTCCCATTTTTTTTTTTCATTTTTGAGAACACCGAGGACGATGTTGTTATAAGGGGGAGGGGAATGTAATACCCCCATTTTGACCCTTGGGATATATTGGCTTTTAATGTAAATATTGTATACATGCGATGTATGTTTTCCTAGCGCAGAGATCAAGTCCAAGGCCCTGCTAGAGGATGCTCAGATTTTATTTTAAAAAGAAAGTATTTGATATTATGGTATCCATGTGTTATTAAGCCACGAAACATTGTAAAATGATGTAAATATTAATATTGCAATAAAATACCAAAACCTGGCTATGGAAGCAACTAATAAGAGGGGGCCATGTGTATTCCACTAGGGAGTGGTGAGGGGGTTGTGGGGTTGAACCATATGCTCCCAAATGTCATCTTGAGAACCCATTTGACTTTCCTTGCTGACATTTAATTCAGTTGTAAGGAAGTGGTTGAAGAAATCGGTCCATGGCTTCAATGGAGCATGGGAAGCCCATAAATTAGTATGGCAGGTATGGGATCTGTTTTATTAACCCACAAGTCACTCTACCTCATTAGAATTAGTTCTTCCTCATTCCCATTCCATTGTGGAACATCTAAGCATCAGTTTTCATCCATTACACAGCTCCAGTAGTGAGAAAAACCAGAAATCGCAACTCTGAAGTAAGCCATGTTTTGAAGTGACAAAAACGCCCAGAAATTCATGTGGACAGTGAAATCCAATGGGGGGTCCATAGACATGAACCTTGGGGCGAATTTGAGAGTGTTAGATGCCCATAAATCCATAGGAAAACCCCGATTTTATAGCCCGAAAATCCAATTACGGGACATAATTATTTGGTGATAGAATTGCGAAAAATATAAGTGTGAATAATAGATAAGAAGAGAGAACAGAGGTTGGAAATGATTGATAAACCCAATGAAGGATAGAATCTCAAAGATTTAGCAGCTTGGACATTTCTATGCCCACCCTGAATAGCATTGGTGGTAAGGAGCGCATGAGGGACTGTGCAACAGAGAAGGGGACCTTCCTTGTGTTGGGTGTGGTATGTATTGTGGGTGCCATGACTGTTTGAGTTTAGTTGATATTCCTATAGCTCTTTGGTTGAGCTCACTGGATTAGCATCCTACTCCTTTGTCTCTTGCATGCTTGATAAACCCAACTGTGTGTTGGCTTAGCATGACTATTTGTGTGAAACCATGGCTGTGAGTGAGCCTGTTTAGTTCCTCCTTAGTGGATACACATACCAGCCCGAGGGTGGTCTCTCAGCTGAAAGAATATAGGATGGACATGGACCTATGGTTGGGTGGAACGTTGCTCTCACATAGCCACTTGTTTGGACAACTTCATCTTAAAGATAAGTATTCTCTGTGGTTTGAATTATGTCCATTCTGTATTCTACAGTGTGTTAACTAGTGACTGTTTTGTTAATTGAATGAAATGATTATCTTAAGTTAATAAACATAAATCCTGTGCATAACTTGAGAAGGGGATTAATTATCTGCATGTTGTTTCATCCTTCAAGCTGGGAGAAACATGTTGATGCATTCTACTTTGTGCGTGTGTTAAAATGTTTTAATTATTCTGCTGTATAATTTAATTATGCATTTATTTTTAATTGTGAATTCCGTCATATGGTTGTGGGAGAGAATTAGACACCCCATGGTGTGTTCATGTTCCCTTTGTGGGTTAGGATGACAGGAGGGGATGTGACATGTTCTGTCGAAATTCTGTGAGAATATCGAGGCCAAAGTCATGGCATATGTGGAGCTAAAAGTAAGTGAGAACATAGTGGCTATCATACCTTGTTAAATTCCCATACCATACTGCATATGTTCCTGTAAGGGTTCGCTGAAAGAGGTGAAGCCTCACTGATTCATCCACTATGTTATTAGAGGAACACCATAAATTCAAAGATATGACATGGTTTGCTAGGTCATCTCCTTGTTTCCCTTCAAATTTAGGGGTATTTGAGGGAAGCTTATTGGGCATACATGGCCATGTTGGATCATGTGCTATGGGGTCATTGATCAATTTGGCTAGAATAGGGAGATTCAAGCTAGCCATGAAAGGTAGGTTGGTATTAGGTGATTCCATTGTGTGTTGTGTATTGTTCCCTCGAGGGGGGAAACGAGAAGTATGTGACGGTGATATTTGTCTCTGATGTGATGAAGAGGATGATGTGTGTCATTCCCCCGAAGAGGGAGAAGAAGAGGTTGGATTCCCTTGGAGAGGTGGAAATAAATGGTGGCCTCTTCTGTAAGAGGATGAAGCAAAAGTGTCTAAATTATCTCTGAGGGGTGAAAATGAAGGGTTTCCTCTTCCATGATAGGATGATGAAAAAGTATCTAAATTATCTGCAAGGGGAGAAAATTAATCAAGCAAGGAGAAGCCTCACCCGAAATATCCTATCAATGTTGCCTAGGAGTGGCCCTAAAAATATTATCTCCCTCGTGAACCATGGGGAGAAAGTGGGAAAACATTCCTCAAGAGAGGGGAAAGGCCTTGCAGTATACAAGATTTCCTTAGTTGATTTTTTTCCTGAATGGTGGAATTTTTGCATGACAAATGAGAGTGGTGTTGGGAATATACACAATTGAACAAATGCAAAAATATGGCAACCACAATAGATGCAAAATGGTGCAAAGCGAGTGATATGTGATATGTCGTTTAATGCAAGTGATCCCACATGTAGGTTCTTTTTAATTACAAGTTATGTGAACTTATATTAATTTAAAAAAAAATGTAAATTCTATAAATACCTAACGTCCTTCCTCTCAAATGTAACTGAGCCTTCCAAAAGCACAAGCATTGGTGATAATGGGATCCTCTCAACGATTGACTAGTGAAGGTAACAAAGAGTCAGTTATAAAGGTGATAGGGCTATGTTCCGGAAGAGATGGAAACATTTCCCAATGGAAATATATGACTTCAGGAGTCAATTGCACTCACAATTTCACCTTGGTGACATCCTAAGTTTGGCCACTACAACACCTGCGTCAAGTGTGGACAAGTGGTTCGGCCTGAGTGGTATAGTGTCATCTCCACAAAAAGTTGAGAAACTCATTTTGGGGAGAAGGGAAGCTATACCTATACTTTCACATTCTTGGGCACCACGCCTTCTTATCCGAGTTGTCTTTTGACACTTGTCGATAGCAAGATTTAACAGTACCCTATAAGTCAATAATCTATTGTTTCATACAAAGTGTATAATATTGGTGGGCATTATTTGGATGCATAGGCCAATCAATCCTAACCAAACTATAAATATTCGCGTGACGTCATGTGGAGGAATTTAGTCGGTTGAGAATTACAAGTGTTGATTTTAAGGGTCCAAATTCGATTGAGTGGAAGAGAGGTATTTCACAATCCTACTTCTTTCTGATCCATCTAGGTCACACAAAGTGCGGAATGGAGAGCATACTCAAAGTAAGAGAGTATTTAGGTCTCTTAGTGTATGCTAGTGGAGACACATGTGTGTAATTAGAAAATGATATTGATTGTTGAAATTAACTAACGAGCTCAAAGTAAATGCATACGTAGTTTAAAATTCAACTCAAAATATACTAAAGGTGTTTGCAACTAACAATTTTGATCAACAATGCTTATGAATTTGAAAAGTATGCAATGGAGGTATTTCACACTTCTCCCCATTTTCTGAGTCACCAAGTTCACAAGGAGTGTGAGGTGAAGAGTATACTTCTGTAGATTGGAGTCTTTAGGTCCTTGCTTGTGTGCAAAAGTGAGATACACTACTTTTCCTAAAACATGAGAAGTAAGCAAATAACATAAGATGTTTAAACTATGAACTTCTATGAAATGGAAAGCATGATCTCTTGAATACTAGTGACAACTATGAGGCCCATTGAAAGCCCCAAAGTATTTTACCTAAGTGGTTTTAAAGGGAAGATTCCTTTACTTCCTAATCTTGGGCTAAGTGAGATAACTGCTAGAAAAAAAATACAACTATCGTAGGTTATTTTAATTCTGGTTCATTAATGAACAGTCATTGGGATTGCAAGATTTGTGCAAAGTGGATAAAAACAAAAATAAAATATAGTAATGTGGGTATTGCAAACATAGACACACTATAGCGTAGTTACAACACAACAAGACTACGTGAGCAAAGAGAAAATTACCACGCAGGAAGAGGTCTAATAAACTATGTTGTTAGCGCGATTGTTGAAAGAAAATCTACGCAAGTAGCGCTCATGGGGCGTTGAGATCCACGTGACTGTGCAAACATGAATCTCATCCTAGAGGAGGCCATATTCTAGGAACGGAGGGTATGAACTTGATTTCCTACATAGCACAAGAACCCATAATTATCTATCTAGCAAATAACAACCTAGTTAATAAGAAATTAACAAAATGAAGTGGATTCGCCATAAATATTGTTGTGGGAAAAATAGCACAAAGGTGTACACATTTTCCCACTTGAGGGGTGAAATCCTTAGAGGTTGCTATCAAGGCCCATTATTGTGTTACTAAAGAAAAATTGATAACTCCAAATTGATCCTGCAAGCTATTGTTAGAAAACAAAACAAAATAAAAACAAATAACATGAAATAAACAAAGAGGGTGAAGATATCCAAACCACAACAACAAGTAGATCCTAGAACCAATTTAGATTTCCCAATGGTCAAGCTTGTTGCATGTAATGTCACCTAGAATGTGCAAGCTTCAAGGGAAGCCAACAATCTCCCTTAGTGAGGTCCTTTTTGTCCACACTAAATGCTAAATAACTTGAATAATAAATGAGAGAAACACTTGCCCCTTGGAGGAAGGTGGCAAGGGAGCTTGGGGAATTCCAATAGGCGTAGGAAGGGTGGAACTATGAGGATGTCTCAACACAATTCTAGTAGCATAACCTTGCTTTGATTTTCTCTTCTTAGATGCATGCCCATGGCCTCCTTTTATAGGTTAAGAGGTGGCCAGGAAACATTTAGATCCAAGTGCGAACTCCTTCACTTCATAAGCTTTCTCCAAAGTACACAAGGGGGCTATTCAATGCTCCCAAATCTTTGAAGAGCTAAATTCAAATTTTTATTGGTGAGGGATCTTTCATGAGCCTTCAATGCACTGCGGGTAGTTGAGATCTCATCGTTTTGACAGTTGCGCAGATTTCGAAGAAAATTATGCATGAGGCTCACGCGGGAACATCACTGATAATTCACATTGTAGTGTGGGTGAATAGGGGTTTACCCACGTGACCTCTTCCTTTGACTTCTTTGTGGCATTTCTAGACTCACGCTACTTTCTGGATCTTATGAGGATGTCTTCGGTGAGATGGATGCTATATGTTGATGATGCCTTACTGCAAGATTAGTTGAAATGTCACATGTGTGCGAAATTTAAGTGTT